>OY728158.1:1366383309-1367633309 GCA_963277665.1 Viscum album | reverse complement strand
AATTATTACTAATTATTCTTAATTATTCCTAATTATTACTAATTAATACTAATTAATACTAATTATTAAAAATTATTACTAATTATTACTAATTATTACTAATTATTACTAATTATTTTTAATTATTACTAATTGTTACTAATTGTTACTAATTATTACTAATTATTACTAATTATTACTAATTATTACTAATTATTACTAATTATTAATAATCACTACTAATTATTACTAAATATTACTAATTATTATTAGTCATTACTAATTATTACTCATCATTCACATTATTCTTAATTATTTCTAATTATTCCTAATTATTCCTAATTATTCTTAATTATTACAAATTATTAATAATTATTCATAATTATTACTAATTATTACAAATTATTACTAATTATTCATAATTGTTACTAATTATTCCTAATTATTCATAATTATTCCAAAATATTACTAATTATTCCTAATTATTCCTAATTATTCCTATTTATTCTTAATTATTCTTAATTATTCTCAATTATTCTTAATTATTCCTTATTATTTTTAATTATTCCTATTTATTCCTATTTATTCCTAATTATTCCTAGTTATAACTAATTATTCCTAATTATTACTATTTATTACAAATTATTACTAAGTATTCATAATTATTCCTAATTATTCCTAATTATTACAAATTATTCCTAATTATTAATAATTATTAATAATTATTAATAATTATTCCTAATTATTATTAATTATTGCAAATTATTGCTAATTATTGCTAATTATTTCTAATTATTGCTAATTATTGCTATTTATTGCTATCTATTTCTATTTATTGCCATTTATTCCTAATTATTACATATTATTACAAATTATTACTAATTATTACTAATTATTACTAATTATTACTAATTATTACAAATTATTAATAATTATTACTAATTATTACTAATTATTACTAATTATTCCTAATTATTACTAATTACTACTAATTATTAATAATTATTAATAATTATTACTAATTAGATCTAATTATTACTAATTATATCTAATTAATACTAATTATATCTAATTATATCTAATTCTTACTCATTATTCCTAATTATAACTATTTATTGATAATTAAATCTATTTCTTCCTAATTATATCTAATTAATATTAATTATAACTAATTATTTATAATTATTTCTAACAATATCAATTTCATTGTAAAACTAAATATAATTAAAAATCAATTGAAATCTAATTAAATTAGAACTCATAAAAAATAATTAAAATTTACAATAAAAAATAAAATAAAATAAAAAACTATAAATACCTTAAACTTTGATATTATGAAGAAATTGACACCTTCCGATTTCTCTTGAATGAAAAAACTTCAACTAAAAGAAAATTTTACTTTGAAACTGAAGAATGAAGAGAGAGAGAGAGAGCATGATCTGAATGATTTGAAAAAAAACGGATGAGGGTATATATAGGTTAGATTAGTTACAACGGGATTATTTGCGACAGGAAGCCTGCCGCAAATGGTGGTATTTGTGACGGGTCCCGTCGCAATTACCCTCGCCTGTATTAATTACAGTCGGCGGTTAAAAGGTTATTTGCAACAGGACCCATCGCAAATAGTGCCTGCCGACAGTCTTTTTGCGACAGGACGACATCCCGTTGCAAAAATTTATTGACCGGCACCAGGTATTTGCAACGTGACCCGTTGCAAATAACCTTGGGCGGTTTGGTACGCTAGCCGCACGGCTTGGTGCGCAAGCCCTGCGGTTTGGTGCGCCCACCGCCCTAAAATATTTGCGACGGGAGACATCTCCCCTATCAGAAATAGTTTTCACGTGGTTAGGCGCGCATGCAGTGCAAAACTATTTGCGACGGGAGACGAAATCTCGTCGCAAATAATTGGTTATTTGTGACGGGCACTTCTTCCCTTTGCAAATAGCATCCTGGACTTGTTATTTGTGACAGGATTTATTTCCATCGCAAATAGCCCATTGCAAATAGCGATTTTTCTGTAGTGATTCTAACCCGAATAAAATATTATGCTTTAATGCTAAAATAATATACGAAATTACCTAAATATACAAATATTTAGTTATTATAAGTTCTTTACCTATAATGACAGACACTTCAATAAAATAGGTAATGAACATGTCCTTATTGTGCTCAACAAACTACCACCTCCCGAAATGATGTTTTTTGTTTTTCTTTACAACCACTTATTTGTTTAGTTTTTATGGAAATGACTTTTTATATGATATGTATGATATAAATTTTTTATTTATACTTAATTAATTTTTATATAACACATCCATTTATGATTTTCATTTAGTGAAAATATGATAATATCTTTTGTGGAAGTGTAGACTACTACTTCCTCAAAGCGATGTGATTCATTCACACTATAAATGCTATATATGAAGATTGATTTTAATAAATATATATGAATTAAATGAAATATATATTGTATTCATGTAATAATTATGTTTATTTAAATATAATATATCATTTTACCCTCGTTGACGCACTAAAAGGTGATAACATCGTTCTAGGTCGTGTGGACTACCGCTTCCTCGATGCGGTTGGATTCTATAGACATCACTGTAATTCCATATATAAATATATATTAATAAATAATATTTTTATTATATAATTATCATTCTATAAATATATAAGTTTTCTTAACTAATTTTAATAACAATCATTGAAAAATGGGAACAATACTCAAGTCTATATATGACCTACTCTCTATGATTGTAATGTTGGTTCATTTTTCATAAACATATTATAGGAATTGTTTTAAAAGTATAATTTATGTATAAACATGAAAATAATGTCATTATTATTAATTTTTCGTTTTTTTTATAATGACTGTTTGACCATTGCCGACATGCCAAGTCATTTTAACAAATGAATCGAATTTGGTCAATACACATGACCTAAAATTATTTTATTATATGGTGGAACAAAAAATTGTATTAAGTGAATAAAAAATAAATATAATAATAAAAAATATTCATAGAAAAATAAATAATTGTCATAATTTTTTTATAGAATATAAGGTCACATGTGAAAAGTCAAACTCAATGATAGCGAATTTCATCTCACTTTTTATTTTCATGAGATACATGAAATATCCATCACATGATTATATTATATGATGTTTATGATGACTAATGAAATTACTTATCATTATTTTTATTTATTTAATGATATTAAAATATTTTATTTTTGTTATAATTTCATGAGGATCTCAATTCTAAAGATACTCAAGTAGAAATCTTTTTCTCGTCACACTTTTCTTTTTCGTGAGATAAAATCCATTTTCACCGCCTATTTCTTATATGTGGTGTGTTTACTTCTAATATATTTAATCTATTGTTATTATACATAAATTTAGGAGTATTTATATTTCCATTTTAATATTTTTATTTCATTGGTTTATTGGGTCAAAATTTACCAAATCGGTAAATTATTTTTGTCTCAATTTTCAATCTTTTATATACATGATAGGATATGCCTCAATATTATTCTGTGGGGTGTATACACTACCCACTAACATGTTTTATAACTAATATAATTCTTATAATTCTATATTTAGCTATATTTAATTTTTTTTAATGGAGAGCATGATTAAAAGATAATAATGTTGTCCTAGTTAATTGTTGTAATCTCATCGGGATTGATTACGATTATGCTTCCATTGATGAAATCATAAGACTCATATCTCAATAACAGCAATGAATTTCCTCCTCCTCTGGTTATTCATGTTATATCAATGTAATGGTACCATATTCTTTTATTTGTTACAAAAGATAGTAAATAAAATGTATTTATGAAAAACTAGACTTTATTTTGTCTTTTGGATGAAAATTTGTACTCTTTCATAACCATGTTTTCAGAAACTATTTTCAAAAAAAAAATATTTACTACTACCCGATAATGATAAAACAAAATTTTTACCCCTATTTTACATTAATTTTTTTTTTAAAAAATAATTTTCTTGTTGTTTTTTGATCGAGGAACTTTTATAAACTTTTATGGCGTAAACAGAATGTTCAATAGGTACATATGTATCTTTCATCATAACCATCCTTCCATTTAATCTTCAATTACTGGTATTCAATATTTATATTTATGAAAAATTATTTTTTTAATATTTTTGACATTTATTGTTTTTATATTTGTTTTTAAATGTAATTATTTTAAAAATGTTTTATTGTTAAATATGTGTTTCAAATGATTTTAGAAGATTCAATTAATTTTTTTAATGGTTTTTTCAAAGAAAATAGTTTTCAAAGAGTTTTAGATTTTATTATATATTTCTTAATATAAAAGGTTCTTAAAAATAATTTATTTTTCAAAAAGTGTTTAAAATTATTTTCAAATTCTATATTAAATGTTTTCTAAGTATTTTCAAATAATAATGTTTTCACAATGTTCTCAAGATTATGATATAAGTTTTCAAGTAAAATGGTTTTCAAAATGTTTTCAATCATTCTTTTTTATTTTTTAAATTATTTTCAAAGAAAATGATTTTCAAAATATATATGTTTTAGAAAAAAATTTAGAAGATGAAAAATATTCTAATCAATAAATTTTATAAATATGATTATAATTATTTCTTTATAAAGAAATGATTTTTTAAATTTTTTTATAATAACTACTTTTAAAAAAAATGTTATTTTCCAAAAAAATGCTCCATGTGATATTTCAAAATCCTCTTCTATAGAATATGAAATTATTTGATATATTTTATTCATTACTAAGGATATTATCCAAATATACATTTTATATTCTTTCTTTAATGGTTTATGTTTTAAAGGAATGATGTTTATGGAACCATGTTTCACTTCCATGGGTTAAAGGCTTTTGAAACCTACTTTTTTCCTAGGTTTTGATTTTTTGAAAAGGTTATGAGACCTATATATTTTCATAATGTAATGATTTAATGAAAATATTTTGATTCCCATTACATTTCATTAGTTTTGATATTATTTTTATGAAACCCATCTATCTTTAGGGTTCATGATATGATGCATGTTTTATTATCTTTTGGCACCAATATGTATGATATTATTACGTGATGGGTGGGACCTATATCTTTCTCTAGTGTATGTGGTAAATATTTATATCTTATTAGATAATGATGTGAATCAAGTATACATGATTGATCCACTATGGAATATGGGGGGACCTGATACACTATTAGAATATGGGGAAACCTGATCTCACTATAGGAATATGGGGAAACATAGTTTACTATGGGAAATTACGGAAAAATGATTTTTTATAAGGAAAGGAATGTGAGTAGGGTTGGTGGGGGTCTTTTTTAGTGGTTGTAATCCCTATGAATGACCATGATATGTTCTTGACCTATTCCTTGATTTATTAAAATTGATATTACTTGTTTATATGTACTCCAAAATTCCATTTCTTATTCATATGTTATATTTTCATGGCATATGATCGTGTTTCCCTTATGATTCATGTATTATGAACATCTAATATTTATGCAATGATTCATGTTTATGATATTTTTATATGAAGGTCGTGATCTTATAATTTCATGATCATGATCTCATACCCTTATTATCATTCTTGTTCTTACATATCTCCCTTATTTACCCATAGAGAGCAACTCAACTTAGCCCTTTTATTATTTTAATTCCCATTTACAATATGTATAAGAGGGGTTCTAGTCATGTAGAACCATGTGGTAGATAATTTTTCTTACTAATGTATTGTTATTTACATTTCTATATTTTCAAAGGAACTAAACTAATAAGATCTTTTGGCATCAGTTGTGTAATGTGATGAGTATTCCACAAAAATGATGAAATGTACATATATGTTAAGCTTGGGTCATTATAAAAATTATTATATCATGCACCTAAAAAATTAAAAAATAATTTATTGGTGGTAATTAATGGTCAATCCAAACATACTTTGCACAAAAATAAAATTATTTTTGTCATCTTTTTCGTTATTCATTAATTTTACTCAATTTTATCTTTATTGTTTTCACTAAGATAAATTATCACTTTTTATTTATCTTGGTAATTTATCCTCTAAGACAATAATTAAAATTTAATTTAATAGATAATTTATACATCATTATTATATATATTAATCCCATTTCATTAAATAAAAATATTTTGTATTTTTATAATTATGTCTAATTCAAACTCCTGTCATGATCAAACCATCATATCAACTTAATCACATTGATTAATTTTAAATTTTCTCAAAACATATTGTGGTCAAAATTTAATTTCACCTTATTAGAATTTAAATAATATTATCATTTTTAATATATAAACCATTTTTTCAAAATTCAATTCTTAGTAGTGAACAAATTAAAATTAATGTTAATCCCATTTGCATAGTGAGAACCGGGTTTTTATATACAAAATGGAGCAATTTTTATTATGTTTTTATGTCTAAGATAAATATAAAATCATTAAAATTGAAAAAATTGCATTATTATATGTAAATTCTATCTAATCATACTTTAAAACCAATGAAAAATATAATTTAACTATATAATTAAATTATTAAAAAGTAATTTTTCAATTATAATTTTGTGTTTTCCCTAATTCATCAAAAATTGAAACTTCTCATAAAAATATAAAATAATTACATTAAGATAGTTTTCCTATTATGATTCCAAATGATATGTTTATTTTTTAAAATAAAATTTATAACTATGTAAAAAAATAAATTTAAAACATGTCATCTATAAAAATGTGGTAAAATGACTTTTAGAAGAATAATGCTTTTTATGCTAAAAATTGGATTTATTCATATCTTAAGACATTAAAATCTATTGGATGATTGTAAAAAAGTTATTAACGTGTGAAAACAGAATACTTGTAGTCCTATTCATTCCCACTAGTATAACATCAATGAAAAAACATCTATATTAAATAATAATTGTAATATAATATTTTGGATTAGAAAAACTCAGTCTTGTGACCAACACATGATTTTGAAAAACAAATTGTAGTATGTAAAGCAATATAAACATAGTTATTTATATAAAATAAGATAAAAATTATGTGGCATGTAATTTAAGCTAATAAATAATTTAAACTAATTTTAATTCAAATATATTTCATAAAAGCACAGGATGTTATATACTACATCCCTTAAATTAAATTTTCCCTTGAAATTCATCTTAGATATCAATGCATTAATATTATATATAAATAATTTATTGAAACTCACATAATAAAAAATTAATGTAGAAAACTTCCCTTCTTATGGGAATGAGGGATAGATAAAACATTTTTAAAGTGATACATAACAAGGTTTGCAGGTAGGGAGAACATTGGTGCAAGTAGAGGAAACTGTAAAACCATTATAGAGAGTGATTGAATTCATTTATCACAAACAACTGAATGATCAATGTAATATGAAGGGAATCAAAATCATAAATCAGTGGTGAATGAAAAAACATCGGTTCATCAAAATTGAATTTATTAAGATAATATTTTTTCCTAGATCATTTTCCTAGAGTAAAATAATTCTTTCACTATCTATACTAAGAGAAAAAATAAATATACATACTTGATGAGACTATTTCCATACTTTAATAAATTTCCATAATACCCACGTCATTGTTTTTTTAAAAAAAAGTATTTAAGATCAAATTTAAGTCCTGAATTAATATAATAAAATTATAATATATCTTATAATCTTAAAAAGGATAATAATATGTTCCTAATGTCTTTAGAAATAAACCAAAAACAGAAAGGTTAGGACAAGGTTAGAAAATACCCAAAAATTTTCAAAAATTCATGTCATGTGAAAATATTTTTAAATCTAAAAAGAAATATTAATACTGAAATTTAAAAATAAATCATTCCATAATTATAAAACCTTAATAGTCATCAAACCCATTAAACTTATGTCCAAAAATTTTATTGTAACATTTCTCAAATAACATTTAAAGATATACTTGAGAAATAAATAATAAAACCACAAATTTCTACCATCGTATTTCCATTATTTAAAACATTGAATGATCTATCCCTAATACATTAGTCCAATGATCATCCATTCAAAAATAATAAGCCCCATGGATCGATAACTACTTCACCAAAAGGCCCAACATAAAATGTAGCAGTAGATAATGATTTTCCCAAACCTATTTGTTTTTTATCAAGATGATTTTAATCTATGAAACAAAATTCTGACATATATTTTTTTTAATTGCTGATATCTTTCAAAATAAAACACCCCTCCATTGGTAGGACATATGATACCCCATTCTCTGGTTGTTCAAGACTCTTTCAATTATAGTCACAAGCCTTGTGACCATTCTGACCACATTAGAAACACTTCTCATATCCTAAAAAGCATTCCTTGAAATGTTTTCCACCACTAATTTATCATTTTTGGGATTACCATTAGACTTCCTAGATAATTGATTTCATATTTCCTACCACCTTAAAATTTTCATACTATTTTTAAATCGATGAAAATATATTTTAGAAAAATCCATCCCAACTCTCTGAACACAACGAACCACTTTGTCATTTCTTTTAAATTCTCTTGTAGAAAAATATCTTTATAACCTTTTTTTAACCATGAAAAAAACTGATTAATATTTCTATCAATGTACTGAATAATGTCTAGAACATTCCTGGAAAATCTTGTGAAGTTTTCATCTTATTTCAGTGAATAATATTAATATTTTTTCTTCAATTCCATGAATTATTTCCCAATAATAATCTTAAAAACATAGGGAAATATTTTGTAAAAACACGAAAACAAAATTTCTCAAATTCCATGGAATCAAGAAACTTTTTATCTCTAGTTTTCTGAACCAGAGGCCCCCAATGATCAGTTTCACCTTCAAAATGATAGATTTTAAGAGTTACCTGTGGAAATTCCGAACATTCCCTGACTTCAAATATGTTCTCCAACACATTGATCCACTCATCAGCTACCACTGCATTAGATGATTCCATTAATTATGAGATAGATTCCTTGTGAAATTATACACTATATACATGTTCATTCATAATAGAATTAGATCCTACATATCATGGATACTAATGATATTTATATATTATGTCAAAAGATCCATTAATACAAAAAAACTTATAACTCAAACAATCTCAAGAAGCTGACTTGGAAGGATGTTTTTCTCGTCGTTTATTTAGACTATAACTTCCTTGTATTATCTTTGGTAAACCTTTATAAAAAACATACTTTTGATAAATAACCACGAAAATATCATAATGTTTTTTCATTTCAACTTAAGCATAACGTAAAATCATTTTTGGCAATGATATTAACACTATATTAATATATAAGGATTTATAAAAGATTCCTATAGTAATAACTATTTGTAATTGGCCTTAAATATTAAATTATCTTGACTTTTAGTCAATAATTTAATTTCAATTAGTTTAAGGATCATTTCACATTTAGTGTTTTAGAGAAGTAGGTCATAAATAGTACATAGAAATTAATAAAATAAAATGTTCACACTTCCAATCAATATATATTTTCTATATAAAATAAAACACGTAAAATAAATCATAAATCATTTTAAGGGATAATGTCCATAAATTTCAATTGAAATTCTTTTTTTCCCTTACCAGACCTTAAACCCAATGAAAATTTGAAAAACAAATTAGAATGGGAAAAGTTATAGTAAGGGGTATAAAAATAAATTAAAACCATTAGTTCAGAGAAACACATGAAATCTAATATAAGATTTACAATTATCTCTAATGTTCTTTGACAATATGAAATAAAACATTTTTAAAAGAAGAACAAGAAAATATTTTCCTTAAAGAAAATCATTTAAACCCATTACAAATAACTAAAACTCTATTTAGTGACATATATAACAAAATAATTAAAACCCTTAAGAAAACCTTCTTAATTGAAATAACCGTAAGGCATTCTTCCAAAATTATCATTACTCAATGCAATAGAGTGTTATAATGGGATGGTACGATGCTATATTGGATGCCTCATCGTCTATGTTGTAACTAGTTCACCAAGTCCAATATGGGCTACCCATTATGTAATTCTTAGTTACAACTTAATGAATAAAACAATTTCAATAAAAAAACCTTTCAAAAACACTTATATGAAAATTTAAAACAGTTTTAGAAACAAAATACAATTTTATTTCAAAACCCCATTTTCAATACCAAGAAACTCTTTTCGTTGAAAACCCATTTTCAAAAAACAATTTTCGAAAAAGGGAAATAATGATTTTCATTTTTGATAAATAAAATATTTAAAATGAAGATATATAATAAATAATATTTACAGAGATGGAAAAGTAATTGTCTATGTGTACATTATGAATAGTACATTAGTTTTCTTGTTTTCAAAATTTTTATTAGAAAATGATTAAAATGAATAATTTTGGAATCCATTTAAAATAACATTCATAATTTAAAATATAAATCATTTATGTATATATAAAATCATTTATAAAATATAAATGGATGATAAATATATTTTGAGGAAAAAAATTAAATGAAAATTTATTGAAAGGAAAAGTCTATTATTAATAGGGAAATAATTGAATCATAAAAACCATTAAGGAATAACATCAAAAAACATTAAATATAATGATGATATATAAAATTGTTATATATATTTTCCAACGTTCTATATATACACCTTATAAAATAAAAAATGTTTTTAACATCAAGATATGCCACAATGAAAGGAGATTGAGACAAAGTCTCTAACCTTGAGTCTGACTTGTAATGTGTGTCTTTAACATCAAAAATAATTAACTTATGATAACTATATAATTTATTGGGAAAATATTTCCAGTTTATTTATACTTTTATTTCAATTATCATTGTAAATAAAATAATTTAATCGATTACGATAAGGATAGATGTTTTGAACCAATTTATGTAATTTGTCAAAACAACATTGGTTGGTTAACTATTGTCAAAGTGTTCAATATTTAAACATATAAATAACAATTATCATGAAATAATTATAATATTTAAATATATATTTACACTCTTCAACCCAATCATGAAATTATTAATGAAGAATAAACCGACATTACAATCATTGAGACGGTGGGCCATACATATACATGAGTAATGTTTACATTTTTTCAATTATAATTGTGGAATGAATTTAATTAACTTTTATCATTATAGAATGATGAATATATCATAAATGAAATACAATTAGACTATATAGTCTTTAATATATAATTATATTTTTTTAAAAGGAATGACATCACTTCAAGGAGGCGGTAGTCTACACATCCATGAATGATATCAAATATATTTAATTATAAAAATAATATCATATATATTTAATTTATTTCAGCTGTTTTTATTAAATATATCAATAATACATTCCATGTAATTTTTGAATTAACCACATTACTTTGAGGTGGTGGTAATGCACACATCCACAAACAAAGTTATCATATTTCCAAAAAAATGGAAATAATGAAGGAATTTATTATTAGATAATTCCATAAGTCTGAAGACGTAATAAATATAAAATATCTCATTTTATACTAATATTTTCATCATAATTACCAGAAAATAGAGTTGATAATGGAAAAAGTGAAGGAAATCATTTTATAAGGGTCTGATCTGTAGTGAACCAAAATGGTGATTTCATTATCCATTTGATATAAGTGTTTTTAGGTGTAGGTATAACCATAAACCTAAAAATATATTATACTATTTAGTATACTTTATTTATTACATAATAATTGGATAAACTAAATTTAAATGTTAAACGGAGAAATTTAAAAAAGCTTTTATTGAAGAATGTTACCTCTTCTTGAGGTAACTCTATTTGGTTTTCACAAAAAAAGTGTTCACAAGTTTGATTTATTCCCACAGTGAAGATTTTTGGAAGATATGAGGTTTTTTTGGATCAAATTTTGGTGGGGTTGGATGATCCAAGTATATTTAGATGTTTGAATAAGTTATATGGGCGAGTTCCCTTTTATAGTATAGGTGGAGTTTCATTCATGTAATTTCAAAAATATGAAAACTATTGAGAGGTCTTCCTTACATCATGTGCGTAAAAATTTTCCAAGGATTTATTGGAGGGAATTTATGGTCTAAAAAACATACATAAAGAGAAGAAATAATTTTTATCATTTTTTTGTAGTCTTCATTTTTCACAATTTTATCTATATAGTGTTCACTAAGGTAACTTGTATTTGTTCAATTTCCAAGGTAATTTATCATTTAATACAAAAATTAAAAATATATTTAATAGATATTCTATAAACAATTATTCTAAATATTAATTCAAATTGATTAAAATAAAATATTATTTGTGTGTAAATTTAATTTTAATACAAACACATGTCATGCGCAAAACCTCATTTTATCCTTAATCTAATTGTTTAATTTTAACTATTTGTACTCATTATTATTATTAAAAAATATGTTTACCTTCTTATATTACAAATATAAAACTTATTAAAAATATATATACCCATTTTATATATTAATTTCATTGTAAAGATGATGTTAAATTCAAATCTAATCCTACAGAACTGGTGAGAAAGAGGGTATTTAATGTGAAAATTCCCAAATGATTACAATTTTTTTATATCTACATTCAATATAAAAAATATTCTAAGGACCTAAATTGGATTAATAGAATTATATATGATCAAATTTTACAATCAAAACAATTGAAAATAGAATTTAACAATATAAATAATTTAGAATAAAAATAATTTCAACTAAAATTCATTGTTTTCACTGTTTATTAAAAATGAAATATCATAGAAAAATACCAAATATTAACCCTAAGATAATTTTGATATTATTCAAACAAAAATGTATATTATTTTACCAAATAAATATTAAAAAGAGTAAAAAATTAATTTTAATACACGATATCCATTAAATGGCGTATAAAATATCTTTTATAAAAATACAACATTTTATGCTTAAAATTTGATTAATTCATATCTTATTACTATAAAATATAATTGATAAATTTGAAAAAATTATAAAAATGTGTAACTATAATATTTCTAGTTCTAATAATACCCTATAATATAATGGTTAGGTGGTAACATCGATATTAAATAATAATATTAATAGTGTATTATTGTTTAGTATAACACAATATTGAATGAAACACAAGATATCAATGAAACTCATTAGTTTATGTAATTCAAACTAATCTTTGTCTTTTCTATAACAAAAGCGGAACTTTTTGTTTCTTGGAACACAATCTATCAAATAATGTAAATTAATTATATAGAAGATATAATTCATAAGATATCACAATGTTAGATATAGATTCACTAAATAACATTTCAAAGAGGATTTATTCACACCACATAAATGAAAAAATATGTGAATATAGGATATGTATCATAGAGGTAAAAGATAGATGAGAAACCATTATCTCATGTATGATTTCCTTCTTAAATGTTAAAAAATTTAATTATAATATATAAAGAATATTAATAAACCAATTAATGAACCAAATCATATATATCATAAAATATATTATTTATGTATAACTTTTTATCACTTTTTAATTAACATTTTTTTAAATAAAAATTTTTGGTAATAAATTCTTCATTTTTCATCAATGTTTTGTTTTAAAAGGACTAGTTTTTATACATTTATCATGCTTAAATAATCTATAGAATTTAAATCATGATATAAATATAAAATATGTTAATTATATAATTGTTTATAATATACTATAAAAGTTAGTGATATAAAAAAGAATTACACTGTTCATTGTAATAGTAGGTCATTGGTAACATATTTTTAATTAATGGAATGAAATGAATGAATAATAAGTTTCACCTTTAAAGAATTGTTATTTTAACTTATATATCATATATGTTAATTAAATATATCCTTATAAATATCATAGTCAATAAATGAAAAATAAACTTCATTGCTTCATATAGGTGATAGTTCGCACGTACGCGTGAGAGACATTATCATTTTCTAATGGATATGAAATTTAGATGTTATATATGAAATTATAAATCATGAAGTAAAATAATATAATATATATAAATATAGATAATAAATACATCATTATATCCCAAAATTAGAGGTGGTGATGGAAAAATATTTACATCTGTTTGTGATGCGGTAGTCCACCGTACACATGATCAATTATCTGTTTATCATTCAATGAAAGAAGAGGATGATATAGGTTATAAAATTAACATAATAACATCTCATTATATTTTAAATAATTGTTTTAGTATTTTTTAGAGTTTATAGACATTTTAAAAAGTCAAAATATCAAACAAAAATAAAACACATGGGTAAGAACAATGCCTATTCTTCGAAGAATGTATTTAGGTTTATACAAAAAGGCTTACTAAAATTTTTTATGATAAAAAACTCTATTTTATGGATGTGGATGTATTTTATGTGTTTTTTCTACAATTTTATAAAAAATTGGACTCTTAATTTTTGAAAATTAGATGAGATGGGGTGTCTTTTTATAAGGGGGAGAGGACACACATTGATTTTTGGTAATGAATAAATTTGTAAAAATGTTATATAAATGAAAAAATAATCTATAATGGATTATTGTAGAACCATATATGAGTAATGGCAAAAATATTATTACGAAATAAAAATTATTCATATTTATAGTTCATTTGAAACATTATCTTTTTAGATTAACCCCTTGATAAAAACATTTTAACTTTAACGACAATAATTAGTTTTCCTAGTTTTTACAATTCATTGTGAAAAAAAAGTAAGTTAAATATTTTATATATTATTAGTTATTCATATTCAAAATATAGATTCTATTTTTTGATATAATACTCATTGAAGTGGAAGATGTTAATTTAAAATTAAATCCGTAAATTCATTGAAAAAATGATTTTCATAAGAAAAACCATTTTAATGTATAATAAGTTTTTATATAAATAATGAACAAGAAATTGATTAAAATAAAAGAATTTGGATTATAAATATTACTTATTTAACTTTTAAAATAATTTTAAAACAAAATGTACTTTTCTAAATTCTTTTGATAAAAATACATTTTTCATAAAAACAATTAATATTTTTTATTACACCTCGAAAATTTATTCTTTTCATAAGATTAGAGAAAATTTACTACAATATAATTTTGACATGATGATTTAAATAATTTATTTTTTCAAATAAATTTTATATAACTTGTAAAATTCTTTTTAAAATAACGCACAAAATGTGACGATATCGCTTTCTAGAAAAATAATGATTTAGTAATAAAATGGGATTTATTTTTATCTCATGAGTTAAAAAATATAGAAATTTTAAAAACATTTAATGAATATATAGTTTATAAAAATCATTAAAATTTTTCCCAAATAGTTATTAATTAAAATTATTTCGATAAAAATGGACTGTGTGCCTAAAAACATTTTTTGAGATATATATTTATTTTAAATTCAAATGGTTTTTAATTTCTAATAAATTGATACAAAATGAATATATTTTATAGATATCTGCCCTGTATAATTTTCATAAATTATTTTATCATATTCATACATACCGATTTAATGGGTAGGTTGAAATATTATACTATATTACAGTTTACATAGACTCAAAGTTGTGTGAATCACATGATATCAAAGAGATTGAATTTATTTTTAAATTATTATATCTTAAAGTATCAAGGAGTTACCATATTATATTTAATAAATATATTTTTTAGATTCATATGTAATATCAAAATTATATTTGGTTTTCTAATCAGGAAGAATGGTTTTATTAATACTGAAATGTTTTCCACAAAATCTATAGTTTTTTGGAAAATTTAAATTTTAAATTTTATAGTTATATATATATATAATCTCAATTTTTTGAATTCCTAATTATGTAATTATCATACGATGATTGTTTTTATTTTTTTGAAAAAATTGATTATTTTGTTAATAGTTGATATTACCAATTTTTATAAAAACAGTCATTTCATTTCAATTATTTACAACATAACTAATTTATTATTTTTAAAGTTAAATAAAACCCATTTATTTATTATTATCCTAATGAATTCATATAAATGTTTTTATATTCTATTTTGGTATAAAATCCTGTTAATTCTAAAAAATGGCATATTTATAAACAATAATTTTCTATTTGTTTTTCACCCATATATTAAAATTTATAACAAAAACACATGAAAAATGAATATTCAAAAAAGTATTTCATATTTATATTCACCATTTTCATTTTGGGAAATGTTCTAAATTTCATTTTTGTTCGTGATGAATTGTTATCGTGGTAAAACTTTATCTCCCCGGTAAATGATAAAAAAGTTAAATGGGAGAAACAACTAAGCGATAAACGATAAAATATATCAATAACTAGAATAAATTTTATAGTTTGAGTTTAATTACACCATAAACTATAATTTATATAGAAGTTTTCTATTTTCCAATACATTACCTTGAGATGTATATTTATTATATTTAAAAGTATAATGTATTTACAATATTGAAAATCAATGCACTTATAAAATGGACCATCCTTTACTCACTAATTCAGAAATTTTTTTCCACATATTTTATCCATAAAATATCTAATTCTCATCCCAAGTATCCTTTAAATGTACCATGGTTCATGGTCTCCAAAAAGAATTAATCCTAGAAGTATTCAACTATAATCCAATATGTGATATATGAGGACGATGTATAATTCCTAACCGACCTATTTGGATTTAATTTATTCTTCTACCTCATTGAAATATGTTATCACAAATATAAAATAATGAAATAAGTACATTATAAATATTTATATGTCATTAGGATTATGGATCAAATCAATTCTATCTCATTCCTTTCCTATGGGGAATAAAAATATCACTCGTGGGTATATGTGGACTAGCACCTCAATAAAATGATATGTTTTAATTCCATAACTCCCTCACACAAATGGATTTAAATATCAATTAATTATTATATAATAATCATATGAAATTATTATGATTCTATAAATATAATAAATTACTTACCATCATACAAATTTCGTCTATAGTAATATGATAATGTCACACGTGTGTATGTGTGGAATATATATGATGTAAAAATTATTGCATACATGGTTTACCTATATTTTGATGTATTTATTGTGTTTAATGATTATATTGTTCTTATAATGGATAATTAAGTTTTTTTAATTTAATATCATAATATTTTAAAAGAACTATATATTTGATATATTAAATAACATGCAACACTCATCTTAATCAAACAATGGAAAGTAATTATTTAATTGCTATAGATATAAAATATCCATTAAATTGGAATGTATAAATAGGATGAACCAAATTCAGAATTATATATATTAGGGTCGTACTCAGTAAATATGTGTCGATAAATTATTTATAAATAATCACCCAATTTTTAGTAAACTCATTTCATTCTTCAAATAATGTATTTTCATAAAAACTGGTTTTTATTTAATGTTTTGAGAAAATATTATATATAATATTTGAATCTTATAGAAATAAATTTGATAGAATTAACCTCCTTTTTTAATTAAACTTTTCATAATTATCTTAGGTTGATATTTTGGTATTTTTTTAAGTAATAATTTTTTAGTGAATTGTGAAAAATATTATATTTTTTGAAACTGTCATTTCATCGGAAGATAATTTTAAATTCACCTTTGATATTATATTATAATAAATATTATTTATTTATAAGTAATATATTTAATTAAATATGAATCATAATTATAATTTATTTAAGTAAAAGTTCTTTTTTTAGGCTTACAAACACATTTATCTAAAACGATATTTTCATTAGGTTTTGAATTTCAATAATAACCTAATTTCTGAAAATTATATGAATCAAAAAATTAATGATGTATTAAATATTTTTTATTTTGATTTCAAATTATTTAAATAAATCCATATTAATTTTTTGTCATTATTAATGATGACTTTGGGGACAATTCAACACGCTAGTAAGGGTATAACAGGTAATTAAGATTAAAAATAGTATTATAAGAACAAAAAATTACCTTAACACGTATATATAATATATTTTATGAGTGGAGCTATAACATATTCATAGAATAGTAGAATTTATCGAAATTTGGTTTCATTTATCTTTAAAAATGTATTCTGTAATATTTTAAGTAAATATAACTTCAAAACTTCCACACTCTTTTATTTAATATATATGTATATATATATATAATATTTTGTGATAGGGATAATTTTTTTTTATTATTTGAAAATTTTATGTAAAATATAAATTAGTTTTCATTATCATGGTAATATATTTTAATTTTTTAGTGATGAGATAATTACCTTATATGATTACACAACACCGACATAGTGCTTTTTCAAGAAATAGAAAAATAAAGTAAATAATTTTAAAAACATTAAAGGTAATATTTTTTGGGTGATAATTAGTTTCACACGAATTTAATAGATCAATATAACATATTAGGGATGTTTTAAAAGATTTCATTTTAATTACATTATTGTACTGAGGAATTTAAAGTGAAATGAAATAAAAAGTGTCAAAAAATATGTTAATGATATTTTTGGTTAAATAATATTTTATTACGTTATTTAAAAAAATAGAAACAAATTCGAACAATTATTAGACAGGGATTGAAACTAATACTAATCCTATATTAAAATCATTAAATTTATTATCCATTTTTCAGTGAACATCAATTTATATTAATATAATACATTAAGTAATTACAAGAGTTCTATGCCCCTCAGTTATAAAAAGCACATCATCACCACTTTTCTTCACAAATCAAGAAATATTTGCATCATCCAATACCTTCATAAATCAATTAACAAATATCTTTCCCAGTTATATAGTTCTTGTTATGTTCATAAAAAAAATTGATTTATTAAGGTGTAATTCAAAGGAGGTTTTCTTATTAAGAGGTATAGCTTTTATAGAAATGTTTTAGTGCTATTTATCCTTATACCTCCATCAAATATTCTTAAACAATGATAAAATAATATCAAAAGGGTGTTAAATATAATAACAAGTTTTATGTTAATATAATATCCTTTATCTATATCATTGTTCAATTAAATCCAAATCTAATCCATCGTTCATGTGTGTGGAGGACTTCAATCTCATGAACTGATGTAATTCATTTTGCATCACTATCTATCAGGGATGGTTAAAATGATAGATTTAATGTATATATATGATATTAATAAAATAACTATCACTATTTAAAAATAAAATATCATCTATTTTCGTAACATTCCATCCATTTAAAAATGTTATGGTCATTCAAGAGTATGAGTCGATTACCACCATCGCAAAGGGATATTAGGCATTTTTCATAAATGAATAAAATGGATTTTATATATAAGTTTATTTTAAGATATAATATGAAATTTATTATATAATTTTCATTATAGAAATATAAAACTGTAAATCCATTATTTCCCTCTTGCACTTTTAAAAATAAAAACATTTCTCAATTGTATATATGTCATGCCATCTCTATTACTGTAAGTTAAGTCATTTTCCATAACAATATTTCATGGTTATTTTTTAAACTATAATTGACATATAAAAAGATAATTATTTAATAATTATTATTATTAATATGATCTATTAATGTATTAATGGAAGACAATCAGCCTACATATATCATTTGGTATACATGAGTTGAATTTCATCGAAATGATTGACATGAACATAAAAGATTAACTAATTGAATATAACATGGAAATAAATACAATAAAAAAAAATAAAAATAAAAACGGTTCTTAATAAAAAATAATAATTAACATTAGTTTATTCATCCGAAGGATAAAAAGTGTTTGTGATGATTCAGACTTGAGGTATGAGACCCTATAATAGAGATCATATATTTAAATGCTTGAATGACTTATTTTCCAAATGTTTTTTTTCCGTGTCTATATTATTAAAATTATATTATAGATGTATTTATATGTACATAAATTAATTATAAATTATACTTTATTTCTCTTTGTTGTTTCATTCAAATTTTATTAAGAGGAATCGTTTTACTCATTTTATATATAACATATTGGCTTTCTCTATAAAACGCAAAAGGAATGTCTTGTTTTAACATATATAGAATCAATGGATTTTCCACCATCCAAATTATCATTTTAGTTTTTTCTTCCATTGAATGCTTTTATATATTCTTAAATGAAAAAAGCACTCATTCTATTTGTTCTGTGAATTTAATTATAAAAAATTAGGTCTTTATGGTAATATATATATATATATATATATTAGCATCTGAATATGTTTTGCATATGGGTTGAAATAAAATATCAACGATTTTAGGATGAAAATGTACAAGAATAATATTCTTTCTTTATTATATTGTAATTACGAATTATATATGACTATCGGTGGTCCTGGAGAGGTTTATATGACTGGTGATCCTGTAACAACCCATGTAGTGTCAAGATAAATCTGTTTCAAGTCATATAATATAATTCAGTCATATATTATAGATTTGAAATGATTATAAAAGTTCTTGATATTTTTTGTTTAAAGGAAAAATTGGGTTATTTCAAATTTGATTTTCACTGATTATAATGTTTTATCATGATTTAAAAATTATCTAAATTTAATGTGAAAAAATAGATATCATTTTTTAGTTCATCGTGTCAAATTCATCATTAAATTAATTTTGTAGAATATTTCAAAAAAAGGAGTATTTTTTAGTAGACAATAAAAAATTATGATTCTTATTGAAAATTTTATTTTTTGATATAGTATTAAAAAGGTAAAATAATATTTTTGAAGAGTATTAAAATAAGATGTGATTATTTTTATTTAAAATAATTCAATTTTTTTGAATTGATTTTTATACATGAATTTAGTTAAAAAATTGCAATCAAAAAGAAATTTTTTCAGAAGAAATGTTTTCTTTGGATTTGGGAAGTTTAATATGAAATTAAATTATGATGTTGTTATGAATTTAATCTTTAAAAATGGATTCCATATTTGGAATCCAAATTTCCATATTCAGTAAATAGGTTCTTTTTATTTTGTTTTCAATATGAACTATAACCCTGGAAATTTTTATTACCATGGTGAATGGTGAATCAGGTAAATAAATTTTAAAATAAAATGATATGGAATAAAGAGAAACCTAAACCATTTACTAATTATATTAAATGAGTATATCTAATACATAATAATCCAAATTTATAATATATTTCCTTTTTTGTTTTTTATGTTATTTTGAACTTAATAATTAAATTATCAAGAAAAGACAAAAATAGAACACCCTTATTTTTAATTACTATAATAATTCTCACAAGAGGATAACCATAGAAAATGATTCATTAAAATATCAATATGAAATCTAATAGATTAAAATTCACAATGGTAATTTATTTTTATCTTTTAGTAAGTAAATAATTACCTTAAATGATTACACTGCATTGTCACAATTTTTTTTGAATTAATGGAAAATAATAAATGATATAAAAATTATTAAAAGTAGTAAAATTTTAATTAACTAATTTTACCCCTGAATTTTATATATAAAAATAAAAATTTAGGGATAAATTTAAAATATTTTTTTCATATTTATTCAATTTTATGGTTTTTATGAAATTCAATGTAAGTAAATAGTTCTAAAATTATATTTTTCATATTTTATAAAAACGATATTTTATTAAATATTTTAAATTTCATAAAAACATATATTTATACAAGATAATATTATACAGTATAATATCAATCATTTTTATTTTTTTTGTCTTTTCCCTATTAATTGTAAATACTTGACACACAAGGAAAAAAACATTGTTATCACGGTAAGTGTGAAAATAGTTAACGAGGGTTAAAAACATATGACTAAAAAGATGAAACAAATAGATAATAATTTTTTTAGTTAGAATTATTTATAGTTAAATTCATATTAACTTATAATATTTAGCATTTTTTATCCATTTTGACATCAAAATTAATTTATACTAATTTTATATTTAATGAAATTCCAAGAGTGCATATTCCCACTCTTATAAAAGGTTGAATCTTCTTCTCATTATGTGATACTTAAAAAAATTGGTATAGAAAATACTGAAAAATACCATCCATACAAACCTCTATACAAACAAGACACATTTTTATCAAAAACACGATGAAGAAAATATTTTGGTGTATACCTTAAGTGATTTCCTGAAGAATATGTATTTCATTCATTACAATGTCATATTGATTTATTTATTATTCAAACAACATAAATTATTATTTAATAATTATGAAATATTAAGTTTCTTATATATATATAGAATGTTTTATTTTTAATGAACAACTTATATCCTTCTTTTATTCCATCAAATGGGAAATGAAACCAGTGTTCGCGTATACAGGGGACTACTGTCTCACGAACCAATTTAATTTATTTTCAATCAAGTAATCTCACATATTGTTTTAATTTTAGATTTAATGCATATATATTATATTCATGAATGATGTATAATTATAAAAATATCATATTTCATTTACTATATCACCTTTCGAGTCAATGAAAAATGATAACATCGTTCCTGCGTACGTATGCATTGTGAACACCATAATTCATTGTTGTTCATTTTCATTATCAAATTACATAATTGGTATATATATATGAGTTAATAAATAATATTTTGTCTACGATATATTAATACATCACGAAGGATAAAATAATACTTTCCTTATTTCTGTAAGGATCATTGAAAAATATAAACATTGCTTATTTGTATGTACGACCTACCATGTCAATGATTGTAATAAAGTCAAATTTTCAAAACCATTATTCATTTTTAGTTTTGAAAGTATAAATAAAGTATAAAAATGAAAAACCTTCCATGATTAATATTTTTAATATGATATAATAATGGCCAGTTTGACCATTTTCAACCTTTTAAATTCATTTTGGACTTAAGAATGAAATATCATCAAAACATCAAAAATAAACATAAATGATTAAGTAATTATATATGACAAAGTAATATGTCAATTAAAAGGAAAAATAAACTATAAAAAGTTTCTCAATAAACTAAATAATTAACATTAGTTATGTTATTTTGTGAGATAAATAACATATTTTATGAGTAAGACTCGAGGTAAATGACACTTTAACTCAAAACCTCATTTTTAATGTTTTAATGATTCATTTTCTAAATCACTCTCTAACATTTCCATGTTTCTAAAGCTATTTTATGACTATATATATATATATATTTATTTATTTTAAGGAAATATAAATGTAATTTTATTCCACTTTCTTTCATTGTTTTTCAAAAAGTAATCTTTTTATAGAATGTTTGACTTTCATGAAAAAAGATAGAAGGGATATTCTATTTTAATATATATGGTGACAATTACTTTTCCCAACACCACTAGAATTATTTTATGTATGGATTCATTTATAATATGTCATGTTTTATTAAAAAAACCTGTATTTATCATTTGAAAAATATTTTGTTAATGAAAATTTGTTTTTATGAAAAAATGGGTATGTTGATAACTGAAATTGTTTCTCAAACGAGTTTAAAATAGTTTTTCAAGGTTTTTCTTCATAATATGGTCTGATTAAATTTTTATATGAGAGTTGAGCCCCATTATATATCAATTGTGAGCTCGATATAGCTTATAAGAAGGGTTTAGTCCGATTATATCTCATAACAGATCCTGATATTGCATATATGATGGGTGTGCCTAGATAATGCTCAAATGTATATAAAAATTATTATTCTATTCATATAATTATATTGGATGCCAGGAAAGTGTATATTGTAATTTTAAGGGTTCTTTAAGGGTTTTATGATGAATATTCCCCAAGTAACCTATATGAATGTTCTAATCATTCTACTAAGTTTTCCAAGAAATTGATGGATTTAAAAAGCTGTAATAACTATTTAATAAAGAAAAAATAAAGCATTGTTTGGACAAAAATATATGAATTTACGAAAATATTTTTCAACGATTTTAATGTTTTTTACTAGGCTGGTGTTTTTTTCTCTCTTATTGAGATTGTAACACCCTGTGATTTTACGAGAAATATTAATTTTAATTTCTTTGATGTATTTTTTTGTACGCTACACAAGGATTATCTTGTGCTATATAAAACACTATATTAGCATGTAGTATACGTAACACTATTCTTATCTTGTGTTACATGCAAGAGAAACCTTCCTCCATAGCTTGTGTTGTACGCAATATTGAGTTTCACTAAACAGGATATTATTATAATATTATTATGAACTAACTGTTATGAATAGTAATTCTCACTTTTTGAAATTTTATAAATTTTATCTTTCAAAAAAGGAATTCTTTTTTCGATTCGTAATATCGAAATTATCTTAGGGTGAATTTTTGGTGTTTTTTTGAAAACTTTCAATTTTTGTTGAATAGTTAAAAACACTGAGTTATAGTTTAAAACCGAATTTTTATTTAAATAATTATTTATTTTATTCTCATTTATTTTATGTCAAAATAGATACATAATACCTATATAAGTTCAATATAATTCATTGGAGTAACTTTATAATAATTTTAGATATATAAAATTTTCATTGTACTTTTTACCGTCTTTTACCCACCTCCTAGGAGAATTTTCAAATTTACATAGAACATAATTTTACTGCTTTAGTGTGTGGAATTTCAAAACCTCGAGAGAAAATATTTTTATTAGTAGGTAAAATGTGGATCAATGAGATAAAAATAATTTTTGGTTAATAGTAACATTTTACTTTTATTTACCATGGTTAAAAGTAAATAGGGTAATTAATGGTAAACATGATATTATTATTATACTAACACATGTCATAATTCTATTGGATAAGTGTAATTTGACCAAAAATAACCTTTAGAATAAAATATCACCCTTTAGATCCACTTGGATTAGATTAGGACATTTATTATTATCTAATACAAAGAAGAGTAAAAAGAGTTAAAATCAATGTTTAATAAGTAAAATTTTTTTAATAAAGGGTTATACATAAGATAAATTCGACTATAAATATTAATTAGAAATATAAATATATTTCCTACATAATGGTATTTTATTTATAATTTTTATACATTAAATAATATAATTTATTTATGACACAATGATGATGTAGTAATTACCTTATTAATAAAATATTAACATAATTGATATTATAAGTACCCAAATAAATGTAATTTGAGACTTTTTATGAACTAAACTAATTCTTTTGGTTAATATAATATATTAGGGTTGGTTATATTAATTCTTTTCGAAGTATTAATGTTGTTATAAATTTATAAATAACAAAATACCAAATAGATTCTAAATTGAAATAAAAGAGTTTTTAAACCAAATATTATATTATTAATTGACATAATGGTCCTAAAAATTTACGTTTCCTCCAAAAGACTTATATAATAATATATATGACATTAATGAACCAATTGGGGTTCGACTGGCAGTTAATAGTATGTTTATTAACCATATACTGTAAGAATACAAGAAGAGACGGTAAAAGTTAAATTATTTAACATAGAGTTAAATATAAATGATAATGTAAAAATGGTAACCTAAACTTTTCTAAAACCTATTGGTTGAGAGGATTTCTACCCATATCTACACTATCCTCTAAATAAGTCACTTTGGATACATTATAAACGAATATGAATTTATTATAAAATAGTATTTTATGTTTTTCCTAATGTGCCCCTCACCCGTCTTATAAAATGGAACTCCCCATTATCTCTAATTAACATCTCTAAATCCATTTGGCTCCACTATACCCTGCCCAAATACCCTCTAAACTATTCTACATTCCTCTTATATGCATTCCTTTAGTAATAAATCCATCCTACGGATCCCTTTTGATCAAATCAAAATGAAGACCCCGAAGAAGAGGTAAATATCTCACCACCTATTTCAAGTTCCTATCAACTTCCACTTCCTCCTTCTTTTTGTTTCCATTATAAAATAATAAAATCAGTATATTTTATATACTGTGATGTTATTATAAAAATTTTACAACCAAATTAGTTATTTTATCCATCCTATGAATAAAAAAGTCACCACACGTACGTACGTACGGCTTACCGTCTCCATGAACACGATGAGATTCATTTTCAATGATTAACCATTTATGTATGATTATAAAGTATATATAATAAATAATCAAGAAATATATTACATAATAATGATACTAGATTTATGTACATATAAGTTTCATTTAAATAATTCTATTCCATTCAAAAAGGAAATGATAAAAGCGTTCTTGCATACGTACGACCTACTATGTCCATGAACAGTGAATTTCCTTCGTTTTATCGATCTATCATATATATTTATATAATGTATATATATTATATATAAATAAGGTTTTAAATTCTAGAATAATTGAAATCAGTATATAAGTAATAATATCTAGAACAACAAGTCGAAACTGGTATGATAAATGAAATGATTTTACGCAAAACACTGCTTTAACATAGAATTTACAAAAGAATGTGTAATATAAAGTCATAAGTGAATCATATATGATATAATAACTATTTTTATGGTTATGTTAGGAGTTAATAATAAGTTTAAAACCTCTATATAGGAGTTTCAAACACGTACGGAAGAAATTGTACCTTAGGTAAGGGATAATTATTCAAATCTCTTTCTTATCCGAGATTGTTTATTGGTAAGTATTTACTAGCATTATACTTTTCATGCATGTACAAAAAACTGTTTTCATAAAGTGTTTAATATTATTAATTTTTATTTTAAAGTCATTTTTACCACTCTTTGACTTTTACATAGTGTTATAGATGGAATATTTCATTGGTTTACCATATGAGGAACTTATTGACTTTTCTGACAAAAGTATGAGGACAATATTCTTTGAACTTATACGGCATGAACGTATTTTCATGGTTTCATAACTCCTAATTTTAATGAATCTTACTATACAAGATATCATGATTATTTTTGAAAAAAATCATTTTCTTTTAAAACTGAATGGCATTTTGTATAAAGAAAAGGATTTTGAAGAATAAAGGATATTTTCCTCAAGAATTCATTTCAAGTGTTTTATCAAAACTATTTTCCATCTAAGATGAAATTATTTAGTATGGTTATGTTTCAAGTATAATGTCTATATTATTTACATGGATTGATTTTTCTTAGGATGAAATGATATCCATTTCTTTCATATGGATTATGTTATGACGGGATGATGTTTATGAAACCCCATTTTATTTGTGGGGTTATTGTGAATGATGTATTTTTTTTTGTGGAACACGAAAGAATGATTTAATTTTGAGATGGGTGGGACCTATATCTACCTATAATTAATTTGGTAAAGATTTATATCTAATTATATAGACATGGATGGAATGGTAAGTTAATCTAGTTTAGTGATACAAGACATGAATGAGGTGTGAACTCAATTCAGTAAGGGACTTTGTCTACTATGATGGTCTTGGCAGCAATGCCTTGGCTACTATGGAACTAATATCATGTGATTAATGGTTTACCACAATTACATGTTTCCTTCCCCATAATATTTTATCTTGATTGATGTTCTATTATGATCTATGCCTTATATACTGTCATGTTTTATGTCATTGCACAAGATTTTGATGTTTTATATTCATTTTTTTAAGTTCAAATGTTGATGGATTGTTTTTAAGTTCCCCATGTTTACCCTTCATAAGAATTTGAGCACACACTTTTTATGTTTTCCTTTACCAAGATAAAAATAAAGGTTTTAGGTAAGAAAACAAAAGGGTAATATCTTTATGGGAGATGTTGAAGATCATTCACCATGATTAGAAGATTATGTTCTGAGTTTCCAAAGACAAAAAACTTATACGGTCTTTGGGCATCAGTTTTTTCATGTATTATGTATTCTAAAAAAGTAAAGTAATGTCTATGTTTGTCATATTTTGGGTATCTATTGTTCGTATCAGAGTAAAGGTTTATTTAACCTTTGGAAACTACGATGTGGAAGCTTTAGTGAGATCCCTAGTGATATTTCTAAGGCATGTCTAGGAATGTACCTACTGTTTAGTATAACTATAGGTTACAATACTAGAATTAGGTTGATGATCATTAATAACCTAGGTTCAAACTAATATGTCATGAATTAATGAATTGTTGATAAGTTAGACATCCCATAAGTGGAATTTTATGATTATGTGGTTCGTTGTTATTTTAACTGTTTCTTACACTATGGTTTCTGGTTTTAATCAATGGAGGGAATGAGAAGGAATTAGGATAACATTGATTAAAATGGAAAAATTGGTGACTATGATCAAACAAATTGTGTAATACCTAGAAAGAAATATATTATGATTATGCCGAATCAGTCATCGCGATATATGCTTAACAAGGTGGACTTTAGTTGTATTCCTAAGTAATCAAATAAGAGGAAGATGTACTTTTATGCATGTTATCATGGTGATGATCCTAGAAAATGGATGATTGATATTTATAAATAAGGGAAGAAGAACCTTGATGAATACATCAAATGGAGGGGAAGATGTTATCTGTGTGGGGAGAAGGGTCATAGAGTGACAGACTGTTATGGAGTATAATGTCTTATCTGTCGAGAACATGGGCATTACCCAACTCAATTCCCTGACCTAAGAGGATACTTCTAAATCAAGGAAGGAACTATTCAATGCCAATCATTGAATAGGATGGATTGAAGGGCTTATGTATTGGAATTCAAGAATAATGTTGTTGAGGTACTTTTTTTGGTATATTGAAATATCTATGTATTGGTCAATTGTGGTTTTCCATAAGAATATGGTATCGATAACCATGAAAAGTGATTGAAATATTTTTGGAATCCAGATGATATGCACATAATGATGATATAAGGAGAAAATAATACGTTTGATATTATTCATGACCTCATGACTAATATAAGGACAATGTGATATCATGGTTGGAGTATATAGAAATTTTGGGATTTTGGAATGTGGAAAGAGTTAACTTTTTATAGCATTCATGTTTTCACTAGGGTTTAATGGGTATTCATTTTCTAGAGAATACAAGACTATGGTATTCACATGATCAGAATGCGATCATCAAGATATATCTTATGACATACGGGGGATAAAAGATGATATTCACATGCTTGGTTGATGACATTTCTAGTAATCATTTTCTTTAAATTATGAGTTTGGATCAATGTATTTTGGATAAGCCTAACGATTTGAAATGGACTATGTTGGAAATAAGATAATATTTTTTAAGGATACAACTTTTTCGGATATTATTTCTGGAATGATATAATAGTGTTGTTTTAGAAAAAAGACTGTAACATCCTAGGTAAATAAAGAATAATACATTTTCATATTTATTAATTTTACTTTAAAGGGGTTGCTTTGTTCGATAGCGTACCCGATATGCAACAAATAGTTTCTTTGAAATCATACGTTGCACACTAGTAATAAAATAATTTTTTTTAAATGTTAGTTAACAAGTAGCCATTGTACTGGCAGTAATGGATAAAAATAACTAAAATATGAGTATATATGTTTGTTAAATGTTTTTACATTTATATAATAAAGGATAAAGGCTTAAAATACGAAAATAATTCAATTTTAGGTTTATATACTCTAATTTTCACGAAAGGTCCACTTATCACCTTTTGACGGAGAACCGTCATTAAATATAGTTATGATCGATCATATAAATTCTATTGGACCAAATATAAATCTTCTTTAGTATCTGGACATTAAAATTTACTTTGGGTAAATTTTTGGTATCTTTCCGATAAAGTTCATTTTTTTAATGAATAGTGTAAAATGTTGTATTTTAATTCAAAACCTCTTTTTAATCAAATTTATTGATATGATTATATTATCTTTTGAATTGGTTTTAAAGTGAAATTAGAATATATTTTTACCATTAAATCCAATTGTGGTCATTGGAATTAATTTCACTTTGAAATCATACTTAAACTAGTGTCAATCTTTTGATACTTATTGTTTCATAAAAACACGCTATTTGCTCTGACAACGGGAATTAATTATTAAATTAATTAATGTGACTTATATGTTTTGAATTTTCTAAAATAGACTTAATTTCTGAATTTGTAATATCAAATATATCTTAGGGTTAATTTTTGGGATTTTTCTGAAAAACTTCAATTTTTGATGAATAGTGAAACCACTAAGTGGTACTTATAAAAACTGATTTTTCGTTTAAATGAAATTTTACCACTTCTATGTTTTGAATTTCAAAAATCCAACATACATGGTTGTCATTAATAAGTAAAATTTGGTTCAATGAGATTAAAATAAATTTTTGGTTAATAGTAACTTTTAAGTTCTTAATCGCGATTAGTGGTAATTAGTGTAGTTTAAGGTAAGAATAATGTTTTAATAAAATGAAATGACCTAGACACATGTCCTACCCTCATTGGATGTGTCATGGACGACCCAAACAACCCATGGGTCAACTTTGGGACCCCATGAAGCCACTTTGGTTGGAAAATGACATTAATATCTTTTTATTTACAGTTAATGTAAAAATGAGACAAACATGAAATGTTTTACTAAAACAATTTTTACATGGGGTTATAAAAATAATATTTTTGACTATAAATATTCATTGGAAATCTGAAATGTGTTCCTACATCATAGTATTTTTTTATTATTTTTAGACATTAAATAAATAAAATTATTTATGACATCATGATGATGCAGCGATGACCTCATTATTTAACGATTTAAATAAAAAGGAAATATAATGTAATATCTAAGACCTACACATGTCCAAAACCTATTGGATGAGTGGATTTAGAACCCTTATCACCTTATCCTCGAATTATATCAATGTGGTAGCTCTTAAATCCGAATATCATTTTAAAATAAAGTGACTTTTCTTTACTTTCCTAGAGTGCCCCTCCTCTCCTCTTATAAAAGGCCCCCACCTCTACCTCTTTACCCACACATCCAAAGCCTTTGGCTCGGCCACAATCTGCCCATTTTGTCCCTCCACATCCCTCTCTTACTCCTTGAGTCCTCACTTTGGGTAGAAGTCCTCCCAAAGAAGCCTTTGAGCTCAAATCTAAGGGAGTTACCCGATTTTAAGGCAATGTCTTCTTTTGAGTTCTTTTGTTTTATTTTTCTTCTCCAACCCCCTAAACTCTTTTTATTCTTTTCTTTTATAACAACTACAGTATCCTAAATATACTAGGATGTTGTTATAAGAATTATTTGAGCTACACTTACACACACCTACATCTAATGGTTAAATAACATACTGTTTCCGTGGATGGCGAATTTCTGCCTCTGGAAACGATGATTGTTCAACATTATTTTAACACCTTCAAAGGTGGCCATTATAATGACACTATATTTATATATGATATATAATATGTTTATGTTTTCCTTAATCTTCTGTATTTTTCATTTTGGGCATACATTTATGGTTTCCATTATGGGTAAACACGATATCTTCATTTAAGGAAGTGCGGACTACCGCCCCCTCAAAGTGATGTGATTCGTTAATGCCATATGTGGGAAGTATAAAGGAAGGATTTAAAGTTATTATATATGATGTTATACTGGAATTATAATAGACCTCTATATCATTATTATTTCTTTCCATTAATCTATGGGATAGAAATTAAAGTAGCGTTCATGCGTACGTACAGCTTACCGTCTCCATGAACGGTGCATTTCATTTCTTATAACCAAATGTAATGTACTATTAAAAGTACATGTATATAATGGATATATTTAATTAATGTTACATCTAAATGATGAATATAATTCTGGAATTAAAATATACATACCTCTCATTTAGTTTTAATTCCATTAATATGACATAAAAATGAAAGTAGCGTTCATGCATACGTACATCTTACCGTCTCCATGAATGGGGTATTTCATTTCTTACCTCTAAATTATTATGTAATATTATAAATACATGTATATGATGGATATATATTATATACGTGATATCCAAATCCGGAATGTCATTCTGGATATAAGGAACCTTTGACCACACGAACAACATGTAATTGTAAGAAGTCCACTTTCGACTTAAGAACCAAATATCAACAAAACAAACATTATTAACTTAAATGATTACATAATGTTTATAACATGATAATAAGTGATATAAATGTAATAATGAACATGAATAGGGTTCTTAATCAAGTAGATATTAACTCAAGTTTATTATTCAGGATGTTAAAGAATGATCGAGTCAAGTCGGACCCAAGGTAAGGGACTTCGTCTCAATATCCTTTCATTGGGGCACATTTTTGTTTTATACACCACTTTATTTAATACAGTGTATAAACCCCTTTGACTTTTACATTTATTCAAAAGGAATCTTTTTATACGAAGCGTTTTACTAAACGACAAAAGGGAATGCTTTTGTCCTACGTATGCGGAGACAACGACTTCTCCGCCGCCGCAAGTATTATTTGGTCTTTTGCTTCCTCAACAAGCCGTAATGTTTTTAAAATAAAATAAATACCATATAATATTTTATGTATTTTGGTATTGAAAATGGTTTTGATAATGGATTCTATTATGTCAATATATTTAAATGATATATTTTGATTGAAATGTGGAAATGTTATAATTCCATTATATTGGTTTTATGTTTTATGATTTTATATTGGTACTTGGACATTTGACGGGTAGTTATGTGATAAACCATATGATGGGTGGTGCCGTGAATACCAGGACGGGTGGTTACGTTATAACCTCCAATGCATTGGGTATGGAAGTCGGCCGTATGGCTATTCCATTAAGTATGTATGGAAGTTGGTCGTATGGATATTTCATTAAATGATATGTGTGGAAGTCGACCGTATGGTTATTCCACTTAAGTATGTTTATGTCCCAAGTTACCTTTATATGTTATGTGATATTTATATGGGTTGTATGGTAATATTTTTGTTACATAAGGGTAAGTAATGAAATTTTATTCAGAGAAGAGTTTTTACTACTTAGAAAAGGTGAAAAGTATTACTTTGATGAAGTATAGATGATTTACTTGTTGTTTTGAAAAACTAACAGTTTTCATTCTTTGTGTATCCTTACTGAGTTTTTTATGCTCATCCCATGTTTTTGAAATGTTTTTCACAGGACATAGCGTGGAATAGGGTCAAGGATGGGATCAAGGGAAAGTCATGCTACCTAAAAAATTGAACTAGACATATTTCTTTTTAAGAGTTTTTATTTTATGGGAATTTAGTAGAACTGACTACTTTGTAATCTTTTGAGATGTAATAGTTATGTCCTAATTCGATAAAACTCTAAACCTGAAAAGATCCTCAATGTTAATTACTCATTTAATTCAATATTAAGTAAATTTTAAGGCTGGGGCCTTATAGTTGGTATCATAGGTCGGTTTAGACAACTTTAGGAGTTAGAAAATTGATAAATTATAAGTTAATATGATTGAAATGATATAGAATTTACAGATTACCATGTTACATAGCCTAAGGTATTTCAATGTTAAGAATGGTTTTTCGTAGAGGAAACAAAGAAGCTTTTCTAGGAAGGCATACATAGGGAAATGAACTTTCAAATCAGTATCCCAAGATGGTCAGAATCAGAACTAAACAGTTTGTTGTAGTGATGGATCAGTTGACTCAGGTGAAAAATTTTGGTTGTTTTCATTGATGATATTTTGGTGTTTTAAAAAAGTATAGAGAAGCATGAAAGTCATTAAGGGTTATCTTTCAGACCTTAAAAAATTGTATGGGAAATTCAGCAAGGTTGAGTTTTGGTTACAAAAAATTTCATTCCTGGGTCACATTGTTTCAAAAGATGGCATAACTATTGATCCTGCTAAAACAGAAGTTGTTGAAGAATGGGCAAGACCCGAAAATGTAACTGAGATTCATAGTTTCCTTGGTTTGGCAGGCTACTACCAAAGGTTTGTTGAAAAGTTTTCACGATTATCTATTTCAATGACTAAGATAACTCGTAAGGGTGTTAAGATCATCTGGACAAAAGAATGTGATGATTCTTTTCAGGAGTTGAAAAGAAGATTGATGAATGCTCTAGTTTTGGCATTTCCTTCTAGGAATGGTGAGTTTGTTATATACAGTGATGCTTCGTTGAAGGGACTTGGCTGTGTCCTTATGCAGAATGATCAGGTAATTGCTTATGCTTCACGTCAGTTGAAAACTCAAGAGGTAAATTACCCTACACATGATTTGGAATTAGCTGCTGTTGTTTTTGCTTTAAAAATTTGGAGGCATCATTTGTATGGAGTAAAGTGTGAAATATATACTGATCACAAAAGTTTAAAGTATATATTCACTCAGAAATAATTGAACATGAGACAGAGGAGATGGATGGAATTAATTAAGGATTATGATTGTATAATTCACTACCATCCTGGAAAAGCTAATAAAGTGGCCGATGCTTTGAGTAGAAAAAGTAATGCTTCATTAACCATGATACGTTTGGAACGAGATCCTTCGGTTTTGATTTGATGAACTTTGTCATAGAAGTTGTTGGTGTAGGAAGTTCTTCTGTTTTGTTTCAGGTATCAGTGAAATCTTCTCTATCAGACAGAATCAAGCAAGCACAGAAGCAAGACAGTGAGTTGTAGAAAAAGGTAGATTTGGTTGGGTAAGTTTCATGAATTCAACATTGATAATGATTGTGTTTTGAGATTTGGGAAGAGATTTTGTGTGCCTTGTGATTCACAGTTGAAGAAAGATTTGTTATGTTAAGGTCATAGTTCTCCGTTTTTAGTTCATCCTTGCAGTACTAAAATGTATGGAGATCTGTCAGAGTATTACTGGTGGGATGGAATGAAAAGGGATATTGCTGATTTTACTATGAAGTGTTTGACTTGTCAGTAGGTTAAAGCAGAGCGGCAGTTACTGAAAGGGATGCTTCAGCCTTTACCAGTGCCTGAGTGGAAATGGGAAAACATATCCATGGACTTTGTTGTGGGATTACCGAGGACATCTCGAGGTAATAATGCAATCTGGGTTATTGTTGATCGGTTGACTAAATCTGCTCATTTCCTTTCTATACGAGATACCTTTTCCCTAGATCAACTTTCCCATTTGTATCTCAAATAGATAGTCAGGTTACATGGATTTCCCCTCTCCATTGTATCTGACCGTGATCCCAGGTTCACTTCTAACTTTTGGAAAGGCCTTCAGAAGTTGTTGGGTACTGAATTAAATTTTAGTACAACTTTTCATCCTCAATCAGATGGTAGTCAGAACGAACAATTCAGACCTTGGAGGATATGCTACGAGCTTGTTCGATGGATTATCAGGGAAGTTGGGACCAACATCTTTCATTGGTTGAGTTTTCTTATAATAACAGTTTTCATTCCAGTATACAGATGGCACCATTTGAGGCATTATATGGGAAGCGGTGTCGAACTCCAGCATTTTGGGATGAAGTGGGTGAAAGGAAGCTGATGGGACCAGAATTGGTAGAAGAGATGGCAGAAAAAGTTCAATTGATTCAGAAACAATGAGAAAAGCTCAAAGAAGGTAGAAAAGTTATGCTGATAACTGGAGAAAGGATCTATCTTTTGAGGTAGGTGATCATGTTTTCCTCAAGGTTTCTCCATGGAAAGGTGGGATGCGATTTGGTAAGAAAGGAAAGCTGAGTCCAAGGTTTATTAGACCATATGAAATTCTGGAGAAAGTTGGATCAGTTGCTTACCGAGTGGCTTTACCTTCGAGTTTATCTCAGGTACACAATGTTTTTAATGTTTCGATGTTGAGGAAGTATATGCTAGATCCATCTCATGTTTTGAGTCTAGAGGGAGTTCAGCTGGAAGAGAACCTATCTTTTGAGGAACAACTGGTCCAGATTCTTGACCACATGGAGCATGTGTTACGAAATAAGGCAATCCACCAGGTAAAGGGTTTGTGGAAAACCCATTTGGTTGAAGAGGCAACGTGGGAATCTGAAAATGCTATGAGGGATAAATACCCCCACTTATTTTGATATGTGAATAAAATTGTGAGGATGCAATTCCCAAAAGGGGGGAAGGATGTAACATCCCAGGTAAATAAATAATAATACATTTTCATATTTATTAATTTTACTTTAAAGGGGTTTCTATGTTTGATAGCGTACCCGATACGCAACAAAGAGTTTCTTTGAAATCGTACGTTGCACACTAGTAATAAAATAATATTATTTTAAATGTTAGTTAACACATAGCCATTGTACTGGCGGGAATGTATTTAAATAACTAAAATATGATTATATTTGTTTGTTAAATGTTTTTACATTTATCTACTAAAGGATAAAGGCTTAAAATACGAAAAGAATTCAATTTTAGGCTTATATACTCTAATTTTCACGAAAGGTCCACTTATCACCTTTTGACGGCGAACCGTCATTAAATATAGTTTTGATCAATCTTATAAATTCTATTGGACCAAACATAACTCTTCTTTAGAATCAGGACATCAAAATTTACTTTGTGTAAATTTTTGGTACCTTTCCGATAAAGTTCATTTTTTTAATGAATAGTCTAAAATGTTGTATTTTAATTCAAAACCTCTTTTTAATCTAATTTATTTATATGATTAGATTATCTTTTTAATTGGTTTTAAAGTGAAATTAGAATATATTTTTACCATTAAATCTAATAATGGTCGTTGGAATTAATTTCACTTTGAAATCATACTTAAACTAGTGTCAATCTTTTGATACTTATTGTTTCATAAAAACACACTATTTTCTCTGACAGTGGGAATTAATTATTAAATTAATTAATTTGACTTATATATTTTGAATTTTGTAAAATATACTTCATTTTTGAATTCGGAATATCAAATATATCTTAGGGTGAATTTTTGGGATTTTTCTGAAAAACATCAATTTTTGATGAATAGTGAAACCACTAAGTGGTACTTATAAAAACTGATTTTTCATTTAAATAAAATTTTACCACTTCTGTGTTTTGAAGTTCAAAAATCCGACATACATGGTTGTCTTTAAGAAGTAAAATGTGGTTCAATGAGATTAATATAATTTTTTGGTGAATTGTAACTTTTAAGTTCTTAATCGCGATTAGTGGTTATTAGTGTAGTTTAAGGTAAGAATAATGTTTTAATAAAATTAATTGGCATAGACACATGTCCAACCCTCATTAGATGTGTCCTGGCCGACCAAGAAAACCCATGGGTCAAATTGGGGACCCCATGAATCCACTTTGGTTGGAAAATGACATTAATATATTTTTATTTAATGTTAAAGTAAAAATGAGACAAACATGAAATGTTTTACTATAACTATTTTAAAATGGGGTTATAAAAATCATATGTTTGACTATAAATATTAATTGGAAAGATAAAAAGATTTCCTACATCATAGTATTTTTTTTATAATTTTTTGACATTAAATAAATTAAATTATTTATGACATCATGATGATGCAGCGATGACCTCATTATTTAACGATGTAAATAAAATGGAACGATAAAGTAATATCTAAGACCTAAACATGTAAAAACCCAATTGGATGAGTGGATTTCGAACCCTTATCACCTTATCCTCGAATTATATCAATGTGGGACCTCTTAAATCCGAATATCATTTTAAAATAAACTGACTTTTCTTTACTTTCCAAGAGTGCCCCTCCTCTCCTCATATAAAAGGCCCCCAAATCTACCTATTTACCCACACTTCCAAAGCCTTTGGCTCGGCCAACCTCTGCCCATTTTGTCTCTCCAAATCCCTCTATTACTCCTTGAAGCCTCAATTTGTGCAGAAGTCTTCCCAAGGAAGCCTTTGAGCTCAAATATAAGAGAGTTACCCGATTTTAAGGTAATGTCTTCTTTTGAGTCCTTTTGTTTTATTTTGCTTCTCCAACACCATAAACTCTTTTTATTCTTTCCTTTTGTAATAAATAAAGTATCATCAATATACTAGGATGTTGTTATAAGAAGTATTCGAGATACACTTACACACACCTACATCTAATGGTTAAGGAACATACTGTTTCTGTGGATGGCGAATTTCTGCCTCCCGAAACGATGATTGTTCAACATTATTTTAACACCTTGAAAGTTGGCCATTAAGATGACACTATATTTATATATGATATATAATATCTTTATGTTTTCCTTAATCTTGTGTTTTTTTTATTTTGGGAATACCTTTATGGTTTCCATTATGGGTAAACACGATATCTTTATTTAAGGAAGTGCGGACTACCGCCCCCTCAAAGTGATGTGATTCGTTAATTCCATATGTGGGACGTATAAAGGATGGATTTAAAGTTATTATATATGATGTTATAATGAAAGTATAATATACCTCAATATCATTATTATTTCTTTCCATTAATGTATGAGATTGAAATGAAAGTAGCGTTCATGCATACGTACGGCTTACCGTCTCCATGAATGGTGCATTTCATTTCTTATCCCCAAATGTAATGTAATATTAAAATTACATGTATATAATGGATATATATAATTAATTATATATCTAAATGATGAATATAATTCTGGAATTAAAATATACATACCTCTCATTTAGTTTTAATTCAATTAATATGACATAGAAATGAAAGTAGCGTTCATGCGTACGTACGGCTTACCGTCTCCATGAACGATGCATTTCATTTCTTACCTCTAAAAGATTATGTAATATTATAAATACATGTATATTCTGGATATATATGATATATATGATATCCAAATCAGGAATTTCATTCTGGATATAAAGAACCTTTGACCACACGAACAACATGTAATTGTAAGAAGTCCACTTTCGACTTAAGAACCAAATATCGACAAAACAAACATTATTATCTTAAATGATTACATAATGTTTATAACATGATAATAAGTGATATAAAAGTAATAATTAACCTGAATAAGGTTCTTAATAAAGTTGAAATTAACTCATGTTTATTATTCTGGATGTTAAAGAACGATCGAGTCAAGTCGGACCCGAGGTATGGGACTTCGTCTCAATCTCCTTTCATTGAGGCACATTTTTGTTTTATACCCCACTTTATTTAATACGGTGTATAAATCCCTTTGACATTTACATTTATTCAAAAGTAATATTTTTATATGAAGTGTTTTACTAAATGACAAAAGGGAATGTTTTTGTCCTACGTATGCAGCGACAACGACTTCTCCGCCGCCGCGAGTATTATTTGGTCTTTGGCTTCCTCAACAAGCAGTAATGTTTTTAAAATAAAATAAATACCATATACTCTTTTATGTATTTTCGTATTGAAAATGGTTTTGATAAAGGATTCTATTATGTCAATATATTTAAATGATATATTGTGATTGAAATGTGGAAATGTTATCATTCCTTTATATTGGTTTTATGTTTTATGATTTTATATTGGTACTTGGACATTTGACTGGTGGTTATGTGATAAACCATATGACGGGTGGTGTCGTGAATACCAGGATGGGTGGTTACGTTATAACCTCCAACGCATTGGGTATGGAAGTCGACCTTATGGCTATTCCATTAAGTATGTATGGAAGTTGGCCGTATGGCTATTCCATTAAGTGATATGTGTGGGAGTCGACCGTATGGTTCTTCCACTTAAGTATGTTTATGTCCCAAGTTACCTTTATATGTTATGTGATATTTATATGGGTTTTATGGTAATATTTTGGTTACAGAAGGGTAAGTAATGAACTTTTATTCGGCGAAGAGTTTTTACTACTTAGAAAAGGTGAAAAGTATTACTTTGATAAAGTATACATGGTTTACTTGTTGTTTTGAAAAAATAACAGTTTTCATTCTTTTTGTATCCCTTACTGAGTTTTTTATGCTCATACCATGTTTTTGAAATGATTTTCACATGACTTAGCATGGAATAGGGCCAAGGATGGGATCAAGGGAACGTCATGCTACCTAAAAATGGAACTAGACTTGTTTCTTTTTAAGATTTTTTATTTTATGGAAATTTAGTAGAAGAGACTACTTTGTAATATTTTGAGATGTAATAGTTATGTACTAATTCTATGAAACTCTAAACATGAAAATATCCTCAATGTGAATTACTCATTTAATTCAATATTAAGTAAGGTTTAAGGCTGGGGCCTTATAAGGACAACCTGTAGGATGGGCAATAACCTGTCACGTCGGACAAGGTTGCGGGAATACAACCCACAACTGAAGTGCGACATGCCTTTATTGCCTACCACTGGCCTACATGAAGTCCATGGATTGTATAAATTAGTTTTAATTTATTAAGTGGTATGATATATGAAGTATAAGTCCATATTAGGAACCATATACGATTAATCTCATCTTAGAGAGAATTATGTATATTTAATAACATTTTTAACCTTTTGTTTGAGATTGATGGAATGACCTATCAATCTATCTCCTGATCCACTAACACATCACGAATAAATAATTCAAATTCATTTCTTCAAAAGAAGATGTGGAATTTGTTCAAGGAACGACCAACTATGAGATTGTACAATAATAAATTATGTATTTCTTCTAATTCCATTTTTTATCATCTTTAGGGAAATGATCTTGAAAACCAAAAACATTGACCAAGAAGGTACCATAGATCATAAAAAAATTATTTCTTCTTGATTTATGGATTTTTTTCATTTTCATGTTCTCTACCACTATCCATCAGAACATGATGGGTAGATTTCTCTTCCATATCCATATTTTCACCTATGTTTATCTATGTGGAAACCCAGTGATGTGTTAATTTGGGTAACCATTAAATTTATTTTTAAAATTATGTTTTAGTATTCTTTTTTACAATGTTGGTTTCTATGAATGAAACTTTCAAGTAGTAAACTATTAATAACCCCAATAAAGTTGGAGGGAAAATTTAATTTAAGGGGGGTAGAATATAACACACTGAGATTTTCTTAGAAATATTATTTTTAATTTCATTGATGTCTTATGTTGTAATCTACACCAAGATTATCTTGCGCTATACAAAACACCATATTATCATGAAGTATATGAAAAATTATTCTTGGCTTACGTTACACGCAAGAGAAACCTTCCTGAATAGCTTGTATCGTACGCAGTATCGTGTTTCACTAAACGAGATATTATTATAATATTATTATGAACTAGCTGTTGTGAATATTAATACCGAATTTTTGAAATTTTATAAATTTTATATTTCAAAATGAAATTCATTTTTGGATTTGGAATATCGAAATTATCTTAGGGTGAATTTTTGGTATTTTTCAGAAAATATTTATTTATTGATGAATAGTGAAAAACACAAGGTTATAGTTTAAAACTGAATTTTTATTTAAATAATTATTTATTTTATTTAAATTTATTTTAGTTCAAAATAGATACATAATACCTATATATGTTAAATTTAATTCATTGGATTCATTTTATAATAATTTTAGTTATATAAAAAAATTATTGAACTTTTTAACATCTTTTACCCACCTCCTAGGAGAATCAGCAAATTTATATAAAACATAATTTTACCGCTTCTGTGAGTGGAATTTCAAAAATACGAGAGGCATGGCTGATATTAGTAAGTAAAATTTGGTTCAATAAGATAAAAATAATTTTTGTTGAATCGTAACTTTTTTACTTTTATTTTCCACGGTTAAAGGTAAATAGGGTAATTATGTTTAAAAATGATATTATTATTACCCTAAAAAATCACCTTATTCTATTGGATAATTGTAATTCGACTAAAAACAAAATTAATAATAAGATATGACCCATTATGTCTACTTGGATTAGATTAGGACATTTATTATTAATAAATTCAAAGAAGAGTTAAAAGAGTTAAAATCAAAGTTTAATAGGTAAATCATTTTTAATATACATATATACATAAGATAAATTAGACTATATATATTAATTAGAAATATAGAAATATTTCCTACATAATGGTAGTTTATTGATAATTTTTAGACATTAAATAATTTAATTTATTTATGACACAATAATGATGCAGTAATTACCTTATTAATGAAATATTAAAATAATTGATATTATAAATACACAAATAAATGTAATTTGAGACTTTTTTGGAATACTGCTAATTTAATTAATTAATATAATATATTATGGTTGGTTATATGAATTGTTCTCAATGTAATAATGCTGTTATGAGTTTAGAAAAAACAAAATACTAAATACTGTCAAAATTGACATAAAAGAGTTTTTTTAAAAAAAATTATATTATTAATTGATATAATGGTCATAAAAATATACAGTTATTCCAAAAGACTTATATAATAATATATATGAAATTAATGAACCAATTGGGGTTCGATTGGTAGTTTATAGTATGTTTATTAACCGTATAGTGTAAGAATACAAGAAGACGCGGTAAAAGTTAATTTATTTAACTTGGAGTTAAATCTAAATGATAAGGTTAAAATAGTAACCTTAATTTGTCTAAAACCTATTGGTTTAGAGGATTTCGACCCATACCTACCCTATCCTCGCAATAAGTCACTTTGGAGACATTATAAACCGAATATAAATCTATTATAAAATAATATTTTAAGTTTCTTCTATGGTTCCCCTCACCGCTCTTATAAAAGGGCACTCCCCTTCTCACTAATTCACACCTCCAAATTAATTTTTCTCCACCATACCCTGCCCAAATACCCTCTCAACTGTCCTATATTCCTCCTAGATGCCTTCATTTAGTCATAAATCCAACCTAAGGATCCCTTTTGATTAAATCAAAATGAAGAACCCGAAGAAGAGGTAAATATCTCACCACCTATTTCAAGTTCCTATCAACTTCCACTTCCTAGTTCTTTGTTTTTTCCATTATAAAATAATAACTCTAGTACCTTATATATAATGTGATGTTATTATAAAAATTTTACAACCATATTAGTTATTGTATCCATCTTATGAATAAAAAAGTCACCATACATGTGTACACCTGGCTTACCGTCTCCACGAACACGATGAGATTCATTTTCAATGATTAACCATTAAAGAATGATTATAAAGTATATAAATAAATAATCAAGAAATATATTACATAATAATGATACTGTAATTATTTACATATATTCTTCATTTAATTAATTCCATTCAATTCAAAAAGGAAATGAAAGCAGCTTTCTTGCGTACGTATGACCTACTGTGTCCATGAACGGTGTATTTCCTTCCAATTATCGATCTATCATATATATTTATATGAAGAATATATATTATATATAAATCATGTATTAAATTCTTTAAATATTAAAATCAGGATATACGTAATAATATAAAGAACAAAAAGTCGAAACACGTATGATAAATTAAACGATTTTACCCAAAACACTGCTTTATCGTGGAATTTACAAAAGAACGTGTAATATAAAGTCAAAAGAGAATCATAAATGATATGATAAATATAATTATGGTTATGTTACAAGTTAATAATTTGTTTAAACCCTCTATATAGGAGTTTCTAACACGTACAGAAGAAATTGGACCTATATTAAGGGATAATTATTCAAATCTCGTTCTTATCTGAGATTGTTTATTGGTAAGTATTTACTGTCATTATATGTTTCATCCATGTACATAAATTTTTTTTATAAAGTGTTTAATATTCATAAATTTTTGTTTAATGTCATTTTTACCACTCTTTGAATTTTACATAGTGTTATAGAAGGAATATTTCTTTGGTTTACTATATGAGGAACTTTTTGACTTTTCTGACAAAAGTACGAGGAGAATGTTTTTATAACTTGTACGGCATGAACGTATTTTCACGGTTTCATAACAGCTAATTTTCAAGAATCATAATCTACAACATATCATGATTATTTTCAACAAAAATCATTTTCTTTTAAAATTGCATGGCATTTTGTATAAAGAAAGGGATTTTGAAGAATAATGGATATTTTCTTCAGGAATTCATTTCAAGTGTTTTATCAAAACTATTTTCCATATAAGATGAAATTATTTAGTATGTTTATGTTTCAAGTATAATGTATATATTATTTACATGGTTCGATATTCTTATTATGAAATGATATCCATTTATTTTATATGGATTATGTTATGATGGGATGATTTTTATGAAACCCATTTTATTTTTGGGGTTATTATGAATGATGTATGTTTATTACAAAAGAATGATTTCATTTGGTGATGGGTGGGACATATATCTACCTCTAATTCATTTGTTAATGAATTATATCTAATGAGATAGACATGGATGGAAGGGTAAATTAATCCGGTTTAGTGATACATGACATGAATGAGGTGTGAACTCGATTCAGTAAGGGAATTTGTCCACTATGATGGTCTTGGCAGCAATGCATTGGCTACTATGGAAATTATAACAAGTGATTAATGGTTTAACACAATTACATGTTTCATTCCCGATGCTATTTTAGCTTCATTGATGTTCCATTATGATTTATGCCATACGCACTTCCATGTTTTATGTCATTGCACAAGATTTTGAGGTTTTATGTTCATTTTTTAATGTTCAAATGTTTATGGATTGTTTTTATGTTCCACATGTTTACCCTTAATAATCATTTGAGATCAGCCTTTTTATGTTTTACTTTACCGTGATATAAATAATGGGTTTATGTAAGAAAACCAAAGGGGAATATCTTTATGGGAGATGTTGAAAATCTTTCACCATGATTAGAATATTATGTTCCAAGTTTCCAAAGACACTAAACTTATACGGTCTTTAGGCGTCTGTTTTTATCATGTATTATGTAGTCCGAAAAAGTAATGTAACGTCTATGTATGTCATGTTTTGGGTCTCTACAGTTTGTATCAGATTAAAAGCTTATTTAAACTTTGGAAACTAGGATGTGAAAGCTTTATTGAGATCCCTAGAGATATTTCTTTGATATTTCTAGGAATGTACCTAAGGTTTATTATAACTATAGGTTATAATACTAGAATTTTGTTGATGATCATTAATAACCTAGGGTGAAACTAAGATGTCATGAATTAATGAATTAATGATAGGTTAGACATCCCATAAGTTGCATTTTATGATTATGTGGTTCCTTGTTATTTTAACTAATTCTTACACTATGGTTTTTGATTTTAGTCAATAGAGGGAACAATAAGGAATTAGGATAACATTGATTCCAATGGACAAATTGGTGACTATGATCAAAAAAATTGTGTAATGCCTGGAAAAAAATTTATTATGATTATGTCGAATCAGTCATCACGATATATGCTTAACAAGGTGAACTTTAGTTGTATTCATAAGTAATCAAATAAGAGGACAATGTACTTTTATTCATGTTTTCATGGTTATGAACCTAGAAAAAGGATGATTGAGATTTGTAAACAAGGGAAGAAGAACCTTGCTGAATACATCAAATGGAGTGGAAGTTGTTATTTGCGTAGGGAGAAGGGTCATAGAGTGACAGACTGCTATGGAGTATAATGTTTTATCTATGGAGAACATGGGTATTACCCAACTCAATTCCCTGACCTAACAGGATATTTATAAATCAAAGAAGGAACTATTCAATGCCAATCATTGAATAGGATTGGTTGAAGGGCTTATGTATTGGAATTCAAGAATAATGTTGTTAATGTACTTTTTTGGTATATTGAAATATCTATGTATTGGTCCATTGTGGTTCTCCATAAGAATATGGTTCCAGAAACCATGAAAAGTGTTTGAAATATTTATGGAATCTGGATGATATGCACATAACGAAGGTATAAGGGGAAAATAATAAGTTTGATATTATTCATGACCTCATGACTATTATAAGGACAAAGTGATATCATGGTTGGAGTATAAAGAAATTTTGGGATTTTGGAATGTGGAAAGAGTTAACTTTTGACAGCATTCATTTTTTCACTATGGTTCAATGGGTATTCATTTTCTAGAGAATGCAATACTAAGGTATTCACAAGATTGGAATGCGATCATCAAGATATATCTTATGATATGTCGGGGATAAATGATGGTATTCACATACTTGGTTGATGACATTTCTCGTAAACATTTTTTTATACAATGAGCTTGGATCAAAGTATTTTGGATAATCCTAATGATTTGAAAGGGACTATGTTGGACATAAGATAATATTGTTTAAGGATAGAACTTTTGTCGAATATTATTTTTGGAGTGTTATAATAGTGTTGTTTTAGAAAAAAGGAAACATCCAGGAGGGCAACAACTCGTCGCGTCGGACAAGGTTGCAGGAATAGAACCCAAAAATAGAGTGTGACATGACTTTATTGACAACCACTGGCCTATAGGAAGTCCATGGACTGTATAAATTATTTTTAATTTATTAAGTGGTATGATATATGAAGTATAAGTCCATTTTAGGAACCATATATGATAAATCTCATCCTACAGAGTCTTATATATATTTAATAACTTTTGCGAACCTTTTGATTCAGATTGATGGAATGACCTATCAATCTATCTCATGATCTTCTAACACATCACGAATGAATAATTCAAAATAATTTCTTTAAGAGATGATGTGTAAATTGTTCAAGGAATGACCAACTGTGAGATTGTACCATAATCAATTAAGTATTTCTTCTAATTCCAATTTTTTTCATCTTTAAGAAAATGATCTTGAAAACCAAAAACAATGTCCTATAAGGTACCGTAGATCATAAAAAATTTATGTCTTTGTGATTTTTGGACTTTTCATAGCCATGTTCTCTACCAATCTCTATCAAAACTTGATGGTTAGATTGGTCTTCCATATCCATATTTTCACATATGTTCTTCTATGTGGAAACCTAGTGATGAGTTATTTTGGGTAACCATTACGTTTTTTTAAAATAAGTTTTAGTATTCCTTTTGACAATGTGGGTTTCTATGAATGAATCTTTAAAGTAGTAAAACATTAATAACCCCAATAAATTTTGAGGGAAAAATTCAATTCAAGGGGCGGTAGAATGTAACACCCTGAGATTTTCTGAGAAATATTATTTTTATTTTCTTTGATGTCTTATGTTGTACGCTACACCAATATTATCTTGCGCTATACACAACACCGTATTATCTTGTAGTATAGGCAACACTGCTCTTGGCTTATGTTACATGGAAGATCAACCTTCCTCGATAGCATGAATCGTACACAATATCATGTTTCACTAAACGAGATATTGTTATAATATTATTATGAACTAGCCGTTATGAATAGTAATACCCAATTTTCGAAATTTTATAAATTTTATCATTCAAAATAAAATTCATTTTTGGATTTGGAATATCGAAATTAGCTTAGGGAGAATTTTTGGTGTTTTTCAGAAAACTTTCATTTTTTGATGAATAGTGAAAAACACTAAGTTATAGTTTAAAACTGAATTTTTATTTAAATAATTATTTATTTTATTTAAAATTATTTTAGGTCAAAATAGATAAATAATACCTATATATGTTAAATTTAATTCATTGGAGTCATTTTATAATAATTTTAGATATATAAAAATTTCATTGAACTTTTTAACGTCTTTTACCCACCTCTTAGGAGAATCTGCAAATTTACATAAAACATAATTTTAGTGCTTCAGTGAGTGGAATTTCAAAACTTCTATAGACATGGTTGATATCAGTATGTAAAATTTTGTTCAATAAGATAATTATTTTTTTTAATAGTAACATTTTACTTTTATTTTCCACGGTTAAAAGTAAATAGGTTAATTTTGTTTATAAATGATATTATTATTACACTAAAAAATGTCCTAATTCTATTGGATAACTGTAATTCGACCAAAAAATCCTTAGGAATAAAATATAACCCATTAGGTCCACTTGGATTATATTAAGACATTTATTATTATTAAATTGAAAGAAGAGTTAAAAGAGTTAAAAAAGTTAAAATCAATGTTTAATTGGTAAATAAATTTTAATATAGGGTTATACATAAGATAAATTTGACTGTAAATATTAACTATAAATATAAAAATATTTCCTAGATAATGTTAGTTTATTTATAATTTTTAGACATTACATAAATTAATTTATTTATGACACAATGATGATGTAGAAATTACCTTATTAATGAAATATTAAAATAATCGATATCATAAATACACAAATAAATGTAATTTGAGACTTTTGTGGAATACCTCTAATTTAATGGATTAAAATAATATATTAGGGTTGGTTATATGTATTTTTCTCGAAGTAATAATGATGTTATGAGTTTAGAAAAAAAAAATACTATATAGTGTCAAAATTGACATAAAAGAGTTTTTTTAAAAAAATATTATATTATTAATTGATATAATGGTCATAAAAATCTAAACGTATGCCAAAATACATATATAATAATATATATGACATTAAGGAACCAATTAGGATTCTATTGGCATTTTATTGTATGTTTTTTAACCATACAATTTAAGAATACAAGAAGACACTGTAAAAGTTAAATTATTTAACATAGAGTTAAATCTAAATGATATGGTTAAAATGGTAACCTTAATTTGTCTAAAACCTATTGGTTGAGAGGATTTCTACCCATCTCCACCCTATCCTAGAAATAAGTCACTATGGAGACATTATAAACCAAATATGAATCTATTATAAAATAATATTTTATGTTATTTCTAAGGGTCCCCTCACCGCTCTTATAAAAGGGCACTCCCCCTTCTCTCCAATTCACACCTCCAAATCCATTTTTATCTGCCAAACCAAGCCCAAACACCCTCTCAACTATACTCCCTTAATACTAGAGGCTTTCCTTTAAACATAAAGCCATAATAATGTATCCTTTTGATCAAATCAAAATGAATAACCCAGAGAAGAGATAAATATCTCACCACCTATTTCAAGTTCCTATCTACTCCCACTTCCTCTTACATTGTTGTTTCAATTATAAAATAATAAATCCAGTATAATATATATAATATGATGTTGTTAAAAAAATTTATAGCCATATTAGTTATTTTATCCATCATATGAATGAAAAAGTCACCACACATGCATACGTACGGCTTGCCGTCTCCATGAATGTGATGAGATTCATTTTCCATGATTAACCATTCAAGTATGATTATAAAGTACATATAACAAATAATCATGAAATATATTACATTATAATGATACTGGAATTATGTACATATATTTTTCATTTACTTAATTCCATTCAATTCAATAAGGAAATGAAAAGAGCGTTCATTCGTACGTACAACCTACCGTCTCCATGAAAGGTGTTTTTCCTTTTATTTATCGATATATCAAATATATTTATATGCTGAAAATATATTATATATAAATCATGTATTAAATTATGTAATTAAGTAAATCAGGATATAGGTAATAATATCATGAACAACACATCGAAACACATATGATAAATGAAACTATTTTCCCAAAACACTGCTTTAATATGGAATTTACAGAAGAATGGGTAATATAAAGTCATAAGTGAGTCATATATTATATAATAAATTTTATATTGGTTATTTTATAAGTTAATAATATATTTAAACCCACTATACAGCTATTCTGGACACATTCAAATGAAATTGGACCTACGGTATGAGATAATTATTCCAATCTCATTCTTATCAGAGATTGTTTATTCATAATTATTTACTGGGGTTATATTTTTCATCCATGTCCAAATTTTTTTTTTCATAAAGTGTTTAATATTCATCCATTTTTTCATAAAGTCATGTTTACCCCTCTTTGACTTTTACATTGTGTTATGGAAGGAATCATTCTTTTGTTTACCATACGAATAACTTTTTGATTTTTACAGCAAAAGTATGAGGAGAATGTTCTTTTAACTTATATGGCATGAAAGGAATTTCACAGTTTCATAACGCCCAATTTTTATGAAGCTTCTTCTATACTATTTCATGATTATTTTAGACAAAAATCATTTTCATTTAAATTTACTTGGAATTTTGTAAAAACAAAATGATTGTGAAGAAGAAAGGATATTTTTCTCAACAATTAATTTCAAGTGTTTTATTAAAAATATTTTCCATCTAAGATGAAATTATTTACATTGTTTATGTTTCAAGTATAATTTCAATATTATTTACATGGTTTGATTATTATAATGATGAAATGATATCTATTTCTCTTATATGGGTTATGTTATGATGGGATGGTGTTTATGAAACCCATTTTATTCATTGGGTTATTATGAATGATGTATGTTTATTTTGTGGCACAAAAAGAATGATTTCATTATGATATGGGTGGAACCTATATCACCCTCCAATGAATTAGGTAATGATTTATATCTCATGAGATAAACATGGATGTAATTGAAATTTAATCATGTTCAATGATACTGGAATGGAACGAGGAGTGAAATCGATTCAGTAAGGGTCTTTGTCCACATTGACGGTATTTGTAGTAATTCCTTGGCTACTATGGAAATTATATCATGTGCTTAATTGTTTTCCAAAATTACATGTTTTATTCCCCAATATATTTTAGCTTTATTGATGTTCCGTTATGATCTATGCTTTATGTACTACCATGATTTTTGTCATTGCTCAACATTTTGATGTTTTATATTCATGTTTTTTTGTTCAAATGTTTATGGATTGTTTTTAAGATCTCCATGTTTACTATTACTAAGAATTTTGATATCCTAAGTTTAATGTTTTCTTTTCCCCAGTATATAATGAAATGTTTTTGGTAAGAAAACCAAAGGGAGAGATCTTTATGGGAGATGTTGAAGATCTTTCACAATGATTAGAAGATTATGTTCCGAATTCCCAATGACACTAAACTAATATGGTCTTTGGGCATCTGTTTTTGTCATGTATTAAGTATTCTTCAAAATTAATGTAATGTCTATGTACATCATTCTTTGGGTCTCTATAATTGGTATCAAAGAAATGGTTTAGATAAACTTTGGAAACTAGGATGTGAAATATTTAGTGAGATCCTTGGAGATATTTCTAAGGAATTTCTAGGGATGTCCCTAAGGTTTAGTATAACTTTAGGCAACATAACTATAATTATTTTGATGATCATGAATAACCTAGGTCGAACCTAAGGTGCCATTATTTAAAGAATGTGTGATAATTCATACATCCCTTATGTGTCATTTTATGATTATGTGGTTCCTTGTTATTTTAACTGTTTCTTACACTATGGTTTCTGGTTTTATTCAATAGAGGGAACGAGAAGTAATTCAGTTAACATTGATTCCAATGGAAAAATTGGTGACTATGATGAAAAAATTGTATAATGTCTGCAATGAAAGATATTAGGATTATGCCGAATCTGTTATCGCGATATATGATTAGTAAGGTGAACGTTAGTTGTGTTCCTAAGTCATCAAAAAAGAGGAAGATGGAATTTTATGCATGTTCTCATGGTAAGGAACATAGAGAAAGGATGATTGTGATTTCTAATGAAGGGAAGAAGAACCTTGATGAATTCATCAAATGGAGGGGAAGATGTTATCTGTGTAGGGAGAGGGGTCATAGAGTAATAGACTATTATGGAGTTCAATGTCTTATCTGTGGAGAACATGGGAATTACTCAACTCAATGCACATACCTAAAAGGTTACCTCTAAATCAAGGAAGTACCTATTCAATTCCAATCATTGAAGAGGATGGATTTAAGGGCTTATGATTTGGAATTCATCAATAATGTTGTTGAGGTACTTTTTTTGGTATATTGAAATATCAATGTATTGGTCCATTTTGATTTTCCATAAGAATGTGGTATCGGTAACCATGAAAAGTGATTGAAATATTTTTGGAAAGAAGATGATATGAACATAATAATGGTATATGGAGAAAATAATATATTTGATTGTATTCATGAGCTCATTACTGATATAAGGACAAAGTGATATCATGGTTTAGCATATAGTAATTTTGGGATTTTGGAATGTGGAAATAGTTAACTTTCGACAGCATTCATGATTTCCTTAAGGTTCAATGAGTATTCATTTTTCAAGGGAATACAATATTATGGTAATAAAATGTTTGGAATGCAATAAAAAAGGTATATCTTATGTTATATGGGGGATAAATGATGTTATTCAAAGGCTTGGTTAATGACAATACTAGTAATCATTTTCTTTATAATATAAGAATGGATAGAAGTATTTTAGATAAGCATAAATATTTGAAATGGACTATGTTGTACATAAGTTAATATAGTTTAAGGATATAACTTTTTTTCAATATTATTTCTGGAATGTTATAATAGTGTAGTTTTAGAAAAAGGATAACCTATAGAATGGGCGACAACCCATTGCATTGGACAAGGTTACGAGAATAGAACCAACAACCGAAGTGCGACATGCCTTTATTTCCTACCACTGGCCTACATAATGTCCCTGGTTAGTATAAATTAGTTTTAATTTATTATGTGGTATGATATATAAAGTATAAGTCCATTTTAGTAACCATATACGATTAATCTCAACATAGATGGACTTATGTATATTTAATAACTTTTGTTAACCTTTTTTTTGAGATAGATGGAATGACCTATCAATCTATCACATGACCTACTAACACTTCATTAATGACAAATTCAACTTCATTTCATTAATAGATGAAGTGTAAATTGTTCATGGAACTACCAACAAAGAGATTGTACCATAATCAATTAAGTATTTCTTTTAATAACATTTTTCTCAACTTTAGGGAACTGATCTTGAAAACCAAAAATGTTGTCCTAGAAGGTACCTTAGATGATCCCAAATTTCTGGCTTTGTGATTTTTGTCTTTTTCATAGCCATGTTCTCTACCGCTCTCCATCAAAACGCGAGGGTTAGATTTCTCCTCCATATCTATATTGTCACATATGTTCTTCTATGTGGAAACCCAATGATGAGTTAATTTGGGTAACTGATAGGTTTATTTTTAAAATAATGTTTTATTATTCCTTTCCACAATGTGGGTTTCTATGAATTAATCTTTCAAGTATTAAACCATTTATAACCCCGATAAATTTCGGGTGCGAAAATCATTTTAAGGGGGGTAAAATGCAACACCCCGAGATTTTATGTGAAATATTATTTTTAATTTCTTTGATGTCTTGTGTTGTATGCTACAACAAGATTATATTGTGCTATACGCAACAACATATTAGCATTTAGTTTATGAAACACTATTCTTGTCTTGCATTAAATGTAAGAGAAACCTTCCTCGATAACTTGTGTTGTATGCAATACCTTGTTTCACTAGACGAGATATTAATAAAATATTATTATGAACTAGCCATTATGATTAGTAATACCCACATTATGAAATGTTATAAATTTTATCTATCAAAATGGACTTCATTTTTGGATTCGGAATATTGAAATTAACTTAGGGTGAATTTTTGGTGTTTTTATGAAAACCTTCAAATTTTGATGAATAGTGAAAACCACTAAGTTATTATTTAAAACTGAATTTTTATTTTAATAATTATTTATTATATTTACATTTTTTTTAGTTCAGAATAGATACATAATAACTATATATGTTCAATTTAATTCATTGGAGTTATTTTATAATAATTTTATATTTATAAAAATTTAATTGAACTTTTTACCGTCTTTTACCCACCTCTTAGGTGATTTTTTGCAAATTTACATAAAATATAATTTTAACTCTTCTATGAGTGGAATTTGAAATATCTAAGAAACACGATTGATATCATTAAGTAAAATTTGGTTTAATAAGGTAATTTTTTTGGTGAATAGTAAATTTATACTTTTTTCCCACGGTTAAAAGTAAATAGGGTAATTAACTGTAAAAATGATATTATTATTACCCTAACACATGTACTAATTATATTAGATAATTGTAATTAGACCAAAAACAACCTTAGTAATAAAATATGATCCTTTTGAGTCACTTGGATTAGATTAGGACATTTATTATTATTTAATTCAATGAAGGGTTAAAAGAGTTAAAATCAATGTTTAATAAGTAAAAAAAATTAATATAAAGTTATACATAAAATAAATTTGACTATAAATATTAATTAGAAATATAAAACATTTTACTAAATAATGGTATTATATTTATAATTTTTAGAAATTATATAATTTAATTTATTTATGACAAAATGATGATGCATTAATTATGTTATTAATGAAATATTAAGATAATTTATATTTTAAATACACAAATAATTGTAATATGAGACTTTATATGAATTCAAATAATTTTATTGGTTACTATAATATGTTACGGTTGGTTATATGAAATTTTTTCAAAGTAATAATACTGTTATGAATTTACAAAATACAAAATACCAAATATTGTCAAAATTGACAAAAATGACATTTTAAAACAAATAATATATTATAAATTTATATAATGATCCTGAAACTCTATGGTTCTGCCAAATTAAATATATAATAATATATATGACATTAATGAACCAATTTGGGTTTGATTGGAAGTTTATAATATGTTTATTAACTATATAGTGTAAGAATATAAGAAGACACGGTAAAAGTTAAATTATTTAACGTATAGTTAAATCTAAATGATAAGGATAAACTGGTAACCTAAACATGTCTAAAACATATTAGTTGAGAGGAGTTATACCCATATTCACACTAGACACAAAATAAGTCACTTATAATCCATTGTAAACCGAATATTAATTTATTAGAAAATAATATTTTAGGTTTTTTCCTAAGGTGCCCCTCACCCCTCTTATAAAAGGGCCCTCCCCCTTCTATCCAGTTCACACCTCCTAATCCAATTGGCTCGAACAACCCCAGAACAAATACCCTCTCAATAGTCCTCTCTTAATATTAGAGGGATTCCTTTAGTCCTAAAGCCATCATATGGTTCGATTTTGATCAAATCAAAAGGAAGAACCCGAAGAAGAGATAAATATCTCACCAACTATTTCAAGTTCCTTTCTACTTCCACTTCCTCCTTCTTTGTTGTTACTATTATAAAATAATTTCTCCCATATATTCAATATACTGTGATGTTATTATAAAAATTGTACAACCATATTAGTTTTTTTATCCATCCTATTAATGACAAAGTCACCACACGTGCATACGTACATCATACCGTCTCCACGAACGCGATGAGATTCATTTTCCATGATTAACCATTCAAGTATGATTATAAAGAATATATATTAAATAATAATGGAAGATATTACATATTAATGATACTGGGTTTATGTACATATATATTTAATTTACTTAATTCCATCAATTCAATAAGGAAATGAAAACAATGTTCTTGCATATTTACGGCCTACCGTGTCCATGAATGGTGTATTTCCTTCCATTTATCGATATATCACATATATTTATATGATGAAAATATATTATAAATAAATCATGTATCAAATAATGTAATTAAGTAAATCAGGATATAAGTAATAATATCAAGATCAATAATTCACAACACATACGATAAATGAAAAGATTTTACCCAAAACGCTACTTTAACATGGAATTTACAAAAGAACGGGTAATATAAAGTCATAAGTGAATAATATATGATATCATAAATATTATTATACTTATGTTAAAAGTAACTAATGTGTTTAAACCCACTATACATGAGTTTTCTTTATGTACAGAATAAAATGGACCTAAAGTAATGGATAATTATTCCAATCTTGTTCTAATCCGAGATTGTTTGTTCGTAAATACTTAATGGTGTTATATTTTTCATCCATGTCCGTAAAAATGTTTTCCATTAAGTGTTTAATATTAATAAATGTTTTTTTATAGTCATGTTTACCCCTATCTGTCTTTTACATTGTTTTATGGAAGTAATCTTTCTTTTGTTTTCCATACAAGGAACATTTTGAATTTTCTGGTAAAAGTACGAGGAGGTTGTTCTTTTGACCTATATGGCATGAATGGATTTTCACGGTTTCATAACGCTTCATTTTCATGAAAGTTCCTCTACAATATTTTATGATTATTTTTACCAAAAACCTTTTATTTTAAAATTTCATGGAATTTTGTAAAACGAAAATGATTCTGAAGAAGAAAGGATATTTTCCTCAAGAATTCATTTCATGTGATTTATCGAAACTATTTTCCATATAAGATGAAATTATTTAGTATATTTATGTTTCAAGTATAATTCCTCTATTATTTACAGGGTTTTATTTTTTTAATGATGAAATGATATCTATTTCATTTATATAGATTATGTTATGATGGGATGATGTTTATGAAATCCATTTTATTCGTTGGGTTTTTATGAATGATGTATATTTATTTTGTGGCACACGACTAAATGATTTCATTATGAGATGGGTGGGACCTATATCTCAATCCAATTAATTGGGTAATGATTTATATCTTATGAGATATAAATGTATGGAAAGGCAAGTTAATTGGGTTCAGAGATATAGGACTGGAACAAGGAGTGAACTCGATTCAGTACGGGACTTTGTCCACTATGATGGTATTGGGAGCAATGCCTTGGCTACTATGGAAATCATATCATGTTCTTAATAGTTTTCCACAATTACATGTTTCTTCCCCATTTTATTATATCTTTATTGATGTTCCATTATGATATATGCCTAAAGTACTACCATGTTTGATGTCATTGATCAAGATTTTGATGGTTTATGTTCATGTTTTCACGTTCAAATGTTTATAGATTGTTTTTAAGTAACCCATGTTTACCCTAACTAAGAATTTGAGGTCACCATTTTTATGTTTTCTTTTCCCCAGGATATAAAGAAAGGTTTTATGTAAGAAAACCAAAGGGGAAGATCTTTATGGGAGATGTTGAATATCTTTCACCACGATTAGAAGATTATGTTCTGAGTATCCAAAGACACTAATCTTATACAGTCTTTGGGCATATTTTTTCATCATGTATTAAGTATTCCTCTTAAGTAATGTAATTCTTGTGTGCATCAAGCTTTGGGACTCTACATATATGTTTTTAGTTTATCCCATGATTAAAAAAAATCTAGCGGTTTAAATATTGGTAATGGAAATGAAGAATTCAAGTTAAAAGTCATGAATATTCTTCCTGAATTATAATTATTTTTTATATTAAAATATTAGTATTTATGTAAAATATATACTTAATCAAAAATAAAACTTTGTAAAATATGGTTTCTGTGTTTTATTTATGACCGAATTCCCTAAAACTCTAACTAGAAATATCCTAGTTAATTAATGTAATTGAATTTGAGTTTAAGAAATTAGAAATGTAATGTTTAAAGATAAGTTCTTATAGTTTGTATAAGATAATAGTTTATATAAATTTAGGGTTTATGATATTGATAATATAATATCATTAAAATACGTTAGATATTGGTTATGTTGAAATGATATAAGATTTAAATATTACCATTTTTCATCATATAAACTATGTTTTTTTAGAATAGATTTTCAGATGGTATAAGGAAGCATTAGTATGAAGGAACCATGTGGATGATATCTTTCTGAATTGACCACCTAAAATGCATGGAATTATAATTTAGTTGTTTATTATACTGATGGATTAGTTTACATATCCAATAAAAGGTTTTGTTATTTGTGAAATATAATAGTCATATATACCACATAATAACATGGTGATAGTAGTGCATTTTATTAGAGATAATCCTCCATCATTCATTGGAACCTTTGAACCAATGGTATACTATGTACGGATCAATTAGGTAGAGAATATATTTAATGTCATGGGGTGTTTGTAATGTCAAAAGGTAAACCTTTTCATTTATCCTTTTGAAGGGGAATCTAATTGATGGTTGTATATAGTTAAGATTACCATAGATAGAGATGATCTTGATTCCATGGAATGGGATGCATTTAAAAATATCTTCATTGATAAATATTTAAATATGGTATTTCAACTCAGGATGGATAAAAAATCTTTGAATTAAGGAAAATGGATGAATATTTTATAAAATCATGTGAATATATTTTTACATGATTATCCAGGTATGTACCGGATTGTAATCGAAGTCTTGATAGTATGATTCATCAGTTTCAAAAAAGTATGAACCAAATATATCAGATGGAATTTTCTTCTGGGGATCAAAAATTTGTTAGAAACATATTCAGTGTTCCATTAAGGTAGAAGTGGAGATCACAAATGGTCATGTATTCTATTCCAATTAAAAAAGGCCTTAAGGGAAGGCAGTGGTAAATAATTCATCAAAGAAACATGTAGGTAATAAAATGAATTTATCATCATGTGATAAATTAGGTTAAAATAGTCCATATGAATGTATAGTAAATCTATAATTTTTTACCAATGTTTTAATTTTGGTCACAAGGCTCATGAATGAAAATAAAAGAGTCATGAACAATCAAAGAATAGGGTAACTGGTGGCCATCTATAATATAAATGTTTTACTTATAATTAGTTGGTTCATTATTCTATCATTTTTCTAAGTTTCATTACTCTGTGATAGAATTACTTTAGACCAAATATATAAAGGTGTGTAAATTATTTTATTAATTCTAGTGTTGATGCGAGGCCATTTAAGGAAGTGGTGTCAATTATGTTACATGTTTATTCCAATTATGCCAATAACTTCTTTGACTCCATATCTTTTCATTCATTCAATTTTTGATAACTTTTATAGAATATTGAGAAAATAACATCATGAGAAGAATATTGAAATTTTGGTGAGAAAATTTGGGGTAACTATTAAAGAAACCAAGATTAATAGGAATATTCATATTGTTATTAGTGGGATTGTCACGACCCATCCTCGGCGCCCATTCCATGACTACCCCAAGCCCGCCTTCCATAGGCCAGGGGCTTGCGACTAGCACCAAAGTCATAAATCTCTATACTGGGAAGGCATTGCCTTTATAGAAGTAACACATACTCACAAATAGAGTAATCTAGAAGCAAAGCACTAAGTGGATACTGAATAAAAAACGTAGTGTTGAATGTAAAGGGTGCCAGAAATACAAGCCCAATAGTAAAGTACAGGTACAACGGAAAGCAAGTACAACTGAATAAGGGAAAACAACTAAAAAGGGAAGCTCCTGGAACATCCTCCGAGTTTCATACCTGAAGGGTAAGTATAGATGTGCACCTTAGCACTCCACGTCAATCGGTCCGCTCCATGTACCTTCACACCGTGTGGTCCGCCTCTGGATACCGTCAGGTCCTAGCTCGCTCTCGGCCTCCGTCAACGTTGTCCATCATCTACATCCAACACAACGAGGTGCGAGCATAGCCCATGCAGGGGTGATTATAATGATATAGAGTAGGGTCTCTGAGACCCCCAAAGGTCTCCCAGAATTCACAAAGGATAAATCAAAGAAAAAAAAGATACAACCACAATGTATTAACTAACCCTACTTAGGTATATTCCCATACATATACCTAAGTTATCAATCTTAGTTTGGCTCCAACTACTGAGCCGAACCCAACCCAGTCCATAATGGAAATAATCCAATCACATTGATGATAATGAATGAATGTCAAGACTCATCACACATAGGTATACATCTTTTGTATAACGATAGAGATGATAAGATGTCGTTTGTGATTAATATAAGCTATTGGACCCACACAGGATACAAGACCAGCTAAGCTGTCGGACCCACACATGATACAAGACCAGCTATTTGTATATTGATTGAGACGATCAGATTTAGTCACTGATTCTTCTAAGCTATCGGACCCACACATGATACAAGACCAGCTATGTTTTCGGACCCACACATAATACAATACCAGTTACTCTGTCGGACCCACATAGAATAGAAGTACAGAGGTTAATACTTCCAGACCCACACATGATACATGAACAGTAGACATCACCGTCGAACCCATGGAGGATCCCAGTATATTAGTCGTCGCTGTCGAACGCAAGGAGGATTCCAGTACATTAGTAATCGCTGCTAAACCCACAGAGGATTCCAGTATAGTACTCGATGCTTCCGAACCCATGGAGGATTCTAGTACAGTAGTCGTCCCTGTCGAACCCACATAGGATTCAAGTAGAGTAGTCGATGTAGACGCATCTAGATCTTGGGTTCTCGCACACAACACGCTCGAATCCGGGAGGATCCTGTCCTCGAGAAAAGGGGGGGTAATAAATAAGCTATCACGAATTCCAAATTTATGTATCTCAATGTTCTGTCTCGTCAATAAGAACCCAATGCAACAGACAGAGCGTCATTCAGACGCCCGGTCTAAGTGTTATTTTCTTTTGGTTTCAGCGGCTCGATTGGAATTAAGCTTGTTCCAAAACTTTCCATTTTCCAAATTTTTTCAAAACATACATAGAGTATCAAAAAATGAATTGATCGCCATTAGGGTCCCAGTTCCGAAGATAGCACATCGATCGGACGCACGGTCAAGAAGTTATTCGCATTTAAGCGAACCAGGTCTGGCCCATCCTGCCCGGTGGGCTGCGGGTCGTCCCGACCAAGCATAGTAGGACCAACCCGGCTAAGGGGTCGGCCTGGCCTGGGGGGGGGGGGTGGCCCAACCTGGAAGGGTGAAGCCCATCCCGACGGGGTGCGGCCCGACATGGCGGGGAGCAGCCGGCCCGGCCTGGCCAGCGCGGCCCGGCCCCACGAGGCGTGGCCCAGTCCAGCCTGGCTGGTGCACCCCAACCCATAGCCGTCCGCTGCTCGGCTAGCTATCTGAGTTGATCAGGTGCATGTCCCATGATCTACCGAAACTGTATCGTCGAGGGGTGTTTCCCTCTTGTCCGACCAGCCGAAGTCGTCCGGTCATTCCCGATGCGAGCAGCCCGCTCGTGCTGGCCACTGTCCTCCACACGTGGCGTCGGGCGGCGCTATGACCTTTATCCTGACTGGCTGGTTCCCCGTCGAAGTGGCATGTGGAGCGCGAACCGCGGTTCTCTGCAGTGTGGCACCACCAGGCGTTGTGGTCCCCCTGTCTGGCTGGCTACGGTCGTAATGTTCTTCTTTAGATGAGCGGCCCGATTGCATGTCGCGGTCTCTTCCGCCCACGCGACAGTCGGGGCTATGATTCTCTAACAGTCCGGTGTGTGGCCGCCATTGCCGACTCCATCTTCTACCATTGCCGCCTATTCCAACACCATCTCAATCCTGAATAAAAACAAGGATTGGGGAGGGTCGTCGGGCCGTGTTCGTTCTGCACGTTCCCTCTACGTTAGGCGATAATAGATGGGTGAGGACATCCATGAAATTCTGAAAAGAACGGGGTACAAATTATTAATTAAGTATTGTACAAACCCCTACCTTGTAATTGACGTCGCACAACGACGAGCCACGAAAGATGAGCATCGCAGTAGTCCGGCGTCGCGGAAGACGACGTCGCAGAGAACGGTGTCATTCCATCAACGTTGGAGGAAGAGTCATTGTCATGATGTGGGATGATAATTCGAAGATGATGTAGACTCATTGACATCGTGCTTCATATGAAGAGGAAGAATCGTGGAAGATGTTGTTCGCATTCCTCTCTAGAGAGGATGAATAATGTACCACCCAGAGTTTCTCCCCCAATGCCCTTAGAATATTTTCCAAGGCAAATGAAATAATAGCCTTTTCCAAAATTTAATAGAATTTCCATTCAATTCAAATTGAATCAAAAAAGAGGTTCTAAATAATTAATGACGATATTAATTAGAAGGGATGGACAAATTAAGATAAAGGGAGGTGAATAGTTTAAAATTTAATGAGATGAGGTGGAGAGTTTTAAGAGTTAATAAGGTGGGGTTTCATGAGAGTTTAAGGGGGAGATAAGGGGTTAGGCTCTCATGTGGGCCCCACTACACATTATCCTCACAAGGGAGGTTATGTGGGTGTGGGCCCCCGTCTAACTTTCCCTTGTAAGAAATAACCACCACCAATGAAATTAAATAAAATTGTGTCCATTTAAATTAACACCACAATTTTATTTTAATTTTTTTAGAATCCCCAAATTAAAACATATACTCCCGACCAAACGCAACTGCGATAAAAGTCCCCATAAGCAAATACCAGTGTTGCGAGTTCATAGGTGCACTTGTATTTCAATTCTGAGCACCGGTTTAAATGATAGAAAAACCAGCACATGCATTTATTGAACGTACCCCAACAAAATATCAGAATTTGATTCCGGGCACACCGAGCCTCGGAATCAGACGCCGTCAGAAATTGCGGACTCGCAATATTCCAATGAATTTTTAAAAAAAATCCTTAAAATTTCCAGGTCTTTACATTACCCACAACTCAGGACTTTGCATCCCCATAAAGCTAAAACACACACTAGGGAAACAAATGGGGGTACTAAGCACGCATCTGAGACTCCCTCTCCCATGTGTTGTCCTGGAGGTTCTCATGCTGCTAGCGAATGCACATAAGAGGATTCAACTACCCACACAGGACCTGCTACTATCAATCCACGATATCTACCAAGATATCCATGAATGTATCCCTCTCATTGATTTACATCTCCCCATGGTCGATATTGTGTGACGGGTCATGCACGTGTCTCCTCAGATGAGACACGTGGAAGACGTCATGCACCCGGTGCAACTGAGGTGGAAGGGCCAGGCGGTAAGCCACCTCTCCTACCGTACTAAGGACCTGAAATGGTCTGATGAAACACGGAGATAACTTGCCGCCATGGACAAAACTCTGTAGACCAAGTTGATGTGTGACCCGTAAGAAGACGTGGTCTCCATCCTCGAACTACAGTGGTCTTTGTCTCCTATCATCATAGGACTTTTGTCTGCTTTGTGCAGTCTTCATCTGCTCCTATATGATCTGAAACTTCTTTGTCATAGCTTGCACCATATCTATCCACAAAGGATATCTGCAATGCATCTAGCTACTCTGTCGCCTCTCCTAGAAGCTAAATGCCTGATCTCCTACTGAGATAATCTGCTATAATGTTCCCCTTCCCAGGAGTATAGAATATCTCTAAGTCATAGTCCTGGAGGAACTCGAGCCAACATCGTTGTCTCAGGTTCAGGTCCTCCTACGAGAATTTGTACCTGAGACTCTGGTGGTCAGAATAGACTGTAAAACGCTCACCCATCAGATATTGCCACCTCATATTCAAGTCAAATACCACTGCTACTAACTCCAGGTCATGGTCTGCGTAGTTCTTCTCATGTTGACTCAACTATCATGAACTATACGTGATCACAGCTTTCTCCTACATCAAGACACACCCAAGTCTGGACCTTGATGCATCACAGTAAACTACGTACCCTACTCCCTCCTCTGGTACCCTCAATATGGGTGCAATGGTCAATCTTTGTATCAGCTCCTGAAAGCTCTACTAGCATCTATTTGACTACACGAAGTGTTTCCAATTCTTCGTCCACAATGAAAGTGGTGCTGAAACTCTGGAGAAGTTTGGAACAAAGGTATGTGAAGCCGACTCATGAGTGATCCACTGTACCCTCTTATACATGATTCCATCCTCTACTTCCTAAGTTTTCCTTTTCACTAACCAGGGAAAAGCCCATCCCAACGTTTTAGATAAACCAAAACCTTGTTACCTAATACAGTTAATTTGTGAAAGAACTGTGTTTCCCAGTCCATAACCAAACTAATGTCATAAGGCCTCTATGCTGCCACCAAGAGGTTCCAACTGAAACTCTCGCATCAAGGGTCAGATCACACCGTCGGTGTATGTGTGATTATCATGTATCCCACCAAAGGTATCTCCAGACGTGAGGATCAAGTCAACAGCTTAACCAGAAACTCTAGGTCTGGTAGAAGATTCGTGGAAGGAACGAATGATAGGTACCTATGTCTATTGATACGGAAGCTAGTATTAGACCCAGAATGTACCTCAATCCATTCCTAGAGCCCTTGGGTCACACTCATTGACCTCATGTAGATACTCTCTTCCCCTTCCCTCAATCTCCTTGTTCCTAGTGGGGACTACAAAGGCGGGAGGTTGTAACATGTCGAAATGTTCACCACCTCATTCTTCTCTCCATGCTATACTTCCAAATCTGCTACTCTGCCGATTCATATATCCTTAACACTTCCTCTTAGAAACAATTTTCACGCTCAAGTCTCTGATACTGACCCCAGTTTCATGCTTTCCAACTACTAACATTTACTAGTTGTATTCGCTCCGCCATAGAACATTCAACCACAATGGTTCTGTCTCACACCCTAACATAAGTAGGAATGCATAGAGTCAGAAGCGTTGGATTGGATATCCTTAAACAGACCTCGCTCAGTGGACCGAGATCTAATGAATTGATTGAATCATATTCATTGAGTACCCAGAAAGATTGGTACGCCTCAATGAATAATCATCTACCGACACGTCCTCCTGCTGAAGCTGTATAATCTTTAGAAAACTATCAGTCACCTCCTCAAGCCAGTCCTCAACTTCCTATGTGTCGGAATCTCCTCAGAACATGAGGGATATCTTGTGAGGAAACATATGTAAGGAAGTAAGCCAACATGTGTCATCTACTAGTACAACTGCCTATAACTTTTGACCAACAGGTAAAGATATAGCTAGACCACTACTCGAAGATACTATCTCAGGCATCGGTCCAAGTACAGAAGCCTCATAACAATGAGAACCATCCTCATGGTCACTCACTAAAAAGGATTAGTAGATAATATCAACATTTTCTCTTCTAGTGTCTCAACTAGGTGGAAAAATCCAGTAATAACCTCCATCTAGCCCTCTACTGCCTGGAAATCTGTCTCACCTCGTAACCTCGGAGGCCTATGATGTTGGAACTCGTAAAACGTGCTCTGTTGGAGTGCATTGTCTTCTAGTAAAGCTGGTGGCATCTGTTGATCAATGGGTGGTGGTTCTACTGGTACACCACTCGAAGGTGCCAATGCAGAAAGAGGGCCCTACACCGGAGCCTCATCGCCCAGTGGGCCATCATTGTGTACTTTCTCTCGAGAACCATAGCTGGATGTCTTCATAGTGGAATACTGAAAAGGAACAGGTGCGCCACAGTCAAAAAGTTATACATAGTGAGCTAACTCAAGGATACCACAAAGGAAACTCTTGAAAATCACACACAATCAGTGTTTCTGTGCACTAATTCGGAAAAGAGAGGTCAGGGTCCCAATGTATGGATACTTCAGACATCACACCAACACTGGACTCCCTGAACTAAAACACACACTCAATACTCATAACACAATTGTTTCACATAAAAGAAATATTAGAGTCCTGAGTTCTGCCGTAGAAATGACTCCTCTGATACCAATTTGTCATGACCCGTCCTCAGGGCTAGTGCCCTGACTACCCCAAAGCCCACCTTCCATTGGCCAGGGGCTGGTGACTTGCACGAAAGGTGTAAATCCATATGCTGGGTAGGAATTGCCTTTATAGAAGATACACAAACTCACAAATAGAGTAAGGTGGAAGAAAAGAACTAAGTGAATACTGAATAAAAAAAGTATCGATGAAAGTAAAGGGGGGAGATATACATGTCCAATAGTGATGTACGGGTACAACAGAATGCAAGTACAACTGAAAAAGGGAAAAAAGCTAAAAAGGCCAGCTCCTGGAACATCTGCCGAGTATCATACCTGATGGGTTGGTACAGATTTCCACCTCAGCACTCCACGTCTATCAGTCCGCTCCATGTATTGTCACTCTGTTTGGTCTACCTCTGGGTATCATCTAGTCTTGGATCTCTCTCAGCCTCCATCAATGATGTATGTCGTCTGCATCAAACACAACGAGGTACAGTTATAGCCCGTGCAGGGGTGAGTATAATGATACTCAATATGGACCTCAAGACCCCCAATGGTCTCCAAGAATCCATGAAGGATAAATCATAGAAGAAAGATACAATCACAATGTATCAACCAACCCTACATAGGTATATTCACATACATATACATATGTTATCAATCTCAGTCCGACTCCAAATCTCGAGCCCAAGCACAACCCAGTCCACACAGGAAAGAAGTCAATCTCATCGATGATAATGATTGAAATTCAAGACTCAACTCACACAGGTATACATATTTCATATAGCGATAGAGATGATCATATGTAGTCTCTGATTCATCTAAGTTGTCAGAAATACACATGATACAAGACCAGCTATTTATATAGTTATGGAGATGATTAGATGTAGTCACTGATTCATCTAAGCTGTTAGACCCACACAGGATACAAGAAAAACTAAGATGTCGGACCCACACAGGATACGTGACCAACAACTCTGTCAGACCTACATAGTATACAAGTACAGAGGTCAATACTTCTGGACCCACACATGATACAAGAACAACAGTCATCACCGTCGAACCCACAGAGGATCCCAGTATGGTAGTTGTCACTGTCGAACCCATGGAGGATTCCAGTATAGTAGTCATCTCTGCCAAACCCATGGAGGATTCTAGTATAGTAGTCATCACTGCTGAACCCACAAAGGATTCCAGTATAGTATTCATCACTGTGGAACCCATGGAGTATTCCAATACAGTAGTCAACGCAGTCGCATCCAGCACTAGGGTTCCCGCACACAACACGCTCAATTTCATGAGGATCCGCTCTTGGAGAAAAAGGGGGTAGATACATCGACTATCATGAATTCCAGATTTGATGTATCCCAATGTTCTGTCTCATCAATAGGAACCCAATGCGATAGACAGCGTTCCATTCAGACGCCCGATCTTAGAGTTATTGGTGTTTCTGTTCTAAGGGCCCTGTTGGAATTACGCTCATTCCAAACCCGGATTTCTTCAAAAGTTTTCTAAAACTCACTTATATTATCTGAAAAGGACAGCCTTATCGTAACAGTTCCATTTCCGTAGGCGGCGTAACGATCAGATGCACGATCAAGAAGTTATTCGCATTTAAGCGAAACGGGTCCCGCCCGTCCTGGTGCGGTGGGACCGACCCAGCTATGGGGTCGGCCCGGCCCGAAGGAGCACAACCCGGCCCATGGTGGGGAATGGCACGGACCGACTGGAATGACCTGGCCTGTGGCCGGCCATGGCTTGGCTAGTCGGCCAAGCGGATCAGGGGCGCGACCCCCGGTCTTCCGAAACGGTGAAGTCCTGCGGCGTCGTCGTCCTGTCCGGTCGGCCTAAGTTGGCCGGTCTTTCCCGGTGCAAGACACCCAATTAGGTGGGATACTATCCTCTACACACGGCACCAGGCAGCGCTGTGGCCTTTAACCCCGTCGGTAGGCGGCCGGCTGGTTCGCTGCCGAATCGGGCCATGGAGCGCGGGCCACGGTTCTCCACTGCATGGTGCCTCAAGGCACCACAGTCCTCCTGTCCGGTCGGCTATGGCTGGCCAGTTCTTCTTCATCCGAGCAGCCCAGGGGCGGGCCACGGTTTTTCTACCTGCACAGCACCTGATGTCGCGATTCTCTAATGAGGACGATCATGTCCACCATTGTCGCTGCCGCCATCAGTCGTCGCCACGTCTTCCAACATCGTCTTCATCCCGAATAAAAACATGGACCGGGGAGGGTAGTCGGGCCATGTTCGTTCGGCCCACACCCTCCACGTTACACTATAGTAGTTGGCCGATGACATCCATGAAATTCAATGATGAATGATGTACAAATTATTCACATAAAATTGTATAAACCCCTACGTTGTAATTGACGCCGCACTTCGACGTGCCGCGGAAGTCGAGCGTCGCGGTAGTCGGGCGTTGTGGAAGACAACGTCATGGAGAATGGTGTCGTCCAATCAACATTGGAGGAAGAGTTGTTGTCTTGATGTGGGAAGATAATTTGAAAATGATTTAGACTCATTGACGTCGGGGTGTGTCTAAAGAGGAAGCGTCGTGGAAGAAGTTTTTCACGTTCTTCACTAGAGTGGAAGAAGAAAGTTCCAACTGGAGTTCCTCCCCCAAAGCCCTTACAATATTTTCCACAGAAAATGAAATAATAGGCTTTTCCAAAATTTAATAGAATTTCCATTCAATTCAAATTGATTCAAATAAGAGGTGCTAAATAATTAATGAAGATATTAATTATATGGGTTGGCATGATTAAGAGAGAAGGGAGGTGAAATGTATAAAATTCAAAGTGATTAGGTGGAGAGTTTTAAGAGTTAATAGGGGGGGTTCATGGGAGTTTAAGGGGGAGTTGAGGGGTTTGGGTCTCTTGTGGGCCCCACCACACATTATCCTCACATGGGTGGTTATGTGGGTGTGGGACCCACCCTTAACTTCCCATTGTAGGAAATAACCACCACTAAATAAATTAAATAAAATTGGGTACACATAAAGTAACACCACAATTTTATTTTAAATTTTTACGAATACCCAAATTAAAACATCTACTATAGACCAAAGGAACTGTGGTAAAGGTCCCATTAAGTGAATACTGACACTGTGAGATCATCAGTGCCCTCAGATTTCAATTCTAAGCACCAGTTTAAAAAATATAAAAACAAGCACGGACATTTACTGAACGTACCCAAACAAATGTTTAGAATTTGATTTTGGGCACTCCTAGCCTTAGAATCAGGCGCCGTTAGAAAGTGAGGACTCGAAATATTCCATATAATTTAAGAAAAAACTTTCTTGAAATTCTAGAGTCTTCAAAGGGTTGGTCTTTCCAGAAAATTTTATTAAACTACCCATAGTATATTTTGATACTAATTTGGGTATGTATTGAATATTTTTAATTATGATTATAGATATTTTAGTACTAATAATATTTTTTTCAATTCTGTTGTTAACTTTATAACCTACCAAGAAGAAGAGAAATTGATTGTATATGGTAGATAATGTTAGTGACCACATGTTTATAAAAATAAACAAACTATTTTGATTATTTATGTCTTTAATGCGAGTGAATATATCAATGTTTTTTCTGATGGTTTACTTAGTGATATTCCTAATCTATAGGTTGAGTTTATTGTTGGCTTAGTACCTAATGACAATACTATTACATACCCCCTAAGATAATATCTCATGTATAACTTTTATAAATGATGATTTAGTTAATGACGTTTCTAGATAAATTATTCATTCATCCAAGAAATTCACCTTTGGGTGAACCTATTATTTTTTAAATGATGTTGGTTCAATGAGACTTTTCATTGATTATAATGATTTAAAAAACATCACTACTATGAATAGTCATTATTTTCCTCATATCAATGATTATTTAGACCATATCTTGGGATCATCGTATTTTATGAAGATTGATCCCAGGTCAGGGTACCATCAGTTTAGGTAAAGGAGGAAGATATCTAGAAGACTAATCTTCAGATGATATATTGTCATTATGAGTATATAGTAATTCATTTTGGCTTGTCTAATGCGTTGGTTTTTTTATATGTATAATTAATAAACTATTCCAAGAATGTTTGGATTCATTTTTGGTTGTGTTGATTGAAGATATGTTGGTGTATTCTAAATTTGACGAGGAACATGAAGGACACCAAAGAATTGTTTTTCAAACATTTAAATAAAATATACTATATGGAAAATTTAGTAAGTGTTTATTTTGGAAAAAATAAATTAATTTTTTTGGACATATTGTTTCTAAAGAGGTATTATCTATTTACCCAACTAAAAATAAAGTTATTAATGATTTGGAAAGAAATACTAATGTCATAGATTTTTTTAGTTTTCTTGGATTATCATATTACTACTAGTGGGTTTCTAAGAACTTTTCATAGTTTTATATCCCACTAACTATGTTAACATTAAATGGAGTTAAAATTATCTATTAAAATGTGTGTGTTGATTTTTTATGAACTAAAAAGGAGATTGGTGAATTTTATAGTTTTGGCCATTCCATATGGAAATGGTGACCTTTTCATCTATAGTGATAATTATTTAATGTGAAATGGTTGTGTTATGATGCAGAATGATCACATTATTTCATTTGATTCAACTCAGTTAATATATTATGAGTTAAATAATTCTAGACATGATCCCGAATTATCTATTATGGGTTTAGTTTTAAAAATCTGGAGGCAATTGTATATGGCTATAAGTGTAAAATGTATACTAATCATGAAATTTTGAAGCATATACTCAATTTGAATTAGTTGAACAAGAAACAAAGAATAAAACTAGAGCCGATTAGGTATAAGTACTGAAAGATTAATTATCATCATTGAAAATAAAAAAAAGACAATAACTATATGAGTCTGAAAAATAAAGTTGAATTAACCATTTCACATTTGGAACGTGACCTTTTGGTTAATGGTGTGAGGAATTTAGGCATAGATGTTGTGGATTAAAGATCTTTATCTATTATTTTTTAGGTATTGTTATAATCAAAACTATCATAAAAAATTAACAAACATTATACGGAATACATTGTGTTACATGAAAATGATGAATTTGTTAAAAAGGTTTTATTTCATGAATTTAATATTGAAAAAAATTGTTTTTTTAAATTTGGAAATAGATTATGTGTTTCCTATAATCCCTAGTTTATGATAAAATTATTTATTTGAGATCATAGTTCGGGATTTTCCTTTCATTTATGAAGTTATATGATCTATAAAGACCTTTATGATTATTACTTCTAGAATAGAATAAAAAGTAGTATTGATTAAATGACCATGAAATGTTGGAATTTTCAATAGTTTTAAAAATAATGACAATCTATTAAGGGGATGGTTTATCCTTTTCCAATGATAGAGTTGAAATTGATAAATGTATCTATGATAGTTATTATTTCTTAAAAAACACGCTCTTGGTTTTGACAACTGGAAATAATTTTAAATTAATTTCTGCCACTTCTGTGTTTTGAATTTAGAAAAAAGGATTCCATATTTAGAATCTTGAGCTCTAAATAGTGTAAATTGTTAACTTTTATTTTTAGACATTTAGAATAATTACTTTCAAAAATATTTTATTTCCCATGGTTAAAGGGTAAATCTAGTAAATAAGGGTAAAAAATAATATTATAATAATATTAAATTACCCTAAAACGTGTTCTAACCCTATTGGTTGATACATGTCCGACCATGGGAATCATTGGGTCGATTTTTAGACCCCATTGAGCCACTTTTAAGTGATAATGACACTTTATATTAATTAATTTAAGTAAATACAAAAATGAAATAAGCATATATCTTTTAGAAAATCAATTTTTACATAGGGATATATATGTAATATGTTCTACTATAAATATTAATTAGAAAGATAAATATATTTCAAACATAATTAAATTAAATTTATTATTTTTAGACATTGAATAATTAATTTTTTTTGACACAATAATGATGCAGTATTTTCCATATTAATGAAAGAATCAAATAATTGGTATTATAAATGTTAAAATAAATATAATTTGAAAGTTTTGATGACTTTCCCTAATTTTATTGGTGAATATGACATTTTATAATTACTTAAATTAATTTGGTTCGAATTAATAAAGAATTTATGACTTTAAAAAATCAATTATTAAATAGTGTCAAAATTGACAAAAATTAGTTATTAAATCAAATATTATGTCATTAAAGCATATTCTATTCCTAAAAATCTGATGTTTTTGGACAGAGGACTTATATAATGCTAGGTGTATCATTAATGGACAACATAGTGGTCTCTTGGAAGTATATAGTAATTTTATTTACTATATAGTATAAAAATACAAAGAGACATGGTAAATGTAAAATTATTTAACTAAGAGTTAAATCAAAAAAGATAAAGTTAATATTGAAACCCAATCCTGTATAAAACATATTGGTTGAGAGGTTTTTTACCTATCCCCACATTAACCTTCAAATAATACACTTTTTATCCATTAGAAACCTGATATGGATTTATTATAAAATAATATTTCTATATTTTCCTAAGGTTCCCCTCAGCCCTCTTATAAAAGGGCACTCTCCTACTCACTAATTCACACCATAAATGCCTTTTGGATTGGCCAAAACCAGCCCATATGTCCTATCAACATCCCTCAATTCATTCTAGAGTCCCTCCTTTGGTCAGAAAGCCATCTTAGGGAGCCCTTTTGATCAAATCAAAAGGAAGAACCTGAAGAAGAGGTAATAATTTCACCACCCACTTTCAAGTTCTTTTCTTCTTCGAGTTCTTATTTCTTTGTTATTTCCATTCTAAATTAATAAATCCATTATCTTATATATACTGTGATGTTATTATAAATTTGTTACATCCATCTTCATTAATCTATCCATCCTTTGAATGACATGTCACTATACGTGCGTACGTACGGATTACCGTATCCACGTCATGGTGTAATTGTTATTCAATACATTGTTATTTGGATGGTTATAATAATGATGTGTAATTCATATAAATAATCATCATAACATTATAATTATTCTTTATATATGATATAACATCCAATTATATATTATTTTAATATCAAAAGAATGATATTGTCGCTCACGCATACGTACGGACTACCATGTCCATGAACGCGATGAGATTTATTCTCCATCATATCCATTCAATAATTATTTTCATCTGTGGGTTAAAATTTTTTTTTGAGAACTTAATATAATTCTGTATATGAATAATATACATCCCGTCCATAACAAATATGGCTCACATAACAAATTGTATAAAGGAAAATGAATCTGTTTACAACAAAAACGACCATAATACTAAGATATTATTAACAAATAAATGTTAAAAGATCATATATGATATCATATTATTGTATAAGATTCTTGTAAAATTAATTAACAATTATTACATCATTATATAGTGGGTTAACCTACCCTCGACCATGGAAAAAGTACAAAGTAAGGATTTTCTTATCTCACTTTTAATTGCATGTGATTTTTATTGTTCACCACTTATTTATTGAATGTGGTGTGTGTACTTCCCATGATTGTATTCATTGTGTAATATACTTTAATTGATGGATATTTACATCATAATTTATGATCCATATTTCATGGGATGTATGTGTCATAAGTTACCAAATTGGTAAGGGAATTAAAATTTTCAATTTCGACTCATTCGTCTTTACACACAATTCATATATTATTTTACACCAAGATTATGTGTGGAATCACTATCCATATTATTATGTCATAATTTCCACTCACCTTTATGTGGATATAATTTTTATACACAAAATCAATCCGTTGATAAATTCTCAAGTCATCGATATGAACATGATAAGAGTAATTTTAACTCAATCTACATTTGTTGAGTTAAATTTCCAATTCATTGTTATTGTTTTTAAAAAAATTTGTGTGAATGTCAACTGATTTAATTACACTGAATATAAAATCATATTGAGTGTATTTTTATTTATCACGCATAATTATGTCAATGATTTATCCTTAACCTAAGGATATGGTCTTTATAAGATATTTCATCTCAATTTACATTCCATTGAGACTTCTTTGTCGTTATACACCAAATAACTTTTATATGGTGTATATAATGTACATTAACATAGTATATCATGATTACCTTTATTCTAATGATATTACAATGTTTTGATTTCCTCAATTATTTTTATTAATGTGTCTCTATTTTTTATAGGAACTCTTACTAAAATATCATTTTAAATGTTTTAATGATTTATTATTATAAATCATTCTCATTAATGTCCATGTTTTAAATATGGTTTTAAGGATTTATTTATATTGAAATTAATGTTTACAAATTTAAATTCCTTTAAAATATTCAAATTGGTATGGGACACATTGATTCAAAAATCTATTTTTAAATTGATTCTTGACAAATAGTGTGAATTTTAAATGATTTCATGAAAAATGGGGTATTTCTCTCTAATAGGTTTGTTGATTATTTTCATCAATGTCAATATCCTTCATTATTATCAATTGAGGTTAATCTAATACAATTCAATATTCCGTATTTTCTTGAATGAGTTATGTTTCACTGTAGATGTGCTATTTTTATACCATACAATTATTATGGATAAAGTATTGACATTTTGTATGATAGTTTTAATATGAATGTTTATGTTATGATTCAAACTATTCATATGAGAAATGCATTGGACTTTTTAAGTGATGGGTGGAGCCCACTATATCTCTTAGATGCATTGGTATGTCTCATGAGACAATCTAGTGTCTGGGCACAAGGCCTTGACAAAATATTATTTGTAGTCTTGGCAAAAGGCCGTGACTATGTGGTTATGATACTCTGGCATTATGCATTATGTCATTATGAAAGTGGTTGTTGATATTTCATATGATCATTTGAATAGTAGATAGTCTTTGTGAATAAGTAAATGGAATTATATGATATTAACTTTTCCATATTATGCTGAAGTTCAAGTTTAAAAGGCTTTTGATCTAGTCTTATACACTTCCTTAAATGTTTATGCTTAGTTAAGAAATATTGTATTATAATGTTATCCTTACTGAGCATCCGAGCACACCCATTTATATGATCTATTTTCCCTGGATACATAGAAGTATATTATTACTGACATCTAGGGATAGTTTGTGGGGTCTCAGTGTTGTCTCTGGAGACAATGTTGTTGTTGTTTTCCATTTTATGATGTAATGTAAACCTTATTAATGTATCTACTACATCCAAGGATACTAAACAAATCACTCATTCAAGACTTGATCTTTTATGATCATGAAAATGATACGTAATAATGCACCGACTCTGGGATTCTGGGTTTGGGGTTTTACAGTTGGTATTAGAGAAAGTTTAGTACAAACCTTGGAAACTAGACATAAATAAACTCTGATTAGAACACATAGACCTAAGATGGACATTGAGTATTAGTATAGAAGAACTTCCTAGAAATTTGGTATTATATAAATTTTGTGAGTTTTCTGAGCAATAAATCCATGTCTGGATACGAGCAGGTAGAGGCAGCTCTGGCATAGATGTACCTAGGGGTAAAACCCAAAAACACCGCATTGAGGTAGACTCGAACGGGAACTAGTGCATGACAATGGGCCTTGTTGCACTCCTTGTTACGACACTTCTGGGGGATATGCATAGGGTAATTTACATTTTATTTACAACCCAATTTGATTTATTTTAATATAATATGAGAATAAATGACCTTGGTTAATCCTAAGGTTTTTCAAATTAAGAATATGGTGTCATGATACTCTCTAAATGATTTTATGACTACTGTTACTCACACAATTATTTCAGGTTTTAGTCAATGGCTGGATTCAAAAGAAATCAAAGTATCATTGAGAATTAAGTACAAGGTGGGAACAATGGTGGAAATGAGCAACAAAATGGAATGTTGATTGGTGTAAAATATATCTTGTTCATGCCAAATCAGTTTTCAAAAAATACGATCAACAACATATATATTAACCAACTACCAAACTCAACAAAGAAAAGAATGGTGATGAATGGTAAGAGCTCTAGCAGTGGAGACCATGGAGAAAAGAATCATCAATTTTCATCATGAAAGAAATGTGGAAGGAGACACCCAGGAAAGTATCTCAATGGAAAAATGAAATGCTTTACGTGTGGGAAAGAAGAAAATAAAGTGGATAATAGTCGAGGAAAAATTAAGAGTACTATTGAAGAAAATAAAAATGGTCACATGATTCCATTTATCGTCATTTTCTGTAAATGTAGTGGACCCGGCCAATACCTGAGTGAATTCCGTATTCTATAGGATATTTTCTTTTTTCAAGAAGAAGCTATGTGGGATTAAATGGTTGGAGAAATTTTCAAAAGTACTAGTACGCCATGTTAATGGGATTACTATGCAATAATTTACTCTTGTATTTGTAACCCTACTGTTTGTCATTTGAAAATGATATTTTAGGAAGACTTATCTTTTCTCTTTTGGATATAGTTATAAATAACCATTTGGTTTTATATTATCATTGGGTTTGAGGCAATTACAAGTTATTATATTTTGTGATGAAAATTCAAGGTATGAGATAACATTTTTGGTTAAATTATTTAATGGTTATTTTGAGAAATGTTTCTCATTTTGGTAATTTTATGAAATATAGTTATTGAAAAAGGACAACACACAGACCGTGTGATAACCTGTCACGTCAGACAAAGCTGTGGGAATCGAACCCACAACCAAATTGTGATTGAGATTTATTGCCTACCACTAGACTATGTGAAGTACCTAGTTAGTGTGACTAATTATTTTTAGTTAAATTATTTATTGATTAGTAAAAATTTGATTTGGGATCCTATGTATAATAAAATTAATACCCTTATTATAGGAAAATGATTTGGTGATTAAGTGATAAATGTTATTTTGGAAGATGTTTGCTATGTTGGTAACACTATATTCCCAAAAAAATAGAATACTAGGGGATTGCATTTGAGGAGTAATGGTGGATTTTTATATGTGTTTTAATTGTGGATTTATAGTGATTTGGATTATTTATGGAAATCATTAACCAATAATAGAGAATATGTGATTACGTTAATTACTTTTAAGTGTGTGAATTTAAGAGTAGTTGATGTCATTTGGAGATAAAATTTAATTTGGAAGAATACATAACCAAATTATTCTAATTTTTGGGTTTCAATGTTATTTTGGATTATATTGAAGGATTTTAAGGACAATTTTTTATTGAATGGTATTTTATTATCTTTGGGGTATTGTTGGTTTAGTTTTAGAAACTGAGATTTGTGGTTCTTTCCTTAATGGAATATCCTTTTGGGGGTCATCAGATATTATACTAACCATTTTGGTTTTGATTAATCTCTAAAGACAAGGAAAATATATAGTTCATCCTTCGGGGATCATGTGATTCTATAGATGTGTATTCTAGCTCTTCTAGTGTGACCATGTCTTATTGAATAATCATCGTTTGAAAAATGATTTAGTGGTATAAATTTATTAATGAATAAAACTCTACTTATAAAGTAAGTCTATATCTTTATATTCTTAGTAAATATAATAAATGAACTCCTCATCATTATGTAATGTAACTTAAACCAAAAAACATGTTGTCCATTTACATTTCCTACTTGGAGACTAATGACCATTTCTCCCATCACAAGTTTGTGGTTTTCTTGTTGTTAAATTTCTCTTGATCATGTTTTCTATCCCTCTCCATCAGAACATGAAACATATTTTATCATCAATATCCATGTTTTCCTAAATGGAATCCTAGTATGGGTTATATTGGGTGACCTTTGTACTTCTCTCTCTTTATTTTAATGTGATAGTTTTATTGACCCTTTTTACGATGTGGGACTTCCCATTATATTCCCACGGAAAATTTTAAAACAAATCAAGTAAAAAATTATATGAAGTAGGGGATAATGTTAATCCCCATGCTTCCACGGTATTCTTCCCTTTGAATAATACAATGGCGTGTGTTGTACGCAACTTCGAATTCTTATACACACCACAACCAATCAAACTAGCCATTATGAATTGTAATACCAACTTTCTGAAATCTTATAAATTTTATCGTTCAAAATGGACATCTTTTTTGGATTCAGAATATTAAAATTATCCTAAGGTGAATTTTTAGTATTTTTTAGAAAACATTCAAATTTTGATGAATAGTGAAAAATACTGAACATTAAATAAAAACAACTTTTTTAATTCAAATAATTTACAGCGATAAATTATACTATTATAGGATTTAAATTATAATTAGAATATATTTTTACCATTTAATCCAAAATTGGTAATTATATGTAATTTCACATTAAAACTAGACATAAACAAGTGTCAATCTTATGATAGTTATTTTTTCTTAAAAAACATGCTCTCTGTTTTAACAACTGGAATTAATTTTAAATTAATTTCTTCTAATGCTATGTTTTGAATTTATAAAAATGAATTACATATTTAGAATCAGTATGTCCAAATTGTTTAAATATTTATCTTTTATTTTTCAACATTTTGAATAATTACTTAGGTCAGTATTTTATTTACCATGGTTAAAGGGTAAATCTGGTAAATAAGGGTAAAAAATAATATTATAATAATATTAAATTACCCTAATACATGTCCTAACCCTATTGGTTGATACATTTCCGACCCTGGGATTCATTGGGTCGATTTTGGGACCCCATGGAGACACTTGTAAGTGATAATAACAGTTTATATTAATTAAGTTCAAGTAAATACAAAAATGACATAAGCATATATCTTTTAGAAATTTTTTTTTACATAAAGTTATATATGTTATATTTTAAACTATAAATATTCATTAGAGAGATAAAAAAATTTCATACATAATGATATTTTATTTATAATTTTTAGACATTGAATAATTAAATTTATTTACGACACAATAATGATGCAGTATTTTCCTTATTAATGAATGAATCAAATATTTGGTATTATAAATGTTAAAATAAAACTAATTTTATTCTTTTGTTTATAACCACGAATTTTATTGGATAATATGAAAATTTAGGATTTCTTAAACTAATTGTTTTATAATTAATAATGTTTTTATGACTTAATCAAAAATCAATTATAAATAGTGTCAAAATTGACATAAATGAGTTTTTAAAACAAATATTATATTATTAATTGATATTCTAGTCCTAAAATTATAAGGATCGGCCAAAGGACTTATATAATTATTGGTGTATCATTAATGGAACACTTGGGGGACTCTTGGAAGTATATAGTAAGTTTATTTACAATATAATATAAAACTACAAAGAGACATTGTAAATGTCCAACTATTTAACTAAGAGTTTAATCAAAATGATAACATTAATATAGTGACACAAACCTATCTAAAAACTATTGGTTGAGTGGTTTTCGACCTATCTCCACCATAAAAATTAAATAATACATTTTTGAGCAATTATAAAACGAATATGGATTTATTATAAAATAATATTTCTGGCTTTTCCTAAGGTGCCACTCACCCCTCTTATAAAAGGGCACTCCCCTACACACTTATGCACATGATAAAAGCCTTTTAGCTCTGCCAAACCCTTCCCAAATATCCTTTAAACTTCCATAAATTCACCGTAGAGTCATTAATTTTTTGATAAAGCCAACTTATGGCGTTGTATTGATCCAATCAAAAGGAAGAACCCGAAGAATAGATAATAATTTCACCACCCTCTTTCATGTTTTTTTCTTCTTCCACTTATTATTTATCTGTTATTTCAATTATAATATTATATCTCTAGAATCATCAATATAATGTGATGTTATTATAAAAATGGTACATTTGTCTTCATTATTCTATCCATCATTTGAATGACATGTCACCATACGTGCGTAAGTACAGATTACTGTCTCCACATTGTGGTGTAATTATTATTCAATACATTATTTTTTGGATGGGTATAATAATGACGTATAATTCATGTAAATAATAAATATAATAGGATAATTATTCTGTATATATGATATACCAACCAATTATATATTATTTTAATATCACAATAATTATATTGTCACTCGTGTGTACGTACGGACTACCGTCTCCACGAACGCGATGAGATTTATTCCCCATCGTATCCATTCAAAAATAATTTTCATTTTATGGTTAAAAATAATGTTTAAAGACATAATATCATTCTAGATATGAATAAGATACATCCCATTCATAAAAAATTTGGCTCACATAACATAGAATATAATGGAAAACAAAACTGTTACCACCCGAGATGACGATAATACTAAGATATTACTAACAAATAAATATTAAAAGATAATATGAGATATCATATTAATGTATATAATTTTTTAATAATTAAATAAAAATTATTTCACCATTATACGCGAGGTTAACCTACCATCTACCAAGTAAATAGTACAAAGTAAGGATTTTCTTATGTCACTTTTAATTCCGTGAGATTTCCATTGTTCACCACTTATTTATTGCATTTGGTGTGTGTACTGCCAATGATTTTATTAATTGTCTAATATAATTTTATTTATGGATACTAACATCATCATTGTATGATCTATATTTCATCAGTTGTATGTTTCGTAAGTTACCAAATTGTTAAGGGAATTACAAATTCCAATTTCGAATCATTCAGCTTTACACATACTTCATTGATTATTTGACTCCAAGATTATGGTTGGAATCACTAGACATTTTCATATGTCATAATATCCACTCAAATTTATATGGATAAAATTTTGATATACATAATCAATCCATTGATAAATTCTCATGTCATCGATATGAACTTGATAAGAGTAATTTTAACTCAATCTCCAATTTTTGAGTAAAATATCCAATTCATTGGTGCTGTTTTTACAAGAAAATGTGTGAATGTATTCTGATTGATTTACACTGAATATCCAATAATATTGAGTGTATTTTTATATTTCACACATAATTATGTCAATGATTTATCCTTAACCAAAGCATATGGTCTTTATAAGATATTTCATCTCAATTTACATTCCATTGAGACTTCTTTGTTGTTATACACCAAATCACTTTTATATTGTGTATATAATGTACATTGACATAGTATATCATCAATATATTTATCTCATTATATTACAATGTTTTTATTACCTAAATTATTTGTATTCATGTGTCTCTCTTTTGGTTAGGATCTCTAACTAAAATATCATTTTTAATGTTTTAATGATTTATTATTCTAAATATTTCTCATTAATGCCCATGTATTAAAAATGGTTTTAAGGATTTATTTATAAGGACATTAATGTTTTACAATTAAACTTCCTTTAAAATTTCAAAAGTGGTATGGGACACTTTGATTCAAAAATATATTTTTTAATGGCTTCTTGAAAAATAGTGTGACTTTTAAATTATTTCAAGAAAAGGGGGATATTTCTATCTAATAGTTTTGATGATTATTTAAATCTATGTGAATGTCATTCATTATTCTCGATTAAGGTTAATCTGATACAATACAATCATGCATATTGTATCGAATGAGTTATGCTTGATTGTGGATGTTCTATTATTATACCATGCATGGTTTGTGGATAAAATATTGACATTTCGTATGCTAGTTGTAATATGAATTTTTATGTTATGTCTCAAATTTTTCATATGAGGAATGAATTTGATTTAGTAAGTGATGGGTGAAGCCCGCTATAGCTCCTCGAGGCATCAGTAGGTCTCATGAGACAATACAAATTCTGGGAAAAACGCCGTGACAAAAACTTATTTGTTGTCATGGCACAAGGTCTTGACTATGTGGTTATGATTGTCTGGAATTATGCATTGCATAATTATGAAAGTGGTTATTGATATTTCATATGATCATTATACTAGTTGAATATCCATGTGAATAAGTAAATGTAATTATTTGATTTTATCTTTTCCATATTATGCTAATGTTCATGTTTAAAAGGCTTTTGTTCAAGTCTTATACACCACCTTAAATGTTAATTCTTATTTATGAAACATTCTGCTATAATGTTATCTTTACTGAGCATCTGAGCTCACCCCTTTCTATGATTTGTTTTCCTATGATGTAGAGAAGTACATTATGATTGACCTCCATGGATAGTCTATGGGATCTCAATTTTGTCTATGGATACAATGTTTTTTTTTGTAGTTTTCCATTTTATGATGTAATGTAAACATTATGAATGTATCTATTACTTCCAAGGATACTAAACTAATCTGTATTTTGAGAACTAGATCTTTTATGATCATGAAAATGATACGTAAAAATTCACCGACTCTAGGATTCTGGGGTCAGGGAGTTACTTGGGAAGTAACAATGACCTCTTTGACCATTTTCAACCAACTAAAGTCATTTTGGACTTATGAATTAAATATCATCAAAATGCCTCACATAAACATCAATTATTAAGTAATTTTATATTACATTGTAATAAGTGAAAAAAAGTAATATTTATCTATTTAGATTTGATAAATCAATTACATAGTTAACATGATTTTATTATTTAGTAAGTTAAAAAATGTACATGATGATTCAGACGTCAGGTACGAGACACATGATATTACCAACGTTATTTTAAATGTTATATTTATTTATTTTCGAAATATTTCTCTTCCATTTTAATTTTCTTAAAATTATTCTATGAATGTATCTCTATATACATAAAACAAATATAAAGGGAATTTTTTTTCACTTTCATTCAATGTTTTTCAAAAAGAAATATTTTTAGATAATGTTTATATTTCTTCACAATGATCGAATAGAATATTATATTTTAAGATATATAGTTACAATATATTTTCCCACCATTTTACCCATTATTTAATGTTTTTATATATTTTATATATTTCATGTTTTCTTTAAATAATTCCATATTTCAATTTTTCATTGTATTTTGGTATTAAAAATGCGTTTTTAATGGAATATGTTAATTTTTTTAAAGAGATTCTAATATTATTTTAAAAGAGTTTTTTATTGAATTTATTAATTAGTTGGGATTTCAAAATTGGTTTATGACTATTTGTGCCCCATAATATCTCACAAGTTATCTTGAGATTGCTCATACGATGGATGCGCTTAGGATGTTCTCCAACTCAGTGTGTAATGATTATTTTCTTTTAGATAATTATATTAGATTTTGGTCATATGGTTATTCCAATTATAACGGGACTTTAAGGATTCAATGATAATTATGTCCCAAGGAACAATAATCCCTTTTATATTCTTTATAATGAGTTATCATGGAAATTTTTTGATTTCAAAAGGTAAGATAATGATTTTTTATAGGAAAAATGATTAAAGTTTTGGATAAAATTTTATTTTTAAAGGAAAAGATGTTTCATGGGTTTTAATGTTTATCAATGGAATAAAAAATTTCATATTTTGGTGTCCCTTACTCTAATTTTTGTGATCATCACATTTTTGAAAATGTCTTTGATAGGTTTGAAGGATATTTAATGTAATGAAATAAGTCATGTTGAAATCTATGAATATTTTTCATGAAATAAAATCATATTTTATTTTATAAGTTTTATAATGTAGTAAAAATGGATACATAATGGAAGTTTCCACTTTATAAAAAAATTATTTTATGTGTATGATTTATGAACTAATTCCCTGAAATGGTGGAATGAATAAATCCTAGGGAATTAAAGTAGCTGAATTCTAGTATAAAGAAATTAGAATATCTAATGTTTAACATAAAGTCCTTAAAAACCCCAATATATCCTATATAATGGATGTACCCAATATATTTATCAAATGAATTTGGAAATTATTCTTCTCTCAAAAGGAAAAATGTAGGTGTAACCATGGATGTTCCTCGTATGGATTTAACTGTGATCCAATTTTTTTATCATTAGTTTAATATTTATTAATAATATAATGCTTTATGTTTCAAAAAATGATTTTTTATTTTCTTATGAAGGGTTTCAATGGTTTTATTTTGGATAAAGGTTTGTGTATTTCATATTTATATGATTTATTTATTACACATAAACAATATTACGGTAAATGTAAACATTTAATGGGTTTTCATGATTTTTACTGAACTAATAGATTTATTTCTTTTATATCCCTTACTAATATTTTTTTCTCATCCCAAATTTTTATAAAATTGATAGGGTCTCATGATAATTAAAAGATTTAATATAGAATGAGTTAATGATATGGAGGTTTCCGTGAGTGAAAAAATCATTTACTTATAAACAACTTATTTTTTGGTGAAATGGATATTGTATGAAAGTGTCTGCTTTGAAAGAGTTGTCTTATTTCTCTAAAATGTTAAACCTAAAAGGGACTAGGGTATATAATAATATGCATGAAATTTTTTATTCAGATGGAAGAGTAGGAACACATAATGGCCACAAAATCATGATGAGGGAGACATGACTATAATGGTCTAAAATATTAGTGGCCTTGGGAATTCCTCTAATAATATTGATCCCCATAGGTTTCAGACAATGAGGGATGTGAAAAATAAGGTCTTTTGATCTAGAACTATAATTTGAGGCCAGATAATCCATTGATTTATTTCTCTGCCTTTTGGTATGGGGCACTTTGGTGTTGATTCCAAGGATACTACGGGATATTTGAATAACATACTCAATAGATCCAGGAACAATGTTGAGGCTATGATGAGCATTAGAAATAAGCATGGAATTAGTTTCCACCTCCACAGGATCCAATCCCCTTTCCATTTACACATGGAGACGATTTAGCATGGCCATCACGTCTGGAAGGAGTAAGGTTTTGTGACACAAGAGGGTAGAAAATCCTAGGAAGATCCAGCCATTTATATTGCGAATGAGTCCCCCTCCACACATGTTTCATGTAACACAATAATAGACATTATTGAATCTAAACTCATGAATGGGGTTCCATTGAACCTGTTAACCAATAAAAGTGTTGGTGACAAGAGGGGATTCTGCAAGGTAGTGAGAATCTACTGATGGTTTGGAGCCTCCCTCCAAGTGATGAAAACCTTAACCATATCAATGAGAAATATTTTAGTTCAAGAAAGGATCAGGAATTCTAATGATTCCACCCCATCATGTATATATCAATTACATGCCTGCCACAAGCACCATCTCCCCTCCTTCAACACTAGAGAGTGTTCTCTTTTCTCTAGGCCCTAATAACCCGAGCCATATTACCAGTGAACATGGATGGATTGCCCCACCATTCCTGGAATAGAAATTCCAGCAAAATCAACAATAAACATCCAAACCTCATTCTCCCAATCACTCTTGAAGAAAATGTTTTCTAAGGATTCATCCTTTTCCCATATACAAAAAACACCTTTGGAGGCCATGCATACACCACACCATTTGATATTCTCACCTATATGAATTGATCAATGATATATTCTCCAAGTAAGGATGAAGAGAATTGTGGGGATGAACATATCCCAGAGAACTTATCTCTGGAAATTTATAACTTCTTGTATAATGGATAAATTATGGTAATCTTTCGATGTGAATAAGCCTAAAGATGATAGGGTGAATGTAAAATAGTCGAATTAAGTAGTTAGCATGATGAGGTGGAATAAATCCTTCTTGTTCATGTTAGAACTACATTGGTGAAAGGAAAATATATACTGGACTCTTTAAATGAAATGTTTACAGGGAAACCTAGGTAAGATTTAGCCTCCCCACACTAGTTTCTAATCCAAAAAGAGGCGTCCCGAATTATGATGATCCAATGAGTGTGTGGCTGGAGTGAGTTTACCAGAGTAATAATCTCACTCCAAAAGGGGGAATCATGCCTATCCCTGACAACCCCTTTCCCAAAATAGCACGAGTGTATGGTTAGTCCCCATAATGTACGCTTATCCAGCACATCCAAGGCCATTCATGCATGCATGTAGTTAAGAGAATCACTAAGATTCCAAATGTTGACAACACCTTCATAGATGGGCCTTACCATCCTACACTAGGAAACCTATTTCCATCTACCCTCAGACATGTGGTCCAAAATGAAACCATCAATGATCTTGTCCATCTTATGAATAAACACCATAAGGACCATAGTAGATGATAGAGTATATATCTGGGTAGTGGGAAGAATTTTTTTCACCAAGGTGATCTTACCTCCAAAGGACAAGTATCAACTCTTCCAGTTGAGCACCCTCCTTGTGATTCAACAAAATATGGAATCAAAATCACGTGTTTGTAAAGGCTTTGACAAGATAGGTACTCCAAAATACAACATGGATAGGTTTCCATTTTTCATGCCTAGATTACAACTCATATAAAAGACACGCTTATCAGAACATGTGTTATAGATATAGAAATTTTTCTTTCTTTTATTGATGGTCTGATCACTCCAAAGGCAATATGCCTCCAATGCATTGTTCATGCCGCACACAGACCAGCTAGATGCACTGATGAAAATTAAGGAGTCATATACGAACATAAGGTGAGACATAAAGGAGAAGAACATCTTTTAATGAATGTTAAGGATCTCATCTACGGAAATGTTTTGGTGAATGAGCCAGTTGACAACTTCCACCATGATATTAAAGATGCTCAGAAAGATTTGATCTCTTTGTTGAAGCTTGCATGTTTCATTAATGAATCTGAACATTTTTTCCATGAACGAGATCAAAATACATGCTGGACTAAATAATCCAAAGATGATTTCGATGATCCAAGGGGAGGGGCCCATACCTGAATGAAAATTATTGATGAATATAAAATCCACATGATCGTATACCATTCTTATATCCAATTTAATAGCCATGTTAGGGCCATGTGTTTTGAGGCTGAGATCCCTGATCATTTCCTCTTCCAAACCGATCACCCCTGAATGGAATTCCATTAAAAGAATCCATGTTGTTCCTTTGAGATAAAAATTGTAATATGGATCGATAGTCTTGCATTAATAATACATGTGAGAAATTTTAAGGAACATTTCCCATTCTAATCAGGCGAAAATTCTTGATGGATTTGGGAGACATGGATTTAGGAATGAGAACCACAGTTGTTGCTCATGAAACTCTAGGTAGATGACCACCTGTAAACTAGTCTCTTATGGATGAAATTAACTCCACTTTCACGTTGTCCCACAAAGATCTAAATTAGCCTCCATGAAAAACATTAGGACCAACCACACTATCTGGATCCAAATTCATAATGGCTATATAAATCTCTTCCTATCGGGGAATACCATTTAGGACATCATTGTCACTGGCTGGGAAGTTAGGATGAATTATTTCAAGGATCCCCATGTAACCCCATATATACCCATTTGGAATGTTTATCATTGTTTATGCAATAAGGTTGTGTAAGTGGGAGCTAGCAATATCCCCTACCACCTCCATGACTTCTTTTTCAGATCCACCCCCACATATTAATATTCATATTGATCCACCTTTTCTATTCCTTAATTAGAGGGTGAAATTTTGATATTATTATCCCCCTATTTAATCCATTTAATCCTAAAATGATCCATGGCCTGATGTTCTTGCCTCAAAATCATGCCTGTAAGATACTCTTTTTTTTATCATGATCATCAAAGAACCTATCATTACAACCCTATTCAATAGAGCTTTCAAGTCAATCAAAATTTATCATTATTGCTTCAAGGTCTCTATAAGATGATTGAAAATCTTTTGACAAAAAATGAAGCCTCTTCTTGAGCTGTCTTAATTTTTTTTAGAGATTAGACCATGTATGTACCTGAATAGGTGAATCCCAAGAGTCACGAACCAGATCCCTATATCCTGATATATTTTTCTAGTGCTGATAAAAATTATTTCATTTTTGATGATCTTGTCCCGAAGATTACGAGATAATGAGGGTGGAGTGATCCGATATATCGCATGCCACGTGTGTAGCCTGAGTATTATCATATGTTGATAATTTCGTCATGTTGTCTAGGAATCTATCCATTAATCTCCATGAACCACAGGATCCCTATTGGTTGTTACACCACGTAAACTGGTCACTAGAGAATCCTAGTTCCATGAGACGATTATCGACCATGAAATGGGAAAATGCAAGACTATATTTACTGTTAAACAGTGATATTCTGTTTTGTTTTTCATGATGATAAAGGACATTGAAGTACCCCCTACAATGTAAGGAACATTACCTGGGTTTAACGTGTTGAGATCACTCCATAGGAACTCTACTTTGTGAGATTCATAGCTTCTATAAGTAAAAGACACGATGAAGGAGTGGGGTATTGGGAAACCTTAACAGTGATGAACTGATCCCCTCCTAGGTGAGAGACGGTGTTAAACATCAGTGCAAGTATATCCATACGTGTTTGGTGGATTATTCCACATGCATGTTTCTAGAAAATTTATTTTTAGAGAAATCAATAATATTGGTTGATTTATGCTTGTTCAAAAGGACGGCCACCACTGAGACCTTGTGTTCGAGGAGATCTGGGGAATGGAAATCCATCCTAACATGATCTCTAAAACCATGTGAATTCTAGATGAGGAAATGGATCATTGAAAATATATTGATCTTGGAATATCCCCAGACTATATGGCATGTGCGGAGTGGGTGGACGTATGACACCTATGTTTCATGGACATTGATCGGGTGCGAACACCAATACCAATAGATTGAGAAATGATGGATGGAGAGTTGAATCCATGTTGAGGGACATGAGGTTACCCCTTGTTTCATGGGACATAATGTCACTCCCTCTATAGCACATCATCCTCCCACTATTTAATTAACTTTTTGTGAGTCGAGATGGATTTCAATGCATTGAGAGGTGTTGAACGTTTGAAATAGTACCCCATAGGAAATATCATGAGAGATAGCTCCTCCACACCAGGACCATAGTGAGTCAGAGCTCAATCCAAATTTGAAAGGTGTGGTAGTCCCATGGGAAGAACAATTGTAAAAAGGTGGTCATAAACATGAACCATGGGTAGGCACTATAGAACAAAGGGCACTAAGTCCCAACACACCAATTTGAAATCCACCATGTTTGAGCATAGAGGATTCTCAAAGGCCTTAATGACGAGTAGAGGCACCACATCTGATTTAGGAGCATTGAAAAACTCTGATTTTACTATACTAATACCACCATTTGGAGGATCCAAGCATTCACCATTAATCTTTGTTGCGAGAAAAGGGAGATGCCACCCAGTCTGATGTAGACGATGGAATATCTCTACAGAGTTACCCTGAAGAAGGATGTGAGGTAAAAAGCATGGGAAAACAGGATAGAAAATTTCATGAACACACAAATATGATTTCTACACCTTGAGGTCAATCTTATCCGACACAGGAATTGATAGGTAAATTTCGATGCAAATACTAGCCACATAGGTCGTAGTCCAGTAGCTGGTCCAATGATATTAGCATATGAATCCACTGAAGGAGTCCATTCATATTAATGTTATATGTTTTGAATGGTTATATGTGGGTCGTGTTTTTCATAATCAATTCTAGAGAAGTAAATAATATGTTTCTAGAATTGGATCTAGGGGTATAGTTTTGGGTCAATTAGAGTTGGTATTAGAGTAGGGTTTAGATAAAATTTCATATCACGATGTTTTCATGTGATTTTAAGTTTAGAGTTATGGATACCATCATGGGTATATATTTTTAAGGTGGATAATAAGATTAAATTCATTGAAACCCCATTTATGGTTTTAAATGATTGTATTTGGAGGTGATTAATAATATTTTTAGGATTCATTTTATTGGTTTGAGTCATAGGTAACCATTAGGATTAATATAAAGGATTATTTTCGTATAATTCTATTTCATATTGGGAATATGATATGGAAGGTATGAAATAACCTGTGATATAAAAAATTCGTTAATGATGATGTTATTAAGTTTATTTTTAAGATATTCAGTATATTTTACAGAATTCCATAGAAATTATGGTAATGTAGATTATGTAAAAAAGACAACTATTAGGATGATAGAAAATATCTCACATCTAAAAATCATAAAGGGATTGAACATTCAAGAGAAGGGTGGCATGGGTGTAGTAACTGCCATTGGAATATGTAAAATCATGCTTAGTATAATTTTTTTAACTTAAATGATTTGATATATAAATATTAAATTCATTTTTGGAAAATATGTTTTATCTTATTTATAACCATGGGTTTGAAACATTATTTGGTTATTAAGAGATTAAATTTATTTTGGAATAAGAATGCTCAATTTTTTTTTGAAAAATTATATGATTAAGTTAAAAATAATATTATTGGATTTTATTAGAATAAAGATTGAATTTCATTTTGGAAGAATATATAATTGCAATGGGGTTTTAGGGTGATTTAGTGGTTTTATGGTAATGATTAGCATATTTTAGAGATTATAAAATATATTCATATACATTTTTTATAATGACCTGCACTTATTACATACATAATCTTGAATTTATTCAAGAAAACACTTAATTTTACATTTAGGATCTTTCCATGTTTAGAGCTTTAGATAATTAAGACAAAACAATCATAACATTACACATTGTTACATAGTGGATACAATAAAATAAGTGTCCATTTTTCTTAGAATATAAAACATTAAAACTTAAAACAAGACTCCTTGACAATTATTCAACATTTAACATGTCTTCATTACTTGTATTACTCATCCATTATCCTGTGAAAAAACATTTAAAAACATGGGATGCGCACAAAATCTCAGTAAGGTATGAAAAAGAAGGAGAAATCACAATAGTCCATGAATACTCATAACGTATGAAAACATTTTTAAAAGAAATGATTTTCATCCATAAATACATACATCGTGTAACATGAGATATAAACAAGATCAAAACAACCATAAATATAATCATAGAGGTATCTTGGGGAATTACATACATAATCTTGTAACCATCTTGGCTACCATAAAATTTGTAACCCTCACGACTACCTTACTTAGTGTAACCATCGTTGTTACACTTGGAGTAACCATACGGCCGACCTCCAACATACTCATAACCAATGCATTGGAGAGAAATATAGGTCCCACCCTTCATCATAAACAATTCCCAATAACCAAAACATAGTCATACAACATAAATAAGATCATAAAAACATTGCATTTGAATCTTGTAAAACAGAATTTTAAAAGAGGATTTTAGAAGAAAAGTCCCTTATAAACATCATATACTTGAAGTGAGAATTAATAGAGTGGAAGGAATATGTATATAATCTGTAAATAAAAATTATTAAACATATTATAATCATAAGTAATCACAAAAATAATTTAAATACCACATAAATAATCAAGTAGAATGTTAACCCAAAGAATGGAAATCTGGTTAGGAATTCCCTTACCTTAGGCATGTCTTAATTCAAATTTGTTTAATCCTCCTGCATAATGGTTAAAAGAATGTTATTAGAATTTTACAGAAACATGTTCATGTTTATAACATCTTATATGGTCATTTCATAAGCTCATTTCACCTTTTAATTGTAAGTATTTTGTTCCTTGCATTATTTTGGGTGAGTTCTTTTGTGATTTTCACGATCCGTTCATGATGAATAGTTCTTGTTGATTGGAAGTGAAACTCCAGTATTGGAATGGATTAGTATTTAAATATTTCAAGTACAATAAATTATACCATTTATCACTTTGATTCTTTATATGAGGATGATTAATTAGATAAAACATTAATGATGTTTGTTTAGATCATTTAAGTGGTTCATTGATAATAACAACATCTTTTTGTCTTTTAAATTTGAAACATGAGCACAAAAGAATTACAGAACCTTATATGATTCAGAAAACATATATTATAACCTGGTTCAACCATATAAATGGTTTCATGACTAGACTTCAAAGAATTAATGGAAATTGAAAATACATCGTCCAAGATGTCGGAAATTCGACACAAATGGACAATGTTTTTTGATTCTTTAAATAAGTGGAAGAGGACAAGAATAATGATGAGGAATTTTCCATAAAAATGAAAATATAATGAATATACATGATTCTGGAGATTTCAAGCCTCTTGGGGAATAGGGAGTGAGGAAAGAAGAAAAATGAATCATGAAATTATAGAAAATCATGATAAATTTCTCACGAAAATTCAGCAGCCTAACGACGTCTCTTAAAATTTCATAAAAACAAGATTGATGAGAGGAATGGAATATCTCATCCTTCATACGAAATTTGGATAGTAAGGGGGAATATTTAATGAAATATTCCAACAAAATACAAAGGAAATGGAAGAGAATAACAAAAAATGAAAGTAAAGAAAGAAAATAAAAGAGGTTGTTTACCTCTTGATCTCTTCTCCTTGAGATCCTTTTAAGGGCATTGATATTGGTCTTTTCGTGAGACTTGAAGCTCTAAGACGTGGGGAAGAATATTGGGGAGGTAATTTGGCAGAAATTAGGCAATGCTCAAGTCTTGAGAGGTGTGGGAGGAAGAGGGGAGTGAGGGTGGTATTTATAGGAGAGGAGGGGAGGTATTTTAGATTATTTTAATCATTATTATAATATTTTTATCAAGACTATGAATAATCTCTAATAAAGTGGCCATAAATAGTGATAATATCATGTGAGTTCGAATCAAGTGGTCTTGCATCACTTATGATGTCATAAATAGTGCATTTTTACAGATAAATTGATTATACGGTATTTTATCGTATTTCACTATTCACCAAAAATTCAAGAGTTTCAGAAAAATACCAAAAATTTACCTCTACCATTTTTCGACGTGCAGATTTCAAAAATGAAATCCATTTTTCAAAAATAATTTTCTAAATATTATTAATATAATTTTTAAATAAGGTCACAGTTAATTCGAAAAATAACAATATTGAAGTGCAATTAGTTTTATGTAACATTGGAAAATTAATTAAGATCCCATTATCCTATTTCATTGGGAAAATAAAATAATAATATTATATACTATTCATGAGGTCATATTACTATTCATAAGGGTATGTTACTATTCACCAAAAAACATATTTGTTTCATGAGACTCTAAATAACATACTAAACACAATTGTAGATGAAAGTTTCTTGAAATTCAAAACATAGAAGAAATAAAATTATTTTTAAAGGATACATATAAATATATACCTTAAACAAAATTACAATCATTTTCAATTTTTTTTAGAAAACCTTGGGATGATACATTATCCCCACCTTCTTGAAATTGCGTCCTCGCAATTTTTTTTACTTATTAAAAAACTGAGGGTATTTTTCCCTCATAGCATTTTCAGACTCTCATGTTGCTTCTTCAACCATGTGGTTTCTCCACAAAACCGTTACCTGCTAGATTACCTTATACTACAATACATATTCTCTTCGATCAAGAATCTCAACCGGTTTTTCTTCATAAGAATGGTTCTCTACCAGCTGAACTACTTTTGGGCTCAAGACATCTGATGAATCTGGAACATACTTTCTCAACATCGAATCATGAAAAACATTGTGTACCTAAAACAATCTCGAAGGAAAAGCTATGCGGTATGCAACTGTTCCAACATTATTCAAGATTTCAAGAGGACCGATTAACCGTGGACTTAGTTTCCCTTTCTTACCGAAACACATCACACTTTTCCAAGGAGAGATTTTAAGGAAATTATGGTCACCTACCTCGAAAGAGAAGTATTTACTTCTGTTATCTACCTAACTTTCTTGCCTACTCTGAGCTGTCCTCATGTGTCTCTGGATCATCCTCACTTTCTCAGCCACTTATTCTACTAATTCTGGCCCCATCAACTTTCTTTCACTGACTTCATCCCAAAACGCTGGAGTCCGACACCGCTTTCCATACAAGGCCTCAAAAGGTGCCATATGAATACTCGAATGGAAACTGTTATTATAAAAAAACTCAACTATTGAAAGATGATGATCCCAACTTCCCTGATAGTCCATTAAACAAGATCGAAGAATATCCTCCAATGTTTGAATCGTTCATTCTGACTGCCCATCTGATTGAGGATGAAAAGTTGTACTGAAATTCAACTCTATGCCCAATGACTTTTGAAGTCCCTTCCAAAATTTAGAAGTGAACCTGGGATCTTGGTCAGACACAATGTAAAGAGGAACTCCATGTAACCTGACAATCTCCTTGAGGTACAATCGAGAAAGCTGATCCAATGTCATTTTATCTTGAATAGAACTAAAATGCGCATACTTTGTTAGCCGATCAACAATAACCAAAATCACATTGTTACCTAGATAATTCTTTGGTATTCCCACCAAAAAATCCATGGATATATTATCCCATTTCCACTCTGGCACTAGCAAAGGTTGAAGCATCCCCTTCAGTAACTGCGGCTCTGCTTTAACCTATTGACATGTCAAAAATTTCATTGTAAAATCAGCAATATCTCCTTTCATCCCATTCCTCCAATAATACTCTCGAAGGTCTCTGTACATAATAGTACTTCCAGGATGAATAGAAAATGGGGAACTATGAGCTTCACACAATAATTCTTTCTTCAACTGGAAATCACAAGGAACACACAACCTTTTTCCAAATCATAAAACACAATCTTTATCAAGATTAAATTCTGCCAACTTACCCATTTTAACCAATTCTACCTTTTTCTGTAGCTCACGGTCTTCCCTCTGCGCTTTCATAATTCTGTCTGACAATGAAGACTGCACTGAAACCTGAAACAAAATAGAGGTATTCCCTGCAACAACAACATCCAATCCAAAATTCATCAAATCATTATTCAAGGGATCATGTTCCAAACATATCATGGTTAATGATGCATGATGATTCTAACTTAAGGAATCCGCTACATTGTTTGCTTTTCTAGGATGGTAAATGATCGTGCAGTCATAATCCTTTATTAGTTCTATCCATCCTCTCTGCCTCATGTTTAATTCATTTTGAGTGAATATATACTCTATACTTTTATGGTTAGTATATATTTGGCATTTGGTTCCGTATAGATGATGCCTCTAAAGTTTCAATGAAAAAATAATAGCTGCCAATTCCAAATCATGTGTGGGATAATTTAGCTCATGAGGATTAAGTTGTCTCAAAGAATAGGCAATTACCTGATCATTATGCATCAAAACACAACCATGTCCCCTCAAATAAGCATCACTGTAGATGACAAAATCACCATTCTGGGAAGGTAAGGCCATAACTGGATCATTCACCAATATCTTCATTAGTTCCGGAAAACAAACATCACATTCCCATGTCCAAACAAACTTTACCCCTTTCCGTGTTAACATAGTTATCGGGCTAGCTAACCGTGCAACGTTCTTAACAAATCGTCGGTAATAACTAGCTATGCCCAGAAAACTATGAATCTCTGTAAAATTTGTGGGTCTTGGCCATTCATAAAATACTTTTGTTTTGGAAGGATCTATAAGGCCCCAGCCTTAAACCTTACTTAATCTTGAGTTATTACAAGATTACACATTGATGATCTTTTCAGGTTTAGATTTTTAGAGAATTAGATAATGAAACTTGCATTACATTCCACATATAAACAAAGTGGTTACATAAAAGACAGTATTCATTCTTCCCATCAACGGAAACATATTGAAAATAAAACATGGATTCTTTCTTGACACATCCTTGACACTATCATCACATCATGTACCATTACCTTGACCTGTGAAAAGTATTTCAAAAACATGGGATGAGCATAAAAATCTCAGTAAGCGTTATAAAAATATGGAAAGGATACATGAGTTCATATATACATAAGAATGAAATCATACTTTACCCATAAAACAAAGGCACTTTAACATACCTCATCAAACCGTGAATAAATCATAGAAAACATAAGACATAAAGGTAACTTGAGGCATTCATAACATTCTTACGTAGGTAGTAACCCTCTTGGTTACGTTTGGAATACCCATCACAGTATATTCCCTAAATCTCTTCAGAGAAACCTTAACGTTTCACTCCTTCGCGCTACCTAATGCATTGGAGAGCTATATCGAGCTCACCTGCCCTTAGTTTATCATGGAACCACCCGTTTTCATAACAATGCCCAAGAACCATAACATAAATGTGTCACATAAAACATGCATAAAGGAAACATAACATTTCCACATTTCAATCATAATATAACATTTTAGTATATTGAAATAATGAATCCATTCAAAAAAGAAACCATTTCTAAAACCATTTAAATAATTTAATAAATAGATTTTTGAATCAAAGTGTCCCATACCACCTTGAAGCTTAAAATTTTAAACCATTAATATCCATATAAATAAATCCTTAAAACCATTTTGAAAACATGGATATTAATAAGAACAAATAATTAAAACATTTAAAATGATATTTTGGTTAAAGGGGTTTTACCAAAATTAGAGGCACTTGAATACAATAATTGAGGAATAACATTTAGTCAGAACTTTATAATATCATGAGAATAAATGGATTCATGATATAATACTCCAAAGGACAGTATATACACCATATAAGAGTGAATTCGGGCATAACAACAATGAACCCTCAATAGAAATGTCAAATGTAATGAAATCCCTTATAAAGAAGGTATCCTTAAATTAAGGACAAATCAATCTCAAAAACATCTGTGACAAATATAAATACAACCAATATAAGTGGATATTATGTGTAAAACAATAAAAGGTCATTCACACATATTCAATGGATGACATATTCAATGACTACATGTTGAACCGAAAGAAATCAAAATTGGGTTAAAAAGTTCCCTTGACTGCCTAACGACATCACATCAAAATGAGTTGATGAGAGATAAAAAGTGTATCTCATCACTTGGACATAAAATTTACATCAATAAGGATATATGAGAACATATCCCAACATAAGAATATGTAAATTAAAAGACCCAACAAAAGAAGTCTTTTAAAAAAGAGGAGGGCGAAAGGTTCCCTTACCGACTTGGGTATCTTTCAAAACATACACCCCCTGAAAGAAGGACAATAGATCATTGATTTAAATACTCATAAATGAAAGTATATTACACAAATAGTATAATAATGGGCAGTACATACACCACTAAATGGAATTTGTGGCAAATGTAGCATAAATCTCACGGGAATAAATGTGAGATGAAAAATCCCTTACGAAAACTCGGCAGCCTAACGGCGCCACATAAAACTTCCGAATATGGATTGATGATATCAAATAGGGTATCTCATCACATTAAAATAAAATTTACAGCAAGAGGAATATAAAAGAACATCCCCCAACATCACAAAGAGGATCTTAAAATACATGACATAAAGGAGAGTACTTAAAAAGAAAGAGAGAGGTTAGATCTCTTACGAAAGTTCGGCAGCCTAACAGCGCCACTCAAAACTTCCAAAATGGATTGATGAGAGAGAATAGGGTCTCTCATCACATGAACATAAAAATTACAGTAATTTTAATATAAAATATCTTCCCAATAACAAGAAATATGAGCTTTAAAAGGAATGACATAAAAGTGTGTACTTAAAAAGAAAGAGAGAGGTAGGATCCCTTACCTCGGGTCCGACTTGACTCGATCGTTCTTTAACGTCCTGAATAATAAACTTGAGTTAATTTATACTTGCTTAAGAACCTTTTCCAAGTTCATTATTCCTTTTATATAAATTATTGACATGTTATAAACATTATGTAATCATTTAAGTTAATAATGTTCATTTTGTCGGTATTTGGTTCTTAAGTCGAAAGTGGACTTCTTACAATTACATGTTATTCGTGTGGCCAAATGTTTATTATATCCAGAATTGTATTCATGATGTAGATATCAAATATATCATATATATACAGTACATTCATGCATTTATAACATTACATAATCATTTAGAGGTAAGAAATGAAATGCACCGTTCATGGAGACGGTAAGCCGTACGTACGCATGAACGCTACTTTCATTTCTATCTCATATTAATGGAATTAAAACTAAATTAGAGATATGTATATTTTAATTACAGAATTATATTAATCATTTAGATGTATCATTCATCATATATATCCATTATATACATGTACTTATAATAGTACATTACATTTGGGGATAAGAAATGAAATGCACCGTTCATGGAGACGGTAAGCCGTACGTACGAATGAACGCTACTTTCATTTCTATCTCATACTTTAATGGAAAGAAATAATAAATATATAGAGGTATATAATAATTCCAGTATAACATCATTTATAATAACATTAAATCCATCCTTTATACGTCCCACGTATGGCATTAACGAATCACATCACTTTGAGGGGGCGGTAGTCTGCACTTCCTAAAATGAAGATATCGCGTATACCCATAATGGAAGCCATAAAGGTAAGATACAAATGAAAAATAAAGAAAAATAAATAAAAAATAAACTTATTATATATCATATATAAAAATAGTGACATCATAATGGCCACCTTTGAATGTGTTAAATCAGTATTGAACAATCATGGTTTCGGGAGGCAGAATTTCGCCATCCACGGAAACCCTATGTTCTTTAACCATTTGATGTAGTTGTGTGAGAGTGTATCTCGAATAAATCTTATAAAAACATCCTAGTATATTGAAGATACTGGTGTTGTTACAAAAGAAGTAAATTAAAAGATTTTAAGGGGTTGGAGAAGCAAAATAAAACAAATGAACATGGGAGAATGAATTACCTTTAAAAGTGTAACTCCTTTTTATTTGAGCCTAAAGGCTTCTTTTGAAAGGATTCTGCCCAACGGAAATCCTCTAGGATTAGGAGATGGATGTGGAGAGAGTACATTGGCAGGGGTTGGCCGAGCTAAAGGCTTGAGGAGTGTGTGAAATGAGGTAGAGGTGGGGGCCTTTTATAAGAGGAGAGGAGGGGTACTTTTGAAAAGTAAGAAATATTACTTTATTTGAAAATGTGTTTCTATTATAAAAGGTCCCACATTGATATAATTCGTGGATAAGGTGATAAGGATTCGAACTCCACTCATCCAATAAGTTTTGTACATGTGTAGTTCATAGATTTTACATTATCTTTCCATTTTATTTTAATAGTTAAATAATGATGTCATCGCTGCATCATTATGATGTCATAAATGATTTAATTTATTTAATATCTAAAAATTATAAAATAATTACTATGATGTAGGAAATATTTTTATCTTTCCAATGACTATTTATAACAAAATATCTGCCTTGTATAACCCCACTTAAAAATTGTTTTAGTAAAACATATCATATTTGTGTCATTTTTACTTTAACATTAAATAAAAAGTTATTTATGTCATTTCCCAACCAAAGTGGATCCATGGGGTCCCCAAGTTGACCCATGGCTTGTCTTGGTCGGCCATGACACAACCAATGAGGGTAAGACATGTGTCAAGCTCATCTAATTTTATTAAAGCATTATTTTTACCTTAAACTACACTAATTACCACTAATCGCGATTAAAAACTTAATAAGTTACTATTCACCAAAAAAATTATTTTAATCTCATTGAACCACATTTTACTTCTTAATTACATCCATGTATGTCGGATTTTTGAAAATCAAAACACAATGATGGAAAAATTTCATTTAAACAGAAAATCAGTTTTTATAAGTACCACTTAGTGGTTTCACTATTCATCAAAAATTGAAGTTTTTCAGAAAAATCCCAAAAATTCACCCTAAGCTATATTTGATATTATGAATTCAAAAATGAAGTCCGTTTTAAAAAATTCAAAACATATAAGACACATTAATTAATTTAATAATTAATTCCCGTTGTCATGACAAATAGCGTGTTTTTATGAAACAATAAGTATCAAAAGATTGACACTAGTTTAAGTCCGATTTCAAAGTGAAATTAATTCCAACAACCAATATTGGATTTAATGGTAAAAATATTTTAAAATTTCACTTTAAAACCAATTAAAAAGATAATCTAATCATATAAATAAATTAGATTAAAAAGTGGTTTTGAATTAAAATACAACATTTTACACTATTCATTAAAAAAATTATCTTTATCGGAATGATACCAAAAATTTACACAAAGTAAATTTTGAGGTCCTGATTCATAATAAGAGTTTTATTTGGTCCAAAAGAATGTTTAAGAGTGAATAAAACTATATTTAATGATGGTTCAACATCAAAAGGTGATAAGTGAACCTTTAGTGAAAATTAGGGCATATACGCCTAAAATTGAATTCTTTCCGTATTTTAAGCCTCTATCCTTTATTGGATAAATGTAAAAACATTTAAAAACATATATAATCATATTTTAGTTATTTCTATCCATTCCCGCCAATACAACAGCTACACGTTAACTACCATTTAAACTAAAATTATTTTATTATTAGAGTGCAACGTAAGATTCCCAAGAAACTCGTTGTTGCGTGTTGGGTAAGCCATCGAGCATAGCGTCCCCTTTAAAGTCATATCAATATTTTATTCACAAATATGGATAAATATGAAAATGTCATATTCTTTATTTACCTGGGGTGTTACATCCTTCCCCCCTTTTGGGAATTGCTTCCTCGCAATTTTAAAATTGTGCTTGGAAACATCCTTGAAAGTCCCACATTGGAACAAGAGTCGGTAAAACAATCACTTTAAAATAAAGAAAGATAAGTACAGAGGTCACCCAAGTTAACCCATACTAGGACTCCATGTAGGAAAACATGGACATGGAGGAGAAAACATAGGGTCATGTTCTGATGGACAGTGATAGAAAACATGTTTAGGAGAAAGTTAACAATAAGAAAATCACAAACTTGTGATGGGTTAAACGGTATTCGATTCCCCAGTAGGAAAATATAATAGACAAAATTTTTGTTTAAAGTTAATCATTGTTGTGGAATTTATTCATAAGGAAATATAATCATTTATCATGTTGACTTTCATCTTTTACTATATTCCTTAGTCAAACTCATATTTTTTCCAAAAGGTGAGTATTTAGGGAGACTTGTTCGCATTAAGAGTACTATAATCAACTTCTAGAGAATCACCTAATCCACAAAAGAGAACTATATACATCCCATGACTTTAGGCTTTAACCAAAACCAAAACCAGAAGGGTTAGTACAAGGTCAGATAATCCAGAAAAGGATAACCCATTAAAAAGAAAATCTATGCTTAATCTCCAAATTTTTTCCAACAAAACCCAAAGTTCAACGAGGACCATTCGATAAACAATTTGTCCATAAAATTATTCAAAGTAAACCAATCTAAGATTGAAACCCAAATATTTGAGGGATTTAGTCACATAGTCTTCCAAGTTAAATCGTAACATTTATCTCCAAACAACATCTGTTGCTTCTAAAGTCTCATATTGAAAAGTAATTAACCTAATCAAATATCCTCCATGATAGGTTAATCATTTTCATAAATAACCCAAAATCAACTTATTCTTAATTCATAAAATCATATAACTAAATAGAATCAGTCAAACTAACCAGAGACTTCACGTAGTCTAGTGGTAGGTGATAAATACCAGTCGCACTTTGGTTGTGGGTTCGATTCCCGCAGCTTTGTCCGACGCGACGGGTAGTCACAAGGTCTACGTGTTGTCCTCTTTTCAAAACTATATAATTCTCAAACCATTCCCCAAAATGAGATAAAGTCTTCAAAAATGATCATAACATATTTTAACCTCAAGTTTATCTCATTCCTTTCATTTTCCATCATATCATAGTGTAACCCATAATTACCTAAAAAGTAAGGATCATATAAACCCAAATGGTTCCATATAACTATGTCCACAAAATAAAAGATAACTATTACTTGGATAAAATTTGCCTATATTAAACATCGGGGTTACACATAATATAAAAAGTCTTCTAATGTAACCCCATCATCAAAAGAGACTTAATACTCTTAAGAATTTCACCATAACTCTTGAAGCCCTTATGTGTTGACATCTTACTCATTCAACATTCTTCATGATCCATTATCCATTCCTTTCCAACTTATTCCGAAATACCTCTTTACTACAAACAAAATCATGAATCTTATCCTAAGATTCCAAAATAGGAAAACAATAATCATGAAATAGTACATACCTTTGATTGGTCATTGTCAGTTTCTTCATCCTCAATCAGAATGGCATTAGGTATTGGTAAACGAATATTGGTACGCTCTTGGTGACCCCATTCACGAAACTTCTTCATAGGACATGTGTTTGCATAATGACCATGCACACCACATTTAAAACATTCAATTGATCCCTCCGAAAGAACTTCTTTCCCTTTCCTCGAGTCAACTGGATGCTTCCTTTTTCCATGGCGGGTTCTTTCTTTATGACCTTCATTTCCACATCTATATCATATTAATGTCCCTTTGAAACATTTTCCTAGGTGTTTCTTTCCACATCTTTGACACATAGGTTTTTGAACACACTTACCTTTATGATTATTACCTGTACATCCATAGGGATTTGTTTCTTTCATATATGATGCCTTAGAGAAATCTCCAAGGTTTAGGTGGTAAATCATGACTCCAGATAGTTTGTTGAGGATAATCACAAGAGTTCTCATTGTAGCTCCCATATCATTCAGTTGCTTTCTCAAAAAACGGTCACAGTTTCCTTCACATCCACTGTTACTTTGGTGCCTACTAGATCCAGCCATTTACTAAAACCAAAAAGGTCAGTGTGAGTATATCAACATAACCATCATGTACTAATGAGGAAGATAAACACTAAGATATACTTACTCATTCACTTTATCTAAAACTATGACTCTTTCTGAAATCCTACCCATTATGGTAATGTCACTTATGCTTAGAGAATACCCTAACCTCTAAAGTTATCTAAACAGACCTCTGATACCAACTATAAGGCCCCAGCCTTAATCCTTACGTAATCTTGAGTTATTACAAGATTACACATTGAGGATCTTTTCAGGTTTAGAGTTTTATAGAATTAGATCATGAAACTTGCATTACATTCCACATTTAAACAAAGTGGTTACATAAAAGACAGTATTCATTCTTCCCATCAATGGAAACATATTGAAAATAAAACATGGATTCTTTCTTGACACATCCTTGACACTATCATCACATCATGTACCTTTACCTTGACCTGTGAAAAACATTTCAAAAACTTGGGATGAGCATAAAAAGCTCAGTAAGGGTTATAAAAATATGGAAAGGAAACATGAGTTCATATATACATAAGAATGAAATCATACTTTACCCATAAATCAAAGGCACTTTAACATACCTCATCAAACCATGAATAAATCATAGAAAACATAAGACATAAAGGTAACTTGAGGCATTCATAACATTCTTACGTAGGGAGTAACCCTTTTGGTTACGTTTGGAATACCCATCACAGTATATTCCCTAAATCTCTTCGGAGAAACCTTAACGTTTCACTCCTTCGAGTTACCCAATGCATTGGAGAGCTATATCGGGCTCACCCGCCCTTAGTTTATCACGGAACCACCCATTTTCATAAAAATTCCCAAGAACCATAACATAAATGTGTCACATAAAACATGCATAAAGGAAACATAAAATTTCCACATTTCAATCACAATATAACATTTTAGTATATTGAAATAATTAATCCATTCAAAAAGAAACCATTTCCAAAACCATTTAAAACATTTAATAAAGAGATTTTTGAATCAAATTGTCTCATACCACCTTGAAGCTTAAAATTTTAAACCATTAATATCAATTTAAATAAATCCTTAAAACCATTTTTAAAACATGGATATTAATAAGAACAAATAATTAAAACATTTAAAACGATATTTTGGTTAAATGTGTTTTACCAAAATTAGAGGCACTTGAATACAATAAATGAGGAATAACATTTATTCAGAACTTTATAATATCATGAGAATAAATGGATTCATGATATAATACTCCAAAGGAAAGTATATACACCATATAAGAGTGAATTTGTGCATAACAACAATGAACCCTCAATAGAAATGTCAAATGTAATGAAATCCCTTATAAAGAAGCTATCTTTAAATTAAGGACAAATCAATCTCAAAAATAAGTGTGAAAAATATAAATACCCCAAATATAAGTGGATATTAAGTGTAAAACAATAAAAATTGGGTCAAAATTGGATATTAAAAAGATCCATTGACATATTCAATGACTACATGTTCAAAGACCAAAAATAAGTGGATATTTCAATGGATGACATATTCAATGACTACATGTTGAACCCAAAGAAATCAAAATTGGGTTAAAAAGATCCATTGACAGCCTAACGGCATCACATCAAAATGAGTTGACGAGAGATAAAAAGTGTTTCTCATCACTTGGACATAAAATTTACATCAATAAGGATATATTAGAACATATCCCAACATAACAATATGTAAATTAAAAGACCCTACAAAATAAGTCTTTTAAAAAAGAGGAGGGTGAAAGGTTCCATTACCGACTTGTGTATCTTTCAAAACATACACCCCCTGAAAGAAGGACAATAGATAATTGATGTAAATACTCATAAATGAAAGTATATTACACAAAGTGTAGAATAATGGGCAGTACATACACCACTGAATGGAATTTGTGGAAAATGTAGCATAAATCTCACGTGAATAAAAGTGAGATGAAAAATCCCTTACGAAAACTCGGCAGCCTAACGGCGCCACATAAAACTTCCGAATATGGATTGATGAGATGAAATAGGGTATCTCATCACATTACAATAAAATGTACAGAAAGAGGAATATAAAATAACATCCCCCAACATCACAAAGAGGATCTTAAAAGAAGTGACATAAAGGAGAGTACTTAAAAAGAAAGAGATAGGTTAGATCTCTTACGAAAGTTCGGCAGCCTAACAGCGCCACTCAAAACATCCAAAATGGATTGATGAGGGAGAATAGGGTCTATCATCACATGAACATAAAAATTACAGTAATTTTAATATAAAAGATCATCCCAATAACAAGAAAGATGAGCTTTAAAAGGAATGACATAAAAGTGTGTACTTAAAAAGAAAGAGAGGAGTAGGATCCCATACCTCGGGTCCGACTTGACTCGATCGTTCTTTAACGTCCTGAATAATAAGCTTGAGTTAATATCTATTTTCTTAAGAACCTTTTCAAAGTTCATTATTCCTTTTATATCAATTATTGACATGTTATAACCATTATGTAATCACTTAAGTTAATAATGTTCATTTTGTCGGTATTTGGTTCTTAAGTCGAAAGTGGACTTCTTACAATTACATGTTGTTCGTGTGGCCAAATGTTTATTATATCCAGAATTGTATTCATGATGTAGATATCATATATGTCATATATATCCAGTAAATTCATGAATTTATAACATTACATAATCATTTGGAGGTAAGAAATGAAATGCACCGTTCATGGAGACGGTAAGCCGTACGTACTCATGAATGCTACTTTCATTTCTATTTCATATTAATGGAATTAAAACTAAATTAGAGGTATGTATATTTTAATTACAGAATTATATTCATCCTTTAGATGTATCATTCATCATATATATCCATTATATACATGTACTTATAATAGTACATTACATTTGGGGATAAGAAATGAAATGCACCGTTCATAGAGACGGTAAGCCGTACGTAGGCATGAACGCTACTTTCATTTCTATCTCATACTTTAATGGAAAGAAATAAAAATTATATAGAGGTATATAATAAATCCAGTATAACATCATTTATAATAACATTAAATCCATCCTTTATACGTCCCACGTATGGCATTAACGAATCAGATCACTTTGTGGGGGCGGTAGTCCGCACTTCTTAAAATGAAGATATCGCGTAGACCCATAATGGAAGCCATAAAGGTAAGACAGAAATGAAAAATACAGAAGCATAAGTAAAAAATAAACATATTATATATCATATATAAATATAGTGACATCATAATGTCCACCTTTGAAGGTGTTAAATGAGTATTGAACAATCATCGTTTCGGGAGGCAGAATTTTTCCATCCACGGAAACCGTATGTTCTTTAACAATTTGATGTAGTTTTGTGAGAGTGTAGATCGAATAAATATTATAAAAATATCATATTATATTTATTATACTGTTGTTGTTACAAAAGAAGTAAATAAAAAGATTTTAGGGGGTTGGAGAAGCAAAATAAAACAAATGAACATGAGAGAATGAATTACCTTTAAAAATGTAACTCCTTTTGATTTGAGCCTAAAGGCTTCCATTGAAAAGATTCTGCCCAAAGGGAATCCTCTAGGATGAGGAGAGGGATGTGGAGAGAGTAAATGGGCAGGGGTTGGCCGAGCCAAAGGCTTGAGGAGTGTGTGAAATGAGGTAGAGGTGGGGGCCTTTTATAAGAGGAGAGGAGGGGCACTTTTGGAAAGTAAGAATTATTACTTTATTTGAAAATGTGTTTCGGTTTTAAAAGGTCCCACATTGATATATTTCGTGGATAAGGTGATAAGGCTTCGAAATCCACTCATCCAATAAGTTTGGGACATGTGTAGTTGATAGATTTTACATTATCTTTCAATTTTATTTTAATAGTTAAATAATGATGTCATCGCTGCATCATTATGATGTCAAAAATAATTTAATATATTTAATGTATAAAAATTATAAACAAATTACTATGATGTAGGAAATCTTTTTAGCTTTCCAATGACTATTTATAAAAAAAATCGGACTTGTATAACCGCACTTAAAAATTGTTTTTGTAAAACATATCATGTTTCTGTCATTTTTACTTTTACATTAAATAAAAAGTTATTTATGTCATTTCCCAACCAAAGTGGATCCATGGGGTCCCCAAGTTGACCCATGGCTTGTCTTGGTCATACATGACACAACCAATGAGGGTAAGACATGTGTCAAGCTCATCTCAGTTTATTAAACCATTATTTTTACCTTAAACTACACTAATTACCACTAATCGCGATTAAAAACTTAATAAGTTACTATTCACTAAAAAAATTATTTTAATCTCATTGAACCACATTTTACTTCTTAATGACAACCATGTATGTCGGATTTTTGAAAATAAAAACACAATGATGGCAAAATTTCATTTAAACGGAAAATCAGTTTTTATAAGTACCACTTAGTGGTTTCACTATTCATCAAAAATTGAAGTTTTTCAGAAAAATCCCAAAAATTAACCCTAAGCTATATTTGATATTCTGAAATAAAAAATGAAGTCCGTTTTACAAAATTCAAAACATTTAAGTCACATTAATTAATTTAAAAATTAATTCCCACTGTCATGACAAATAGCGTGTTTTTATGAAATAATAAGTATCAAAAGATTGACACTAGTTTAAGTCCGATTTCAAAGTGAAATTAATTCCAATGACCACTATTGGATTTAATGGTAAAAATATTTTCTAATTTCACTTTAAAACCAATTCAAAAGATAATCTAATCATATAAATAAATTATATTAAAAAATGTTTTTGAATTAAAATACAACATTTTTCACTATTCATTAAAAATGAACTTTATCGGAAAGATACCAAAAATTTACACAAAGTAAATTTTGATGTCCCTATTCTTAATAAGAGTATTATTTGGTCCAAAATAATGTTTAAGAGTGAACAAAACTATATTTAATGATGGTTCAACATCAAAAGGTGATAAGTGAACCTTTAATGAAAACAAGGGCATATACGCCTAAAATTTAATTCTTTCCGTATTTTAAGCCACTATCCTTTATTGGATAAATGTTAAAACATTTAAAAACATATATAATCATATTTTAGTTATTTATATCCATTGCCACAAATACAACAGCTACACGTTAACTAGTATTTAAAATAATATTATTTTATTATTAAAGTGCAACGTAAGATTCCCAAGAAACTCGTTGTTGCGTGTTGGGTACGCCATCGAGCATAGTGTCCCCTTTAAAGTCATATCAATATTTTATTCACTAATATGGATAAATATGAAAATGTCATATTCTTTATTTACCTGGGGTGTTATAGGATCAACTGTTATTCTATCCTTATTTACAATGTTCCCAAGAAAAGAAATCTGTTGCAACAAAAAATCACACTTGCTGAATTTTCAATATAGTTTCTTTTCTTTTAAAGTTTGTAAAACAACCCTTAGATGTTTTTCATGATCCTATTTATTTTTAGAAAAACCAGAATGTCATCAATAAATAAAACCAAAAACATATCCAAGAACTCATGAAATACTCAATTCATAATATTCATGAATACAACAGGTGTATTAGTTAACCCAAATGGAATAACAACAAATTCATAATGCCCATATCTGGTACGAAATGTTTTTTTCGGGATGTCATCCTCCTTCACCTTCAGCTGATGGTATTCGGATCTCAGGTCAATCTTGGAAAAGTACTAAGATCCCTGGAGCTGATCATACAAGTCTTCATTATGAGGTAAAGGATACTTGTTTTTAACAGTGATGTTATTCAAAGCTCTATAATCAATGAAAAGTCTCATGGAACAATCTTTATTTTTAATAAAATAAAATAGGGGCTCCCCATGGTGAAGTGATGGGATGAATGAAGCCTTTGACAAGCAAATCCTGCTACTGATTTTTCAATTCAAGAAGTTCTATTGGAGCCATACGATATGGGGGTTTTGAAATTTTCTTAGCATCGGGAACTAAGTCAATTGTGAATTCGACTTCTTGTTCAGGTATGACACTGGGTAACTCCTCAGGAAAAATATCAAGGTATTCATTTACCACTAGCACATCATTAATTTGAATAGTTCCCTTGTTTTCAACAATATGAGAATGATAACTTTCATTTACATCTTTCAGCAGTTTCTCAGCTTCGAGATATGTTATCAATTTTATGGGTTCATTCTTGTATAAAAACTAAAAATCTTTATGAAGAACATCTTCTTTAGCTCTACAGTCAATCTTAGCATGATAATTGGAAAGCCATTCCATCCCTAGAATAACATCAAAATCTACTAAGGGTAAAACAACAAGGTTTGCAGGTAAAGCCATTCCACATACCACAATAGAAATATTCTTATAATTCCTCTTTGTTATATCATTTCCCCAAGGTGTTTTAACAACAAGTTCGGGTCTCATTTGTTGAGTTGATGTTTTCAATTTACTAGAAAATTTCTCAGAGATGAAGGAATGTGTAGACCCCATATCAAAACAAACATTAGAAAAATATGAGTGAACGAACAAAGTACCTGATACAACTTCATTGGATGGCCCAACACCTGCTGATGTAGTTGCAATGAATCTCACTACACCTTTCTGCTTATAGTCTGTCTTCTTTGCATCATTTGGATCCCTCTTTGGACAGGCATTTTCATAATGACTCATATCACCACATTGAAAACACTTTATAATTTTTTTATCAGGATTAGTTTTTGGATCATTTTTAGTGCAATCTCGGGCCACATGTCCAAACATACCACATTTAAAACACTTCCCAATTTTGACAAGACATTCCACAGGGTGCTTCATGCCACCCTTTTCACAAAATGGAAACTATATTTTCTTACCATTTGATTTCTTTGGTTGATTCATACCCATTGCTTGCCAACTGGACCTCTTCTTCTCTTTCTTTCCAAAATGCATGTGATCATCAAAAAACTCCATCTCCACCCTCTCAGCACAACGGCCAAGTTTCTCATAACTTTTGAATTCACAGGAGGCCAACGCCCTTCAAGACCTTGGCTTCAATCCTGAGTAAAAGCGGTTGATTTTGCTATCAAGATCCATAATAAGATTTGCAGCATACCCCGTCAGTCGTGTGTTATTCGCCTCACACATAGCCACTGAATCCTCCTCCTATTGTTTCAATTCAAGTAATTTCTTCTCCATTCTAAGTCGCACCACCTTAGGAAAATATTTTTCATGAAAAAGACTTTTAAATTCATCCCACACTAAGGCATAAAAATCCTCTCCACCCCTTATATTCCTTAGTATTGACCACCACTGATCATCTTCCCCTTTAAAACGATAAATTGCAAGACTTACCTTTAAATTATCCGAACATCCATAACATCAAATATCTTTTCAAGGGCTTTAATCTATCCTTCTACTACCATTGGGATAGAAGATCCACTGAATGCAGGAGGATGTTGTCTTTTAAAATGTTCCACCACTATCTTGTTCTGTTGGGGTACCTCTATTAGTTCTCTTGCATGGATACCACCACCATTTATTGCCTACGTTAGCTGATCCATTACTGTCACAAACTGCTCGGTTCCAATCCCTACCATTCCGGGCTGTAGATCAGGAAGGATGTCTTTCTGTCAGTGCCTCTCCTCTTCAGCATCCATGTTCCTTCTTCAGACAACCATTCTAAACAAACATTTCATAGATGAAGCAATATGGTAATATTTAAATGCTATAACAAATTAAACAAAGAGTGATAATCATTTATGGTATTCTATGAACATCACCATAACCCCTAAAGTTATCTAAACCATCCTCTGATACCAACTATAATGACCCGCACTTATTACATACATAATCTTGAATTTTTTCAATAAAACACTTACTTTTACATTGAGGATCTGTTCAATTTTAGAGCTTTGTAGAATTAAGACAAAACATTCATAACATTACACATTGTTAGATAGTGGATACCATAAAATCAGTTTCCATTTTTCTCAGAATATAAAACATTAAAACTTAAAACTAGACTCCTTGACAATTCTTCAACATTTAACATGTCTTACTTCCTTGTATTACTCATCCATTAACCTGTTCAAAATCATTTAAAATCTTGGGATGAGCACAAAAGCTCAGTAAGGTATGAAAAAGAAGGAGAAATCACATTATTCCATGAATACTCAGAACGTATGAAATCATTTTTAAAAGACATGATTTTCATCCATAAAAACTTACTTCATGTACCTGGAGATATACACAAGATCAACACAAAAATAAAAATAATCTTAGAGGTATCTTGGGGCATTACTTACATAATCTTGTAACCATCTTTGCTACCTTAAAATTTGTAACCCTCACAGCTACTTTACTTTGTGTAACCATTGCAGTTACACTTGGAGTAACCATACGGCCGACCTCCAACTTACTCATACCCAATGCTTTGGAGGGAAATATAGGTCCCACCCTTCATCATAAACAATTCCCAATAACCAAAACATAATCATACAACATAAATAATTGCATAAAAACCTTGCTTTTGAATCTTGTAAAATATAATTTTAAAAGAGGATTTTAGAAGAAAAGTTCATTATAAACATCATATACTAGAAGTGAGAATTAAAAGTGGGGAAGGAATATGTATATCATCTGTAAATACACATTATTAAACATATTATAATCATAAGTCATCACACAAACAGTTTAAATAGCACAGAAATAACGAAGTAGAATGTTAACCCAATGAATGGAAATCGGGATAGGAATTCCATTACCTTAAACTTGTCTTACATAAAATTTGTTTAATCCTCCTGTATAATGCTTAAAAGAGTGTTATTATTATTTTAAAAAAACATGTTCTTGTTTATAACATCTTATATGGTCATTTCATAACCTCATTTTACCCCTTAATTGTTAGTATTTTGTTCCTTGCATTATTTTGGGTGAGTTCTTTTGTGATTTTCACGGTCGGTTCATGATGAATCGTTCTTGTTGATTGGAAGTGAATCTACATAATTATAATGGATTATTATTTACATATTTCCAGTACCATAAATTATTCCATTTATCACTTCGATTCTTTATATGAGGATGATTCATTAGATAAAACATTAATGATGTTTTTTTAGATCATTTAAGTGGTTCTTTGATAATAACAACCTCTTTTTGTCTTTTAAATTTGAAACATGATCACAATAGAATTACATAACCTTATATGAGTCATAAAACATATATTATAACCTGGTTCAATCATATAAATGGTTTCATGACCAGACATTAAAGAATTAATCGAAATTGAAAGTACATCGTCCACGATGTCGGTAATTCGACACAAATGGACAATGTTTTTTGATTCTTTAAATAAGTGGAAGAGGAGAAGAATCCCGATGAGGAATTTTCCATAAACATGAAAAAATAATGAATATACATGATTCTGTAGATTTCATGCCTATTGGATAAGAGGTATTGAGGAAAGAAGATAAACGAATCATGAAATAAAAGAAAATTATGAGAAATTTCTCACGAAAATTTCGCAGCCTAACAGAGTCTCTTAAAATTTCATAAAAAAAAGATCGATGAGAGGAATGGAATTATCATCATTCATAAACGATTTGGACAGTAAGGGGGAATATTTAATGAAATATCCCAACAAAATACAAAGGTAAGGGAAGAGAATAACAAAAAATGAAAGAAAATAAAGAAAATAAAAGAGGTTGTTTACCTCTTGATCTCTTCTCCTTGAGATCCTTCTTAAGGGCTTCGATTTTGGTCTTTTGGTGAGACAAGAAGCTCTAGGAAGTGGGGAAAAAGATTGGGGAGGGAATTTTGAAGATATTACACAATTCTCAAGTCTTGAGAAGTGTGGGAGGAAGAGGGGAGTGAGGGTGGTATTTATAGTGGAGGAGGGGAAGTATTTTAGATTATTCTAATCATTATTATAATATTTTTATCAAGACTACGAATAATCTCAAATCAAGTGGCCCTAAATAGTCATAAGATCATGTGAGTTCGAAGAATGTTTCCTTGCATAACTTATGATGCCATAAATAGTGAATTTTAACTGATAAATTGATTATACGGTATTTTATCGTATTTCACTATTCACCGAAAACTCAAGAGTTTTAGAAAAATACCAAAAATTTACCCCAACCATTTTTTGACGTGTAGAATTCAAATATGAACTCCATTTTTAAAATATAATTTTCTAAATATTATTAATTGAATTTTTAAACAAGGTCACAATTAATTCGAAAAATAACAATATTGAAGTGCAATTAGTTTTATATGACATTGGAAAATTAATTAAGATCCCATTATCCTATTGCCTTGGGAAAATAAAATAATAATATTATTTACTATTCATGAGGTCATATTAGTATTCATATTACTATTCATAAGGGTATGTTAATATTCACCAAAAAACAAGTTTGTTTCATCAGACTCTAAATAACATACTGAACACAATTATGGATGACAGTTTCATGAAATTCAAAACATAGAAGAAATAAAATTATGTTTAAAGGATACATATAAATATACACCTTAAACAAAATTTCAGTCATTTTCAATTTATTTTTATAAAACCTTGGGATGTTACATTTTGTATGTAAATGACGTTATTAGTGACTAATATTTATTAGAGATAAATGATTATTCAATCGTAGCAGAATATTTGATCAAACACTTCAATTTTTTTATCAATGGTGGTAACAAATATTTAAATGAATTTTTAGATTAGTTATTTATATAATGATCCAAAAAGAACTTTTGGTTTTATTGTAGAGGATTTGGTGACTACATTTTTATTTCATCATTCAAATGATTATTTATTTGGGGAATTATATTATCTTTTTCAAAAACGTTTTTATTAAATTGTTCCTATAGACATGAGGAATAAATTTTCATCCATTTGAAGATTATTTGATCTGTTAGAAAATTATTTTTTTGCTTCCATCATGAAAAAATCATCCTCATTAATCAATGTTTGAAAAAAAATTACATTATGGTGGAAATATTTTAAAGGTTAAAATTATACATGTAATGTAAGACTATTTATTTATATTCATATTTTATATAGGTAAAAAAATTCCTCAACTCAAGGAAAATCATATTAATGTTAAATTTGTATGATATTACCTCCATTTATGATAAAATTGTTGTCTTGTTCACACCTCATTTATTTTCGGTGTTATGGTCACTAACTTTCCTCTAATCATTCACTTTCTTATAATGAATAGTAACATTCACTCTACTACATTATTTGAAAATTATATTTTTCCTCCATGTACAAATTGTCTCTTCTCACTAATTTTCTCATATTAAGAAACAAAATTTGGCATTTTTCCATATGACCTTCATATTTCGTTTTCCATACATTTAATAAGAAGTTTTATAAGCCCTTTTTATTGTTTAGTGTTTCAACAAAGTTGTTTTCATTTTTAATATCTGTTATTATCGACAACAGTTTCAAATATTTTGGTCACAATTACAAATGGAGGGAACATAATGTCCCATGTTTTTAAAATAAAACTATGTTCAATATAGTATACAACACGCAACCCTGATCTTAAATGAACCATGAAATTCTTTTATTTAAACGTTCTTTTTTATAACATAAACATTTAATTGGCGTGTGTAAATAAGATTAACCAAACTAATACATATAAGGGTTCAACTCCATAAAAAAATATTTTAAAATTCTCAGTAAATAATCATTCATTTTTTGGTAAAGTCATTTTATTCTTCAAAAATACATTTTCTTCAAATGGGTTTTATTAATTTTTTTGAGGGAATATTATAATTATTTAATGAAACTTTTTGAAAATTTATTTTCTAAAATTAACATCATTTTTTAATAATGAATTTTAAAAATATCATAGATTGAAATTTACATATTTCCCTAAAATGTTTAGTTTTTCAGTGAATAGTGATAAATTTTGATTTTTATAAAAATTTCAATTATTTTCAATGTAATTTAAAAGCCCAATTTTATATTAAATTAACACAAGTATCCTTTAATTATCAAATACTCTATTAATTTCATATGAAACCTAAATATAAATTATTTTGGTATAAGTTCATTTATGGGCTTAAAAACATATTTTGCTCAAAATTATTTTTGGTTGTGTTCTGTAATATAATAATAAATTAATTTTCTTCAAATATATAAATTAAATATTGAAATAAGGATTCAATATTTGGAATAACTAGTTCTGAATTTGGTAAATATTTCATATATTATTTCTTTCATTATGAATATTAATCGTTGTGAATATCAGTCATCTTTATAAGGGTAAATATTATAATTAAGGTTAAAAATAATATTTTTAGGACTATAAATAACCTTAAAATATTAATTTAATATATTATATGGTTGGGATTTAAAAATAATCATCCATGATTCCAATTTAAAGAAATTTTTCACTTTTTATTTAAAAATGACTTATATATTATTTTGTGTATGTATAATGTCAAAAATATCATTCTCCTGTTTTTAGAATCAATAATATTTTATGAATTGGAAAATAATACCATATGTTAGGAAATGAATTTTTATTAGAAATATAAATGATTCTTTTATCATGATAATATTTTTTTTAATTTATTGAGATTAAATAACGACAAAAATGATTATGCAACACCGAGACGATCTTTTTTCAAGATGTAGAAAAATAATGTAAATTATTTTAAAAACTATAAAAGATTTTATTTTTGCTGATTTATAGTATCCCATAAAAATTATATATCAATATAAACTATTATGTATGTTTTAAATGTCTATATTTTGATTCTAATACTATCCTGATGAATTTAAAGTCAAATTAAATGAATAGTTTTAAAATTGACATTAATGGTATTTTGTGTTAAATAATATTTTTCTGAATTATTAAAAAATAATAAAAACATAAAAATTATAATTCTAATTATAAAGGTTTTAATATTTCATAATTTTACATTTATGATCTAATATTAATCTTATAAGTAAACGTATTACCCTTTTGTATTGAAAAATTCATTACAATGTTAAGGTTTAAATTGGTTAACTGAGGGGTTAAACAAATATGATAAGATTTAAAATTATATAAAAACTAATATAAATTATAAATTATGATTATAATAATACTATATCCTACATAGATTATAAATCAAGTCATTTTGGAACCATTTTACATGAATTAGATAAAAATTATATTACAATATTTCATGTATTTCTAAAAATACAATAATCATATTTTTTAACTAACAATATTTTATTAAAATATTTTGAATTAATTAAAAATTATATTGTTCCAATTTAATGGGATATGGATGGATTTATAAACATGTTCTATTTATAGAGTAACTTTTCCTTTTACAGTATCTTTTTCCAATCCAAATAATTAAAAAAAAGGAAGTTAGTGTACTTGTAAAAAGAGCTAATGTGGGATAAAATAATAGATATGGGTAAAAACAGAACCAAGAAATTTAAAAAAATTATTATATTAGGTTAGTTCTACTCATATTAATCTTATATTATAATTAAATAATTTGGGATATATTTTTTATTGCAAAATACTTTATATACATTTAATACTTTATGTGGTTCCAATAGTTCTCATTCCCTCAATTCTAAAACAGAACATCCTCTCCTATTTTATTCACACTTAGTGAACCATTTTCACACCACTAACAACTAAAATACCTTCATAACATATCCTTATTTGATTAATAGTTAATATTTTGTGTATAATTTCAATCCTTGATGGATTATGGTATAAAGAAAAGGGAGTTATATAAATTAGTTTTATAGCTTCTAACGGAATGTTTTAGTTTTATTTCATCTTACATCTCTTTAAAATATTACTCAAACATGATGAAATAATAAAAATAATATATTAAATATACTAATATATATTTATTTTAAGGTAAGTACCTATATCTAAATCATTGTTCCATCAACAGGAAAATAGATACATCTATCATGTGAATAGAGGATTATCGCTGTGTAAACCATAGTAATTTGTTTTCAATCATTGTATCTAATGGATGGTTGAAATTTTGGAATTACTATATATATATATATATGATATTAATGAAATTATTACATCTCTAGAAATATAATATATCATATATTTAATTACCCCACCATCTTTTGAAAAATGAAAATGTCGTTCATGTTTATGAGTGGATTACCACCTCCCTGAAGTGATGTGATTCATTTTTCGTAACCACGTCACATATGTGGTATATACTGATATATTTAAAGATATAATATCATATTTATGATATAATAATTTTATGTAAATATAAAATTATACTTACCCTCTTCCCCATATAGTCAATAAAATACTGAAAAATTTAATCTTTCATACATAAAACTATCATCTCTACGATTGTAACATAATTCATTTTTTTGACCATATTTCATGGATGTATTTATAATTATAATGAGGAATTAAAATGATAATTATTTCTTCATTATTATTCAATATATGATAGAAGATTCATAACATTGACCATAACCATCCTACCAAATTCCTTTTGGACATATGAGTTGAATATCATCAAGATAACTGACTAGAACATAATTTATTATGTAATTCAATATTTTATAGAAATAAATAAAATAAAAAGATTAATAAAATTGAAATTTTTTATTAATAAAGTAAATAACTGGTATAATTTTATTATTCTAGATGATAATGACTGCAGATGAGGATTCAAACAGATGGACATGGACACTTTAACATAAAAACCTCATTTAAAATGTTTAGAATAATTATTTTATAAATAGTTTCATACTGTATCCATATAATAAAAATTATTTTATGTATTTATTAACAAGTTATTAAATGAATTATAAAGGTATTTTTATATCTCTTTTTTTATTTCCATTAAAAAATAAAAACAAAAAACATTTATATATTTTATACGAAACACTTTGAATTTAATTACAAAAGGTAAAAGGAATATTCTATTTTAATGAAAATATTAGAAATAAAATTTTCCACAACCAAAAATATTATTTCTTTTATTTCTTTTTCAGGACCCATCCTAGAGGTACCTGCTCTAGAAATACCACAAGAACTCCACTGATATGCCATAGAATGGAGACTACCACCGAAAATAAATATCCTACAAGTTGGAGGAATTTTACTATGTACTTGTAAACATTCACACATATCCAAGCCCAAAATTTTGAAATGTAAAACACTAAACAAACTAGAATGCATATCATTAAAAAACCAAAAACAGAGTATGATTGTTAGAAAATTAATTGTGAATAGGTCCATAGTACAAGTCCACCAAAAAAAATATTTAGAAAAGAGAATGAAAGACTTACTAAAAGTCATCTACAAGAAAACCCTACATAAATGGTATGTGTAGGAAATTTTTTTGGAGCCATAGGAGAAAACCTCTTCTGTTTGACCACTCTAAGAATCACCTAGTCCAAGTCCACTTAGCACACCATCGAATCATTGATCATCGGTATGATACATGATGCGTGTGGGGAATGCCCATGTAGGGGTGTGTAAAACAATACTCAATGGGGATCATCAAAACCCCAAAGTAAAACAACTTATGAAATACATAAAATATACAAAAAATAAATACAAAACTTATTCTATAAATAAATATAGAAATTATACAAAAAATAAATACACGATGTACATTCAACTCACACATTTATATGTATACATCATACATTGTAATAATGTCATGATATGACCAATACAATTAGGATCATCATCTGCATGATATACATTGACTCCATAAGAACCATAGTCTAGGTAAGACACACAATCTCTGTAAAACATATAGTCTCAGAAAGTCACACAACCATAGTAATACACCATGTCTCAAATAAATACACAATTCTCATCGGTCACACAACAAATCAGTCACATAGCATCTAGGTCACATCTATCCACATGATTCCGCTCATAGAGTTCTTGTTCTATGAGATCCTCCATCTCCAGCCACATGATATCATATTCCTCCCATCTTCCCCGTAGTTGAGTTTCCGCAACAAGCTCCTCAAATGTGGCATTGAGCCGCCTTCCAGTTCCAGCATGACCTATTGACACATAGGATGCCTCCTCACCATTGTATCCCATTTTCATCACTGTGGCTGCCTCCCATGGCCCATGTCATCACTACAGCTCCAATGCTGCCCCCTAGGGAATTCTGTCTCAATTAGTCGCCCTGCCGGCAGCTTCTACCTATCGACTCACCATTTGCCTTGACCGGCCACCAATACCTACACTTCCACTTTCCTGGACTAGCTGAATCCACTATTGTGCATTGTTATATGAAACAATGGCATGTGCATTCATAATCAGACATCTACAGTTCCATTTTGGGGTCAGATATACGATCTGAGATCATTTCCCTGGGAATAGGGGGAACAAAAATCGATTATTGTCATATGCATTTCAAAGCATGCGAAGGAGACGAGTAACACATGTAGAATACAAGATATTAAATGGAGAAAATAAATGAACATGAAATCCTAAAGAACGAATCATGGACTTTGTTCATGTCAGCGTCATTTTTTACATGTTTAAATGACGAACAAAGAATAAAATAATCTATTTGGTTTCTATCAACCTCAATCTATTGTTCAACAGTCTTCGTTCTCTTATCTGACGATCATCATTTGAGAGATCTCAATCACATTCCCTCTTAGAATATCCATGGTTAAGTTATAACCTTGGATACCAAATAATAGGAAATATTAAATGAAAACCAATGTTGGGAAAAAAATATTAATTTATTTTACTGATGGTTACATCCAAAAAAATCTTTCACAGATAGGTTACTTCATCCATGTTTAAGCCCCAACTAGGGTAAAGTTTCTACTTAAACACAATGGTGTCCTCAGATATAAAATTAGTTCACCCTCATAGAAGTTATTCCACTTTTTCAGGAAAACCCCTCGTGTGTACTATTAGAACTGAACATTTATCAATCAATTATTCCAGCAACACTGGGCTTCGTATTCTCATACCTAATCAGTGTATGGTCTTGAAATAATTCCATATATTATTAAAAAAACAACACGTGAGTTTTTCAGTTGTTACATCCCCCCTTAGGGTTTTTTCATCCCTGAAATCTAAAAATGGCTATAAGTAATGGGGGTACTAAGCCTGAATCCTAGCCTCCCTCTCACATTATCTCTCTTATAGATTCTTGTGATGTCATTGAACCCACACTAGAGGAAAAGACCACCCCAGAACGATCCTCTCCTTCTGATCATCAATATCCACCAAGTACACTACAAAAGTCACCCCATAATCAAATTTCCAACTCTCCATAGTCAATGACATGTGATGGATCATGTATATACATCCTCTTCTATGAATCATTTAAGACATCATGTAGTCGATGAATCTAAGGGGGTAAATATATTCAGTAAACCCCCTCCCCAACTCTATAGAGAATCTAAAATGGGTTGGTGAACCTTGTAGATAGCTTATCAACACGGCCAAATCTTTCTATCTCGTGTCAAGGAGAGACCTGAAAAACACATGGTCTCCCTCATCGAACTCCAGAGGCCTCATTTTCTAGTCATCATAAGACTCGTATGACTCTGTGCATTATCTACCCTCTCCTGGATGACATGCACAATATTTTTGGTCACATGCACCTACTCTGGGCCCATGAGTGCTGACTCTCCATAGTCCGTCCAACAAATTTGTGGTCGGTATGGTTGCATGTACAAGGCCTAAAATTGTGACATACTAATTATGGAGTTGTATATAATGTCGTATGAAAACTCCAAAAGAGGTAGTTTATCCTCCTAGATTTTACCAAAATCTAGAATAAAATCATGGAGCATGTCCTCCATAACGTGAATGGTCTACTCGGTCTGGTCCTCTGTCTGTGGGTAGAAAATTGTGCTCAAGAACTACTGAGTACCAAATGCCCCATGTAATCCCATAAACAACCTAGTTTTAAATTGGGAATCATGATTTTATACCGTTATTGAGTTATCCCCATGGAGTCGAACTATCTCTTTCATGTAGTTGTGTCTCAAGCTCTCGATTGGACCCTGCTCCGGGATACGTAGGAAGTGAGCCATCAGGGTGAGTTTGTCAACGATCAACAAAATGGAATCTTTTCCACTAGATATCAATTGTAAACCTATGATTATGTACATAAATACCCCATCCCACATCATCCCTAGAACCTCAAGGGGTTGGTTCAAGCCCATTAAAACATGGTGCTCAGCCTTCACGTGCTGGAAAGTGAGTCATCTTGAAACAAACTCTTTGAATTCCTTCTTCATCCCCAGCTACATGAAATGTCATCCAAGGTACTGGTACATCTTCACTACACTTTGATGTACGAATAATGGGGATGTAAGGAACTCCCTCAATACCTCCTCCTGTAACGCCATTGGTACCGTTGTGTGTCCAAAGAAGAGAACAACATGATCACCAAATATTGAATATCCATGAGGGGCATACCCATTTGATATTTGAACATGTAAGGACTCACAATCAATATCCCAATGTGAAGTGCATTGTGTTGCATTTGTTGTCAATGAGGCATGAAGTTGTCTTGGAATGAATGGATGTCAAGGAGTCAAGATGTGAATGTCAAAGGATGTGATGGTGATGGTGATGAAGGAGAATGGCCATGGTACACAGATGCATGTCACTTAGGAGATTCACTAAGTGACATAGGAGATGATGGTTGAAACATTCTCTAAGATATCTGACGATTGTTGAGCTGCTCTTAAAGTTCCAAGAACTTGTATCAACTGGATACAATGTCACAACATGATTAGAAGATCATGCATTGTAGTGACAATGCATGAGGAGTTGAAGAAGCAAGATGATCCATTCACTACTTCTAAGTGGATGAAGTGGTTTAATGAAGTCCATGTACTAACTCTTAGTGCATGAGAATTTGAAGTTGATCCAATTGATCTCTGATTAGATCAATGAAGCACTTTGAATAATTTAAGTGATTCAGGAGCTCGGTTGATGAAGATGAACCTTTTGAATGTCACTCCTAAGTGAAGATTAAATGTTGAGGAAGAATTGGAGGAATTCTTAAGAAGAATAGAAGATATGAATAAGGGAGGATGGATAAGAAGTAGAGGGCATTTGGCATTTGGCATTTGGCATGTTTTATATGGAGAAGAACTTTGTATTTCACAAAGTCCTATTCTGTCCCTTTGCCAAAAAATTGGCCAGCCAAGGCACCTTGGGGGGTTCAACCCCAAGGCATGGGCACTAGGGCACCACGCCCGGGGGAACCCCGTGGGGCGAGCCAGGGCGGCAGGGCGCACCCAAGGACACCTCAAGGGCGCCAGGGGCACGCCTGGAGGAGCGCAGGGAGCATAGTGGGCGCTTGAAGCGCACCCGCAGGAGGCAGAGTGGGCGCAGAGCGCGCCCGCAGAGAGAACCCGGTGCGGGGCGGCACCGGGAGGGGAGAGAATTCAACTGAGCGCTTTCCCCCAGCGCTTAGTTAATAAGCTGCGGAAAAACCGCGCCCCGTTTCGATGCGGGACGCGGAAAATTTCCCGGGATTGAATCTGAGCCGCTCGATTGATCGCGCGCTTGATCTGCGCCGCACATCTGATCCGCGGCGTCCCGATCTGATCCAGGCCGTCCAAAGTCGTTTGATCGGCTGATCCAACGGCCCAGCGACTGTCTTCTTCCCCGAGCTCGCACAAGGCCATCCGACGACCGCCGACGAACCAGAGGCCTCCGAGCACCAGTTTTCGAGCTCCCGGCCATCATTGTTCGATCCAAAGACTCCATTGAGATCGTCTAAGCACACTGAATACATCCATGCAATAAAATGGGCCTGCATGCACGAAATGGAGAACCTGATGTTCGGCCGAGGCAAACCGAAGGTGCCGAGGCTATGTTAGTTTATGGTTTGCATGGATTAGCCCAAAACCGAGGCCGTGCATGCGTTCGAAGTCGCATGCACGAAGAGGAAGAAAATAATAAAGGAACCCGCGTGAAACAAATGAAGAAACGAGATTTGAAAAAATCTTTAAAGATCCGAAGATCTCGGGAGTTTGAGAATTATTGCACGCGGATGATTCGGGCATCTCTCTGCCTATAAAAGAAGAGCCAGAGGCTCTCATTTTGCTGCTGATCCTCTGAAGAGAGAAGTCCCGTGAGTGTGCCTCTGTGCCTCACGAAGTCTGGAGCTCCGCGCAACTCACTTGCGCGACGAAGCAGCCCGAAGCCACCCTTGGCTTCGAGAGTTCCTTTTGCGCACACCTTGCGCGAAAGAAGAAGAAGGGGGACCCCCTGCGCGCCTTCCCTTTGCGCGGCAGGAAGACCCAAGTGCACCCTTGCACTTGCGCGCCCCCGGCCGAGGTCCTTTATACCTTGTGCTCTTGCACCCCTGCGCGCTGGCCACAGTCTTGTGCCTTGCGCGGTTGAGAAGAGGAGGAGGCCGCTCACCCAAGCAACTTGTGTGCCTCCATTGAAGATTGGGTTCGGGTGAAGTGCATTACACACTATTTGTTGTGTGTGCAAAGCAAGAAGAGCCGAGGCCTTGCCTCGTGTGTGTGGTAAGAGAAGAAGAGAAGGCCGAGGCCTTTGTGCCTTTTGTGTAAAAAGAAAAGGAGGAGGCCGTAGCCCTTGTGTTGGTATTCGGGTGTGTGCAAAGAAAGAGAACCCGAGGCCATATCTTGTGTGAAGTGAAAGAACACACCCTTTGGGTGTTTGTGCAAACAAGAACAAAGAAGGGGCCGTGGGCAGTGTGTGTGCAAAAAGGAGAGAACGGCCGTAGCCTTGTGCAAACAAAGGAGACCACACCATTGTGTGTGTGTGTGCTAAAGTGAAGGAAGACCCGAGGCCATGTGTGTGCACAAAGAATAACACCAAGTGGTGTGCACCATGTGAAGACACATTTTGTGTATGCAAAATTGAAGAACAACCTACGGGTTAAGGGTGTTCAACAAGAAGAGGGAAGAGGCCAAAGTCAAGTGTGTGCAAAACAAAGAACAATTTATGTGTACATGAACAAGTGACAAAGAAGGCCGAACCTATGTGTGTGCTCTAAGAGGAGTGGACACACTTAGAAGAAGAAGAAGACCCACACAAAAGTAGAACACACTCTAAGTGTGTAAACAAATTGGATAATGTGTGTGAAGTTCGGAGAAGGTGTTTGCTATAATTGATTACACCCTTTGTGGGTCTACTACACCAAGAAGAGGACAGGAGGAGTGCATGCATGCATGCATGCACGTGCACACGTGAACAGTGCTAAATCAGTGGTGTGCAACTGAGACTGGACCAGACCAAAGATAAAGATATTATTTGTCTGAGCATTCAGTAATTGGAGAGAAGCTGGGGCATCCTTAGAAGAAGGTGATAAAGCCCGAGCTAGATGAGAAGACATGTTCACCACAAGTGATCAGAAGAAGAGCAAGGCCAGCAGTCTTTATCCCAGACTGCTGAGGATACTTGAAGAAGAACTTAAAGTGAAGAAGAGCTACTCGTGTGACTCGAGGAGCCAGGAGAAGACCCTGTGGGACTCAGGGAGAAGAAGTCTTCAGTGGGATTCTGGAGCAGGCCAGTGGGACTCTGGTAACACTGTGGGACGCAGTATAAAGACCCTCCTGTGGGACTCAGGAGAGATACGGTGGGAAGCTGTATCAACCATTGTAATACTAACAGATTATAATGGGAGAATCCATGCTTGGAGAGCATGGCAAGGATGTAGGCCTTTGGTGCCGAACCTTGTAAATCCTTGTGTCCTGTGCCTTTTCATTACTGCATTATCCGGGAAAGGTTGAGAGATACAAGAAGAGTGGATCGAGGCTTTAACCAGCCATAGAGGTTTAATTGATTAAGAATCAATTAGTAAAAAGTTTTAAAGGATCACTGATTCACCCCCTCCCCCTCTCAGTGATTCACACTGATCTGGGCACTTCAATTGGTATCAGAGCGAGGTTCCCTCTAAAAGATCCAAGGGAGTCTATATGGAGTGCAGATTTGAGGAAATGAGTGACCAGCCTCAAATGGAGATATCTGCCAAGACTCAGAAAAATAGAAAGAAGAAACAGGCCAAGAAGATGAAGAAAGCCTGTCCTAGCTGTGATGAAGTCGAAACAATGAATGATCTTCAGATTGCACTCAAATATCTTCAGAAGACAGTTCCCATGGAAGTGGCAAAGTGTATAGCTACAGGCATCCATGATCTTCATGAAGAAAAATCACAGTTAGAAGAAGAAGCCAATGCAATGGAAGATCAACTGGAAAAAAGGGTTGGCATAACCAACACTCTCAGAAAGCTGGTTAATGCCAAGGATGAAACTGTTTCCCTTTGCAATGAAAGATATGAAGATACCTGTGAAGAATTGCAAAGGAGCTCTTCTGAGAAAGAAATATTTTTGATAATGATCAAAGATGTTTTCCATGCACTGGAAAAGAGACATAGAGTTTCAATGGTTGTCAGAGATGCTCAACTTGAAGAAAAAGTCAAAAGGGTGAAGGAGCTTGACAACTCATTGCTTGAAATGAAAAAGGTGCATGAAGACCAGATAAAGCAGCTGGAAGAGAAATGGGAAGGAAGGCTAAGAACTATTGAGGATGAGAAGAACTCCCTCAATATGAAATGCTTAGAACTGGAGGTGATATTGAAAAATCAGCAATCACCCAAAGCCCAAGCCTCCCAGACAGCTGAAAGGAGAAATGTTGCTACTCAAGTATGCATTGAGCAGGATGATTCTAAAAGAAAGACATCCTCTAGTGAAAGTGAAACAACTTCTAAAAAGAAGGTACCATCCATATCATCTTGTACTCATGCTTCTAAAAGTGTTTCTACTAAAAGTGCAGGATGGAAGAATAATTCCAAACAAATATGGATGAAGACAGTAAAGAAGCAGAGCTCTCCTGAAACAGCACAACAGGTCAAGAAAAGTACCCTACAATCAGAAGGACTGAAGAGGTCAAGATTCGTAGGACAATGCTGGTGTTGTAACAAGTATGGGCATTGTGCAAAGGATTGTTGGTACAATCCACTAAATGCCAAAGCACAGAGGAAGCCCATGCCTAGGGGGAGCAAGCCAGAAGGAAAGAAGCAACATCCACAGGTCCAGAGACATCTGTTTACTGCAAATAGATTTGGATTACTTGACAACATCTGGGATGATTGCAAAAGTGGTCAAATAGATACATGTCAATCTCCAACTGTATCCAGAGCTCAAAAGAAGAAAAGATCACAGAACCTGGCTAAGAGAGATTCCTTGGGAAGCAAGAAGAAAGTAGAAAATGCTCCCAAGAAGTGCTTGAGAAATAAAGAGAAGTCCTTGGAGTCTGAGTCCAAGAAGGGTGATGCATCCAGTAGGACCACCAAGAAATGCTTCTACTGTGGAAGGAATGGTCATACCATGGATCTTTGTAAAGAAGCCATGGAAATCAATAGAAGCCAACTGAACTCAAATAGACAATCAATCCAAAAGAAGCAGAAGGGATTGATTGAAAACAAGTTGCCTAAGAGAGGTAGCTTGACAGAATCAAAGGAACCATGTGGAATGTCCAGAACTGAGGCCACACTTTCAAGTGACTTACTAGTCATATGGCCAAATCAGTTCCAACTTGCCAAAGATCTACAGAGAGCTGAAGATGATGTTCTGGCAATTGCTAAGGCAAAAGGGAAGAAGAACATTTCACATGAAGATGTTTTGAGATCCACACCAGCACAATCATCAATGAAGATCAAATGTGCAAGTGTGAAGACTGGTGAAAATGGGACATCTCGGTTGAGAGAATCTTCTCAACCTTGTTGTTCACGTTAATGAACCAAGGAGGTTCCATCTTATTCCCTTATACATTGGTATTTACATGTGCTAACAATGCAGGGAATTGAAGATGATGATCATTCTCAACTGGAGGATGGTTTGGAAAGAATGGAGTGCACCCCTTGAGGGGGAGCCAATCTGAAGAAGATGGCATTCTTAGATTAATACCATCTTGAGAAAAGTGAAGGTATTCCAATCATACTTTCATCCCTTGTTTCTTAATTGAGTTTATCTTGTCAATTAAGGGGGAGTATGGATTGAAGACAAATGGATGAAAGGGGGAGCTTTATCTTTGCACTGAACTTTCTAATGAGTTTTGTGAAGTATGTGCAGGATTCAGCAATTCATTGAATATCTGGAAAAAAAAAATTCAACCCCTAAGCATGATCTCACATGTGTAGAGAGTTATGGACAGCATTGAGTACCTTGGTTACATCACTCTTGTTTTCTACATCGGGTTTGCCCAAGTAGACTTAGAGCTGATTTACTAAAGGTTCTTTGCTAAAGAAGAACATGTGGCATCATCCCTCTCTTAGTGATTTTGAAGAAAATGATTTTATAAGGGAGGAAGATATTTTTGGAAGAGAACCACACCACACCTTTGCATTTGATTGCCAATAAGGGGGAGAAAATATTGGCACACATATTGACCCATTCATATGTGCTGAAGGAGTGTATTGACAACAAATACAAAGGGGGAGATTGAAGTGCATTGTGTTGCATTTGTTGTCAATGAGGCATGAAGTTGTCTTGGAATGAATGGATGTCAAGGAGTCAAGATGTGAATGTCAAAGGATGTGATGGTGATGGTGATGAAGGAGAATGGCCATGGTACACAGATGCATGTCACTTAGGAGATTCACTAAGTGACATAGGAGATGATGGTTGAAACATTCTCTAAGATATCTGACGATTGTTGAGCTGCTCTTAAAGTTCCAAGAACTTGTATCAACTGGATACAATGTCACAACATGATTAGAAGATCATGCATTGTAGTGACAATGCATGAGGAGTTGAAGAAGCAAGATGATCCATTCACTACTTCTAAGTGGATGAAGTGGTTTAATGAAGTCCATGTACTAACTCTTAGTGCATGAGAATTTGAAGTTGATCCAATTGATCTCTGATTAGATCAATGAAGAACTTTGAATAATTTAAGTGATTCAGGAGCTCGGTTGATGAAGATGAACCTTTTGAATGTCACTCCTAAGTGAAGATTAAATGTTGAGGAAGAATTGGAGGAATTCTTAAGAAGAATAGATGATATGAATAAGGGAGGATGGATAAGAAGTAGAGGGCATTTGGCATTTGGCATTTGGCATGTTTTATATGGAGAAGAACTTTGTATTTCACAAAGTCCTATTCTGTCCCTTTGCCAAAAAATTGGCCAGCCAAGGCACCTTGGGGGGTTCAACCCCAAGGCATGGGCACTAGGGCACCACGCCCGGGGGAACCCCGTGGGGCGAGCCAGGGCGGCAGTGCGCACCCAAGGACACCGCAAGGGCGCCAGGGGCACGCCCGGAGGAGCGCAGGGAGCATAGCGGGCGCTTGAAGCGCGCCCGCAGGAGGCAGAGTGGGCGCAGAGCGCGCCCGCAGAGAGAACCCGGTGCGGGGCGGCACCGGGAGGGGAGAGAATTCAACTGAGCGCTTTCCCCCAGCGCTTAGTTAATAAGCTGCGGAAAAACCGCGCCCCGTTTCGATGTGGGACGCGGAAAATTTCCCGGGATTGAATCTGAGCCGCTCGATTGATCGCGCGCTTGATCTGCGCCGCACATCTGATCCGTGGCGTCCCGATCTGATCCAGGCCGTCCAAAGTCGTTTGATCGGCTGATCCAACGGCCCAGCGACTGTCTTCTTCCCCGAGCTCGCACAAGGCCATCCGACGACCGCCGACGAACCAGAGGCCTCCGAGCACCAGTTTTCGAGCTCCCGGCCATCATTGTTCGATCCAAAGACTCCATTGAGATCGTCTAAGCACACTGAATACATCCATGCAATAAAATGGGCCTGCATGCACGAAATGGAGAACCTGATGTTCGGCCGAGGCAAACCGAAGGTGCCGAGGCTATGTTAGTTTATGGTTTGCATGGATTAGCCCAAAACCGAGGCCGTGCATGCGTTCGAAGTCGCATGCACGAAGAGGAAGAAAATAATAAAGGAACCCGCGTGAAACAGATGAAGAAACGAGATTTGAAAAAATCTTTAAAGATCCAAAGATCTCGGGAGTTTGAGAATTATTGCACGCGGATGATTCGGGCATCTCTCTGCCTATAAAAGAAGAGCCAGAGGCTCTCATTTTGCTGCTGATCCTCTGAAGAGAGAAGTCCCGTGAGTGTGCCTCTGTGCCTCACGAAGTCTGGAGCTCCGCGCAACTCACTTGCGCGACGAAGCAGCCCGAAGCCACCCTTGGCTTCGAGAGTTCCTTTTGCGCACACCTTGCGCGAAAGAAGAAGAAGGGGGACCCCCTGCGCGCCTTCCCTTTGCGCGGCAGGAAGACCCAAGTGCACCCTTGCACTTGCGCGCCCACGGCCGAGGTCCTTTATACCTTGTGCTCTTGCACCCCTGCGCGCTGGCCACAGTCTTGTGCCTTGCGCGGTTGAGAAGAGGAGGAGGCCGTTCACCCAAGCAACTTGTGTGCCTCCATTGAAGATTGGGTTCGGGTGAAGTGCATTACACACTATTTGTTGTGTGTGCAAAGCAAGAAGAGCCGAGGCCTTTCCTCGTGTGTGTGGTAAGAGAAGAAGAGAAGGCCGAGGCCTTTGTGCCTTTTGTGTAAAAAGAAAAGGAGGAGGCCGTAGCCCTTGTGTTGGTATTCGGGTGTGTGCAAAGCAAGAGAACCCGAGGTCATATCTTGTGTGAAGTGAAAGAACACACCCTTTGGGTGTTTGTGCAAACAAGAACAAAGAAGGGGCCGTGGGCAGTGTGTGTGCAAAAAGGAGAGAAAGGCCGTAGCCTTGTGCAAACAAAGGAGACCACACCATTGTGTTTGTGTGTGCTAAAGTGAAGGAAGACCCGAGGCCATGTGTGTGCACAAAGAATAACACCAAGTGGTGTGCACCAAGTGAAGACACATTTTGTGTATGCAAAATTGAAGAACAACCTACGGGTTAAGGGTGTGCAACAAGAAGAGGGAAGAGGCCAAAGTCAAGTGTGTGCAAAACAAAGAACAATTTATGTGTACATGAACAAGTGACAAAGAAGGCCGAACCTATGTGTGTGCTCTAAGAGGAGTGGACACACTTAGAAGAAGAAGAAGACCCACACAAAAGTAGAACACACTCTAAGTGTGTAAACAAATTGGATAAAGTGTGTGAAGTTCGGAGAAGGTGTTTGCTATAATTGATTACACCCTTTGTGGGTCTACTGCACCAAGAAGAGGACAGGAGGAGTGCATGCATGCATGCATGCACGTGCACACGTGAACAGTGCTAAATCAGTGGTGTGCAACTGAGACTGGACCAGACCAAAGATAAAGATATTATTTGTCTGAGCATTCAGTAATTGGAGAGAATCTGGGGCATCCTTAGAAGAAGGTGATAAAGCCCGAGCTAGATGAGAAGACCTGTTCACCACAAGTGATCAGAAGAAGAGCAAGGCCAGCAGTCTTTATCCCAGACTGCTGAGGATACTTGAAGAAGAACTTAAAGTGAAGAAGAGCTACTCGTGTGACTCGAGGAGCCAGGAGAAGACCCTGTGGGACTCAGGGAGAAGAAGTCTTCAGTGGGATTCTGGAGCAGGCCAGTGGGACTCTGGTAACACTGTGGGACGCAGTATAAAGACCCTCCTGTGGGACTCAGGAGAGATACGGTGGGAAGCTGTATCGACCATTGTAATACTAACATATTATAATGGGAGAATCCATGCTTGGAGAGCATGGCAAGGATGTAGGCCTTTGGTGCCGAACCTTGTAAATCCTTGTGTCCTGTGCCTTTTCATTACTGCATTATCCGAGAATGGTTGAGAGATACAAGAAGAGTGGATCGAGGCTTTAACCAGCCATAGAGGTTTAATTGATTAAGAATCAATTAGTAAAAAGTTTTAAAGGATCACTGATTCACCCCCTCCCCCTCTCAGTGATTCACACTGATCTGGGCACTTCACAATGTTATTCCTACCTGACTCTCGGTAAGAGTGGAGGGGTGGTAACCATCGACTGGAGGTATGCTGCACCATTTCCATCCAAAAACAATATCTTAATGCGACCAGTGATTCTAGCACCTCGCTCTACAACAACAGCCAACATATCCTACTAATAGAATTTAACAAATCATTTCCCTACCCCAGATACAGAAAATATCAATTTCATAGTAGTGGATGAATTATAGCCATCACCTATGTCTCGTGTTCATATCCTTCTTAGAGAATAAATACATGAGACTCTTGTGATTATAATAGATTATAAACCTTTCACCCATGAGGTGGTTTCAACGAATATTCTATTATAAGGCTAAAAATGCTAGCTCAAGATCATGCTTCATGTAGTACTTATCATGTTTTCTCAAATGGAAGAAACCATGGGAAATCACTAATTTCTCCTATATCAGGACACAACCAATCCCAGTCAATGATGAGTAACAAAATACAACTTACTTAGCACCCTCCTTAATAAATCTCATGGTGGGAGAACTCATCAGTATCTGCCTTAGCTGCTGAAAAATCGCTCAGATCTTCTCTATACACAAGGGTGCTGCTACTCTAGAAAATTAGGGTACAAAACACTATTAGTATATAGCACGACCAAAAAAATCTGCACCTCGGTAATAGTCATGGCTAGTTCCCAATCAAGTACCACCTCGACCTTTGCTGGACCCACTACAACTCCAGACTCTGAAATAAAGTGACATAGAAAATAGACAACTCAAATATAGAACTAAAACATCAAGAGCATCCCATAAATCTACTACTTTCATATTTTGTTTGGGACTATCCTCACATGTATCTTCTGCTCCTCCTAATATGTCGATTACACTAGGATGTCATAAATACAACCACAGACCGGCCTATCAAAAGCTGTAAGATCCTATTAATGAGTCCCATGAGCACTTTTGGGGTGTTTTACAATCCAAACAGCATCACTAAGTACTTTTTGTGGTTATAATGACATTTTAAATTCTTCTTTGGGATGTCATTACCCCGTACTCATAGCATGTGATAGAGATATATGAGGTCTATCTTTTAGAAACATTGCAAAACTTCAAATTTATCAAAGAATTTATTGATCCAATATAGGGGATACATATTCTCCATAGTCAACTACATCATGCATCGTAAGTCCACACAAAACCTAAATATCCCTTCTTCCTTCTTGGAAAACCATACTCAGGCTACCTAGGGTGAAACACTGGGTCTCACGAGGCCCTTTATCTACAAGTCCTCCAAATGTAACCTTTTCTCACAAAGCTCAGAGAGATCCATCCAATATATAGGTGTAGATATCATTATTTTCAAGAGTTATATATCAATGTAGAATCCTACTAATCTACGATGAGTTACTCCTATAATATTCTTATAAAATATTTTCTTATACTCCACCACTTCAAGGAACTGAGGTCTCTAATCATATACTACATTGAGGGTCAGGGTAGCCAAATAATGAGTAATTGGATGCACCCTCCTATGAGTAATTAAATCATGTGATTTATGAATTTAATCTTCTCCAGTAAGGGATAACTAGATCCCATCACAGTTGAAAGACCACAATTTTCCCAAAAAATAATCATTCAAGGAATGAAATGCTGATAACCAATCCATACCAAGAATGATGTCATAAGGACCTCACACCACAATCAACAGATCCCAACAAAAACCATATCCCCCAATAGTAATGCAACCCTTTCTGTACCAGAGTTTGATAATTGAATATCAATTTTTGGTGTCTCTAAGCATAGGGATCGATTCAACGGTTCTATTAGAAACTATATGTCTCAAAAAGGGTCATGGAATGATAATAATGACCATAAAATATGTCTATTAGTACTATAACTAAGGTGTAAAAGATTGATATTATACATATAATCATCCCTACTTCCCTAGAGTTGCAATCCTCCATCACCTTCAGCTATCCTCATCAATGTCCACTAGCTCATTAAGCCAATAGTGGACCCCCCAGGTGTGGATCCCTACGACTACTATCGGATACCCACCATGGAAGACTCCACTACCCGGTGCCCTCTGGTAGGTCCCACTATTGCAGTCTATTTATCTCAAAATACCTCCACTAGCAGAGCTCTTTCCTTTACCCCATCAAATGTTGCAATGATAAGTGATATCATGACATCCCTAATCTCTTAGCGTAGGCCCTGCTAAACAGTCAGGTCCCTGAAAAAAATTCCCTCACACCATTTCTATGGAGTAGCGAGAAAGATTACTAAACCTCACGGAGTACACCATCATAGTCAAGATTTACTACTATAGATGAAGGATCTCATGGATGTGAAATGATAAGAATGTTGGTGGAAACAAATCCTCCCAGAATAGAATCTTGAAGTCTTCCGAAAAGATAGTCTACCTATTATGTGTCTGGGTAACTAATATTCACAATATCCCAGTGTGACCTGAATAAGACTCACATAATGGATTTCCCTCTAGCTGAAAGGAATCCTCACAAGGCTTAAGACCCATTTAACTACCTTCATCTAATCCTTATATGCATTGGTGTTCTATCTCACTACAGAACAAGGGAGTTCACTGCCTCTTTAACTCATGAAATAAACTCATGTTGCATGCATCCTAAACTAGTAGCACTAGTATAAACTAATGTTTGACGGGTGGTGGAATACCTCATACACCATGTGTAGGTATTATATCTGGTACCATCCCCTCTATTGATACCCCATCACTAGTAATATTGTCCTCATGATCAGGTAATGTAATCCTAGTTGTCTATCTTTGTGGAGACTTCATGAAATATAACATGATGTACCAATTCCAATATACTATACCTAGTAATCGGACTCAAGAAGGGCAAGATGACACACCCAAATAATATATGATGCGTGTACCATTTTTTTCACTGCAGCTACTATTTTCATTTACCATGTCATAAAGCTGAATTTAGAGTCCTGGTGTATGGATATGTCAACCACTGCTCCATCACTGAATTCCCTAGCCAAAAATACAAACTCAAAACACAAAACATGGTTTCCTAAAACCTATCTCACATACTCTTGTTTCATTAGGTATAACTAACCACCATGGATCCCACTCTGTCACAACCCATCCAAGAGGGGACCGTTCCATGACTACCCTAATCCCACCATTGATCTTCTAGGGGATGACGACCAGCATCGAGTAGACATATCATACAAATGGGAGGCATTATCCTAGTCACTTATATTCATGCATGCATCTCCATTTCCAAAATGTTGAAATGAAAATAACTATGTAATCTAAAATGCAGAAAAAAAGATACAAACAACATAATATGAAAGTAGGTAACAAAAAAACCGACACGGAAAGAATACATGCCCACCAAAAGAAAGGGTCTGAAAATTAAAGGCACAATATCCTAAAACTAATCCATAAAAATCCCTACCTAAAGGGTAGGTGTAGGAAAGATATTTGATGTTGTAGGATCACAACAATTTTTTCTAATATATCTATGAACCAGTTGGTCCTGGTAAATTTTGGACTCTATCAAAGCATTGATCATATTCACATTACATGACATGTGTGGGTGAATCCCGTGCAGGGCTTAGAAAAACAATACTCTGTAGTATACACAAATACCACAAAACAAATTCTACTATGGAAATACATGAATTATACCAACAATTAATAAATTATTTATTCCACAATTAAAAAGAATATGTATACCCCAATGAAATACATGATTTAGAATCAGCTCATACAGGTATATTTCAACATCATATATTCTATGAAAATATTGAAATGATTAATCCAATGAGGCACTACGTCTCTAAGAAACACATATTCTTCATAAGACACACAATCTAGGTAAGACACATAGTCTTAGTAAGAAACACATTCCTAGAAAGACATAGTGTCTTGGTATGACACACAATCTCTATGTAATACACACATCAACTAGGTCACGGAGATAATCGGTCACACTCGTCCACAAGATTCCTCTCATAGAGCACTCATTTTGGGAGAACCATGTCCTTGAGACATTAGTTATTATTCTAACTTACCCAAAACATTCTCCTGGATTATCTCATAAGTACCATATCATCTCAAGGATCATAATTCCATAAATAGATCATTAAATAGACACTCTATTTGAATGTTACCACATTTTATGTAGAAAGGGTATGTCTTGGGAACGGTGCAAGTCTGACTCGACTCGTCCCATCCAGGTACAGTTCAGTATGGTTCGAACTAGCCTGACATGCTGGGCTAATTGGGCCATCATGTGTGGCCACTAGAGCCACCCAACTCCCACTAGTCTATCCAATGTGGTTGGACAACTTGCTATGCCACACGCGGTAAACCCTGAATGTGTGCCTCTCATCTGCCCCTGGGCTGAGAAACTGTCGTAGTCTCCTCTAACATGGAACTGAACCACGTTCCAGCACCCCCATATACTTTTACTTCATACTCTTCTTACCATCACATATGCAGCCTCCTCATTACTGCCACTCCTGGTCAATGCTGCATTGGCCAATCATGGCCCGAGCTATCGTCATGGCTCCAACGTGGCCCATGCTGTGTTCTATCTACATAGACAACCCTACTGATGGACTCACTATTCCGGCCCTCCATCCACCTAGACCGGGAACCTATACTCATGTCGCTATGTTCATGGACCTACCAGAGCCATATATTTCATCCTCCACCATGTGCCACCGCCTCCACCGATGTGCGCCATTGTCTTAACCAAATCGCAATGTGCCATCTCCATCATACCCCTATTGTGCATTTAAGGGTATCAATATTTGATCTCATATCATAACTCCATGAATATGATGTACAATGATCGATCACACTCATAGGGGTTTCAAATCATGGGAAGGGGAAAATGAAAACGTGAATAACGTGAGAGATTAAGGGGAATCAATAAATGCATATTAATGCCATATGAATAGAAATTATCATTTGTTCGTGTCTTCCAAGATTCATTCTTTTTAGAAGTAAGAATTAAGAATAAAAGATTCACACAAATCTATCTCCCAACAAATCCTCACAATTTTACCATCCCATTGGAGAGACCGAACCGTGGTTCTAATTGTTTGTTGGTTTGACGACATTCATCAGTGAATCTAATAAGGGGAAATGAAATCCTATAGAGATAAAATTACCTTTCTAGATTTGGACTTCTTGTTGATGAAGATTGATCATTATGTCATTATATTTCGAAAGTTCTTTTGAATCTGAGGTTCATCATTCTTGATTCTTCAATGCATCAGTATTTATTGGAGAAAGCTCTGTCTTTTTTCCTCAGAGTATTTCTAGGGTTATGTAATAATCCTTGATTCTTGAAAATATGAAATATTAAAAAAACATGTACTATGCCAAAAATAATTTTCAGTAAACTATATTAATGGAATTTAATCCAAAAACAAAATATCATAGATGGCCCATGCCAGTCGAGGTTAGGCACTACTGAAGATATAGTCACTCCTTAGAATGAAATGGTACCCTTGGATTCCTAATTCATGCACTATTTTAGAAGTTATTCTATTTTTTGATGAAAATCACCTTTTTTCTATTAAAACATTATATTTTAAACAATTCTTATGGGCGCACTGGGCCACAAAATCAAACATCATCTTTGTGCCTAGTCTCAAAATAATTTCATATAATATGAAAAAATGGAATTTATAAGATGTTACTTGTTTCCTTTACAATCATGCAAGGATTCTAAAAAAAACTTTATTCCCTTTTTTCTGGGAATTTTATTTTTGAATTTTTTTTAATTGAAAGGGATACATCAATAAATCAAAATGATTGGCTTGTGGGTTAAAAAAATAAAGCGTTTATAGATAAAATGTGAAAGAAAAAAACTTATTCGTGATATAATGCATGATAATTAAAGATGGCGATTGTTGTGTATGATACACCTTATATAATGAGTTAGTCGAATACAATTTATATGATAGGTGAGTGAAATATAGTTCCCTAATTCATTTGATAATTTTTCTTATATTCAACGAAAAAAGGAAAGAGTTTACCCTAGAGGTTTATTCTATGGATTTAACTAGGGTCCAATTATTTCTAACATGATTTTATTTAAAGTTATGAATATAGTAATCTAGGTCTCCAAAAAGGGTTTCAATCATTTTCACTATGAGTTTTAATTGGTTTTCTTGGGAAAAAAGTGATGTTTTCCATGTGGGTATGATTTTTTTCTTATTCATTAATAATATTTTGATATAGGTACACATTTTATGGGTATTTTTTTAATGGGACTATTATATTTCGTACAATTATGCCCCTTTTTGTATTTTTGTCTCATATCACATTCTCAAATTATTTTTCGCATGGGATTATTGGAGAATAATATTAATAAAATGATATTATATGATATGTATGTTACATTGAATGAGGTAATAATGGATTTATAAAGAATTTTTTTATGGGAAAAAAGATATTATGTGGAAGTGACCACTTTGAAAGAAATTCTCGAAATTAACTAAAACTCTAAACCAAAAAGGTTATTAGGTGTGTAAGTGATATATTATATCAGTTTAATTTTTTTTATTTTCTATAAAAAATATTATGTCATTTTTATTGATATTAATTCTAGAAACATAAAAATTTTATTTTTATCACAGGATATTGGATTACTGGTTCAGGGATTTTACAGTTACATTGTTGTTGAATTAATTAATCTTGGAATTTTTTGTTATATTTGGTGGTATTCATTGCAATAATTATGAACTGATCTTGGATTAATTTTTAATATGTTACGATCAAAAAATTTAGTAAATTTTTGTGCACATTAATTGAAAATAAATTTTTATTAGTTATTTTAATGATTGCGGTGGTTGGAATTGATTTTTCATGTTTCATGTTTTTTAATGAATATAAATTTTTCTAATTTTTTTTTGTTTGGAAATTTCTAGAAATATATTTTGTTATTTAAATAGTTTTTTTAACTGAACATATGTTATTGAGATTTGATTAATGTTTGCCTTTTTCAAATCTTCAAAATACTTTAATATTTTTTAAATAAACTTTTTGTCTAAGAGACATTTTAATACAATTGCGATGAAATGAAGTTAAGTATCTGGAATAGATTTTAAGACTCTATGAACGAGAGAAGAGTTTTTTATAAGTTTTTCTAAAATATTTAATAAAAAAATGATAGGTTATGAATACCTTAGAAACTAATGTACAAAGCGGGCATCTTCATTTCCACCTTAGGTTTATAGTCCAATGGAGGCAAGGTTTATGTCACCTTTGTACAAATTAATAAAAGACAATTAATTTTTTTAAATAATATATGTTATAATATTATATTTATATATATATTATTTTTATTTTCTTTTGATTAGACACACACACACACACATATATATATATATATATATATAAGTTTTGAAATGTTCCATTATAATTAGTAATTAAATTGTTTATATTACCAAATTAATTAATATTTATTTTATAAATATATTTTTTACCAAAATATGTGTTACATTAACAATTACATTTTTTACATCGTCAAAAAAATTTATTATTTTACTTTTTGTAAATATTTAAGCTTATAATTAATATATATTAATTACATATTTACTAGAATTTAATTATAATTACATAATTTATTCTACTTCATTTAATATTTATTAATAATATAATACTTAATGAGAATTATTTCTATTAATATATGAAAATGAAAATGTAATGTTTTTAACCAATAAATTTTGTGACATTTAAATTATCTTGTATTTCTTATATTTATGATTTTTTTATTCAATTATGTTTTATATATTGATTAAGTTTGTAAATATTCATTTAGATTCTACTTTAACTTCATAATTTATACGTTCTAATACTTAACTTCATGAAACATAATAATGATCCAAGTATGTGACTTTGAATGGGTAAAAATAATAAAGTAGAAATAAAATATAAATGAAATTTTACACGAATAATAAACATACAAAATATTTGACAATATCATGTTTTTCATATACACAATTAATGATACATAATTTTTTGGTCACATTATATTGTAGTTTAAAAGACATAAATTTTTACATATAAATTTTTTTTAACGTTGATTTTATTTCTAATTATTTTATATATATTTAGTTAAAGTTATAATTTTTATTAATATTGTTGTAATACTATAATTTATGTTAATATATTTTACAATGAGTAAAAATTATGTTTTTAATAAATAGTTTTTATGTCATTTAAATTCATTTCTATTGAATATATAGATGAAAGTATTATCATTTTCAACAAAATTTTAGATGTTTTGGGTATGTTTTTAGTTTTAATTAAATTTTTATATAAGTATTTCTTATAAAATTTTATATTTACAAACATGTAATCCAATATTTTATCATATGTTTTAGGTAGTCAACTTTGAATGGTTATAAAATTTAGATTGTATGTAACATTTATATGAAAATTAAAATACATGGAAAACACGTAAAAATGGTTGATAGTAAAAAGAATTTCATCAATTTAGTAGATAAATAATAATATATGTGGTAGAATATATTACTATTTCAAATTCATTATGTTAATAGATAACATATAACTGAGCGAGTATAATCCTTATCTATGATACAGTCGTGTCTCCAAATCGGGTGTGCATATGGGATTCTTGTTTCGAGATCACTGGCCTCTATGATGAGTTGGAGTATGGTGTGTTGTAGAGGACTCTTCCTTAGGTACTAGAACATCCAAGGTCAGATTCTCAAGTTGTGACTCATCAGAATAAGGTGTCCTTTAGATGTATTAATATTCACATAAGCCTTCTCCCATTATGTAAGTAGAAGGACCTACCATTATGACCTGAGAGAACCATAAAGCCTATGAAAGCTCGTGTGGGAATGGCTGATTCCTGGGAAATGTCTCCTAATAGAAAATCTAATAATATATAACTGAAGAAAACTATGGATATCCAGAAAACACAAATAGTTCTCATTCCTTATAGTGAACATCCCCAAATGGTTGAGGTTGATCTTCTATAGGATTGACTTCTACCTATAGAACATGTGAGGCCACACCTGAAACATGATATTATCAATGTCATCACCACTATGGATCCCCAACATTATAAACTACTGGAGGAGGTCCCTCACCAAGAACCTCCAACCTTGAGAATAAAAATCATCAACCTGGGGTGGATGATCAATGATACTATCAAGTAGAACATGATACCCTGGTATTATCTTTGGTGTTGTAGTATGGTACGATGCCTTTCTAAAAACCACCTCAACCAATGTATCAAACATTAGGATAATTTTTTTTGAATAAGGTGTAAAAATATTCCAAATTAATTTTAAAAATAAACAAAAAATTAATTGAATATTTTTAACTTACCAGAACATTAAGTCTTATGTCATATGGATTAAGATATACTATATACTTCAGTATATACCATGGCTCATATCTGAGTTGCTCTACTATATGGAATTATATTTTACCCATACCCTCTGTATAAAATGGTTTTATCTATCTAAGAGGCCTTGATACTCTGCATGTCTTCAGCCCCAATTAAAATCTGGACTCCCTATGAGCTTCACAGAATGAAGTGTTACTGAAAGTCTAGGTGGAATGGTAATATGCATAACCTAACTAAGATATCACAAGAATCGATTAGTTTAGTGCCACTAAACAATAAAAAAGTGAATGGATGGCACTAAATACATGGAAGATTGAAGCCCATTGGTGTAGTATACGTGCATTTGGACAAATAGATCCTAGTAAGGAATCCATGCAATCTAAAATGACATGTGATATTTGTTAAAAAAAGTATTACTAAAAAACCACAATTTTAATATTATGAAATTGATTAGTCAGGCAAACATTGTATGTACATACCTTGGTGGGTACTAGTATATCCATTATTAGATGTTATGAACCCATGTTTTTCCTCACAATCTTGAAAATGTGTGGTTCCTGAATCCACCTTTAACATACATCATAAAAAGGCTTAAATAATACGAATTTAAATTTTATAAATTAAAATAGCATCAACAAATAATAATTATGGGTGATCATATTATCTTCCATATGAAGCATCATATAAAACATATATATGAATCTTTTTAATAATAACAATAGTAGAGAGAGGAGGGATGTGCTCACATTCCCGCATCTAATTATGTAAGGCACATCCCTGGATATCAATATGATATGATCATCATGTCGTGCATAATGTTCGGTATGTGTACATAAAGTATGTGGATCCCCGTTGGCATCTACTAGTATGGTCAAAATACTTCACTCTCCCGAGATAATTCATGTCCACATGCATACCAGTGTGATTTTTTCATACTGTCCCATTAATGTGTCTCAAGATATATATATATGTGTGTGTGTGTGTGTGTCTGTGTGGGAATAATGCATGATAATCTGCTCGTCAGCATCAGTGGGAAACTTTGAAAAGTCGATATCAAGACATATCATTGATATTGATCGAGCAACTATAGCATCATTATCCCCAAAATTGATGAGACCTATCAATTAATGTATAAAAGATGTACAGTATCCATGGGTTGGCCCTATATATGAATCCCTGTATATCAGAAGACTAATCATAACTCGCACATCCTCATGGGTGATGGTTATCTCTGCCTAAGGAAACTAGAATGTGTGTGTCTCATGTCTTCATATCTTGGTAAGGTTAGTAAGGAGGTGATGATCAACAAACATAAAATTTGATATAACAATGTCGTAGAGCCCATCACAATGTAGGTATGGTATAATTGTGGATGATGGTGGATTGTGATTATAATGGTGGTCTCCAAGCAACCTATCCCATCAAACTTTATAGCCCTTTAGAACATCTCGTGAAACATGACTATAATACACAATGATACACGGTGGTATCCTTTATGTCTACATTAAAACTAACCAATATGTATAAAAAATAAACACAACATTATGTTTAGCATAATGTTATAGTTTGTCTAATGTAATACATATTGTTCCTAGTCCCACTATTTTATGATGTTTTTCTTACAATTCATTAATCAATCGGTCATACTTGGTTAATAATTATCTAATCATTAGTTAAGAAGTAATTAATACTATATAAATTTTACATCACTCATTTATTAATCAATAGATAATCATTACTTAAATAGTTGATATAAAGTAGTTACTTTATATATGTTTATTTGTTATTTAATAGTTAATAATTAATGAATTATTAGTTCATCATATTTTATTCATTAGTTAATCATTAGCTAATCATTAAATAATCCAAAAGTAATTATGGGTTTATCATTCATTAATCACTAGTTAATCATTACTAAATTAATAGATATCAAATAATTATATTGTAGTTAATTATTTGATAATTAATAGTTAATCATTAATTTATTATTAGTTAATCATTATTTACTCATTAGTTAATGATATGTTATCATTTATTTAATTATTATTTAATCATTAGTTATGAATTTGAGAATCATAATTTAATTATTCCATTATCATTCATCAATCAATAGTTATTTAAATGTTATTTATTATTTATTTATTAGATAATCATTAGTTATGAATTAGTAAATTATCAATTAATATTTCATTAATAACTAGTTAATCATTAATTAATTAATAGATATCTTATAGATATATTATATTTAATTATTAGATAATTAATAGTTACTACTTAAGTAATTATTAGTTAGTCATTTTTTAATCATCAGTTATTCATATGTTATACATTACGTAATTATTACGTAATCATTATTTAATCATTATATAATCCTAATTTAATCATTACTCAATTTATACTAAATCATTACATTATCATTAGTTAGTAATTAGTTATTTAATAGTAAATTATTATTAAACCATGATTTAACTAATTTTTATTCACCATATAGTAAATATTAATTCTTAATTTTTTCATTAATATTTAAAACATAATATGTTGTGCTATATAATAATCATCTTATATAAATAAATCCATTTCTAAAACTAATTGTAAATTATTTTCTCAAGGGTCATAAATAAATAATATTATTTTATTTATTAATAATAACTATAAATTCTAAATATTATCTAACTAAGCTAAAATGAAAATAACATATTTAAATATATATAAAAATAAAAAACTAGATAAATAAAATAAAATATTTATGCTTCTTTACAAAATTCATCACTCCTTTTAGGCCACTAAAACTACTGCGTGTGAAGGAAAAAGCATTGGTTAAAGGTTAGAGAGAGTAGTGGAATTAAAGAGATAGATGGTGTGAAGTGAGTGACGACCGGGGACAGGTGCATATATATATGGGTTAAGGAAAATGTGGCATCATTGATTCCCCTTTTACCTTAATTTGAATGAAATAAGGCATCTTTGATGCCGCCTTGTGCCGTAACTACACAAAACTTATGTCCTTTATAGTAGTTCAATGTCAATATTTTTCAAAATTTCAAAATACATTAATTCTTTTCAATGATATAATTATCATGAGACATCATAAGACCTTTTTGATGTAGTGAACATAAGTTACTATAATTGATTTTAAAACTCTATTGATGAACATTAGTATTTTTTTCCTTTTTTAAAATCATTGTTGTGGACTTCAATCCTTTATCCTGAACAAAGAATACCTATGAATCTGAATCCAAATAAAGATAGGATGTTTCTTGGGATTTTCAAACCCGGGCATCCCCAAGTCATCTAATTGAATCTCTTGAAAATTGATCTAAGTTGGGGTGTGGAATTTTCTATTTAATTATTTGAAGATAGATTAATGACTGGGTTGAATCAATGAATTCTAGATGCATGTGTGGATATTCAGAAACTAATGCTTTGAAAAATATGAGGAAAATGAAGAACCCAATATTTTTTATTGTTGATGATATCCTGTTATATCCATATTTTATCAAATATTATGGATGAGGATCAAATGTACTGGGAATACTCAATGATCTACAAGGAAGGAAAGACTGAGACCTATTCGAGATTGATTTCTAAGGACGATTGAATATTAGAAACCAATTTGATGTTGGTTTCAACATAGATGAACTACAACAGACCAAGATGCATGCTCAATTTAAGTATACAACCAAGTAAAAATCACGTGGTTAGAGAAACGATGAACCATTTCAAGGTGGATATAATAGTGGCTAACATAATAATACATGGAATTGGATAAAAATCAACAGAGGTGATTGAATCAACACAAGAACGGTAGAAAAAAACATATTTTATTTTTTGAATATGAATTATCTTACAACTCTTAAAACAAAACATATTTATCAGGATTCAACCACACAATAAATTCAAAAGAAGGAAACATAGAAAATAAAAGACCAAATCATGTTGTAGTAGCTGTATCACAATCCTCTAGATTTGAACACATCAATCATCCTTAACTAATGTCTCCAATCCTCAATTATTATTGTATAATGTAAGAAAAGTCTATGGAAAATAGTTTTATTATTTTTCATCCCTCCTTAAACATGTTTTCCTTATGACCGAAGATTTTACATCATATATGTGTGGATAAAAAACATGTATAATGGATTTGACATAGGAACGGAAATCCATTTAATTATATTCTTTGGTTGCATATATGAGAGTGATTTTCTCATCATTCACTTTTATCCATCATTTCGCTGTTTTAGATTACACCATGTTTACTAGATTTTATGTCCCTAAGAGAGAATAAAAATTCACATACTCCTCGATTTTATTCCTCCTCACATATATATCCATATGGATTCAAAAAAAATTGATGTAAATTAGAATTTTATCATTTTATATTTTCATAGGTAGGATTATATGGTCATGATGTCAGGGGTTCGTCACTTCCTCATTCCTACAATAGTACTTCTTCGGTTATTTTATCATCTTATATAGTGAGTCTTACATCTCTTGAATGATTATCTTAATTCAATTTCCATGTATCATTTTAATCATATATAACATCTCTACTGAATATAATCTTCTTGGTGATGGGATTATACAAGTGATATTTCATTTTTCACCTCTATATCCCATAAGGACACAATTCAATCATTTTCCCTTGATAATTTTTTAATATGATATTACAAAATAAAGAATGGAAAAAAACTATAATATGAAAGAAATTTGTTTTTTAGTAATCCAAGATTCATGTAGCGCCTTTTATTCAATATATTTAGTTGTTAATATATTTATTAGATACACCATGCATGAGGCCAATTCAACTTAGAATGTCATGGGCACTCATTTTCTTTTTAAATGATTCTTGGAATGTTGAGAATGGTGTGATTCTTCATTTAGCCTTTTCCAATGATTTCGGGTGGGTAATATGGTTTCATATAATGCTAATTTTCTTGTTGCTTAAGGTAATCATGAAATACCTCAGATGTGTACTCCCCGCCAGGAGAAGTTTACAATTTTTTTTTGTGATGGATTCATTTATTTCCCACCAGAACCTTGAGTTATATGATCATTAAAAAACTATTGAAATAATTATGATAAAATATTCCCATTTTTTCCGTCTATAATATTACATAAATTTCCAAAAAATTCGTATTTCATCATCTGATTATGGATTTAGTAGACACCACAAATCGATGTGAACTAGTTACAGTTGAGTTGTAACATTCTTATTGGTCTTCGTAGAAATTTTATTAATATGTGATTTTCTTAGAACAAAACATTAACATATTTGATTAGGGTGTCCAATGATAGGAAGCACATTCCTTATATTATTGATTCATAATAATCTTAAGCATTTATAGTTTAAATTCCTGACCTTGAGATGTCATATCCAGTCCTTGTAATCTTGTACCATCATAAAACATTGTGGTACATCGGGTTGGATCATAAGAGGAAACATGCGATTATCATCATCATTACATCTATGATTATCCTTTCTTTTTCATAATAAATTAACTATTTTTTATTTTTCACACTTATGTGAAATCCATTTTCCACTAAATGACTGATACTCAAGATGTTGGCCTTCATGTTGAGTACATAGTAGATGTCGTACATGAAAGCATGAATATCATTTTTTTCCTTGATCTCTGTAACACCCGAGATTTTTATGAGTAGTATTTAGTTTTTATGTTATTTATATATCATCAAAATAATCTTTCACTACACACTAGTTTGGCTTACTTTAAACGCAATCGCGACCTTCCTCGATAGCTTGCATTGTACGCAATACCGAGTTTCACTAAATGACGATATGCTATTAAAATATTATTTAAAATTGCCGTTATGAATAATAATAACCACTTTTTTAAATTTTATCTTTCAAAATGGACTTCATTTTTGGATTCTGAATACCGAAATTATCCTAGGGTGAAATTTTGGTATTTTTCTGAAAACTGTCAATTTTTGATGAATAGTGAAACCACTAAGTGGTAGGTTAAAAACTGAATTTTGCATAAAACTTAATTTTACCACTTCTGTAAATGGAATTTCGAAAATCCGATAGACACGGTTGATATGAGTAAGTAAAATGTGGTTCAATGTGATAAAAATAATTTTTTGGTGAATAGTAACGTTTTACTTTTTTTTACCGCGGTTATTAGTAAATAGGGTAACTAAGGGTAAATATGATATTACTATTACCCTAACACATGTCCTAATTTTATTGGATAAGTTTAATTCGACCAAAAACAACCTTATGAATATAATATGACCATTTAGGCCCACTTGTACTAGATTAGGACATTTATTATTAATTTATTTAAAGAAGGGTTAAAATTGTTAAAATCAAAGTTTAATAAGTAAATCATTTTTAATATGGGGTTATACATAAGATAAATTCGACTATAAATATTCATTAGAAAGATAAAAATATTGCCTACATAATGGAATTTTATTTATAATTTTTAGACATTATATAATTTAATTTATTAATGACACAATGATGATGCAGTAATTATCTTATTAATGAAATATTGACATAATTGATGTTATAAACACCAAAATAAATGTAATTTGAGACTTTTTTGGAATCCCACTAATTTTCTAGGTTACTATGACATATTATTTTTGATTTAATCAACTTGGTTCGAACATATAATTCTGTTATTACTTTTACAAAAATCATATATCAAATAGTGTCAAAATTGACACATAATAGTTTTTAAATCAAATATTATATTATTAATTGTTATTTTATTCATAAAAATCTAAGGTTCGGCCAAATGACTTAGATAAGGATATATATATTAATAATAAACAATTTGGGTTTCGTTTGGCATGTTATAGTAAGTGTATTAACCATATAGTGTAAGAAAACAAAAAGACACGGTACAAGTTAAATTATTTAACTTAGAGTTAAATCTAATTGATAAGGTTAAAATAATAACCTAAACTTGTCTAAATCCTATTGGTTGATAGGAGTTCGACCCATCCCCACTTTAACTTCGAAATAAGACCCTTTGGAACCATTATAAACCGATTTTGACTTTAATATAAAATAATATTTTGAGATATTCCTAAGGTGCCCCTCTCCTCCCTTATAAAAGGGCGCCTTCTCCCCCTCCTCCTCACACCAATTTGAGCACTCAAGCTCGGACAAACCCTGCCAAAATCCCTTATCCACTTCCCTAGAATAATCCTATAGGTCCTGGTCTTCTTCAAACACCAATCTTAGTCCCCTAAGTAGAGGATTCAAAGAGGTGTTTCAAAGAAGTGGTAATATCCATTACCAATCTTTTCAATTTCTTTCTTCTTCAACTTCTTCTTCTTTAGTTGTTTCATGATAAAGTAATAACATCAGTATTACTTAAATAATGATATGTTATTATAAATATGAAACAACCCTAATTCATCTTCTATCCATCCTACGGAAAAATGAAATCACCGCGCGTGCGTACGTACGGAATACCATCTCCACGTCGTGGTGTAATCTATTTTCCACCATCACCTTACAAGGATGGGTATAATGGTGTAATGAGTAACTATATATGATTATTATAAAGTGATATTTATACTGAAATAGTATATATACACTTAAATACAATTCCACGATCATGGGAACAATATCATCGCTCGTGCGTACGTATGGAATATCATCTCCACGATGTGATGCGACTCGTTCTACATGATCATCATTTCATAGTAATTATATAAATGAATTAAATGAATATATATGATATATGTTGCACTAATACCATTCTGGATATAAGGTATCTATAACCTTAAAAGAAGAATAAGAATTTATTCAGCAAAACACGCATAAGAACAAAAGGCAATAAAGACACGAGTAACAAGTAACAATGAAATATTACTAATAAGAAGCTAAGAATATGACCATATATGATATCATATCAATATGTATGATTCGGGAATAAGTAAATATCATTATTTAAACCATTATACAGGAGCTTCGTACACGTACAAAGCAAATCGGACCTAAGGTAAGGGGAAATATCACAATCTCATTTTTATCCGAGATTGTTTAAACTTTGGTATTTACTGGGGTGTATTTTATCATCAACATCCATGTTCCCTCAATATGTGATATTGTTTCCATACACTTACAATAGTTTAAATCCGATTTTACCCTTCGGTGAGTTTTTAGTAAAGAATATGAAAGGAATCTTTTGTCATTTTTTTTCGTACGAGGTACTTTTTGACTTTTCCAACAAAAGTACGAAGAATGTTTTTTTAACTTATACGGCATGAATGGATTTTTAAAACATTATTTCCATGAATTGTCCTTTATAAGTTTTCAAGTTTATTTTTAACCAACTTCTTTTAGTTTATAATTGTATGACATGTTAAGAAAAGAAAAGTGTTTTTGCAGTAGAAAGGATGTTTTCCTCAAGAATGGAGTTTAAATGTTTTATCAAAATTATTTTACATCTAAGATAATATAGGGTTCTGTTTTTATCCCTATTATTACATTGATTTGATTATGTTGTGAGGGAATTATTTTTATGAAGTCATTTACCTTATACGGTTTGTTTTATGATGTCATGATGTTTCAAGAATCCCATTTTTGTTACATGTGTTATGCGATGATGTATGATTTATGATTATGTGGCACACATAATAAAGGATTCATTATAAGATGGGTGGGACCTATATCTCCCTCCAATGCATTGGGTAACGATTTATATCTCATGAGAGAGACATGGCTGGAACAGAGGTTTATTTCGGTTCAGTGATACAGGACTGAAACGAGGAGTGAACTCGGTTCAGAAATGGACTTTGTCCGCTAAGATAGTCTTGGCAATGAGTCATGACTAACAAGAAATGATTTTCCATGATTATGTGTTCATTCCACAAAGTTTTAAGTTTTATGCTATGATTATGGGGATCTCATTTTCACTTCTATCATTTATTCCATGTTAAGATATTATGATCTCTTTTGCAGGTTATTATTTTCAAAAAGATATGATATGATTTTTATTTCCTTTATTTGCCCTTGCTGAGCATTTGAGATCACCCTTTTATGTTTTCTTTTCCCCAGGCCAGGAAGATGGATATTAAGTAGAATATGCTAAAAAGGACCCTAGATACGATGAAATAAATGGGAGACACTGTAGAAGGTTTATGAACCAGTTGTTTATGTTTCCCAGTTTCTAAAGACACTATACCTATACGGTCCTTTGTGGTTTTGTCATATGTTGTAATAAGTGTGCTTCAATTTTGAAGTATTAACAATGTATGTAAAGAATGGGTCGTTATAGTTGGTATCAGAGGAAAGGTATAGTCAACCATTGGAAACTAGGATGTGAAAGCCTTAATAAGAACCATAAGGATAAGTCTAAGCAAAGAACACAATATTAGTGTTTTAGAAATGGCCATGAATAACCTAGGATAAGACCTTAAGCATGAAAATTTTATTCTTGAAATATGTGATTTTCCTATTATAATTAGTGTTGGTCACACTATTCTTCTTGGTTTTAGTCAATGGTTGGAACCCGAAGGAACCGTGTTAATGCGGAATGCGATGGGAAATGCAATGATTGTCCCCCTGAGCAACCAAACGATATAGGAGCTGGAATGCAAAATCTTGTAGCCATGCTCACACAACTTTCTCAAGCTATGAATCATGTAGGACTTCCAAACGAACAAAGGATGGAGCAACATTCTGTTGAATCCTTCATGAGGCAGCATCCACATTCTTTCAGCAGTTCTACTGATCCATTAGTGGCTGAACAATGGATTAGTACCACTGAAAAGATATTTTCAGTTCTTTAATGTTCTGAACATGATAAAGTCATCTTAGCGGTATATCGTTTGGAAGGAGACGCTGATCAATGGTGGAATCATATCAAGAATACGAGGCCAAGGGATGAAATTGAGTCCATGGATTGGGACGAGTTCAAACACTTATTTTTCAATAATTATTTCCCTCATATTCTTCGAACTAAGATGGAGAATGAGTTTCTTGAATTGAAGCAAAGGTATGATGAATCTGTTGGTACATATGAAGCAAATTTTACAAGACATGCAAGGTACACTTCTGGTATTATTATCCAACCTGAGAGTAAGATCGATCGATTCTTTAGTGGATTAAAACCAAGTCTTCAAATGGCTTTAGCCATAAGGGACTTCAATAGCTACGAGGAAATAGTTTGATGTGCTCTCAAAGTCGAGATAGAGATTGGAGTAACCCATCAGTCATATGGGTTTGATAAGAAGAGGAAAATGGAATTCAAAGGAAAATCTAAAGAGCACACTGAAAAAAAGATGAGCTTTCCCTTATGCTCAATGTGTGGAAAGAAACATGGAGGGAGTTTTCTTAAAGGGACAAGTAAATGTTTCAAATGTGGAAAGGAAGGTCATCGGGCATTTGAATGCCGTGATAATGGGAAGAAGATGTCTAATGATGCAAACAAAGGAAGGGATACACAGAATGAACCTACTACACTTCAATGTTTCAAGTGCAAGGAGATGGGGCATTATGAAAATCAATGCCCAAATCCAAGGGTTAATGATGATGGTCGACGTGAACAAAATCTTATGGCTAAAGACAAAGGAATGTCACATGAAATTTCTATCAGCGATGTGGAGTATGATAACGAATTGGTGAAAGGTACACTTACCATCCACTCTAAAGTAGAAATGATTTATTTGATTCTGGATCCACCCACTCTTTTATTTATAAATAATTTTCTAAGGGTATCACCATATTACCTCAACAATTAGATGTTGATTTAGCTATGACAACACCTAATGGCACAAAAGTCGCATCAAAAGTTTATAATTCTTCTCCGATCGAAGTTTGTGGGAAAGTGCTTCCTGCAAATCTGGTGATCCATCCTATAGTGGAATTCGATGTGATTCTTGGCATGGATTGGCTTTCTTTATACGGATCTAATATCAATTTCCAAAGAAGGGAAGTCACATTTCATATTCCAGATCAATCTATGATCGTCTATCAATGCAAGGATGAACATAACCTTCCAATGGAAATTTCTTCCATTTTATGGGTATTGATTCCACTAAATGAAGGTTATTTATCTCAAATGGTTGGTGAGAAACTCACGATTAAGAATATTCCCATCGTACGGGAGTTTGATAATGTCTTTCTGAAGGAATTACCGGGTCTTCCACCAAATCGTGAAGTTGAGTTTTCAATAGAACTCGTACCGGGTGCTTTGCCTATTTTAAAGACACCTTATAGAATGGCCCCAATTGAGTTGTAGGAAATGAAAAAGCAATTCCAAGAGAATCTTGATAAGGGATTCATACGCCCTACTGCGTCACCTTGGGGAGCACCTGTTCTATTTGTTAAGAAGAAAGATGGATCAATGAGACTCTGCATTGATTATCGAGAACTTAACAAGATAACTATCAAGAACAAATATCCTCTCCCATGCATTGATGATTTATTTGACCAACTACGCGGAGCTCAATACTTTTCCAAGATTGATCTTCGTTCAGGGTATCATCAATTAAGGGTCAAAAGGGAGGATATACCAAAGATGACTTTCCGTACAAGGTATGGACACTATGAATTTATAGTGATTCCATTTGTTCTTACTAATTCCCCTGCTATCTTCATGGATCTAATGAATAGAGTCTTTAGAGACTATCTTGATCAATTTGTGGTAGTCTTTATAGACAATATTCTTGTCTATTAAAAGAGAAAGGAAGACCATGAAGATCACTTGATAATTATATTGAAGACCCTGAGAAAGGAGAAGCTTTATGCCAAATTTACCAAGTGTGAATTTTGGCTTCAAGAAGTTGAATTTTTGGGTCACATAATCTCAAAAGAGGGGATATCTATGGATCCATCAAAAACAGAGTTTATCGAAAGATTTTCGAGACCAACAACAGTAAATGAGATCCGAAGTTTTCTTGGTTTGGCTGGATATTATCGACGTTTTTTAAAATATTTTTCACGATTATATAATCCACTCACCAAGTGGAGTCGGAAAGGAGTTAAGTTTGTTTGGACAAAGGAATGTGAAGAGAATTTCAAAGAGTTGAAAAGAAGGTTATCCAGTGCACCTGTGCTCACACTGCCTTGTAGTGGAGAAAGGTTTGTGATCTATAGTGATGCATCCAAGAAGTGATTGGGGTGTGTTCTTATGAAAAATGATATGGTGATAGCTTATGCCTCACAACAGTTGAAAATCCATGAGAAAAATTACCCAACACATGATTTGGAGTTGGCTGTGGTAATCTTTAAATTAATGATTTGGAGGCATTACCTCTATGGTGAAAGGTGTGATATTTATACTGATCATAAAAGGTTAAAGTATATTTTCACACAAAAGGAGCTGAATATGGTTCAAAGAAGATGGTTGAAGCTGATTAAGGATTATGACTGCTCAATCCATTACCACCCTAGGAAAGCTAACAAGGTGGCAGATGCATTAAGTCGACAAGACCATGCTAGTTTATCCATGATGAGGATCACAAAAGATCCAATATTTATGGATTTACAAAGGATGGATCTTGGAATTATAATGGAAGGTGAAAAATCGTATCTTTCTCAAATGAATGTTCAACCATCTATACATGTGAAGATTAAAGAGGTATAGAATGAAGATGTCGAGTTACAAAAGAAGGTGAGAAATGTTCCTGAATTCAACCTTGATTGTGATGGGATCATAAAGTTCAGGAATCGGGTTTGTGTTCCTCCCATCCCCGAATTAAAGAAGAAGCTGCTGGATGAGGCTCATTGTTCTTCATTCTCTATTCATCCTAGAAGCATGAAGATGTATAGGGACCTGAAAGAGTACTTCTGGTGGGATGGCATGAAAAGAGATGTTGCTGAATATGTCTCTCGATGCTTGGTTTGTCAACAAGTTAAAGCTGAGAGACAGAAGTATAAGGGGATGTTACAACCATTACCCATACCTGAATGGAAATGGGAAAACATCACTATGGACTTTGTCACAGGACTTCCTAAAACATCCAAAGGCAATAATGCTATCTGGGTCATAGTTGATCATCATAAAAAGTCTGCACACTTCATTGCTATTAGAGAGGATTTCTCTCTAGATCAGCTTGCCAGGATATATGTAAAGGAAGTTTTAAGATTGCATGGAGTACCACTTTCTATTATATCTGATCGAGATCCGAGATTTACCTCGAAGTTCTGGCGAAGTCTTCAGCATACTCTGGATACAGAGTTGAGTTTCAGCACTGCTTATCATCCTTAGACAGACGGTCAGTCTAAGAGAACAATTCAAACCCTAGAAGATATGTTGAGAGCTTGCTCTATGGATTTCAAAGGAGGTTGGGATCAACACCTACCTTTGGTGGAATTTTCTTATAATAATAGCTTTCACTCTAGTATTCAGATGGCTCCTTATGAAGCTCTCTATGGAAAGAAATGTAGGACTCCAACTTGCTGGGATGAATTTGGGGAAAGAAATCTATTAGGACCTGATCTCGTTGATGAAATGGCAGAAAAGGTAAGATCTATTCAACAACACATAAGAGCAGCTAAGAGTCGACAGAAAAGTTATGCCGACAACCGAAGAAAAGACCTAGAGTTTGAAGTGGGTGATAACGTGTTCTTACGAATATCTCCCGGGAAGAGGGTTATGAGATTTCGAAAGAAGGGGAAGTTGAGCCCTAGATATATCGGTCCTTTCGAAATACTGGATCGTGTTGGAAAGGTAGCTTACCGATTGGCGCTTCCACCGAATCTCTCTAAAGTTCACGATGTGTTCCATATATCTCTCCGGAGAAAGTACATACCTGATCCTTCAAATGTACTCAGCTCAGAAGTTGTACCGCTGGAGCAAGATCTTTCTTATGAAGAACGACCGATAGAGATTCTGGATCATAGCGAAAAAGTCCTACAAAACAAGACCACTAGATTGGTGAAAGTTTTATGGAGGAACCACCAACTTGAAGAAGCTACATGGGAGCTTGAGGATATGATGAGGGAGAAGTATCCTCATCTGTTTGTTACAAAGTGACGAATTTTGAGTGCGAAATTCTTTTTAAGGGGGGTAGAATGTAACAACCGAGATTTTTATGAGTAGTATTTAGTTTTTATGTTATAAATATATATCATCAAAAAAATCTTTCACTACACACTAGCTTGGCTTACTTTACACGCAATCGCGACCTTCCTCGATAGCTTGCGTTGTACGCAATACCGAGTTTCACTAAACGACGATATGCTACTAAAATATTATTTAAAATAGATGTTATGAATAGTAATCACCACTTTTTGATATTTTATCATTCCAAATGGACTTCATTTTTGGATTCGGAATACCGAAATTAGCCTAGGGTGAAATTTTGGTATTTTTCTGAAAACTTTCAATTTTTGATTAATAGTGAAACCACTAAGTGGTAGGTTAAAAACTGAATTTTGCATAAAACTTAATTTTACCGCTTCTGTGAATGTATTTTCGAAACTCCGACAGACACGGTTGATATCAGTAAGTAATATGTGGTTCAATTAGATAAAAATAATTTCATGGTGAATAGTAACTTTTTACTTTTTTTTACCGCGGTTTATAGTATATAGGGTAACTAAGGGTAAATATGATATTACGATTACCCTAACACATGTCCTAATTCTATTGGATAAGTGTAATTCGACCAAAAACAACCTTATGAATATAATATGACCATTTAGTCCCACTTGGATTAGATTAGGACATTTATTATTATTTTATTTAAAGAAGGGTTAAAATAGTTAAAATCAAAGTTTAATAAGTAAATCATTTTTAATATGGGGATATACATAAGATAAATTCGACTATAAATATTCATTAGAAATCTAAAAATATTTCCTACATAATGGGTTTTTATTTATAATTTTTAGACATTAAATAATTTAATTTATTTATGACACAATGATGATGCAGTAATTATCTTATCAATGAAATATTGACATAATTGATGTTATAAACACCAAAATAAATGTAATTTGAGACTTTTTTATGAATCCCACTAATTTTATAGGTTAATATGATATATTATTGTGGATTTAATCAACTTGGTTCAAACATATAATTCTGTTATAACTTTCACAAAAATCATATATCAAATAGTGTCAAAATTGACACAAAATAGTTTTTAAATCAAATATTATATTATTAATTGTTATTTTATTCAAAAAAATCTAAGGATCGGAAATATGACTTAGATAAGGATATATATATTAATAATAATCAATTTGGGGTTCGTTTGGCATGTTATAGTAAGTGTATTAACCATATAGTGTAAGAATTAAAAAAGACACGGTAAAAGTTAAATTATTTAACTTAGAGTTAAATCTAATTGATAAGGTTAAAATAATAACCTAAACTTGCCTAAATCCTATTGGTTGATAGTATTTCGACCCATCCCCACTTTAACTTCGAAATAAGACCCTTTGGAACCATTATAAACCGATTTTGACTTTAATATAAAATAATATTTTGAGATATTCCTAAGGTGCCCCTCTCCTCCATTATAAAAGGGCGCCTCCTCCCCCTCCTCCTCACACCAATTTGAGCACTCAAGCTAGGCCAACCCCTGCCAAAATCCCTTCTCCACTTCCCTATAATAATAACAGAGGTCCTGGTCTTCTTCAAAGACCAATCTTAGTTCCCTAAGTGGAGGATTCAAAGAGGCGTTTCAAAGAAGAGGTAATATCCATTACCGATCATTTCAATTTCTTTCTTCTTCCACTTCTTCTTCTTTAGTTGTTTCATGATAAAGTAATAACATCAGTATTAAACACATACTTATATGTTATTATAAATATGAAAAAACCCTAATTCACCTTCTATCCATCCTACGGAAAAATGAAATCACCGCACGTGCGTACGTACGGAATACCGTCTCCATGCTGTGGTGTAATCTATTTTCCACCATCACCTTACAAGGATGGGTATAATGGTGTAATGAGTAACTATATATGATTATTATAAAGTGATATTGATACTTAAATATTATAAATACACTTAAATACAATTCCACGATCATGGGAACAATATCATCGCTCGTGCGTACGTACGGAATATCGTCTCCACGATGTGATGCGACTCGTTCTACATGATCATCATTACATAGTAATTATATAAATGAATTAAATGAATAAATATGATATTTGTTGCACTAATACCATTTTGTATATAAGGTATCTATAAAATTAAAAGAAGAATAAGAATTTATTCGGCAAAACACGCATAAGAACAAAAGGCAATAAAGACCCGAGTAACAAGTAACAATGAAATATTACTAATTAGAAGCTAAGAATATGACCATATATGATATCATATCAATATGTATGATTCTGTAATAAGTAAATAACAGTATTTAAACCATTATACAGGAGCTTCGGACATGTACAAAGCAAATCGGACCTAAGGTAAGGGGAAATATCACAATCTCATTTTTATCCGAGATTGTTTATACTTTGGTATTTGCTGGGGTGTATTTTATCATCCACATCCATGTTCCCTCAATATGTGATATTGTTTACTTCCACTTACAATAGTTTAAATCTAATTTTACCCTTCGGTGAGTTTTTAGTAAAGAATATGACAGGAATCTTTTGTCGTTTTTTTTCATACGAGGTACTTTTTGACTTTTCCAACAAAAGTACGAAGATTTTTTTTTAAATTATACGACATGAATGGATTTTTAAAACATTATTTCCAAGAATCTTCCTTTATAAGTTTTCAAGTTTATTTTTAATCAACTTCTTTTAGTTTATAATTGTTTGACATGTTAAGAAAAGAAAAGTGTTTTTGAAGTAGAAAGGATATTTTCCTCAATAATGGAGTTTAAATGTTTTATCAAAATTATTTTCCATCTAAGATAATATAGGGTTCGGTTTTTATCCCTATTATTACATTGATTTGATTATGTTGTGAGGGAATTATTTTTATGAAGTCATTTACCTTATACGGTATGTTTTATGATGTCATAATGTTTCAAGAATCCCATTTTTGTTACATGTGTTATGCGATGATGTATGATTTATGATTATGTGGCCCACATAAGAAAGGATTCATTATAAGATGGGTGTGACTTATATCTCCCTCCAATGCATTGGGTAAAGATTTATATCTCATGAGATAGACATGGCTGGAATGGAAGGTTACTTTGGTACAGTGATACAGGACTGAAACGAGGAGTGAACTCGGTTCAGAAATGGACTTTGTCCACTAAGATAGTCTTGGCAATGAGTCATGACTAACAAGAAATGATTTCCCATGATTATGTGTGCATGCCACAAATTTTCATGTTTTATGTTATGATTATGGGGATCTCATTTTCACTTCTATGATTTATTCCATGTTAAGATATTATGATCTATTTTGTAGGTTATGATTTTCAAAAAGATATGATATTATTTTTATTTCCTTTATTTTCCCTTGCTGAGCATTTGAGCTCACCCTTTTATGTTTTCTTTTCCCCAAGTCAGGAAGATGGATATTAAGTATAATATGCTAAAAGGGACCCTAGATATGATGAAATAAATGGGAGACATTGTAGAAGATTTATGAACCAGTTGTTTATGTTTCCCAGTTTCTAAAGACACTATACCTATACGGTCCTTTGTGGTTTTGTCATATGTTGTAATAAGTGTGCTTCAATTTTGAAGTATTAACAATGTATGTAAAGTATGGGTCATTATAATCTCAATATCTTTTCATCCATAAAAATATTAAACTATGAGATGGACAAATTAAAACTCACCTCAAAACATCTCATATAGGTCCAAAAACAAGTTCTTGTGACCATACATGTGGTTAATTGATTAAATATCAAGATACCACATACCATTATTTTGTGTTGATGTATGTTCCATCAAAACTTGTGACATTCCAAATTTATCTTCTATATTAATGATATGTACCTCCTCGGTATCATTCTCTATGGTTTTTTACTCCAATATTCATTACTATAATTTCCATAGATTTGAAAATTATAGAATTTAACATTTCTTTTGTTGGGATGGTGATTATTGAATCATCGTCTTCTTACACATCCTCACACTTATGCAATATAGTTTTGATGTCCAAAACCTCATTGATTTGGGATTCTTTCTCAACTACCTCCACTTATTGAATCATACCATTGTTCATGAAATCCTATTCTTTAACCTATTTTTAATATACCCTCATTCCCATTTTCATATTTTTTGTGATAAAACATTGATTACATGGCATGATCCACTCCATTTGATCCACTGCGATGGTTTTACATCAGTTTTTGGTCATGTAGATATCCCCTGAGTTCTTCGATATTAATTATTTCTAGGTTCTATTTCATATAATGAAATGGATATGTAATAAAATTTTGGATCAAGGGGTCAACAAATTTTATCACCTACCTACATTTCGGTAATATGTTTTCCATTTAATCATAGTTGGTTCTCCACAACCATTACACGAGTATGATACTCGAGAATTGTTTCAAATGATTTCATAATAAAGGAATCGAACTGACCTCCTAGGGATTACTTTTTTATCTACAAAATGCATTTGGAACCTGTGAATTCTTTGAGAAGGTTTCCCTAGACAAACATTGCTGATTTTGATGATGAAATTATTTCAAAATTCACATCATCAAGGCCTTGATAAATAAAGGATATATCCTTGTTGGACCACTTTTGATCCTACAGAATTTTTTCCTTTTGATCACAGGTAGAGCATATTCTACTTCTATGGATTCTGGATCTGTTTATCTTCCCTCCATGATGTCCATGAAATATTGGGTGTCAGTGAGTGCTCTAATTTGGATGCAAAAATTGTTCTAAATAATCTTCATCAATTTCGGGACCAAATCTTATATAATTGAATTTTCCATCGTGACAAGTAATATTTGATGGGAAGGTAATAAATGATGTTATCTAGAATGGTACAATATGTTTTTCATAGTTGTCGTCATTTTTTTGCAATTACATATGACAAATAGTTTTTTAGATAGTTGGATAGAAATAAATAATGGAATACAAATTCTGCATTATAGGGAAGAGGGATAGGGTGAGAACGTAATGGGGTAAACTAATATTTATGTTAATATTTTCCCATTCAAATGGGGGAGAGGCATTATTGTGGGAGGGGGGATGAAAGGGGATCACATGGAGGTAAGGCCAGAAGGAAATGATTGATTTTCCTCTTATTTTAGAAAGGGATAAGCATGAAAGAGGATGTAACATGAGAGGGTCGTGGAAGAAAAAATAAATTTTTTTAAAACTCACCTTTTTAAAATTAAAACAGAATAATTCATATGGGAATAAAAAACACACACATTGATTTCAAATAGAATAAGAATTCATTTTCTCTCTGGTTCTACCTGCTGCAACACCTCTTGCTACAACACGATAGACAGTTCGACAAAATGCTTATAGAAGAGGACGATGCACCTTCAAAAAAATTCATTGATACCACTGAATATGTATTTACCAGTGGCTAACACAGTAGCATGTGAAATTTGATGCAGGTCATGGTAGGTTACTCAACCAACAAATATTTAGTGGTAACAAATTGGTTTTATTTATTCTCTAATAATGATCAAACAACATTAGAAAAAAACACTATTTTTTAGGATACAAGCACACAATAAAATAAAATGATGTAAATGGAGAAAAAATTATTTTTTCTGGTTGCAGTGGGTGCTTCCTAATCCTCTAAATCCACACATATCAAAAAACATATCATTGATGTCTCAAACCCTCCATTTTTATATCAGAAGGCTTGAACAATCCATTGAATAACATGTGTATTATCTAACAAAAGTAAATTTAGACCAAAATGGTGAGGACATGTTTTAATGGATGAGCTTCACATTTGGAATTTTTTTCATATTTGAGTTCATAAAGGTAATTATCTTATGGTGATCACTATGGTTCATTTTTTAGTTTTGAGTTGATGAGAATCATGGGTCCTTAACCCTCCCAATTGTTGTGGTATTAATAATTAATACAAATGACTCATAGATGCTCAATATCTTTCTAAATAAGAATTATTAATATATTTGGGTCATATTTAGAATCAACACATTATAGGGGAACAAAATACTGAGTTGTTAGGGGCATAGAATTACAAGTGATATTTTCTAGTGAGGTCAATGTTGAGGTAAATAAGTGTCTTGCCAGACGTTGATTTAATTCAGGAATGGGCATGAGTCTGAGGAAATTTTGATTAAGGCGTCATGAATTTTAGACATTGAATGGATATAAGTTGTTAATTAATTGATGGGAGTGAGATCATATGAAGCTCATGTTGTAGAGTTTTAATTTTTTTTGTGGTGGATTTCTGAAAGTGTAAAATTATATAGGAAATGATAGTTTTCTAAAATAGTGATGGGAGATATTTATTTTATTAATGTTTGGTAGTGTTGTAAGCCAATGGATTTTTTTTAATTGTGGAAGTGGATGAAGAATTAATATAATAGGAAGAGGGGATATAAATCCATGTTTTCCATAGAAAAATAGATAACACTGAATGGATGGTGGTGGAGATAAAAGAAAAGTCGAACTGATGGCAGAGATTGTTTTACATTCATTGTTTCTCTCATCATATATTCATTATTTTAACTACATTTATTCTTTCAATTTAACAAAGATTACTTTTTATGTCTTATTTGGAGGAATGATATTGTTTTAGTATTATTACTTTTCTTGATACGTGCATTTTTTTGGATTTCATTATTATTCACCTTCATTTAGGAAATGTTTATTATTAATTTGATCAAGGTTGAAAAAAATTCAATATTAATAAAAAATTTATGTTTCTAAAAAAGATTCCTTAAACATATCCTACCAAGGAATTATCAATTAACAAAAATTAGGAGAACAACACACAATAATTCAATGACAGTTAATTTTGTTACGTTAATTTATTAAATTCATGTTCGTGATTTAAAATAAATTGATTCAAAACTATATTATTTGTCCCACGATTTTTTAACAACTCAACAATGTCAATAGACATTTCATTTAATGAACAATGATTCAATTATATTTTTCCTAAATGAAAATTATTTTCAATGTCTAGTCATTCGAAATACCCTTCTATCATCATTTTTCCAGCCTCATATGTTTATCTTCTATTTACTCAATTCAACACATTAAAACACTTTTATTCCGTAGGTACACATCAAATCACTATTTTTTCATCCATACTAAATTTTTTTCATATTTTTTTTTGTATTGAGGTTATTTTCTTATTTCACACACTTATAAATTTTATTCCCTATGGATGTGATTCAGAAGAGTGATAATAATGTTAGTGTGTATTAAATAATGTTTTTGAATTAATAAATCAATCAAATTATTGGTGTCATATTTAAGGAAGAAAAAAATGAAAAATAGAAAACACAAAAAACTAAAAAAAATTAAAATTAAAAAATCTAAAAATTAATTACTTTAGAAAAATATTAATTCTATTATGTACGTGTTTTTTCATTTCTGAATATTGTTGTGAATTCATACAAGGTAAAAAGTTTATAAATTAGAGCCAACAATTATTTAAATGAACAAACACATGAGTGATCTAAAAAATAAAATTTTTAATTGAGAATCTATGTGATAGAATCCATGCTAAGAATAATCATGATCATTCCCCTAAAATCATATAGAATAATAATCAAAGGCCTAGAATGAGAGAGTTATAATTTTCTAAATTGTTGAGGAACTATTCATACATTAGGCAGACCCATAGAGCTCAAAAATATATGTTTCAGAAATCCCATTTATCAATTATAACCACATTCAATGGAATTCATAAAGAGGGCTATCTAGAATTAATTAGTTTTTCCGTAATATGTTGCAGTAGTTTTCTTTTTAGGGACTCAATGAAGCTAATCTAAACCTGACAGTTTTTCCATTTTTTCATAAGTGGAATGATAGAATCTTGTTTTTTCAATTTGATGAAAAAAATGGAAGCATTGTAAAATGTTTAATTTTTTTTTTATTAAATTATACACCAGGATACTTAAGGGAGAAATAAGAAATAACATTACTAGTTTCTAATAGGATGATGGTGAGGCCTTCCATGATGCTTTTCTTAGATTTAGAGACTGTATTAAGACATTTCTACATCACTCTCTCCCACTAGATTTTTATATAGATGTTTTCAATGGGAATTTTTAACCATCCAATAAAAACATGGTACACCAATCATCCTTAGTAAATTACATGGATAAAACAAACAAATATTTTTTGATAAATTACCAACATCATGGACCATAATTTATAGACTAAGGTTTATAGAGGAATGGGAGACTGTATATGAGTTTAAAAATCAGGTTTGACCCTAGAATAAATTTACATCATGCTCAAATTAAAGGTCAACATCATTCTCTAATGAACCAAAATCTTAGACAAAATCATACCTAGTTACTTAAGAAGAATGTCATCAATGTGTAATATTCATTCACATAATTACCTACTATACCAAAAATGATATTCCATCCCAACATTTAAGAAATTACAATTTTTCTGGGTATGAACCTACAATGTAGTCTAGAGATAACCCATTTTACAAAACTTATAATCAAAGTTATAGAAACAACCATAACATGTCATGTAAATAGTAATTAATAATGAGATAACTTGCCCATATATTCAAAAGAAAACCCAACCCATAGTTTTATAATAAACATAATGTTAAAAATTCTTATTATTAAGAGGAGTTCAGGGGTATGTTTCAATAATTTATAGGTAGGATTGACTCTCAAAAGTTAAATTTTATTTCCAAAAGATAAACCATGGTTTCCAAAAATCTAAAAATGATTATATGATGCATATTATTGAAATAAAAATGAAGAAGATGGATTGGGAATTGGATTCTAGAGATAAAGGGAAGTTACCAAGTAAAAATGAAATGGATCACATTGAAAATATCATGGATTTGATCAGAAGAAATTGTATTAAAACTCATGATGGAGCTAAATATTAACCTAGAACTTCCTGAACTGAAATTATAGATGAACCGGGATGCGAAAAATCAGGATAATACATAATCTATAAATATAGATAAAAATGATGAAAATTATATAGAATCTTATGTTTCTCCTGAAAATGAAATATAAAAGAACACTCAATTTAAAAATTACAATAATAAAGAAAAAGTATGATAAGAAATTGAGGGAATGACTCTTATTCCTAGAAATTATTCCCCAAACATCCCATTCCATCTAAAATAGAAACACAAAAATTGAAAATCAAAATTACACTAATTTTATATACGTTTTAAAAATATCTAACCGAAAATACTTTTCATTAAAGCCCATATTTTCATTACATCATATCTCAAATCAATGAAAAATATAATTTCAAATCAGAAAACTATGGAAAATTATTTAGTATATTAGATCACTGAAAAGTTCAATGTTATATTTCTAAGAATAATACCATCTATGTTTAAAAACCCAAGAAGCATCATCACCTCATTCACTTTAGGAAATATTGGTTAGAAGAATTGTTTGTGTGACATCAATGAAAGAATAAATTCTATTCCTTACACACTGTTTTGGTACATTAATTTTGGATACAATCAACCCACTATGGTTATCTTAAAACTATATCATCGATCTATCACTTACCTCATTGGTATATTTTATGAGTTATAACAGTAGGTAGGCTATTTTAAATCAAATATTTTCGTTTCCTTTATATAAATTATGATCGGTAGGTCCCTAAAATTTTAATAATAACCTCCCTAGTTACCGACATTGTTGTTACTGATGTTATTAAAGGTAAAATAAATTTTAACTTTGGTGAGTAGAAATAGTAATTTAATGAATTGAAAATTATTAAATAAACCACACCTAAAAAAATTTGACGAAATAACCCTGAATGTTTAAGGAATTAGTTGATGAGGAAGAGGAAGAGTTTGTAGGAATGATCGATGAAGTCAATATTCAATCATCCCAAACTAATGAATCTTGTAAATTTTTAAGGTTGAAGAACTTTTTGATAAAAATGATACATGTTTTTTTCATTTCTTTCAGGATTTCATTGAGTATGAAATTTTGATATCAGATTTAGTTAAATTTTTATGTTTTTCCCCACTATAGATGGAAATGAGGAACATGTTATTTCAAGACCCCATTATCATTTTAAGAGGTATATCAGAGGCTTTGATCCTCATAGTATTAATAATCTAACTTCTATTGAATAATCACTACATATAGATCATTATAATTTTCCTTATTACCTAAAATATTATATTTTGCAGGAAAAATCCTCATTTCATATCATTGTTACATCTTAATTAGAAAAAAACTGGAAGATAATTTGGTATGATTCTTATGAAAATTAAAATTTTCAATATGTTGGACCATAGATGATATACTCAAGATTAGTCCTTCATTTTTCATCCATATAATTCTTACAGAGCTTGATTATAATGCATCAGGTATTATTAAAATATTAATTAATCCGAAAAAAGAAAATCATAGGAGAGAAAGTGATCAACTTGTGGGTTACAAGAAGAATTTTCCCCATATATGATATTTCATGGGTTAGCTTAATTTAATTTATTATATATAAGGTGGATCTCAATATTTATACTAATGATAAAAATAAAAATATTCTAGTTAGGAAAGTAACCAAGTTGATATTTTTTATAGATTATATGAATCCCAATTCAACAACTAGGGATCACCATATTCACATTTCATTTCTTGATCAAACACTTATGTGGATTTATGGGAATGATTTTTTTATTTTATGGATGGGTATTATAGAGATAATATAGTACTCACAGCCCTACATGTATATTAGAAACATATTTCTATTATCCATTTGTGACATTTTCATAATATATAATTCCCTTTCGCTTTTATGGTACACTAGCTAAATTTCGGGGATATATGATTGATATTTTTTATATGATTTATAGGATAATAGAAGTTCTTATAAATGATTATTCTATTATTACATTCACTTTTTAGAGGTGTCTTCAAAATCAGGAATTATTTTTATCATTCTTCTTAGAGACTAGTCTTTTATGAATTGTTTAAAATGTACATTTATGGTTACTCAGTCTACTATTCTATAAAATAAGGTTTATAATAGGTGAATAGAAGTTTAAAATTCTAAAATATATTTGATTCAAAATCTACCCCTATAGAAAATTTAAATAGTGCTAGATAATTCCTAGGGAATGCTAGTTTTTACTGGTGATTCATAAAATATGATTCCAAATCACTAATCTCTTGTGTTCTCTTCTTGTTAATGTTACACCATTTGTGTTTGGTGAAAAATTTCATTTCTATTTTAATATTCTAAATAAAATATCACATCTTCACCAATTATAATTACTCCTAATTTGATGTCCCCATTTGAATTAAATTGTGTTGTTAGACATGCTGTTTTGGGGGTAGTTTTTGGCAAATATAAAAAGAGGACTCATGTGGTGTGTTATGATAGTAGATGTTTTGATGATACACAAATAAATTATGGCACAATTGAGAAAGACTTATTATATTTTTTTTCTTTCCTTAAGAATATTATAGGCGGTACTTTATAGGATCCAAAGTCATCGTTTTTACTTGACATTCTACTTTTAAATAAATACTTTCCAAAAAAGAGGAAAAATGAGACTCGATTGATGGATCCTTTCTTATAGGAATTGGATATAGAAATTACATACAAAAATTATGTTAAACGTTTAATGGTGGATCTTCATTCAAGTATATCTGGGGATCAAAATGACAACTCCATGGAGATTAATTCTTGTTTTACTAATGAAAAATATCAATATATTTCTAGAAAATAGACTCCATGGTATACTAATTTTGCTAATTTTGTAGTTGTTGAAGAACTGATCAAAGATATCTCAAAAATTAAAAAGAATAAATACATTTTTTAAAACTAATTTTCAGATGATACGTTATTATTTTGAATGTTTTATACTAAAATTATTTAAAGGTGTGTTCTTATATAATATATGGATCTTATTATTGAGTTTTTTTATTATTTTCCTTGGATTGGTCCTCAGTGTGGAGATAAGATATCACAAAAAAATTCAAACTAGTCTCATTTAATCCACAATTTTCAAATATTATATGATTCTTATTGTTGGTTGTGATAAATGTTATATATTGGGAAATATAGGTAGAAGACAAATGTTTCCACAAAATAAAGTTTTTATGGTCAAAATTTTCTATGTTTTTGGTTTTGATTGTATGGAAACATTTCTATATTCTCATATGAATGAGTAAATTATAGTGTCTATTTAGTATGTCTCAATGTGGGTAGAGCTTTTGGTACATAAAAATACTAAGGATAGTAGTGTTCTGAAATTCATTATGAATAATATTTGTTTCTAGATTTAGAGTGCCTAGTGTTTCTATCACTTATAATGGAACTCATTTCCATAAATTAAAATATAAATAATTAATGGAAAAAATTGGGTGTTCTCAAAAAAAGAGAGCCACTTATAATCCCGAATTAGGTGTACAAGATGAAGTGTCAAATATAGAGCTTAAAAATTTAGTGAAAACTATAACTAGTTATTATAAATACTTTCTGTTAAAATTATATGAATCAATTTGATATTATGAAACTACCTTCAAAACTTCAACTAGGATGTATCATTGTTGAAATATTTTTGGGAAATTATACAACAATATTTTAGAGATCCAGTATAAGTATTATTGGGATGTTAATTGTTTGAATTTTGATTTTAAATATTATGGCGATAGGAAACTATATATGGTAAGTAAAAAATATGATATTAGATGATAGCATTTTGATAATTCATTAATTTAAATGTGAATAAGAAAATATTTTCAGTACTATACTATTCAAAATAGAAAATTTAATGTTGTTCAGAAAGTGTATTTGTTTAATTCTAGATGTAAGAACATTCTCATTAAAAAAACTCTAATTCTTATATTTAATGAAAATTCCTTATAGTTCTTTTAAATGGAGTAGTTGATCTTATAATAGATGGGAACTAGAATTTATTAGTAAATTTATTAAGTATCAAAACAGATTTTGAATCATAGTTAAAGGGACTTTCATCCATTTTTATGCATTAAATTTAATATTTCTTTGGATTCTTACTAAATATTATAAAATGTGTGTTTAATTTCAGCCAACTCATGGTTCATGGTGTTTTTTACTTTTGTTTTAGAATAATGAACATTTTTTTTTTGTTTTTGTATTAAATATTAATTTTCCAATGGTTTTTATAAGTTGAGCTTGTCGTTCTAGTCTTCAATAATATTTGGGGAATAAACATTTATAACTTTTCCATTTTACCCTTTTACTATGATTTCCTTATTTTATTTGTTACAGTTTTTGAATCATTTAATAATTTTTTATTTTATATGAATTGGAATCGTAGTAATCAGAGATACAATTTCCATGGAATAAAGAAGAGTATTGTGGACACAATTTATTTTATAAAATTTAATTTCAAGAATTAATTAATCTCTAATTAATTTTACTTCCACATAATTTTAAAAATGAAAAAAATTTCCATTAATCCCATACATAATTAAGTGAAATATTTCCGAAATGTTTCATTGAGTTAAATTTTATCATTTATAATGCTACAGGTTATGTTTGGGTGATTTTCTATTGAATTAAAATTTATTTGAATATATCATGAAAATTTTGAGTTTATGTTTGATATTTGGTAATGATGGAATCATTATTTAACATGATTAATTTTTTATATTAACTAGAAATATTGTTTAACTATAAATTTTACAAGAGAATATCTACTCTAGTTTTTTTGAAAATAAATAATAGTTGTGGAACCATGTTATTTTGAGTCTTCATGGGACCCATAACATGTTTTTGATCTTTTGATATGAAAAAATTGTTTGAGACTAATGGTGTTAGTTATTAATCCTTACATCAATTTGAATATTGTCTGTTTTTTGTGTTTTAAGTGTGGGGAAAGGGAATATTTTGGAAAAACTATTTTCCTATAAAAATTATATGCATCCTTTAAAAATATTCAAGGATGTTTGTTTTCAAGTTTCAATCTTCCACATTCATAGTTCAAATGAATTAAAATAATGAAGTTGTTTTTCAACATTGGGGAGGTTAGTTATTATTATCTTATTGGGAAAACAATTTATTTCCTTCTTGAAATAACTTGTATTTGGTAAAAGTTTTCATTATTTCATTCAATTTTTATAGGATATAAATATCTGATTTTGAAATAAACTAATAATATATGCTTCAATATAGAAAATGAATCAAAAATAAAAATCATGTTTAAACTCATTTTTATTAATTCTTTAACTGATTGATGGGTTATCTACTAATTCTTTTTAAACATATTTATTACACATAAATTTAGTTTTTTCTATTTATTCTAGTCTAAATTTTGTGACTCTATTTCAATAAAGGTAAAATTAAATTTGGACTTCCAATGGGATGAAAGATAAAGTGTCTTTAACTCTATTAATTTTTTTTGAAGTCAATATTTTTTATCAAAATTGGAAACTGACATTCACTAAAACTATATCATATTAATATTTAAATCACATTTACATCATGAGAGGGAATATTGGGGATATTATTTTTTGAAAATTAATTTATTGTAATTTTATTCTTTCACACCTAATGATTGTTTTCATCAATTTAATTTAGATAATTAATTACATTAGGACTAGAAATATCATCAGTGTGGAAGAATTTGATGTGAAATGTTGGGATACAATGTTCCACATTTCTTTTAATAAATTTATTAAATTTTTTATATCAAATTTATTTATATAATTAATAATTAATGATATTTGTTTATATTATTGTTGAATTAGTTACACATTGAATATTATAATAAATTTTACTATTCTAATTGCTAAAATTCCTAAATGATATCTGCATAAATTTGTATAGATTATGATAAACAAATTCTCATTTATTATCAGGTAATTTAATTGAAACAAAAATTTTTATAAATGATCTTTTTGAATATTACTATGTAAACTAATTTTTCATGTTCTATGTTTCATATTGATGATAAATTATTGAAATATAATTTTTATTGTTTTTGAATTTAAAAAAATTATTATTTCCACTTTAATGCGTTTTTTACAAAAATTGATGGAGAGTTTTATTAATTTTAAATTATGTATCAGATAGTAGTTCAATGAAATATTTTTTAAAATTTTCATAGTAGATTGTTAATTTTATGATATTCTACATGTTATGATCCATTGTAATACATTAGGGTAATAGAGAACTTATGTCTTCAGAAAGGATCATAAGACTACACTGATGAGCTTAAGGATTCTATTATATGTTAAAAGTATTTAATCGATACTTCAATCCTTCATCATGTCAATGGAATACTTCTTAATCCAATGATGATTGATATCAGGAAGCCACTCGAGCATTTTAAAACTGATCCTCCCAAATCCAACCAACAGATGCTCCACTTAATCAATCTATGATGGGGATCGAATTTTTTATTTGTTGATTTAAAAATAGATCAAAGGATAAGACATATTCTGATATTGAAGCTGTGATAAAATTGAGGAAGTGATTTTGAAGCCAAGTGAGGCCTATTATAAATTGAAAGTTTGATGAAGATATATAAAATGAAAAATCTAATCTCATTGGTTATTTATGATTTTGTAATAACACAATAACCTATTAGATATCATGTATGGGGATAAAACATATAGGTAATAAAGTCTATAAAAAATAGGTTTTAGTTGGTTTTTTCAATGTGAGTGGAATTCCCGATGGGGAACATCTTTCCCTTGTGGCTCCTTTTTATGTGGGTGTATTTTTTAAAAGTGTATCATAATTTTCAGTGTAAACCTTTAATAGTTTAATCCTTGTTATCTAATCGTTCATTAATATTACATATTTTGTTTTCTCCTCAATTTTGCAAATTTTCTATAAATAAATTGAATTTAGCATGTTTGATGTAATGGGAAATATAGGATTTGCTTGATGTGTTCCTTCTTCTCTCACATGATTTGGGATTTATAAAGCCATATATTTCCAAAAAACTGGTTTAATAGCCAACATCCATGGAATCCTCAAGTTTTCTAAAGATACACCCCATAATCTAGTCACAAGTTCCTAATTTTTCAAAGGACAACTATTAAATGTGGTGAATCCAAATGATTCCATAGTTTGGGTCACAAAAACAATGGTTAATAGTCACTAATGGTTATATATCACCCACTCTGTATGAGGAAGACACCTTCAAAAATTAAGAAAACAATTCTCTCAAAAATCAATGGAATAAAGAAAACAAGGTGTTGTTCCTCCACTATAAATGGTTAGATGAATCAACTATTAAAAATATTGTTTAAGAAACATCTATTTAGAAATCATGTAATATCCTTGAAACAATATTCAAGGGGGTTTATTGAGTAAAGTGGGTTCATCATCAACCACTAATAGTAGAGTTCTAAGTGTCATGAATGAAGGATGGTGAGATAATCTCTCACTACTTGCCATGCTTAATTGTTATTTTTTGCAATTTAAAAATAAATGGTGAAAGGATGAGGATATTCGTGTCATTTAAAAAGAAAATTTTTCTCTCAAAACCAAGTTTGTGCAAGTGGTAGTATAAATTGATGAATAAAATGACTTGGAAATTTTGTCCATTGAAGAATTTATAGGGTCATTGAAAGAGCATGAGAAACAAATCAAAAAGAATTTGAGTCAATGATAGGGCATTACTTGGAGTCAAAGTTGACACTTAAAGAAAAAATAATGGTCAAACACAACGAGGTGGTCTTTTTGATAAAGGGAGAGGTTGTGGATATCATCCAAGACATCGAAAAACCAAAATTTTACCATTTTCTGTTGAAGAGGAAATTGTGGAGGCTGATTCACGTGTGGTCTTGGAGACACAAAGAATGTCCAATGACAAAAAAATAATAAATCTTTCCATCACTCCTATGTGTGTTGGAGAAAAATGATTTAATACGAACTATAAAACTATGTTGAATCATCTCACTAAGAATATGTAGTGACCACACTCCTCAACAAGAAAAGTCATGTTAATATCCAGATGAGAGGTATCTCAACATTGGTGTAAGAAATAAAATGAGTGGTTACAATGAATTCTTTGGGGAACTCATAGAATAATTTTGTTGTGATGTTAGTTTTGGTGACTCACCAAATTAATTCATGATTGGAAAAGGTAAAATAAAAATTTATTAAAATAATGATGAGTAATATTACATCTCTAATGTGTATTACATACCAAACATTGAAAATACTATCTTCAGTATCAGCCAACTCCTTGAGATGGGGTATGTCATAACCATGTAGAACTCTTCTCTATATATAGGAAATGATTATAAGAGACTTGTTTTTCATGTCCCCAAAGTGAATAATTGGAAGTTTTCATATCATCTTAACACAAAGGATGTTGTGTTCATTTTTGAACTCATAAAGAATGCATAATAAAGATGAAATATGGTCTTTGAGAATCTCAAATTTCGTTTCCTTAAAATTGTAACTACATAAATCATGGTGCATGGCATTTCATTAATTGAAGTTCCAAACCTAGTGTGTGTGGCATGTTCACTCAGTAAGAAAAAAAGGAATTCCTTCTCAAGTGGAGTGTCTAAAATAGAAAAGGAATGACTTCAGTTTGTTCACATATTTATTTTGGGACCACATGAAACACCCTAACTTGGAGGTAATCTATATTTCATTACCCACACTAATGATTTAAGTGGTAATTATTAGGGTTTATTGAATCAAACAAAAATTATCAGTTTTCTCCATATTAATCATTTTCAAATCATGTGTTGAAGAAAAAAATGATCAAAATATCAAATTACTCAGATCTGATAAAGGTGGAGAATATAAATCCAATTCATTTCATGATTTCTATAGGGATCAAAGAATCAAATATGAATACAATAAAACCTATATGAAATAGTAAAATGTAATTTTATAATGAATGAATTTCTACATCCTTGAAATAATGAGGACTATGCTTAAAGAGAAAGGCCTTCATATGATCTTCTCTGCATAGATAGTTTCATGTACTGCCAATATGCTCAATTGGTGTCCAACCAAGAGCATCAGAAATTTGAAACCCCTAGAGTAATATAGTGGCTACAAACCGATAATTTTGCACCTAAGAATCATTGGGAGTGTCACATTTTCTCATGTTCCAGAAGCAGGAAGAAGAAATCTTGATGATCGTGTTGAAATTGCATCTTGCACAGCTATAGTGAAGCATCTAAATTTTAAAAGCTCTAAAATCCACTATCCAATAAAGTTGTGTTTAGTACAGACACAGATTTTAGTGAGCAATATTCTTTGAAATGGAAGGATTAAGAATAGAACAATGGTATTCCAATCAAAATTGATAATCCTAAATAAAATAATGATCATCCGGAAAAAATGCTTGTTGCAACTTCCCCGGGAGATTCATCAAAACAAAAAAGTCTTCATATACATTCCAATACTCTTGAAATCATTATATCATGTCAAAATTATTCATACTCTGCATCATCCATGGAGCCCTAAAAAATGAAGAGCTTAAGATACATCTATGGGAAAACTGAAGAGGTAATTCTTTTATACCTTTATGAAAATCATGAGCCTCTAACATTTAAATAATACATAAGGGAAGTAAGTTTTAGAATCTCTATGAGATTATAAATTCATTACAATGGGAAAAATGACACAAGGATGCTAACTACACTTCTACATAGCTAGAAAACCACTGGCATCAAATCGGTGTACATAGATAAAGAGCAATTTGAATTGAGAGATCGATCTATATATGGAAGGGCTCATAGAAATGTGGAATAAACAAATGTATTAGTGGATTATAAAGGATAATTTTCTCTTGTTTCTCACCTTGACACTATAAGGATGATTATGTCCCTAGTTTTCTATCACACTTGGTTGATCTACCAACTAGATGTGAAGTCTGTATTCCAAAATGGAATTCTTGAATAGGACTATGTTGACTAGCCTAAAGGTTTTTTTATGTAATGGGATGAATATAATGTGTATCGAATGAGGAAATATATTTATTAGATGAACCAATATCTACTTTATTGGAATCCACACATCAAAAATTATCTTCAAGATAATTACATTCCCAAATGTCCATATAATCATTCAATTTACATCAAGAAGATTGGTGGTGGAGAAATACTTATAGTGTCTTTGTATGTTTATGATTTTTGGTTTATGGGGAACAATAAAAAGATGTTCGATGAAATCTAGAAGACCATAAGGATTTTTAGATGACCGACAGAGGTCATATTCTGTTTTTCCAATGCATAGAAGTAATGAAATAAAATGGAACTGTATACATATCTATGAATAAGTATGATATGGAATTGCTTGAAATGTTCAAGATGGACAATAATAATACTATAAAAACTCATGTATTAATGTGCTTAAAACTATAAAATAATGATAGATAAGGAAGAAATGTTAAATCAAATTTTTTCAAGAGTCTGATTGGTAACCTAATGTAACTTAAGATCACAAGGCCAAATATTTTTTATTGTATTGGGTTGTTATGTTGTTACATTGAAACGCCAAAATAATCACATTATATTGGAAAAAAATTATCCTATGCATGGAATTAGAGGAATATGAGTGTGGTCTCTCGATCCACAAGTGAAGTAGAATACATGGAAACATAGTAAACTATTTATAAAAGAATTTGGTTGAGAAATTCTCTTAATGGAGATGAATCATCCATAAGAGGGATTCACAATCATATATTTGGATATTATGTTGGAAATAAAATTAGCCAAAAATCCAGTGCAGCGTGGAAGAAGGAATCATATTAATACCCAATCACATTTTTTGAGTGATCATGTAGAGAAGAAAATGATAAAATTGTTGTATTTTCATACTATGGAATAGGTGGCTAATATCATATCAAATAAATTAAAGAAATATGAATTTAGAAAAGTATGAATGATGCTTGTAATGAACGTAGTTCTGGTTTGAATGGGAGTGATATAAATACAAACCAAAATAAATAGGTGTTCAATGGGGTTTTCAAATAAAGAGAAATTCCACATGTGGAACATCTTCTCCATGTGGCTACTTTTTATGTGGGTGTATTTTTTTACAATGTATGCTTCATTTTTAATGAAAGAATTTAATGTTTTTTCTACATATTTTAATTTCTTTAATAAATAAAACGGTTTTTGGTGTAACTTTAGTTTTTTTGAATAACCTATAAATTAGGTGAATTTATTCTATTTGATGTAACATGATATACGGGAATTATTTTTTGTGTTTATCTTTTTATCATAGGAATTAATCTTTGTAAATCCCAGTGTTTCGAGAAAAACATTGATGGAAGCCTTGATGTGCCTGATGGAATTAAAGACTCAGCTAAGTGGAAGATTACTTATTTGGGAATATCTACAGTCAGGAATATATTTAAAGCTATATTTGATGAATATGAACAAAAACTGTCTTGAATTCAAGCCCAATGGTAGCATAAAACCAAAACAAATCCTAGGTATTGTGAAATGATAAACCAGAAACTTTGATAGAAGTTTGTGATGATCCCAATCAACAGTTGAGCATTATGTTTTAGATTTATGTGTTCAATTGATTTCACGATGGTTATTTGAGTATTATTATCCATATGATATGTTTTTGGTAGTTTTGATTTGATGAAAAGGATAGGGAATGGACCCTATCCAAATAACCATCGTGAAATCAAATGAACACATCTCACATGTCAATTTTCTATGGGCATGGCTGTGAGTTTTGTTTTCATCTCTAGTTTTCTGTTTTATAGAATCCATTAAAGGTTTCAATTTGGGTAGTTGGTAGATTTTTTGTTGAGACTGAGTTGTTAAAGGTTGCATAAAATTAACAATTTTATTGTAGGATTATATTTAATTAATTTATGACCATGTATTTAGAAGAATCAAATGTTAAAAAGTTTTTTCTTACAGCCATGTGGAAATTTTAAATTATGAAATTAAATCGGAAATGAGTGTTACATGAATTAGGGATGATAAATAGATATTTCATGAAAACAAAATTGGTGTAGTATGTAAATTTAATTTTCATATTTTAATGTAATGGATGAATTATTACAATAAATGGATGAGGTAATACATAATGGTGTTGAAGTTGATATGATTTTCACCAAAAAAATCAAGGAAACAAAATAGAGGGTGATGAAGCTAGAAGAATAGTCGAACCGAAGGGGTTGATTCTTATGTTTTTTCATTCTCTCTCATATCGTTTTCTTAGTATGTAGTGCATTTAATCATTCATTTTGAAAAATATTTTTCAATAAGTCTTGTTTAGGGGAATGATATTGTTATGGTTTAATTATTTTCCTTAAATCATAATTTTTTTTAACTTTGACCATATTTTTCTTTGATTTAGACACTAGTATATTTAGTTTGGTCAGGGAACAGATACATTCAATATTAATCAATTTATTAATATTTCAGTAACAATTTTACTAAAAATTATCCTTAGAGTGAATTTTACATTTATCCAATATTTAGAGAATGAAACATATTAATTTAATGACTGTTTATGTGGTGATAATCATTCACTCATTTCATTTGTACTAGTTAAATTCATAGATTGAAAAATTATTATTGGTGACTAACCATCTGTCCAATTCTACATGGATTCAGTGGATACTACCTTTCATAAATGCCAATATAATCATATATCACCTGGTTGAAAATTATTTTCATAGGCCAAACCGTCAAAATTATTATGGTTCATCATTTTTTATTACCCCTGAAACATTCATTTTCAATTCTCTCACTTAAACTCCTTCACACACTTTAATTCCTAACTTAAACATCAAATCGTTTTTTTCAATACTATTTTTTTTGTTTTTTCTATTTTTATGCTGTTTTCATGGTTCAGAAACTTATATTTTTGCATTCCATGTGGATATTATCCTGTTTATCTAAACTATAAGTGGTAGTAATTAAATTAATTTATTGAACTGGTTATATCAATCATCCACCACCAAAAACTGATATGATTTTTCTTCACTACCGACTCATATGGTTGGCATAAGGATATACGAATTGATTATATATGACATTTATATCATTATTTTATTTTCAAAAATTAAAAATCTATACAAGTTATTTCATTTCAATATAGTCAAAAAAATGAAATTTTCTCTCTTATGCACATTTGGACTACCACCTACAAGATATGACATATTTAGATTTCGGCATCTACCTTCCATGGATGGTTATAAAAACGTTTTTAATGTATAATAATAATAATTATTCCATGATTAATATTATATAGATAACAGTTCCATGATACTTTAACCATACTCATCCTCCCGAATTTATTGTGGACATATAAATTGAACTTCCTCTGAATGTCCAGCTTGAACATAACAATACTAGTAACTAAATAAGACAACATAACATATGATATAACTCAAATTATGATAATGTTATGGACATAGAATGTGTTATTAAAAAGTATAAAACAAATATATTTTTATTACCTAAGATGGTAGATGTACAAATGAAATGAGTTGGGACTAGAGGAAATGGACTTTCATTTACAAATATATTATAAAGGATTTTCTCCTAATTATTTTTCTTCCATGTTGAGGTTCATTTAAATGTTTCAAGACTATTATTTTTTATGATTTAAATTTTTCTAAAAATAAATATTTACTATTTTTCATTCTTTTAAAATGAATAAGGAGGAATCATTACCAAAAAAACTGTATGGGTAATTTTAATTTTTTTACAAAATTTAAAAAAGAATATTATTTTAATGTTTAAGGATTGTCTATTATTTTCCCACCATAATATAGATTTTTTGTTATAAATATTACCCTAAAATATAACGTAGGTTTTTATAAAATTTCATATTCTTACACTTTTTTTAATTTTTTTTGTTTTAAAAAATCTATGTAAATGTACATTTATTTTCCTTTTTTTGAGATATATGAATATGTTTTTTCTTGGGGTCATGAATTTTAATTTCAATGACTGTTATAGTCAAACTAAAATATATATGATTTTTATTAATTATATAGTTATCATACATTTTATAATAATGTTGCGTGACCTCGATATAGCCCTGATGATGAGTGATCCCAATATAGCACTCTAATACAATGGTTAAAGTAACAGAAGTTATGGGTGATAGGTTGCTCCTATGAGAATTAGGAATTATCTGATTTTGTGATTCCATTAAAAAGGGATCTTATTGAGGTGAATTTAAAGATAATTTCTCAATGTACCTACATGATATGATTTTAATATATTATAGAGGATATATTTCGATTTTAAAAGGAATGAAAATGAGATTATGTTTTTAAGAAACTGTTATGATATTATAAAAATATTTAAGGGATTATTTGTAATGGAATAGTATTCATTAGTTTTAATTTATTAAAACAATGAATTATAACATTGATTTTAAACTTATGATTTAAAAAAATACCTATGAAAACTATTGAAAATTTATTTTTTTTATAGTAAAGTAAACATATATTTGATCTCAACTATTTATTGTAAAAAATCATACGTTCATAAGGATATTTTCATTTTTAAAAATGGAATAATTGGTTTCATTTCTTTAATGTACATTAATATGCTTTGTGATTGAGATTGATGTTGGGATTTGAGTTCGTGATATGGATTTGACGATTATGATCTCTGGGTTTTTTTGCATGTTTTATTTGATGACATGGATGGGGAATTGACTCTCCCAAATGGTGTAGTCTCAACAATGAATAATTGTGCATTACAGATGCATGACCATTTCATTGAGAAAAATTAAAAATAGATTTTATCTATTGTTCAAATGAAAAAATAACAGGGGAAACGAATCTTGAATTATTGAGAGTAGTGGATACGAAGTGAGATAAGGGGGTGAGGTTTCAGTGGAGATGATGTAATCGCTTATTACGTGTCAAAGTTCTATGGGAATTGGTGTGAGTATGGTGTTTTTATCATGTTTGATATTTTCTAGTGTTGGGGGATGTGATGCAAATAGTTTTCCCCATTCAACTAGCTAGGATTAATTGGTCATAAAAAATTTTCCCAAACCAAAAAGATATGAAATTAAAAATCACTACATTATAAGCACAAAAAATGGCACAAAACTCATCAGAAAACATGAAAAAGATGTAAAAAACACCACTAAGTAACATTTACAATTGTCCGAGACCCCCCTTACCAACAACTTAACCACACCATAGTTTAATCCATCTACTAAAATGAGTCAATGTTGATTCCTCCCCACAAAATGGATCGAGAACTCTTATTGACTTAGTTCTGTGATGCAGTCTAATGCAGGAGTTGCTATCTAAGTTCACTGCTATCCCGATTAACCATCCATTGTGTTCATGAAATCAACAAGGAAATGGAATATGATCCAAGAAGTACACAAAAGATCCTTCTATCCCTTATCTTAAATCATAGGCAATGTAAGAACAGACCACCCAAAACCATGCCTTCATCCCCCACGGAGAAGGGAGAGGAAACCCAAGAACCGAAATTAAAAACCCTCATTACATACAAATAAAAAAACTCCTCCTATCTCGTTGATGTTGTCTGATAATGATACTTCTGCTCAAATGTGATTACATTCAGATTTCGACATCAATCTAGATCAATAGAAGACCACATCATGATGCAACTTGAAATCTCCCTCCGAGAGAAAAGAAATCAAACTTGAAAGGGAGCATCACTAGAACCATATCATTTCCCATCACTCTCGAAATATATTGATCCCCCTATATATACAGGATTTCTTGTCGATGGATTGGGTAAATGAAGTGGCACTATAAAATCCATGTGCACCTTGACACTGAGAAGCCATATGTATGATATCCAAGGCTATAAGGTCTGATGGATGGGGCATGGTGTGAATCCGGAAGGCCACACAAAGAACCTAAATAAGACCTCCCATAACAAAATCTAGACACTCATATGGTGGAGATTCCATGGGATGTTCCCACATAACAGTTGTCAATAAAATACTCAAAATATAAAAAAGAATTTTAAAATTATATAAATTTAATTAACAAAAAATTTGAATATAAAATTCACAAATCCCCACCATTTAAATTAAAATGCATGAACATAGCTTAATATGAATCAATGTCACTAATCTCTAGCTTAAAAATTATAATCTAACTGTGTGATGATTATACACCACATACAACCATTTATTCCATCATAACCTCCTAAATGGGAAAGAACTTTTAGGGTACAATCCAAATAGTCCCCCAACATGCCTCAATGTGACAGATTCTACCCAAATTGATGACATTATAAAATTGATAAACATGACTAGAAATTAAAAAATTCTAAAAATAAATATAAGAAATAACTATGCTTTCCAGAGTTAATCTATGAGATCATGACAACAAAGAAGTCCTAGAAATCTCACCAATACCTACAATATAAGGAAGAACACAACAATATCTATCCTCAAGAAAACATGAAAAAAACTCATATAATTCACAAAGAATATAACTCATAAAACTAGTGTAATAATGAAAATAGAATCAATAAAATAAACACACTAAGTAATCAAGCATATAAAATGAAATAGCTGTTCTCCACATAACCCCACCACGAAATCAGAAACCTCTACACCAAATGTGATGACAATACCTAGAACAATTCCAAAAGAAGAATTTCCTCAACAAATGGGAACCACTACAGTTTCTGTGCATTGACAATAGTCCAAAGGTAAATATATAACCCCACAATAACACAAGGGATCCAAGGGAATATGTATAGTTACTAGGAAATATCATTATAGTTTAACATCTTAATGATATATAGGAACAACCTAACATCACTAAAGAGATCCCGATAGAATCACCCTTATGATCGATAGTCACTGAACCTATTTACGTTACACTGAAACTCTACACACTATCCAGGATCAATCCAGACATTCAATAAGTAAAAATCTAGATACTCCATCCCAAAAATTAAGACACTAACTAAAAGAACAAACTCTAGCTAATTTCTAGCTCAATATCTTAATGATAAAAGAAGAACTAAGACACCAAAAAAATATTACACCGACCCTGCCAAACACCTTAATACTAAGTAATACACTTACCTAGTCCAACCTCACACAATACCCTCCTACCCCAAAACATGAGACTCAAACCATTAAATTCAAAGAAGCCTATGGTCTCTATTAAGGAATATAAAATAGGGATATAATAATAGAAACAAAAATCAATAATATATCCCGAAATTATGGCCAAGTGACTAAATGTCCAATGTTGAAAAAAACCTCAAATAATGCTTGAAAGTAAATACCACCTAAATGTCATTTAAAGAAATGAATAATCGAATACTAAATTTGATGACATAAAATAATACATGATTGGAATCTGATACCACTAGTTGGGGGCTTCCCTACAAAAGTAAATCTCCATTAAAATAACCATGATCCATTAGGTAGAAAATTTGTTCACAAACTCAATGAAATACATAATCGAAAAACACCAATGCAACAACATAAAGAGTGGTAAATCCCTCAAAAAGAAGAATGAATAAGAAGGAAATAAAAGTACTGTAAGAAACATTTAAATAATGTATAGCCCCCCACCAAGGGCTCGACCTGACCTTTGTAAAATCATTGTGATGAGACAAAAAGATGTCAAATACTCAAAAAAATGGATCAACAACCCCTATTGAACAGATTCTATATCGATGTTTGAGCCCAGTTTCACTGTCCATGTTTGTCGTTATCCGGATTAATTGAGCACCTAGTTCAAGAAATCAATGCCTCACCAGAAACCTCATACATGTTGGACAATTGAATATCCCCAAATATCCTATCTTTAATCATATGTGAATTAAGAATAGACCTCCCAAAACTATGCCTTCATCTCCCTCTGAGAAGGTAGAGGTGAACCAAGGAACCCAAACTAAAAAACCTCACTACGCACAAACGAAGGTGAATCCTCATATCATGGTTTAACTATCAAATCAATAATTCACCAATAAAATGTGACTAAAACCATATTTGGAAAGTGGTACAGATCCAGAGATCAGCACACCATGTTGCATCTTGACTTCTCCCTTATAAATACCAAATATCACACCTAGAAGGGAGGAATGTCTGAATCCCCTCATTCCCCATTACTCTCAACTGAATCTTCGACCACTATTTGTAGGATATCTCTCTAATGGATTGTAAAAATAAAGTGGAACCATCTAATTCATTTGTTCCATGAACTCAGAAACCACCAGAAAGATATCTAAGACCAACAAGTCTAATGGTAGAGAAATGGTGTAATTCTATAATGACATGCATTCAACCTAAAGAAGATCACCCATAACTGAACAAGGACAGGCTGATGGTGGACATGGAATGGATGGTTCTAACTTGACATTTTTGAGACAAACAATCACAATAGAAATAAAGGATATTAAAATAAAATAAATTTTAATTAACAACCTACATGAATATAAAATTCACAACCTCCATCCATGTAAAATAAAATGAATAAACATAGTTTAATATGAAAAAATGTGACAAATGTCCACCTTGGATATTAAAATCTAACCACAGGATGATTTTGCACCACGTATAACCATTACATCTAAAATCACATCCGAAACAGTAAATCATTTGTAGGGTATGACCCAAATTGTCCCGCATCGTACATTAACATGACACATGCATCCGAAATTGATGACATTCTAATTCTCCTAAACATTTTTTTATTTTAATAAATTCTACACATAAATATAACACATACTTACCCATACCAAAGTCGAACACTGAAATCATTTGAATGAGGAAGTCTCAAACTTTTTTACCAATACCTGAAACATAAAGAAGAATATAACAGTACCCATCATTTAAAAAACATGAAAAATTAGACTATGATGTTTCACTAATACCTCCAACATAAGGAAGAAAATAATAGTAACCATATTTTAAAAAACATGAAAAACTAAACTATGTTTTTTCTCAATGATAATAACTCGTAAAATTAGTGCCATGATGAAAATAGAATCAATAAAATAAACACATAGAGAAATAAAGAACAGAAAAAAAATGTATCCACCTAAACCCATTACGAAATCTGGAATCTCTCCTCCTAAAGGGAAGACATTTCCTAGAACATTTACAATATGATATTTCCCTCTAAAACTGGGTACCCATGTAAATCCCATGCATCCCCAAGAGTTATATGGATAATCTGTAAACCAAATATAAAACCGGTGATCTAAGGGAATTCAACTAATAACAAATAAATATCATCCTAGTATAGCTTCCTAACAATTTAGAGGAACCAAATAACATTTCTAATCAAATTAGGATAGAATTTCCAGGAATACAAATAATCCGTGACCGAATTCACATGAAATTATCACATTAAACACTACCTAGGATAAATAAATACTCACAACAAGTCAACACCTAGAGAAATAATATCAATACAAAGAATACTACAAAGAGAAAATATTTGATCTAGTTTCCATCTCACTCCCCTAATGCTAAAGGTAGAACAAGGAGACCAAATACACAACTGACCGACCCAACCACAGACCTCAACTCTAACCAATACAATTATCCATGTCATCCGCACACGAACCCCTCCTACCCAAATAACTGAGACACTAGCCATACAACACATATATGGATAAGGTCTCTACTAGGGAATAAAAAATAAGGATAAAATAATAGAAACAACAATGAGTAACATATTAGACAATTTTCACCAAATAGCGTAAATGACCAATGCTGAAAAAAACATCAAAAGCATGTTGTAAGGTAAAATCAACTAACAAATCATTTAATGCAATGAATAATTGATTCTGAATTTTTATGGCACCAAATTATACCCTATTTGTATTTGATTCCACTTTTTGATGGTTTTGGAGGTGCAAGGTAGTCCCCATTCAACTAGCCAGGATCCACTGGGTAGAAAATGTTTTCGCAAACACAGTACAATATGTATCCCAAAAACACCAAAGTAGAAGCACAAAAACCAACACAAATCTCAACAAAAAACAAAAACAAATAGGAAATAACATAGAATATATTTATATTTTATTAAGGGAAGGACCCCCATATCCAAGGGTTATACGTCACCTTAGTAGAATCATTGTGCTAAAAGGAATAGAGGTCGAATCCTCACAACAACATGGATCGAGAACCTCTGTTGAACTGGTTATGTGATGTCATTCAACCCAAATTTCATAGTTCAATATTTTTACTATCCAGATTCACCATCCTCAATGTTCAAGAAATCAACATAGCACCAGGAACATTATCCAAGTATGACATGGGAAGATCCCCCAATATCCTATAATCAATCATATGTGAAATAATAATAGAGCACCCAAAACCACACCATTATCTCCATCAATGAAGGGATAGGCAAACCAGGGATCCAAAACTGAAAACACTTGTTGCATACAAACAGAAGTGACCCATTCAATATCAGCACTAAAGTACAATCATGAATTCACTTCTCAAATATAACTCCATCAATATTTTTGACATCTTCACAGATCAATAGATGAGAACATCAAGCTGTGACTCGACTTATCCCTATGAGAGAACCCAAATCACTTCCTGAAGGGAGATGCATCTGAATCCTCTCATTTACCTTCTCTTTTGACGAAATTTAATCTACCTATATATAGCAGCTCTCACATGTGGATTGTAAAAATGTAGCATCACCGTCAAATCTCTATATGCCTTGAAAATTTAAAACAACCTACAACATATCTGAGGCATGGATGACTGGTTGTGGAGGGATGGAGTGAATCCCAAAGAGCAAGCAGACAGCCTGAAGACTCCCTCCTATAACTGAATTGGGACTTGCAGATTGTAGATATTCCATTGGTGGTTCCCACATGACAACTGCAAAACAAAAACTCACAATAGAAAAAATGATATTAAAAGAAATAAATTTTTAATTAAAAACCAATGAATATAATTTTCACAATTCTCTTATGTGAAAATTGAAATACTTGAACACAATTTAATTAGCAATAGTATTACTAATTTCCACCTTGAAATTTAAAATCTAACCCCATGATGATTAAACATCCCCTACAACCATTAATTTAGGAATCACATCCAAAATATGATAGAACCAATTTGGTATGAACCAAATAGTCCCTTGTAACACCCCAAGCTTCGACGGTACTCTTCTCTTTGAATAATGTGATAGCGTGTGTTGTACGCAACACCGAGTTCCAACACACCATAACCGATCAAACTAGCCATTATGAATAGTAATACCTACTTTTTGAAATTATATATATTTTATATTTTAAAATGGAACTCATTTCTGGATTCGGAATATCGAATTTAGCCTAAGGTGAAATTTTGGTACTTTTCGGATAACTTTCATATTTTGATGAATAGTGAAAATTACTATATTTTAATTAAAAACAACTTTTTTAATCAAAATAATTAATAGTGATAAATTATGAATTTGAGTGCTTTTAAAGTATATTTAGAATATATTTTTACCATTTAATCTAATGTTGGTTATTGGACATGATTTTACAATTAAAACGAACATAAACAAGTGTCAATCTTTTGATAGTTATTATCTCTTAAAAACGCACTTTTTGTTTTGACAGTGGGAATTAATTTTAAATTAATTTCTGCCACTTCTGTATTTTGAATTTAGAAAAATGTATTCCATATTTCGAATCAGGATTTCCAAATTGTGTAAATAGTTAACTTTTATTTTTAGATATTTAGAATAATTACTGTGGTAAATATTTTATTTACCATGGTTAAGGGTAAATCTGGTAAATAAAGGTTAAAAATAATATTATAATAATACTAAATTACCCTAAAACGTGCCCTAGCCTTATTGGTTGATAAACGTTCGGCCATAGGAATCTTTGGGTCGATTTTGGGACCTCATGGTGCCACTTGTAGGTGATAGGGACACATTTTTAATTATGTTAAAATGAATACAAAAATGACACAAGCATATATCTTTTAGAAAGACAATTTTTACATAGGGTTATATAGGTTTGATTTTAGATTATAAATATTAATTAGAAAGATAACACGATTTCCTACATAATTATATTTTATTTATAATTTTTAGACATTAAATAATTTAATTTATTTATGACACAATGATGATGTATTAATTACTATAATAGTGAAAAATTATACTAATTGATATTATAAATACCCAAATAAATATAATATGAAACTTTTATTTAATTAAACTAATTTTCTAGGATAATATGATATATTAGGATTTATTTAATTTAATTTTTTCGAAGTAATCAATCTGTTATGAGTTTTAAAAAAATCAACTATTGAATAGTGTCAAAATTTACATAAAAGGGTTCTTAAAACAAATATTATATTATTAATTGATATTAAATTCCTATAAATCAAAGGATCGGCCAAGAGACTTATATCATGATAGGTTAATCATTAATGGACCACTTGGAGGTCGCTTGGATGTATATAGTATGTTTATTTACCATATTATATAAAAATACAAAGTGACATTGTAAAAGTGAAACCAATTAACATAGAGTTAATACATAAAGATAAGGTTAATATAAGTACCCAAAACTGTCTAAATTCTATTGGTTGAGTTGTTTTCGACCCATCCCAAATTTAACCTTTGAATAATCAACTTTGGAGCCATTGTAAACCGAATATAAATTTATTATAAACTAATATCACTAGCTTTTCCAAAGGTGCCCCTCACCCCTCTTATAAAAGGGCACTCCTCCTTCTCTTATAATCACACCTTCAAAGCCTTTTTTCGGCCAAACACTGCCCAAATACTCTCCCAACATCCCTCACTACAACCTAGAGGCCTTATTTTGATCAGAAAGCCAACCTAAGGAGCCCTTTTGATCAAATCAAAAGGAAGAAACCGAAGAAGAGGTAATGATTTCACCACCCTTTTACAAGTTCCTTTCTTCTTCCACTTCTTCTTACTTGGTTGTTACCATTATAAAATAATAACTCCAGTATCATATATATACTGTGATGTTATTATAAATATGGTACAACCATATTCAGTATTCAATCCACCCTTTTAATAACATGTCACCATACGTGCGTACGTACGGCTTACCGTCTCCACGTCGTGGTGTAATTGTTATTCAATATAATATTATTTCGATGGGTACAATAATGATGTGTAACTCATGTAAATAATAAATATAACAAGTTAATGATTCTGTATATATGATATACCATCCATTTATATATTATTTTAATATCAAAAGAATGATATTGTCGCTCGTGCGTACGTACGGACTACTGTCTCCACGAACGCGATGAGATTCATTCTCCATCATATCCATTCAAATATAATTATCATTTGATGATTTAAAAATGATGTTTATGGACTTGATATCATTCTGGATATGAATAATATACAACATATCCTTTAAAAACATGTCTTATGTAACAAAACATATAAAATAAAACAAGTAAGTTAACACACGAAATAACGATAATACTAAGATATTATTATCAAATCAATATTAAAAGATCATATATGATATCATATTAATGTATATGATTCTTGTATAATTTAATAACAATTATTTCGCCATTATACAGGAGGTTAACCTACCTCAACCAAGGAAAAGTACAAGGTAAGGGTTATTTCACAATCTCTTCATTATCCGAGGTTGTTTATATGTAATAATCTACTGGGATCTCTTTATCATCCACATCCATGTTTCTTCAAAATGTATTTCAAAACATTTTTATTATTTACAAGAATATGGTTTAAAGTACTTTATACCCTTGTTTGACTTTTTATAAGATGAATCTTTCCGTCGTATTCAAAATAAGGGACTTTTTAACCTTTTTGACAGAATTAAGGTAAGAATGTTTTTTAAACTTATACGGTGGGTGCAGTTATTTTCCGCCGTTATAAAATCTTCAAAGCTTTACTTACAAGATTATAAGAATATTCTCAAAGAAAATGTTTTATTTTATATGGCTCTTAAATGATTTCAAAAATAGAAAGAGATATTTCTCTAAAAAGTGTTTTTATTTCATCTATGTCAACATCCTTTGATGGATTTTACGCTTATTTGAAGTTGATTTATTATGATAAAAAACTTCTATATTGTATTGAAGGTTTTGTGATATGTTTGACTGTGGATTTGCTATTTTTATACCATTCATAGTTTATGGTGAATTTATTGACATTTCGTATGCTAGTTTTAATATGAATGTTTATGTTATGTTTAAACCTTTTCATATGGGAATGCATTGGACTTAATATGTGACGGGTGGAGCCCGCTATAGCTCCTCGATGCATCGGTAGGTCTCATAAGACAAACTAGTGTCTTGGAACAAGGCCTTGGCAAAATCTTATTTGTATTCTTGGCACGATTCCTTGGCTATGTGGTTATGATAGTCTGGCATTATGCATTCCAACATTATGAAAGTGGTTATTGATTTTGCATGTGATTATTCAATTAGTAGAATATCCATGTGACTGAGTAAATTGCATTATTTCATTTTATTTATGACATATAATTTTGAAAGTTCAATTTTGAAAGGCTTTTGTTTTAGTTATACATTGCCTTAAATGTTTATTCTTATTTATGAAAGTTTCTGCTATATTGTTATCCTTACTGGGCATTTGAGCTCACCCCTTTTCTATGTTTTATTTTTCCCAGGAAGTGAAGAAGTAAATTATGAATGACCTACAGGGATATTGTGTGGGGATATGAGTGTGGATTATGGAGACATTATGTTGTTGTAGTAGTTTTTCATTTTATGATGTAATGTAAAACTTATGAATATATCAAGTGTTTCCAAAGCTACTAAACCAATCGGTCTTTCGAGATTTGATCTTTCTTGTGATCATGCCAATGTTAGGTAATAATGCACCGACTCTGGGTAACTAGGGTCAGGGCGTTACAGTTGGTATCAGAGGAAGTTTAGTACAAACCTTGGAAGCTAGATTTAGATAAACTCTGATTAGAGCACGTAGACCTAAGATGAACTTTGAGGATTAGTATAGAAGAACTTCCTAGAATTTTGGTATTGTAGAGATTTTGTGAGTTTTCTGAGCAATACATCCTTTTCTGGATACGAGCAGGTAGAGGCGGCTCTGGCACAGATGTACCTAGGGGTAAAACCCGAAAACACCGCTTTGAGCTAGACTCGAACGGGAACTGGTGCACGTCAACGGGCCTTGCTGCACTCTTGGTTACGACACTCCTGGGGGATATGCTTAGGATAAATCTCATTTTCGTTAAAAAACATTATGAAGGGTTTATGAGTATATACTTCCTCAAAGAAAACATTTTTATGATTATGGATTATATCAATAAATAGTTCAATTTATGTTAAGTGTTTTATAAGTATGGGATTATGTATTTTAATTCATAAACTGATCTAGTTTATGCCATTGTTTAGAAATGGCACCTAGTGGAAGAAATGGAAACCGTATCAATGCACGCAATCCATGTAGGGATTTCCCTCCTGCTCAAGATAAGTATAGTGGGGCTGGTGATGCAACTGGTGCCGATCAGCTAATCACCATACTGGGACAACTTACTCAGGTTATGAATAATAACCTTACCCGTATGGAGCACCCTGATCCACAGCGTGGAGGATCAATGTTAGATCGATTCATGAGGCAACAACCACCAATGTTCAATGGGAGTAAAAATCCCTTAGTAGCTGAGCTATGGATAAATTCCCTAGAGAAAATATTTCAGGCTTTGGGGAGCAGTGAAAGGTAAAAAGTTATCATGGCAGTTTACCGCCTCACTGGAGATGCTGATCAATGGTGGTCATTGATTCAAAATACAAAGGAAGATGATGAAGTATCAAATATGGAATGGAGGGAGTTCAAAGATCTGTTTTTAGAAAAATACTTTCCTAGTGACCATCGAGCAGATATGGAAAGGCAATTTCTATGTCTGAGACAGAAGGAGGATGAGAATGTCACAAAGTATGAGGCTAACTTTACAAGGTTAGCAAGGTATGCTGGTGATTATATACGTAACCCAAGAAGTAAGCTTGATCGTTTCATTGATGGGTTAAAACCATTTCTCCGTTGAGCATTAGTCTCACAATCTATTTAATCATACGAAGACATTGTCTCATGTGCTATCAAGACTGAAAAGGAATTCTCTAAGTCTTATGACTTTAAAGCAAAGCAAGAGAAGAAGAGGCCTGCTGATCAATCTGGGAATGGAAATAAGGGGAAGAAAGGAATGGTTTAATATCCATCCTGTGGTAAAAGTGGGAAGAAACACCCCGGTACTTGCTTGAAGGGAATGGGAGTCTATTACAAGTGTGGTGAAAAAGGCCACCAAGCTCGTGATTGCAAAGGGAAGAAGGAAGCTACCAACATTCAGTGCTACAATTGCAGGGAGATGGGGCATTATGAAAATGAATGTCCTGAGCATCCGGAGAACTTACCTCAGAAAAGGCCAAGGGATCAAGGCCAGGCTTAAGCTGTCACTACTGCTGAGGTAGAAGCTCCGAAAGACGTGGTGGCAGGTAATTTAATGGTTTCCTCAAGTTTAGCAAATGCATTATTTGGTTATGGATCATCGCATTGTTTCATATCTTCCCAGTTTTCTAAGAAAATTAGATATTTCCAATTTGATTTAATAAAGGAGTGGTCAGTTAAAAATCCTAAGGGAAGTATCATTGAAACAAAGTTTTGTGAATCAGTCCCCATTAGAGCACATAAATGTTCATTATCTTCCGATCTCATCGTCATACCTATGATTGAGTTTTATATAATCCTCGGTGTGGACTGGCTTTCGGACTATGATGCGAAGATTTATTGTAAGAAGAAAGAGGTTACGATTCATGATGATAATGATAACGAACACCTTATCTTTAGAGGAGAATTGTCACCACCTAATTCTTATTTAGATCCACCATCAATAGCTCAACAAAATTCAATTATTGGGGAGGAAGAGAATGAAATAACTGTTGGTGAGGAAAGTAATGTTCAAATAGAGGATGTACCTGTTGTGAAAGAATTGGTAGATGTATTTCCGGAAGATTTACCTGGACATCCTCGAGAACGAGAAGTTGAGTTTTCCATTGATTTGATTCCTGGATCAAGGCCTATATGGAAGACCCCATATAGAATGGCCACTGTAGAATTAGTTGAACTAAAGAAACAACTAGAGGAATTGAGTAATAAGGGATTTATTCTCCCTAGTGTGTCTCCATGGGGAGCCCCTGTTCTTTTTTTTAAAAGAAAGATGGATCTATGAGGTTATGTATCGACTACAGGGAGATCAATGCTATAACGATAAAGAAAAAGTATCCCCTACCTCGTATGGATGATTTATTTGACCAACTGCATGGAGCTCAATACTTTTCCAAGATTGACCTTCGATCTGGATACCATCAGTTGTGTGTGAAGAAGGAAGACATTCCGAAGACAACATTTCGAACCAGGTACGGGCATTACGAGTTTACTGTAATGCCGTTTGGATTGACTAATGCACCCTCTGTATTCATGGATCTGATGAATAGAGTTTTCAAGGAGTATCTCGATGAAATTGTGGTGGTATTTATTGATGATATCTTATTATACTCTAAAAGCTACTAAGATCATGAAAATCACTTGCGCATTATCTTGAAGACTCTAAGGAGGCATGAATTATATGGAAAGTTTAGCAAGTGTGAATTCCGACTTCATGAGATTTCTTTTATTGGCCATATATTCTCTAAAGATGGAATCTATGTTGATCCTTCTAAGACCAAGGCAATCCAAGAATGGCCAGCACCTACGAGTATAAATCAGGTACGTAGTTTTATTGGTTTGGCAAGTTATTATCAACGTTTCGTCCAGAATTTTGCCCGATTGGCTAACCCATTAACGAAGTTCACACATAAAGGGGTTAAATTTGTTTGGAAAAAAGAGTGTGAATAATGTTTCGAAGAACTGATGAGAAGATTAGTCAATGCTCCTATATTGACTCTAACATCGGTGAATGATGGGTTCGTTATTTATAGTGATGCATCATAGAAAGGACTTGGTTGTGTCCTTATGCAGAATGATAGAGTTATTGCCTATGCATCACGACAGTTGAAAATCCATGAACAAAACTATCCTTCTCATGATCTCGAGTTAGCAGCTGTGATCTTTGCTTTGAAGATATGGAGGCACTACCTCTATGGTGAAAAATGTGAGATTTATACTGATCACAAGAGTTTGAAGTATATTTTCTCACAAAAAGAACTCAACATGAGGCAAAGGAGATGGCTTGAATTACTCAAGGATTATGATTGCACGATACACTACCACTCAGGGAAAGCAAAAAAGGTGGCAGATGCTTTGAGCAGAAAAGACCATGGAGTTTTGAACAATATTAGAATTGAAAGGGATCCAATTTTCATGGATCTAGTGAAGATGGACATGGGAATAACCATGGAAGGTGAAACATCAATGCTTTTTCAAATGGATGCCAAACCATCTTTACTAGAAAGGATTAAGAGTTATCAGACCGATGTTGAAGAATTTCAAAAGAAGATTAAAGCTGTGAATGATGGGAGATTGAGAGACTTTGTGTATGAAGATGGAATTTTGAAATTCGGGAAGAGACTTTGTGTTCCCGATATACCTGATCTAAAAAGGGAATTGTTGGATGGTGCTCATAGTTCCAATTTCTCTATACACCATGGGAGCACCAAAATGTATAGATATTTGAAGGAACATTTTTGGTGGGACAACATGAAGAAGGAGATTGCTGATTTTGTGTCAAGATGTATGGTTTGTCAACAAGTGAATGCTGGAAGGCAACAGCATGGAGGAGTCATGCAACCTCTTCCCATACCTGAGTGGAAATGGGACAATATTACGAAGGAAATTGTCATGGGGCTACAAAAGACTCTTAGAAGGAACGATGCAATATGGGTTATTGTTGATCTTCTTACCAAGTCAGCACATTTTCTTGCTATAAGAGAATATCTACCACTGGAACGTCTAGCAAGACTATATATTAATGAAGTTGTGAGACTTCATGGAGTACCCCTATCAATTGTTTCTGATCGTTATCCCCGTTTTATTTCAAGATTTTGGAAAAGTCTTCAGAAATCCCTGGATACTGAACATCATTTGAGCACTGCATACCACCCTCAGACAGACGGACAATCAGAACGGACCATTCAGACCTTAGAAGACATGTTGAGATCTTGCTCACTTGACTTTCAGGGTATGTGGGATCAATATTTACCACTGGTATAATTTTCCTATAACAATATCTTCCATTCGAGTATTCAGATGGCACCATATGAAGCGTTATATGGAAAGAGATGTCGTACACCAACCTGTTGGGATGTCGTTGGTGAAAGAAAACTTGTAGGCCCAGAACTGGTGGAGGAAACGGTGGAAAAGGTGAAGGTAATCCAAAATCACATCAAAGCAGCTCAAAGTAGGCAGAAGAGCTATGCCGATAATCGAAGGTAGGATTTGGAATTTCAAGTCGGTGATCATGTTTTCCTGAAGGTATCACCATGGAAGGGAGTCATACGTTTTGGCAAGAAAGGTAAATTGAGTCCCAGGTACATCGGACCTTTCGAAATTCTAGAACTAATTGGGGCTGTGGCTTACCGATTGGCAATGCCGCCAAGTCTCTCCAAAGTTCACGATGTGTTCCACGTATCTCTATTGAGGAAATACATGCCTGAACCAACGCACGTACTCACCTATGAGGAATTAGAACTGGAACCCGACCTTTCCTATTTTGAAGATCCCGTTAGGATTCTTGATACGAGAGAACAGGTACTGAGAAACCGGACGACACGTCTGGTAAAAGTTTTGTGGAGAAACCATAAGGTGGAAGATGCAACGTGGGAACCCGAGGAACATATGATGAAGAACCACCCAAGTCTTTTCATGTGATAAGTATTCTTGAAATTTCAAGGAACAAATTATTTTAAGGAGGGTAGAATGTAACAACCCAATCTTCTACGGTACTCTTCTCTTTGAATAATGTGATAGTGTGTGTTGTACGCAACACCGAGTTCTAACACACCATAACCAATCAAACTAGCCATTATGAATAGTAATACCTACTTTTTGAAATTATATATATTTTATATTTTAAAATGGACTTCATTTCTGGATTCGGAATATCAAATTTAGCCTAAGGTTAAATTTTGGTACTTTTCGGATAACTTTCATATTTTGATGAATAGTGAAAATTACTAAAATTTAATTAAAAACAACTTTTTTAATCAAAATAATTAATAGTGATAAATTATGAATTTGAGTGGTTTTAAAGTATATTTAGAATATATTTTTACCATTTAATCTAATGTTGTTTATTGGACATAATTTTACAATTAAACCGAACATAAACAAGTGTCAATTTTTTGATAGTTATTATCTCTTAAAAACACGCTTTTTGTTTTGACAGCGGGAATTAATTTTAAATTAATTTCTTCCACTTCTGTAATTTGAATTTATAAAAATGGATTACATATTTGGAATCAGGATGTCTAAATTTTGTAAATAGGTAACTTTTATTTTTAGACATTTTGAATAATTATTGTGGTAAATATTTTATTTACCATGGTTAAGGGTAAATCTGGTAAATAAGGGTACAAAAATAATATTATAATAATACTAAATTACCCTAAAACGTGTCCTAGCCTTATTGGTTGATACATGTTCGACCATAGGCATCTTTGGGTCGATTTTGGGACCCCATGGTTCCACTTGTAGGTGATAGGGACCCTTTTTTTTAATTAAGTTAAAATGAATACAAAAATGACACGAGCATATATCTTTTAGAAAAACAATTTTTCATAGGGTTATATATGTTTGATTTTAGATTATAAATATTAATTATATAGATAAAAAGATTTCATACATAATGATATTTTATTTATAATTTTTAGATATTAAATAATTTAATTTATTTGTGACACAATGATGATGTAGAAATTACTATAATATTGAAAAAGAAAACTAATTGATATTATAAATACCCAAATAAATATAATATGAAAATTTTAATGTATTAAACTAATTTTCTAGGATAATATGATATAATAGGATTGATTTAATTGACTTTTTTCGAAGTAATCAATCCTTTATGAGTTTCAAAAAAATCAACTATTGAATAGTGTCAAAATTGACATAAAAGAGTTCTTAAAACAAATATTATATTATTAATTGATATTAAATTTCTATAAATCTAAGGTTCGGCCAAAAGACTTATATCATTATTGGTTCATCATTAATGGACCACTTGGGGGTCTCTTGGATGTATATAGTATGTTTATTAACCTTATTATATAAAAATACAAAGTGACAATGTAAAAGTGAAACTAATTAACTTAGAGTTAATACTTAAAGATAAGGTTAATATAAGTACCCAAACCAGTCTAAATTCGATTGGTTGAGTTGTTTTCGACCCATCCCCACCATAACCGTTGAATAATAAACTTTGGAGCCATTGGAAACGGAATATGAATTTATTATAACCTAATATCTCTAGCTTTTCCAAAGGTGCCCCTCACCCCTCTTATAAAAGGGAACTCCTCCTTCTCATCTCTTCACACCGTCAAAGCCTTTTGGTTCAGACAAACTCTGCACAAATACTCTCCCAACTTCCCTCACTACAACCTAGAGGCCTTAGTTTGATCATAAAGCCAACCTAAGGAGCCCTTTTGATCAAATCAAAAGGAAGAAACCGAAGAAGAGGTAATGATTTCACCACCCTTTTCCAAGTTCATTTCTTCTTCCACTTCTTCTTCCATTGTTGTTACCATTATAAAAAAATAACTCCAGTATAATATATATACTGTGATGTTATTATAAATATGGTACAACCATATTCAGTATTCTATCCACCCTTTTAATAACATGTCACCATACGTGCGTACGTACAGCTTACCGTCTCCACGTCGTGGTGTAAATGTTATTCAATATAATATTATTTTGATGGGTATAATAATGATTTGTAACTCATGTAAATAATAAATATAACATGTTAATTATTCTGTATATATGATATACCATCCATTTATATATTATTTTAATATCAAAAGAATGATATTGTCGCTCGTGCGTACGTATGGACTACCGTCTCCACGAACGCGATGTGATTCATTCTTCATCGTATCCATTAAAATAAAATTATCATTTGATGATTTAAAAAATGATGTTTAAGGACATGATATCATTATAGATATGGATAATATAAAACCTATCCTTTACAAACATGTTTTACGTAACAAAACATATAAAAGAAAACATGTAAGTTAACACCCGAAACAACGATAATACTAAGATATTATTATCAAATCAATATTAAAATATCATATATGATATCATATTAATGTATATGATTCTTGTATAATTTAATAACAATTATTTCACCATTATACAAGAGGTTAACCTACCCCAACCAAGTAAAAGTACAAGGTAAGGGTTATTTCACAATCTCTTCATTATCCGAGGTTGTTTATATGTAATAATCTACTGGGATCTCTTTATCATCCACATCCATGTTTCTTCAAAATGTATTTCACAACATTTTTATTATTTACAAGAATATGGGTTAAATTCATTTATACCCATGTTTGACTTTTTATAAGAGGAATCTTTCCGTCGTTTTCAAAACAAGGGCCTTTTTAACCTTTTCGACAGAATTAAGGTAGGAATGTTTTTTTTAACTTATACGGTGGGTTCGGTTATTTTCCGCCATTATAAAATATTCAAAGCTTTCCTTACGAGATTATAAGAATATTCTCAAATAAAATGTTTTATTTTATATGGCTCTTAAATGATTTCAAAAATAGAAAGAGATATTTCTCTAAAAAGTGTTTTGATTTCATCTATGTCAACATCCTTTGATGGATTTTACACTTATTTGAAGTTGATTTATTATGATACAAAACTTATATATTGTATTGAAGGTTTTGTGATATGTTTGACTGTGGATGTGCTATTTTTATACCATTCATTGTTTATGGTGAATTTATTGACATTTCGTATGCTAGTTTTAATACGAATGTTTATGTTATGTTGAAACCTTTTCATATGGGAATGCATTGGACTTAATATGTGACGGGTGGAGCCCGCTATAGCTCCTCGATGAATCGGTAGGTCTCATGAGACAAACTAGTGTCTTGGCACAAGGCCTTGGCAAAATCTTATTTGTAGTCTTGGCATGAGGCCTTGGCTATGTGGTTATGATAGTCTGGCATTATGCATTCCAACATTATGAAAGTGGTTATTGATTTTTCATGTGATTATTCGATTAGTAGAGTATCCATATGAATGAGTAAATTGCATTATTTCATTTTATTTATGCCATATAATTTTGAATGTTCAATTTTGAAAGGCTTTTGTTTTAGTTATACATTGCCTTAAATGTTTATTCTTATTTATGAAAGTTTCCGCTATATTGTTATCCTTACTGGGCATTTGAGCTCACCCCTTTTCTAGGTTTTATTTTTCCGAGGAAGTGAAGAAGTAAATTATGAATGACCTGCAAGGATATTATGTGGGGATAGGAGTGTGGATTATGGAGACATTATGTTGTTGTAGTAGTTTTTTCATTTTATGATGTAATGTAAAACTTATGAATATATCTAGTGTTTCCAAGGCTACTAAACCAATCAGTCTTTCGATATTTTATCTTTCTTGTGATCATGCCAATGTTATGTAATAATGCACCGACTCTGGGTAACTAGGGTCGGGTGTTACATCCCCCATCCGGCATCAATGTGACACGTGATGCACAAATTGATGGAATTTTAATGCTACTAAACATGCTCAAAATTTAAACAATTATAAACATAATTTGAATACATTCATGAACTTATGTGAGATGAATTATGAGATAATGCCAACGAGTATGTCCCAAAAATCTTACCAATATATGAAAAACAATGTAGAAAAAAATAGCACCTCTACTCTAAAAAAATAGAAAATAAAACTCAAACAACTCACAAAGAGTGTATCTTAAAAAAAATTCAAATAAAGAAAATAGAAGCAAATAAAAATAAACACATGGTTAAATCATGTATATTAAAATAAAAAACATCCCTACACTTGAAACCATTGCAGAATTTGAAAAATCCCCACCTAAAGGAATGACAATGGCTAGAACCCAATTAGTAGGATATATTCCCCAAGAACAGGGTAACACTATAAATATCATGTACCACCAATAGTCAGAGGGATAATATCTAAACCCACGATAACACTGGTGATCCAAGGGCAGCTAGCTATTGGCTAAAAAATTTCATCATATTCCAGGTTTCTGTTGATATATATGAACAACCAAAATAGCTAAAGAGATCCTGAAACAATCACCATGAAGCCCAGTCATCACCAAACCTATTTAGATTACACTTCCGCTCTGAACATTATCAATTCTCATTCACCACTTGCAACAAGTTGACACATATAGACACCAGACCATAAATTAGGACTCTAACTAGAAGAAAAAACATGAGATAATTACCAACTCACTCTCTTAAGGAAAAATGTAGAACCAGGAGTCCAAAAAATAGCTGAACGACCCTTCCACACACCTCATTACTAACCAATACACCCACCTAGGTCACCCTCGCACAAACCCATCCTACCCATAAACCTGAGACACTAACCAGACAACTCTAAGATTCGAATGGTCTTAATTATGGCATAAGAAATAGGGAAAAAATAAGAGAATGAAAAATCCATAAAATATTGCACAATTATATAAAATTATAGAATACGATTAATGATGAACAAAACATCAAAGAATTATGATGAGTAAAATGCACTATGAAATAAATTAATGCAATGAATAATCATTTATGAATTTTTATAACACAAAATTATACACAATTTGGCTATGATACCACTTTTTGGGGCTTCACTACGACAGGAAGTAACCATTAAACTAACCAAGATACATTCGGTATAATTTTTTTTCATAAACTCAATGAAATATGAAATAAAAACAACATCAAAGCATGAGCATAAAATCCAACAAAACACTCAACAAATATCACAGAAAAGAAGTCAAAAAACACCCCAACGAATAAAATTAAATAAGGTTCAGAGCCCCCTTACCAAGGAATATACCACACTTTAGTATAATACTTGTGCTTTAATGAACTAATATAAAATAAAATCCACCACATGGATCAAGAACCCATGTTGTCCAGGTTTTGGGACACTGTCTGAGTCTATTGTGATTTTCCAACTTCACTATTTTCCAGATACTATATCCTACAGGTTCAAGAAATCAATGCAGCACCATATTCATGAACCATGTAGGACAGATGATGATATTATATTAACTTATCTTCAATCCTAGGTGAATCAGGAATCAGACAGCCAAAACCACACCTAAATATCCCTTAGTGATGGGAGTGGATAACTAGAAATCACAAACTGAAAACACATTATTGTGCAAAAACTGAAGAGAATCCTAATATATTGGCGTCATTTTCGATGAATGAAGACACAAATCAAATAAGAAGCCATCCATATTTCAAAATATGACCAGATCAATATATGACCACATCATTCTAGAAATCATCTTTTCCCTTCAAGAGACCCAAAATCACACCCAAAATTGAGTGAAACTCAAATACTTTCCTTTCCCATCTCTCTTGACCGATTCTGATCCCCATATTAGCAAGAGATATTGTGGATGTGTGGTGAAAATTATGTGGCACCATAAAATCCCTATACACCTTGGAACCTAAAGACCAGATACATGAAATATGAGGCTATCAAGTCTTATGGAGGGGGAATTGTAAAAATCGTGGAGAGCGTGTAGTCAACCTAAAGAATCCCTCATATAACTCAAGAGGGACATGCGAATGATTGAGATTCCACGGGTGTCAACCACTTAAAGCTGTAAAACAATCACTCAAACCATAATATGGGTTTTAATATAAAATGAATTTAATTAAAATCAAACATGAGTATAAAATTTACCTCCTAATATTAAAGGATAAAATCTGGGTTCATGGTTGTCTATTTATTGATTCTGTGTTGTTAAAGATTACATAAAAATGGAAATTTTAATGCTGGTTAGTAGTTGATTAATTTAGAGTAATATTGTTATAATAATCTCATGTTATAGAGTTTTAGACATCTTTCATGTGGAATTTTTAATGTTTGAAATTATATGGGAAATGCAAGTTTCCATTAATTGGGAAGATAAATTGTCATTTTAGAAAAATTAATCAGTGTATTAAGAGGAGGTAATTTTCATTTTTTACGGTATTGGAGAAAAAAATTAAATAAAGGAAAATGACAGATAGAACGTGATAGTATTAGAAAACTGTTTCATAGAAAATTCAATCACACAAAACAGAGGATGATAAAGCTGGAAGAAGAGTCAAACCGGTGGGGGTGATTCCTCTAGATTCTCAGTTTCTCCAATATTTGAAGTTTTTTTATCGGTAAGTAATTTTTAGCGGAATGATATTATTATTGTTTTAATAATTTCCTTGATTTTTATTATTTTCAATTGTTCCACTATTCATCATAGTTTTAGAAAAAATTATTTTTTAGTATAATTTAGGATTAACGACATTCAATCGTGATCAAATGTTTAAGATTTTATTAACATTTTTGTGAAATTTATTTTGACAATTAATTTTTCAATTAACCAGATATTTGAGAATTAAACGCCTTCATTTAATGAATCATTATGTGGTTTCTTTCATTAAATCATTTCATATAGTTGGGATATTTTTTAGATCCAAAAAATAGTACTTGACTCACCATTTATCAATTTCCCAGTAGATTCAGTGGAAACTACCCCTTCATAAATGGGGATCCAATCATTCTTCACTGATTGAATATTATTTTCAAATACCAAAAAAAATAAAAAATATCAAGGTTCATCCATTTTTATCAATATTAATATGTTAATTTTCAATTCACTAACTTTAACTCATTCACGCAAATTTATTCTTTAGATACACATCAAAACATTATTTTTCTCAATCATAAAATGTTTTATTTCTAGTTTTGAGATATTTTTCTTGGTTCGCACACATATAATTTTTCATTCCCTATAGTTTTGATCTGTCTTGGATAAACAAGAGTTGTTCGGAATAAAATAAAATTGATAATATAACAACATCTATCAAACACCTCCATGAACTGATTTTCTTCATTATTTAAAAAATATTCTCATCAAGAGGATGAAACAAATGATTAAAACTGGCATGTATAACATAATTTTGATTTCAGAAAAGAAAGATACTATATAACATATTCATTTTCATTCTAGTAATAAAAAAGGAAATTTTTCTTTTATGCATATGTGTACTACCACCTACATGATACAACATATTTTTTCAACATCCACCATTCAAGGATGGTTCTAAATTAAATTAATGTATAAAAATAACAATTATACCATGATTAATATTCTATAGATGATGTACCATGACCCTTTTACCATATTCATCATACTAAATTCATTATAAACTGAAAAAGAGTTATTAAAAAGTATAAAACTAAAATATTTTTATTACTCTAGATGGTAGATGTATGAAGGAGATGATTTGGTACTTGAGTTATGATACATTATTTTGAAAAACAATTTTTAATAGTTTTCCTTCCAATACTTTTTTCACCTTGTCTAAGTTCATTTTGATGTTTCAATAGTGTCTTTTTTTATTCTTTAAATATTCCAGAATTTCAATTTTGACTATTTTTTACCTTCTTTACAATGTATTAAGAATAAAATTTTCAATGTTTTTTGAATGGGTTATTTTCAAATTTTTCAAAAAAGTAGAAATTTTTTTATTAATGTTTTGATTGACCTTACTTTCACAAGATTGTATCCATTATTAATTATAAATATTAACCTATAATTTGGCATGGATTTTTATAGAATATTTTACTTATGCACTTCATGTTTTTTTTTGTTTCAAATTTTTTTCTATTGAAATGGAAATTTCATCTAATTTATATGAGATGTCAAAAAAAGATATTATTTATGGTCATGGATTCCAATTTAAAATATTTTTACAGTCAATGTCAAATAAATATGTGTTTAATTAATTCTAAGGTTCTTATAAATTTTATTTTAATTTTTCGTGACCCTGAAATAGCAATAATGATGGGTGATCCTAGAATAACACTCCAAAGCATTGGGTAAATTAATAGAGTTTATCAGTGATATGTTCCACATAAGTGGTGTAGAAACTATACAAATAGGTGATTAAATTGTAATGGTTCTTATATAGGTAAATGTAATGATAATTTCTGAAGGTACATACATGATATGATTATAATAGTTTATAATGGAAATATTTTGGTTTCAAAAAGATGGAAAATGAGCTTCTGTTTTTATGGGATGTTTGTGAATTTATAAAAAAAGGAATGTAATTTTTTTTCAATGAATGGTTATTATTAGATTTCATTTTTTAAAAGAATCAGTTATCATTATGAATTTATATTTATTATTTTGAAATATGTTTTTTATGAAAACTATTTAAAATTTAGGTTTTTATAGAAAAGTAAATGAATATTTTAGCTCAGATGTTTAATGAAAAAATATCAAAAAAACTTATGGTTGTTTTTTGATTATAATGGAGTTACTAGATTCTTTTATTTTATTGACCTTAATAAGATTTTTTTCTCTTTAAATCTAATCAATTTTTATTTATAAGGATTAAGGGTGAGTCAGAACATTAATAAAGTCGTAGTTTTAGATAAGGTAGTTAACATAAATGAAGAAAGTTTGTCACAATAAAGAACATGTTTTATGAGAAAAATGTTCACTATGTGGAAATGACACCATTTTAATGTAACCAATTTCTTAATTATCAAAAACTATAAACCAAAAAAAGTTTTTTGGGAAACATGTGATGAAATATATTGCATAAATCATATAATTTTTTGGATGTTATATGAATTTTTTTAAATGTATATTTTCTTTGGACATTTCGTCGTTCACCATCACTTAATTTTATTAATATCTAATGAGAGATTATTCTATATGATCCAATCATAGATTTTTTGTACAAATTTACATAATTACAGTTAAAATATGGGTTGGGATCTTCTCTATTAAATTGGAATCTAATAGATCTGGAGGCGGTATGGAAAATCACCACTACCTTGGGTTACATCCAATTCAGAATGAACATTAATCGTTATGGATAGGGTGATTGGAATAGTTTGGATCAATATTTAGATTGTCTCATGGTATGAGGGTTTTCTCAATGTCGGTTCTGAAAGGGGAGAACCTTCTAGTCAAAGTGATATGCCACTATAGGGAGGTCCTTTATAGAAAATTTCTTAATGGTGCAGACTACTATTATGAATTAATGTTTGAAAAAATGGAGGATTTTGGTATCATATTAATTAGGGAGTACCTTCACTGTGGAAAATGGTAGGGATTGACCATATTTCCATTTTCTATTCTATCCATTAGAAGTATTTCTATACTCTACATCGTAATAATAATTCCCATGATCGGTCATAATATTTCAATTAGAATGACATTTATGGAAAAAACTCTAGGGGGGACCTCTAGATCCAATACTAGTAACATTATTGGGAGGTCCTCAGAAAATATACATATATTCTTTATCACATGAGGAGTTAGTAGAATCATGGGCCACTATGGAAATGTGTTTTATGGGCTCAAGAATATCATCATTGAGCGAGGTAAGAATATGGGCCTACACATGATCTTTGGCTTTACCCTAGTGAATATTCTACCTTAGATGTTATCTGTTATGATGTTAGTGTCACGTTTTGTGAAAAACTACTATCATATTTGGGAACCTCCATAGGAAACCACAACATTGATATTGTTTTAAGTTTATGGGATTCCTCAGAATGGGATGGAATGTGTGATTGCCTTTTAGTTTCCATTAGGATATGATGAGGTCATTACATGCACAGAATGAAAGTAGGAATGTATTCCTACTACTAAATGATTATAGAGATAGAGAAAATTGGCCTTATAGATTTGGATGGAATTTTTACCTAACTTAAAGTGGATATTTAAATGAGATTTTATCTATAATTATAATGAGAATGTGTTAATTTTCATTCTATTCATTCTTTATTGGGGTGTGATTGTGATCCTCCTAAATGGGAGTAAGAATATGTGCCTTCTCATTAGTAGATTTTCTTATATGTTGAGGATATACTCTAGTGGTGTAGGTGGGAATTCATGTTTACTCCAATTGAATGTCACAATTTTAAGAAAACCATCATTAACCGGAGAATAGATGTTTTCTTAATTATAATAAACTCTTATTATATATTGAGGAGATACTCTACTGGTGGGGGGATATGTGTTTTCCAAATTTTAGAATAAAGTATATGAAAAAACCCATTTTAGATACTTTTTCCATAATAAATTGATAGTTTTATATTATGTAGGAGGGAATATTCAACTTCCCATTAATTTCCTCCAAAATGATTTCATGGTATTTTCTAGCAGGAATAGGAATGTGTAGCTAATTCTTGGTAGGATAATGGATATATTATTGCTCATGTCCTCTAGCTTCAACCAAGATACAATGTTGGTTTTGATATGTTTGTCCACTAATATGTGTTTGATGGCTAGATTCTATTGGGATATGGAGACATGAATCCTTTGATTCCACCAAATCATGTTGGTAGGCTTAGTGGGTGTGAATTGGAATGTGTTCCAACTGTTAGATTTTCTCCAAGGAATATTTGTAGGATTATATATTTTAAGAAGTAATATATGAAAATTTCAAATGGGTGGATGTCATCAACACCTGATGAGCTTTTTTGGATGCTCATATTATAGTTACTAGAGTAAGGATCCCCAATATGGCATCTCTATTAGTATGTTGAGGGGTTGATATCACCTGCCACTAAATAGTGGAAACTGAAAAGAGCCATCGCATTTGACTCTAAAACCAAGATAATTGAACTCATGAATTGGATTACATAGATAAGGTAGATTATTATTGGTTTGTTCCAATGACATACTATGGAAGGAGATGACTTTTGTGGTAGTTGATAACCATTTCATTGTGATATGTTACTGATAATACTGTTATTAAGGATTCATATAACAGATGGGTTATCACTCTAACTCTGTGGTCTAGATTATACTACCAATTTTATTCATCAATAAATGTGAAATCATCACCTATCAGTAAAGGTGCCTAGTGGGTGAAAATCTGTAATTGTCTAATGAGGCTCTATCTCCTTTAATAATTATGTTATATGAGAATCATTTTAGGTATTTTATTAATTTAGATTGATTGGAGATCTATAAGTTTTCAAAATATATATAAAACATAAATAATAAAACCCATAAATATAACATTATAATCAAAATACATATTTCACTAATCACTTTCACAGTAAAATGTTTTGAAGTGGGGTCACTTTCTTACATGTGATAACCTTAAGACGTCTAGTTTTGAAAGGATATAATTGTTGAAAGACTAACCTTTGTTCAAATATTTTTGTTTTTGGTAGCGTGTGATGGGATATATTTTTAGAAAAAAAAATATACTCAATGTCTCCCACATCATGATAAGATATTAAACCATGAACCTTCTTTTTAATGTCCGGAGGTCAATGGAGATTTCATAACAAATATTCTTTTGGAAGCTTGTTGTCCATGAAGGTAGGCGTTCAGTCTAATCAAAAATTATTTAGGGAAGTTTTTCATATTATTGGACTCTTTTATTGATTTAAAATTTATTTTGTGAATATTTCATATATCTTAGTATGGAATAGGTTACATGTGTGATAACTATTAGCCAATAATCCATCTCGATGTGAACATATGTATGTGTAAGAGGTTCTCCATCACTGTGAACATATGTATATATCAAAGGTTCTCTATAAATAGAATCACTTGTATGTATCATAATTTGATCATCTTGTTTTTTATTAATAGTTGATGCTTAATCTAAAGGGGTTGTGGTTTAAAGGATCATACTAGGACACTCTAGAGTTTAACAACATCCTTGGAAGGGGTAAAATTCTATAGTGTGGGGAAATGGCCCCAAAAATCGGATTTTTATGTATCCCTAAAAAAGGAATCACAACCCACATGGTTTGGTTCCACATAATAGGGAACATCTTACCTTTTAAGATAACATAATATTGATTGATCCATGCTGTTTAATGCGATTTAGTAAGGATGAGTAGGATAAATATGGGTATAAATTGTTGGCGGGGGACTTAAAAATGAAATCAACTTTTCGTTTAACCTAGTAATGAATATGGTCCAATGATATTGGGTAGACCTCATAAGAAATATATCCTTGTAAAGATAGATATTTCTATGAATATTTCTTGGCAAGAGTAATGTTATTATACCTAAAGGTAATATAGACCTCTAAGAGGGGGTAAAATATTTTGGAATATGGAATGATGGTGGTATGATCTATAAGGAATATAAAACTACATAAGGTGTATATTATCTTATATGGAATATTTCTTATCTTGTAAGGGTGTATAGACTCACAAATATATGACCCAATGAGGATATGTAGATGGTTTTTATATTGGATTTGATCCTTGCTGATTCGTATTATGAATCATATTTAATAGTCATCAAATTCCATGTTGTTAATGATTCATAGATTAATGTTCTGTAATGGTGTCATGCTATGGAGTTTAATGTCTTCTAGAAAAGGAACATTTTTAGAAGTTTAAAGTCATGCAACTAGACTACTAGATGATTCTTATAATGCATCTCGATAAATCTAATAAATAGATCAACTAAACCCATTACCCTAACTGAGTCATATTTAGTGTGGAAACAAGATATAGAGGATCATTTTTATTATATTAGAGTACACAAAAATATATTAAATGGTGCTTCTGCGTTGGTTATACTCGGGTAGGATTCAAATGTTGGGATAGTGGACACAATAAGAGACTGAGTGGGACTTATGCCTGAGAATCCCATAGATACCCATCTTAGTAAATGAGTCAAGTGAATATTTTGTTGGTCTTGCAACTAAGAGGAAGCTTATGTGGTAAGATAAATGTTATTATTATTACCAATAAGAGGTCCATGTTTGATGTATTTTAATAATTCTAATTGAATAATTGACACTGATTTATAAGACCACACAAGTCACGTTCTATGTGAAAAAAAGAGATAATAAAGGGTTGATCACATTTTCTAAGTATAAAAAATTATATTTTGATGGTGCTTGTGCCCTGGGACATTCCATGAATGAATTCAAGTCATATCATGCTCAAGACCTAAGGCATCATGTGCATAATTCAGAGGGAATTCCCTATTTTTCAATATGGGTAATCTTTCGATTCTACATCATATGATGATGATAATTTAAAAATAGTTTAAAATCCTTCTATGAGGACGTTATTTTATTGAGTTCTTCATCATTCAACTCAGACATCTATTTCATGAAAGGAGTGAGAATGATGATGGTTTTGGGTGCAGTGGAATCGCCTTTCGTGAGAGGTAAATTAAACTTTATTTCAACATAGAGTTAGATGACATCTCAATAGTGTATATTTTCACATTAAATTTATACTTAATTTATTTATGTTTGGAATAAATATTTTACCTTGTCTTTGGATAATTTATTTGAGGTAGAAGTTGGTTATCAAAAATCCATTTTCTAGATTAAAATTGTTGTGAAATAAGGATCTTATTGAAGAATAACTCTTGTGGTGATGCCCACATGTTCTTTTGATCTTTTAGAAACATTAATTTATTTTTTAGTTCTGGAAAGCGGAATCAATTGTCTGGCATTGTTCATGTCGATTACTCATCCATCCATCTTGATGAAATATCTCTTGGAACTCTTTTTCTTGTTAGATAGAGAGATAGAGGACACTAAAAGAGAAATCCTACACTATAGAACTAGTCATATCGTTATAGATCTTGGGTTTAAGATAAAATATTATTTAATTTAAAAACATTTCTTCAATAATATTATAATAATTAATATACCTTATTCCATATATTAATTTTTTTCCCATTATGCTAACTTTAGAAATGATAAATATTATATTACATATTTATAAATTAATATTTATCAACAAACGTGATCTTTTTCTACTTGTATTACTATGTATTTATTGAATTCATAAATAAATATTTTATTCAGTTAAATAAATATTTTATACATTAATCATAGAATGAATATTTATTTATTATTAAATAAATAATATATATAGTTTATTTAATAACCGGTGAATAAATTTATAATAAATATTCACATAATTAAATAAATTATTTATTTAATTTATAATTAAATATTAAATACCTTGTGAATATTAGTGAATAATAAAACATGAGAAAATTTATTCATTAGTCATGAGAATAATTTTCAGTAAAATAATTAAATTCAAGATCAACAGAAGAACTCAGTTTATGACCCTCTAGGAACCATTCTCTCTAGAAATAGGATAGATTGCATAAATTATATGAATACTATATAGGAATGGGTAAAGGAACCCAAGAGAAAGAACTTAATTTCACAACACCGATAACCACATATGAATTAACATTGTGTTATGTAAACTCTTTGTCTCAATATCTAATCATGTGTGTCTCTTATAAATGTCATCAACCTATATTCTTGTTACTTGTTTATTTTATTATATGAAATAAATGACATTACACCATGGCCATGGAATTTAGTGTGATAGTTATATTCTAATAAAAGGGATGAGACATCGTATATTATAAATATAGAATTGGAATATTCTTCCATGGCTTAATAATTAAAAACATGTTATTCTTAATGCACACAACATATCATACTTTTTCATGAAATGTTATCATCATTGTTTAAAAAACACATCTATGAGTGTGACTCAAAACATGCGTTAATAGGAATATTAAATTATAAGGGCCATTACACATTCTCACAAGAATGAATATTTGAGGACACCAAAACATGAAGAATTCCTACTAGAGGAAAAGTTCTTATAATCTCCCATCATGTTAATTACCATGTGAAAACATTATGAAAAGAATCCTCAACTTCTTATAAGTACTCACACTTGATGTTCTATATACTATATTCCCTATTATACTATATTATCCAACGGAATAACTATATTTACACGATGGACCTTGAATTTAGTTTGATAGCTATATTCGAATAAAAGGGATGAGAAATCAACTTTTATAAATATGGAATGGGAAAATTCTTCCTCAAAATAATAATTAACAACTTTTTATTCTTGGCGCACACAACATATCTTAGTTTTCCATGAATAGTTATCATCATTTTTTACAACATACATCTATGTGTGCTAATTCATAAAAAGAATTAATAATAATAATAAAGTATATAGACCATTACACTTGCCCACAAGTAGAAATATCTCATGACACCAAATCAAGTTTAATTCCTACTAGTTGTATAGTTGTCATAATATCATGTCTATTTAATTACCAAGTGAAAACATCATGAGAAGGAGCCCCATATTCATATAATTACTCACACCTAATGTTCTATATATTATATTCCCTATTATACTATATTATAAAACTAACTAACTATTTTGATGAATATTTTATTATAATTTCATGGTTCTCAAAATAGTGGGGTACTATAATGACCTTATCTATGCGAAAATTACTCCAAGACATTATTGCATCAATATTATATTGAAGAAAAAAAATTCAATAATATATTTAAATTAATATAAAATGATTTGAATATATATATATATTTGTCTGTGAGTGTCATCAAATGTGAAAATTAGTTGGTTTTATGGATCTAACTCTAAAAAAGTAAAGGTTGTGTGGGTCTTACATATCACGATTCAAAATTGGATGACATGTCTCTAATAATATAACCCATAAAAGGATTTAAATTACTATGACCGGATATAACTGAAGTTATTTTAATTGTTATGACCCTTATAGACATCCATATTTAAGGATAAAACATAGTTGGAGACTATTTATTCATTATTGGATTTAGTTTTTAAATGGATAAAGGGAAACCAAATGCTTCTCAATACATTTCCCAAGAAGGAAGGGCAATGGACACTTTATGTTATACACTTCATATATGAGGATATACTATGAGTGTTTGTATACCTCAAAAAGATATAAGATTGGTAATTCATCATAAGGAACCCTTCTTGAAGCTCCACGTACATGGAAACCAGTACTAACTAAGTTCACAAAGATTCTTTGAAAATACCCTCTACAGATGGGGTGAAACATGAAGGATATTCCTTATGGGTGATTCATGAATGACATGCTTACTAATGTAACATTCCCTCTTTTTATATTTTTAACTTTGAAAAATTACATTAACGCGGGATCTAAAAAAATGTTCATCTCTAGCACTCTTCTTTTTCTTCCATCAGCATCCATCTGTACCTATCTTTTGGGAAGGAAAAGGAGTATTCACATGAATTGTTTGATCAACTGCTCTCCAAAAATAGATGGTCGCATGATCATAAACCAAAGGGGTCTATATAGGATTTATCAACTCATTTGGGACATTTTGGTGGAAATTCATGCTTCACATCATTTTATGTTATTTTATTAAAATACACACCTCTCAGTTGAGAAGGAATAAAATTGATTATAGTAGAGAAATAATTCATACCTTTTTTCAAAGGTCAATTCCAAGAGAGGATGGTGGTTCTCAAGGTGATCAAAATGCTTTATAGCTTCCTTTACATTCCCATGTATTAGAAAAACATTAATTTTAAAGGGAAAAATTAACCTTCTACATACAAATGAAAATTTAATGTGATAAGAGGTGCTTCGAAAAGGGTTCAAAGTGCTATGCAGCCATCCTACCTTTTCTGAAATTTTTCAACATAAAATTGTATATGGGAGGGAATAATAAGACCCATTGAAATTTTAAATGGAAATTCCATGTGGGAGAAGTTGATTTCTGGTCTGATGTTGATTATTTATAGATGGGTCCTCACAAATGATATTTTGTTTCATGAAGCATTATATTCTTTATGCAATATTCATCCCTTTTCCTATTTCTTCTCTATTTTCCATCTTGTCAATACCACTTTTGGTTAATGAAATTTTATCTAATACATTTGTAAAACGTTTAATCATTTATGACCTCAATAAAGACCCCCATAATGAACATTCCCATCGCAATTTCCATGAGGGAATGATAATTCATGGATATGTCCTCATCCTTCTCCATCTCCCCTATACTAACTAAAATCCTATTAGATCTATTTCTGGTACATTCATGAGAACTTATATCTAAATATAATTATGATAAATACTTCTAATACATACTCCAAATCAATCAAAAACTATAATTCCTTATATTTGATATCGTCTATCTATATATCTTTTCATTTTGCAGATATATTGATTGCACGATGGAGACTACCTAGACCACACATGCATTCTCTCGATCACTAATTCCTTAGCTAGTACCTCTCAATATATAGGAAATTAAAATAGGGTGACATGATTTTGAATAGTGGGATTCCAAAACTTCTCAAAATGATTTTCTAAATCCACATCATTTGGTAAAATATTATGCTAAAATAAAGGACCCTAAATGAAATATCAAGATCCCTTCCACTCATTCTCCCTAAAAGAATATAAATAATCTCATTCCACTTAACAACCTTAATTATAGAAAAAATAAATTATATATTGTACTAATTCTATAAATACTTCCATTAGAATATAGATTCATCATGCTCCTAAATTAATAAAACCCTCTATTAATTTTAATCCCCTATAAACTGAATAACATCTAATATAATTCATCAATCATTTATAAAACATATTAAATTAAAGGATATCTCCAAATCCTCTAAATAACACTCCTTAACCTAATTAGCAACACTCCCCTTTAATTTCAACAAACTATGATTTTGAAAATAATACAATATCTTCATCATTTACTCAAACTTCATTTTTGAGTTAACCACATAATAAAAAGGAAACTTGTAAACCCAAGAACTTTGAATTAATTTTAGATCAACTAATTACCTTTAATTTTTAACTCTTAAAATCAACCTAATTCAAAAAACGGGAGATAAAGCATGATAAATGTACTATTAATATGAATCTACATTATAATATGAAGGTTATTAACAATGGAAGAACCTATTGGGTGGATGACCATAATGGTATAATTGGATTTTAGTGATATTTTTTAAATTTATCAAGACATAAACATCATCACTTCTGAAACATTTCAACACATATTGAAAAACAAACCATGGAACCCAAAGAGATGATATTTTCATGTTAAATATATAATTAATTTAAATAAGATATAAAGAAATGGTACCTACTCTTAGGATATTTCAAAGAATATTCTGTTGATCTTCTAAAACCCCCCTTTTTAAATTACTATCTTTGTGGTGGTAGGATCCAATTGAAGAATATTTCTATCCATGATACTCATGTACGATTTTGAACTCTAAGTAACACTGAGATAAAACTGAGTTCTAACATGGTGAGTCAATCCCATTGCACGGTTTCTCATCATTAATTATAGTTCCTTTCGGCTTGAAGGATTCCCTCTTGTTCTTCTCATTCCTAAGAAGAGTATTGAAGGACGAATTCAAGAAATAATTCCATTGTGCACAACAATTCTCAATTTTCAATTAACACTACATAGTAGATGTAACCATATATTAATAGATTTAGAGTTTAGGATAAAATATTATTTAATTTCACAACAGATATTAAATAATATAATAAAACTAATCTAACCTTATTCCATTTATTATTATTATTATTATTTTAAGTCGTGTTCTAACTAGTGAAATAATAAATATTATTTTAATAGCTTGGAAATTAATATTTATCAGCTAACACAATCGTGGTCTCATCATTTTCCTCATTATTTATGGAATAACCAAATAAATAGTTAATATATATATTTATTCATAACTAAATAATATATTCATAGTTTAGATAATAAATATTTATTAAATAGTCAATAAAAAAATTAAATATTCTTATTCATCATTTTGGAATAAATATTTATTTTATTTATGTTTTCCATAAAATTTGACTAAAATTTTTCCTCAATCTTGAGAATAATTTTTTTTAATAATTAAATTAAAATAGAATTTAATTTAGATTAATGGAAACACATAGTGTGTTTCCCTCTAAGATTCCTTATAGTTGGCATTAGGCGGGATTTTCTAAAGTACAAGATCACTACCTATAAAAGGATAAAGGAACCCCATGAGAAATAACATAATAATACAATGTTTAAAACCACATATGAGTACTAAGTATGTAATAAAATCCATTTGTCTATATATCTCATGAATAATCATTCACATCCGCATCATCAGCCTATATTATTGATATATCGTTCTTTCACTATCTAAAATAAAGTCATCGTTACACCATGGATATAGAATATAATGAAACTATTCATTTTCAGTAAAAGGTTTTGGAAATCAAATTCCATAAATATGGATTGGAAAAACCCATACTCAAATTATATAAATGAAATTTCATTAGTTAAACACACAACACACCCTACATCCCATGAACATATAGTTTCATGGTTTCGGTCAATAAATCTAAGTGCTTGAGTCATGAAATGCATTAATAAATATACCATTACACTAGATCATATATAATAATATCAAATGAAACATAATAATATGATATTTTAACTAGTTTTTTTCTTTTCATAATTTATAGTCTTAGATATTTCAAAGAGAAAACATCATCAGAATAAGTCTCATCTAATTATTAGTTCCCATATGAGACAGTCAATATACTATGTGGCCCTTCATATAATGTTATCTAGTTATATAACTATATTTAAAAAACCGTTATATAATTTTATGTTTATCTTCATAGAAAGGAATTATTGAAAACTTATCAATGTAATAGATACTCAAGTACATTATTAGTTTAATTTCACATAGAATAATGAATAATATTTAATAATATTTTTTATTAACATTCAAATTGTTAAATATACATGTAAAAAAAATTATATATACTACGTTCTAGAACATTAACTCCAAAAAACTGCCACTTAGACTTGAGGCAACTACATATGAATTTCAGTCTGTGAGAACTCGCATGTTGATCATTTTTCTTCTGAGTTAAGGATTTAGCAAGGGGTTCTTTCATATTTTATTTTATGGATATTGTTCTCAAAATAAATTCACTTATTTTAGAGAAATGCCTCGTGATATAATACATCTTAATTATGAATTTCTTTTGCTAATGTGATCTTGGATCGTTTTCAAGGCACACTTCTAAAGATTATCACAATATAGGGTGATCAGATCATTACAACTACATATCACGTCAAACTATTGGATGAAGTTCCATATCATAACTACAACATTGTCTCTCTAATAAGAATAAATATACTAATAATATTTTGTAGAATATGAAACCATATCTTGGTTTTATCACATAAAACTAATAGATCCTCCTTTAAGAGTGAAGATGTATCATTTAAAGGATTTCATATTATTCTAATCTATTTGGAAACTATGATCTACATATCCTCTAATGACAATTTTTTCATGACATCCATAGAGTAGGAATATTTCTTTTGTATTATTATATTCATAAATATATTATGGAATTACATCTAATGGATGTCACTTCATTCATCGTAATATCTGCATACAACACTCAAGGCATAGGAAGAATCTATACTTATTCATAGTATGGAATACATGATTGACCCAATTGCAGATTAATAGGGATTTAGTACCTCCCTCTATCCCTCCTCATGATTTGGAAGACACTTTTTCCTGGAATAATGAATTTCATGTGACATTGGAAAAAATCCCATATTGGATTCTTCTTTACTCAATTAATTTAGTGTCTTGTTAATATATATTCCATTACTTAGATCATGATGCCTCTTGAATCTACCATGATGGATATTGATCCAAAGAATATATGTTGATTCACCTTATCCCTTCAGGGAGAATCATATATTAAACCAACATTTAGCCTACTATAAGAGCAATATTTTGTTTCCAAAAAGTAATATTTCATCTAAATAAACTATTAAAAAATGACTGAAGTCCCACTAAACTTCATATAGAAATCGGGATCTCATTCATTCTTTATGAAACCAAATTCTATTATGGATTAAAAAAACAAAATAATCCGTGTCTGGATGATAGATTTAATCCAGAAAATTATTTTATGATTTTGGCACCTTTTTATAATTTTCTATTCCAAAACTCTTTACGGTGTACCCTATTTACTTCTTTAAAATGGTTCCCATTAATGAAGGATTCTTCGACATATATTTTCAAAATCTCATAATCATGGAATTGATTAAAATGAAATTAGAATTATAATTGATTTTTACATAGTAACTGGTGAAAATAATTCGTCATGGTAAATTCCCTGATGTTTTGATATATGGAATCCATTTTATAATTCATATATTTTTTACACTTGGAAATGTATGTCCCACTAATTAATTTCTTATAGGTTACAAGATCATTTTTATTATTTTTTATTGAGTCTATATCCATGGTGACTAGAAAAAAATTTCATTCTGGTTCACTAACCTATATTGTACTGCACCACAGTACATGTTTCTCAAGAACATATTCTTCAATGGTGATTTTTGTATTTAGTTCCTTTTACAACACTTATATACCTTGATCCTAGTCTTTATAAAATTTTATCTATTTCCCACTATCACTTTTATGTATGTTTCCACTATCAAGGAATATTTAATGTCTTACCACCATAATCGTATTTATGGGGGGACATATAGTGAATATCTTCTTTTTTTCATTAGGGTATCTTGTAAAGGTATACTTATTGCCTTGGGGAGAATTTTTATCTACAAAAGAGGCCATAAAAACTCTCTAGATCCCCACAAATGTATCTAAACATGGGTCTCTCTCCATTCTATAATTGTTATGTTATACCTTATTATTCATTAACAAGTACTTGGTTTGGTATTTGTTTCTATAATTTGTATACCAAAAAGGATAATGGAAGGCTCACATTACTTATAATTGATCTCACCATGTCCAATACGGTCCCATTTATCCTTTTTCATTCATTATTCCTCTATCGAGTATAAGTAAGAGTGAGTTGTAATAGAATCCAAAAATCTCAATAATAATCAATGAAGTATTGATTAATATATTCTCCCAGTATTATTAGGGGAGTTTCATAACATTATTACAAAGATATTTCTCAATTTCATTCATTCATTCTTTGTATCTGTGAAAGGAATTTGACTTATACCTCATCAAGTAGAAATTTAAACATATACTAAAGTCATTAATTAAAGATATGTTTTCTGTGTAAACACCCATTTATTAAACTATAAATGTTCTTCAGACATTAGTATGAACCAATTCAAGATGATCATTATCCCATTCACCTTCTTCAATAAATAAGGTTTGGGTCATTTTTTGTTATAGACTGGTCTTACATTCCCCAGGTTGTTTTAGCTCAAAGGAATCAAAATATCCTTATTGGTGTAATTTATTCAAACATGTTTCATTTACATAACCTTGATGTTCATTTCATATTTGGGTGTGGTATGAGTCATGTGATGTGCATTCATTATCAATTTCCATTACTTGGTTCATTCAATAAAACTCAAAAAATATTTATTTAAATGATCCTTACCATAAAAAATTATATAATTATAAAATAAGAAACCTTAATTATTAAACATGGAAATAAATTAATATATATCTTGTCTAGATACATAAATAATTTTTCTACAAATAGGAGACCCATAATAAAAAAATTACAACCAATATCATTCATGTTAGCGATGTGAGGTGGTGTCCATGAAAACCATAACATCACATCTAACTCCATTATATTTTCATATAAAAACAACCCCTTGGAAAATCCTATTAAATAAAAAAATTTCAAATATTTTATTTCATATTTGAGTTTCATAATCTGAATCAAACGCCCAATTTTTACAAATATATATATTTCCCAAAAAAAAATATGCACTTAAAGCATCCCCTTTATTCATTTCTCGGTAGTAGTATTTCTACTAGTGATCCTTATAGCCTCATGTGAAATAGATACGATATTATTATCTTGGATGACCTTGATATTTATATTCTTATAATGGTTTTGTGGAGAATCATTTCACTTATAACATTTTTAATGGCCATTCCTTATGTTCACCAAATGGGTCAAACAATTATTACTCTTTATCTACTTAAGAACATAGGGAAGTAGAGTGGGTAGATCTAGGAGAAACTTATAAATTATGACCACATAAAATTAACGAAAAAAAATAAAGAGAAGGTCTGCGGGATTGATGTATGGATAACATCTGTTCATAGTTCATCAGTAAATTTTAACACCAGAACATCAATGAAATCAATGTAGCTAATGAGTTTTATGATGTAAGGATTAGTTGTTGAACCTTTTCTATGATTAATCTAAAATAGTGTCTTGGATATCTCTGACAACAAATATCTAGATATATCATGATTAGGTCCATAGAGATTCTTGAGTATACTATATGAATCCATGTCTTTCTGAGACTTCATAAGTTCACTAGACAAAGATGAAAAAATTAAACATTAAATTTAGGCCAAATTGCTCAAGTGTTTATCTTAGACAGTTTACTAGTCATCACCTTCCTTCATTTTAGTCAGATTAGGTATTGATGGTTCTAAAATTTGATAATTTATTTTATAGCACAACATCGCCTGAAGGCATCAAAGGCATTCTTAGATGCTATGTCCCATAATTTTATGGTATTTATCTAATATTGATCAATGGGATAATGTGGATAATGATGTTTTAATTATTATGCAGTTATAAAAGAGAATAATATTAATGCTACAAATGATTACAATTTATATGATACATAATGAATTTTAGTTTTTTTTAAGTCTACAACTATTTTATTAAGTCCCAATTTCCCCCACCAATGAATATGGAATTCCATGTTACTTAAATATTACTCTACAAAAGATCCATATTACCATTCAACAAACACAAGGGAAGGATTAATAAATTAGTCAATGGTATTTAGATAGGTAGTTATTTTCTAACTACAGGCAGGTAGCTCTTTGATTCAATAACTGAACTACCCATTCTAGAAACTCCAACTCATTTTTTCTCAATACATTAAACTATGTCACATCAAGTCTCGAGAAAGATACTTATCTTAATGTAAATTGGTTTTAAAACCCCGAACATTCATAAGAAATATATGATTCATGTAAGTGTTCCAAAAAGGGTTGGTCAAACACCACGTTCTATGGATTTCAATCAAAATTAATTTATAAAACGCTTAGTCTGACTTCATATTAAGCCATGTGATTTAATTTTTTAAGAATACTTATTTATTATTTTATTCTTTACATGTCTTTTTTATATATGTTAGATTTTACTTAAGTGATTAACCATATTTTGATAAAAAAACATTATGAATAATCTGTTTATTTATATTATATCTATACATATTAGTCCATCTATTTATGTGATCTTGGTCTTGCATCCATAAAATAAATATTTCATAAGATATAAAAAAATAACCTAGTCATGGACTTTTTTAATTATTTATTTATTTATAGGATAATAAATTAACCATTAAGCGTGTAGAAAACTCGTTGTGTCTTTCAAGGCATGAGTTTCAGCATTACTCATATCCACATGTGTATCACCTTTTTTTGGAATCAACTCGGTTCCATATTGAATCGCCTCCATGCACCTTAAGATACTACATCTATTACATATATTTATAACATACCTATAGGTTTTAGGGACCAATGGATTGGTTAGGGGTAATTATAGAAATGAAATGTGATTTGATGTGTACCTCATCCAAACTACATAATGTGTAGTAACCATCTAATGTTCATGAATTATACATTCCATTTATCTACATAACCTACTGGTAGACTAGTCATGTTCTTGAGATGTTGGACAACATGATGAGTAATCAAACTAGAAATAATGGGTTACATTAAAAAAGTTTCCACATAACCTTTAAAATAAAATATCATGTATTTTAAACATTATAATTGATGAATTACAAGTTTTGTACATTAGATATACACCATGTGTTTCATTAATTTCATAGTATATCTATATCATATTGTCAGAAACCGTATATTGGATGACACTATTTGGGAATATATTTCCTCTAAACTAGGTATACTAAAAAACATGTACACCAATTATATATTTTGTAATTAAATGGGTCATGTGTCAGGTTTTTCTAATCTACACATGTTGTTCAATAAATGATCAACATGTATTCACTTTATGGCATGTCCTATATCCCACGACACAACCAAGTGTATTGAACTTGGAAACACAGTGTATACTCTGACTATACACCATGTAAACTAGCCTCACCAGTCAGAATCTTAGGAACACTCTCATGGAATCACTTATCATTCCTCATTTATTCGTAAACCCTTAATAAAATATGAATCTTGAATAATGTAATTAAAATTCCAAATGAATTTTAATTAAAAATAATATAAAATAATAAATAATCTAGAATTAATATTGAACCACTATTTCTCATAATTGATCAAAACTAAAATAGATAATTATAAATTTAAAATGTGACACTATGATTCCACTTGAAGGTTTCAGTAATAACCAAACCGCTAGGTGGTTCTAAAACCATAATGTTTTTTGGATTTTATGGATCATTCTCCAATTATAAATGACATAATTTTCATGACCAATGAAATTTTTACATCTAATATTGACATAGAGAAGCATGAAACCCAATGAGAGGACAATTTTCACATTAAATTTATAATAAATTTAAATCTGATATAAATATAGGATAACACTTATTAGGATCATTCATTAAATAATTTATTGATTATCTGGAAAATAAGTTTCCTATTACTATCATTGTGCTAGTAGGATCTACGTGAAGAATACCTCTTGGAGTAATCCATGCATTCTCCTTTTATTTTATAGAAAAGATGATAAAACACATGGTCCTAGTGCAATAGATCTATCATCTTTTGTTGTAAATTTTAATTTCATATAGTTCCTTAAGACTAGAAGGATTGCATCTTGTTCTTCTCATTCCTGATAAGAGAAGAGAAGGATGAATTTGAGAGAGTATTCCATTGTGTAAAATTACTCTCAATACTCAATTAACCCTACAAAATAGGCATGACCATCTGTTTAAAGAGTTTGGGTTTATGTTAAAATATTATTTAAATACATAAAGACCCTTAAATAATATAATAAACTGAACATTACCCAATTCCATGTAACAAAAATTTCATTTTCAGTTTTGGGAATTTTAAATTAGAACTTCAATAAATATTATTTTACCTACTTAAAAAATTATATTTTTCAGAGGACAGAATCTTGTTCCAGTTGTGATCTTCATAATTTATTGAATATTTGAATAAATATATAACATATATTTTAGTATAAAAATATTATATTCATATCATGGTGAATAATTATCTTTTATAAATTTAATAAAATAATTATATATTCCTATTCAAAATCGAGAGAATAAATTTTTATTTGATTTATGTGATCATTAAAACATGAATAAAATTATTCCTAGATCTTAAGAAAAACTATTTTCTAGTAGTTAAACTTCAATATAATTTAATCTATATCAATAAAAACACATAATGTGTGACCCTCTTGGATTCATTCTTATTAAAATTATGTGGTCTTGCATATAGTCCAAGATTACTATATAGAGATGGGTCAAGGTACACAAGAGAAAGAACATAATATCACAAAGTCAAAAACCATTTATTAGTGATCTTCGGTAATATAATACATTTAGGTCAATATCTAATCATGTATGTTTCAAATAATTATATCTACCCATATTATTTATATTTATATATATTATTATATAATATAAACTCATCATTACACCATGGCCATAGAATTTAAAGCATTGGTTTAATTTCAATCAATGGTTTGATATTTCAACGTCCATAAAAATGGAAGGGAAAATTACTTCATTGGATACATTATTAATGACATGTAATTTATAATGCACAAAATATACCCTATATCCCACAAACTTATAGAATCACAATTTTGGTTGGTAAATCTACTTCCATGAGTTATGATGTACATTAAGAATAATCTAAATGTACAAGGGCTATTACACATGCTAATAGATAGGAATATATGATGACATGTAAACATAAATAATTCCTACTGGTGGGTATATTCTAATAATCTCCCATCATAGTAATTATCTCATGTGAACTTCATGAGAAGAATTATTATCTTCTTATAGGCACTCACAACTGATAGTAAAAACACTATATTCCCCTTCATATAATTTCATATATACATAGAAATATTTTTAAGAATATTTTTTTATCAATTCAATGTTCTCATTATAGTGAATAACTGATATGACCTTATCAATGCAATGATACTCTAGGAAATTATTACATTCAACTCATTCAAAATAATGGACAATATGTAATACAGTGTTTTTTAATATTAAAAATATTTTAATATACAAGTAATCTAAAATTTAAATAGTTGATACTAATACTCCAACTCCAAAAAATCAGATTCATGAATCATATCATGGGTTATAACACCAAGTTCCTTGCATCAAATTATAGGTGACCATTACAATCAGTAATTCATTCATTTGAAAATATTTTTTGTTAAACAAATCATTTATACAATTTTGACATCTATTAATTCATTATTCATTAATCATATTTCATTGTATACCCATACTGTTTCCTAATAATAATTATTTATAGTCATAGTTATTAATAATTATTCATTAAATACTCACTGGTTATAAATTATAACCCATCTCTGATTACTATCATCATTTATTTTAAAAACGTTATAGGCCATCGATTTATCCTAACATGACCAAACAACAACTAAACCCATTAGTATGTAAACTACCACACATCTCATGCCAATAACCATAATCATAACCTCCAAAATACTTATTTTCCACACATATAGTATTTACAGTACTAGAATAACCATTTAATAACTCATCCACCACTACCATAAATAATTCAAACCTCATAATCCCAACCATCCATAATAAAAATTCTTTAAAACTCCTCTATTACTAGAAAGGCCCTTCATACTGTATCAAAAATTGGATAATATGAATTCTAGAAACAAAACAATAACTTCTCATTAATCATTCTTTTCATATTAAAAAAATATTCTCATGTCCAAACATCAACACCATTACTCCAAATTTACAAAAAAAAACTAATTAAATACCAAAATTAAGTGATTAAACCATTTTGAAATGTTATTATAGAAAATTAATATTTTTTAAAAAAGTATATGAACACACAGACAATGACTCTATTAATAATTAAATCGACAAATTCATCAATAAATATGAAATATCAAGAAATTCTATAAAAGACATTCAATCACCCATTTCGATTCATTTTTTATTTTTCTAGTTTATTATATTATGATGTTAATCCTTACCAACCTCCCATTGAAAGAAAAAATGAAATATAATTCTGTTATTTTCATATAAATAAGGATGGTTATGTATTGAATACCAAACCTCAACCAATAATTCCATAATCAATGTAGAATAGAGATAATAAAATGAAAAAATACCCAACAATACCAAATAGAGATCCTAAAAAATTTATAGAAAATCAGTATCCCTCAAAAAAGATACCCAATACTAAAAGAATGATGTCCAAACCACTATCACGGTTTCTCCAAATAATAAATACAAAGGGATAAAATCATGGAGTGGAATAAGAATCAACTTATATCTCAGAGTGGTTAATCTCACAATGTCATTGGAAACTCTAATAATAATATGGATAAAGATATCTGAATATGAACCACTTGACAAAAAAGTGTTTAATAAATTTCAAGAAATATGGTAAAATTTGAGAAGGAACTCATATGTATAATAATTCTAGAAAATTATAGTTACACTGTGTGAAAAATATCACCATTCTGTAATACAACTTTGATCTAGGAACAATATTGTGATATCAACTAAATCTCAAGGGTAAAAATGAATTAAAACCAATGTTAATAAAAATGGGTATAATAAATCCAAGGATACTAGGCTAAAATAACATAACTCATGAGAATCACAGTATGATATTAGGCCTAATAAATAAAACATGATAAACCCCAAAACAACTGATGGCCTAATGGATGCGACCATGGTGAAATAGTTTTCAAATAAACAATCTAGGGAAACAAAACACATAGTTCTCCTTGGTGAAATGAGAATGTTATATCCAAAATATATTTTATAGAATAATAACCAAAATTCAAATGTTAGATAAACATTAGAAATCTCACATGATGTCCAACTCAGATGATATAAACTTGACATACCTCCATAAGAACACACCATGATCAAAATTACCCTGAAAAATCCACCTTCACATAAGATAAACTCAATATCGTTCACATTCAATTAACTTAAGGAATTTGATACATAAGAATAAATTAGATCCCTTCAAACAAAAAACTATTCTCATTATACTATGGATAGACTCCAACCTCAAGAAAAAAATATATAAGTATCACGAATCATCCCTCACACTATGTTAAAAAAACAATGTCACATGCCTACACATCATATAATAACTCATAAAACACATGAAACCACCTTTTATCTATCCTAATTTTAATTATTTAGTCTATTTGGACAAATCATAATGTACCCTTTCGATTTAAATTTCATCTCTAACTCTAATCATCATAGATATATCCTTCTCCTAAATCTACCAACACTGAAATAACAACATATAATGTTCCAATAAAGTACATTTTATTTCATTAAAACCCTAATAATGGATTATTAGATATTATTTATTATATTTTTTATGATTTTACTGTGAAATAAATATCACAAAAAATACATTTGAATATTATTTTATAATATTTAAAAATGTGGTTGTGATGTATTCATGTTTTATATGGGGAATTGGACTTCAATATATATATATATATACTACATTATTTCTTATTTAGAAACATGTGTACTAATATCAATTAAATTTCATTGTAAATGGGAATTTTTAAACCCTTTTTTTCAAAGAATTAGTAGATTATTCTAAGGTGGTGTATAAAATATTATATTCTTGCTCCCGATCATATAAAGAGAAATAATACACTTTTATTTAGAATATATCTTCACCTAATAATTTACTGCAAATATGTTTTTATTATTATTTTTATAGCATTATCCATCACTACCTAAGAGGATCCCTAGATATGATTTTCTCTTTTATAGAGAATCTTGGGGGTCAATATTTTACAGAACAGATGGGTTATCTAATAAGTTTTATGCATTAATGATTATCTAATGTGGTATGACGCTATATTATTATTTCCTTATTATTTATTTTAATTGAATTTATATTACATAATTAATTATATAAATTTATCATTGTAAAAAATATTTAATATTTATATTACAGGTATTGGAAAAAAATTAACTAATTATGTTTAATAAAAAATTACCTTAATGAAGAATGGAATTTTTAATATTAATTATTTGAATATTTAGGATCATGTGTTTCTAAATTTTCTGGAAAAATTATTCCATAAATTAATCATAAATTTAATTATTTAAAAATTTTATGTTCTAGAATTTTCATGTTAGGTAAATCATAGCTTTATGACTTCTCATCTCATCAATAAATGGTTATTATGGCATTAATTAAGGATTATATTATTTTTTGTTCAATAATTTTTATGCTGACACTTCTTTGAAAATTTTTGTTCACATTTTCTATAATTAATACATTTAATAATTATTTTTTATCAATATTTTTTACAATCATAATTTGAATTTGATTAATGAAAAAATGGTTGTTCATAAAATAATGAGACTCCACCTATTTCAATCAACATAATTTATCTTTTAATAAATAATTTCCCACATATCCTTCATAATGGGTGATAAAATGAAGTTTAGGTGACCATGATCGGGGGATTTCTAGATTATAGTATGGATTGGTTTATCTAACATGGAAGTGGTAGGAAAGTTTCTCTGAGTATCTTAGATGGCTCCAGGTACTATGAAAATGGATAAACATTCAAAAATAGGGGCATCAGATGTAGATATTGATAGTAGATACACAATACCTGGTGGATATTACATTGGGATAAAATTGTAGAGTGATCAAAAAATGTGTATCCAATTAATATTTTGGATATGGGATTGAATATATTACTACAATGCATGTAGACTTTCAGATACACATTTTGTATATTGATCATTCTAATAATATGGCCTCAACGGTGTCAAAAATATCCCATGGTGTGTGACTATGGGTTTCACACTATGTTTACTACCTAACTTACCACATGACCTTTAAAACTATATAGTGGATTTAACATGTCTTGTATAGTGGAGACACAAATTGAGGATATCTAAAAGTGAACATATTGGTAGTTTTTTGATTCCAAATTTTATATACCTTACTATATATATCATTACGGATATTCTATATGAACATGAAAATTGAAGTTAATTCCCAACTACTTCTTAAGGCTCACACACTTATTCTTATGAATTATATGTTCGGTTTTGTTCCATCTTAAGTGTTATTTTTATTTTATCACCTATGTTAGAGAATTAGACTCATGAATAGTCCATATTAATAATTTCTTTGTGTATAATACAATATTTCAATTCTACTCCTAAACTAAATATTGTTTTATTTTATTTTAGAGAATATGGGGTTTACTAACTTCGACGATAATGATAGAGATTATTGATATGGTTGGAGAAGATATTGGGTTTGTACACCACCTAGTGACATACTCAATCTAGAGAGTAGGTCCTCTATACGTAAAGTGGAGTAAGTGACCCGCTACCGTATTTTGATGGATAATGGGTCCCCTATATATGGATTAGGTAACTCCCATGGCTGGTATACATTTTACATGACAAGGTGTTTGTCATGTATAGGGGTTTGTATACCCTTGTATATGAAGTGATATTTAAATAGGTGTTGTCTCCCTACTAATTTTTTGATGGGAGGGTTCTGGAAGTAATGGAAGATGGGATGTTTGAGTGTTTCTGGTATATAAATGTTTTGGGTAACATCATTTCCCTTTTCCATTTGACTTTAATGGAGATGTACAATATTGATTCAGACTAACCATACATTTGGTTTTCGTAACATATAAATCATATCAGGTATACACAGATATGAAATTACTAGTTTTATATCTCTATCCATTATTTTTAGGGTGTCCCACTTGTTATGTTTATACTCACCCTTATACATTCATCATGTACAATAATGTTATGTTGTTAGAGATGGAATATAGTATATGTAACGTCCCACAAAAATAAAGAATATGGAATTTTCATATTTATTAATATTTGTGAATTAAATTTTAATTTCACTTTAAAGGGTATGATATGTTCGATGGAGTACCCCACATGAAACAATGGGTTTCTCTGAAATCTCATGTTTCACACAAGGCTGAGTCATTCTGAAAAATAATAATATTATATTATTTAAAATGGTAGTTTATGCCAATTAGTTGAATTGGAAGTAATTAATATAACTACGTAAAATATGATTACAAAATTTTGTTAAATGTTTTTACATTTATCCAATAAAATTTATAGGTGTAAAATGAGAATGAATTCAATTCAAAGCATAAATACTCTGATATTTTTTAAAGGTTGTTTTACCACCTTTAGATAGAGAACCCATTTTAAAACTTGTTTTTGTCACATTTATATGTTCCATTGACAAAATATACATATTTTTATAAGATGAGCATCGAAATTTACATTGGGTAAATATTTGGTATTTTTCTGATAATGTTCTTTTTTAAAGAATAGTGGTAAATAGATCATATTTATTGAAAACTGGCTTTTCAATATAATTTATTTATATAGTTACATTTTTATTTTTATTGGTTTTATAGTGTAATTAGATTATATTTTTACAATTTAATACAATATTGTTCTTTTTATGTTATTTCACTTTGAAATTGAATATAAACAAGTGTCAATATTTTGGTAGTTATTATTTCTTAAAAACACAATTATTTTAGAACGATAATTAATTTTAAAATTAATTTCTGAAACTTCAATGTTTTTAATTTGGAATGATGGATTCCATATTTTAATCTGATGGTCCAAATTGTGTAAATAAGTAGCTTTTATTTTTAGAAATTATGAATATTTACTTTAGTAAATATTTTATTTACCATGGTTAAAAGGTAAATTTGGGAAATAAGGGTGAAAAATAATATGATAATATTACTAAATTACACTTACACATGTCCAAACACTATTTTATGAGATATTTCCAACCTTGGGAATCCATGGGTCGATTTGGGGACCCCATGGAGCCACATGGGAGTGATAATGACACTTTATATTAATTAATATAAAGTAATGGCAAATGTAACAAAAACTTATATCTTTTAGTAAAACAATTATTATATAACTTTATATAAGTCATCATTTTAACATTAAATATAAATTTTAAATATAAAATTATTTCCTACATCATGATATTTTATTTATATTTTTATAAAATTAAATAAATAAATATAATTATGATACAATAATGAGGCAGTAGTTGCTTCATTAATAAAAGATTCAAATAAATTATATTATAAATATTAAATAAAATTTATTTTGAAACATTTTATGTCATCCAAGAATTTGAGGTATACTAATGACTTGTTATATTTGAATTAATGAAGTGTTTTATAAAGTATCCTGTTGTATATTTTTTAAAAGTATTGATGTGAATAATATATAAATTGACATAAATGATTTTTCAAAACAATTAATATTTTATTAAAAGATTATATAATACTAAAAAACTATGATTCTGGAAAATGACATAACTATTTTCATAAATGATCCATTTTGGGTCTATTGAAAATTTATATATATTATATTAACAATATATTATGAATATATAAGAGGACATGGTAAATTTTAAATAAGTTAACAAAGTGTTAAACAAAAACGATAAGGATTAGAAAATATCCAAAACCTTTCCAATTCGTATTGGATGATATTATTTCGACATATATAGAACATATCTTTGAATTAAATAATTTTTTGACCTTTTGAAACCGAATATAATTTTATAATAAAAATACTTTCAAACATTTCTAAAGAGACCCTTCTTCCTCTTAAATAGACAGAGAGATGGCGCTAGGGTTTCGGGGGAGCGGGTGCTTTGCGGCCATGGCTACTGCGTCTCTCCCATCTAGGGTTTTTTGCCATGCCTTTCCCGCATTTTCTTCACTCTGCTCTCGTGTCCGGAGACCCGGTCTTGACCTTGAAGGATGTTGCGACCGCTGCGAAGGTGTTGCATCCAGATGCGCAGTGTGACGCTCAGACAGATCTCCGAGATCTGGTTTCGACGGTGGCCCCTTCAGATGTAGCCGTCGCACGTCGGGTTTCAGGTCTCCCAGATCTGCCGTCGGCTTCGATGGGGGCTCCTGCAAGTGTTCTACATGCCTCAGTTGGTGATTCGAGATCTGGAGACAGGGTTTGCAATGTGAATCGGGGGGGCAGGAGCAGTGCGGGACTTGGCTTCGAATGGGTCTGTGGTGAAGAGGGTGTTGCCGAAGAGTTTGGCCCCCACAATCATGCCTTCAGATCCTCTTGCGGTGAAGCTGAAAAATCCTTCATCAATAGCAGATGTTAGTGAACAGAACCTGTGTGGTCAAGTGGGCTGTCCTGCTTCATTGCCTGCGTTTTCTTCATTTATTGATTCACATTCAAATAGGATTCTTCGAAAGGGGACAGCGGCTCATATTGATGTCAGTCCTGATATTTTTGAGGAAAGGATTGCAATTGGAAAGAACTCTCTAATTTCGCGCCTTGTTCTACCAAAGGGTGTGATTTCATGGAAGTTTGATGACCTTGTTAGACCGGTTTCATTTTTGTGGGGCTCATCTGATTGGCGGTGTGTCTCTCTTGGTCGTGGATTCTTCCATTGCATTTTCCCAACAAATTCTCTAAAAGTACATGCGCGGAGCACTGGTTCCCTATCTTTGAAACTTGGCTGGCTTCATCTTCATGAATGTTCCTTGGATTTTAATTCCTCTCGTGTAAGGAATTCTTTCTCTCAGGTCTGGGTTCAGTTTCATGGTCTTAATTGGGTCCTTTGGCATCCAAAGATTCTTCATGACATTGGCATGGCCATTGGGTCTCCTATTCGCCTTGACAAGGAAACTGAAGTTGTTCGGTTTGGCCACATTGCCAGAATGTTAGTGGAGGTTGATCTGAGCTCCACCTTAATTGATAAGGTAACTCTTTCCACTCCCACCGATAATATCAATATTGAGGATGAGTATGAAAGTAAGCCTCTCTTTTGTACTGAATTCATGGCTATTGGGCAATCATTGGATTTATGTCGGAGAAAGATCTCTTGTGAGAGATGTGGGATGAAGGGTCATTCAGCTACTCTTTGTAGAAGGAAACTTGAGGGGAAGCGTGTGGACTTGTCAACTCATGATAGAGACTTCCACAAAAATGTCTCTCAGGCTGAGATGGCTTCAGGTAAATCTATTCCCTATGTCCATGATTTGAATGGGGAAAAACCGATAGTGGACAAGTCTCCGATGAATGGTCCCTATAATGTTAGAGAAGATTTCTCTAAGGAGATTTCATCCAAGGATGGTTTTTCTTTTATTCACACTGATTTTGTTGAGACTGGCATTAATCCTAGCCTCTCTGCGGCTGGATCCCCTGCATGCGCTGACCCTCCAGATATAAGTGTGCATGGTAGTCCTGATGCAGGCTTGACATGTGATGAGATTATTGAGATGGCTCCTGAATCCGAGCCTCCACAAAATGTTGATTTTCATCAGGAAATTCAGCAACTTCCTTCTAGGATTTCTGGGAAGTGGGGTGACATTTCTGAGGCAGAAGAGACAGCGGCGGGTTGCGGCGGTCCTAGCACTTTCAAGGATGCGCTTCTATCTTGGAAAGGGATGGTTGACGAAGCCCTCACTCCTCCTCCTTTGAAGCGATGACCAAGGAAGGATTATTCCAAAACACCTCGGACTGTATCTACCCGATCTTCTAAGCTTACTGGTAAGTTCAATTCTGATATTCTTAAGATCCTCAATCAGGGTAAGTCCAACTCTGAATGGGAAACTACGGGTGACTATGACTATGGGAATGACATGTCATATTATGATCTGTAATGTTGTGTTTGACGGCTGAGGGCTTGTTCCTTTGTTTGACCCCACCCGTCTCTTCTGTACCTTTTTTCCTTTTTTTAATAAATTGTCATAAACTTAGCTTCTGGCAGATCTTGCTTTTCCCTTCTCCCTCTTAAAAAAGGCCATGAACTCTAACCCATTACACACACCTCTCAAGCCCATTGTATCATCCATACAATGCTCTAAAAAGCTCCCAAAATCCATCTATTCCATCTAGAAACCTTACCCTAGGTAGTAGAAAATTCATTAAATCCTTTTGGTTCAATCCAAATGGAGTTACCCGATTTAAATGTAACATCTTATATCATGGTATTTTCTTTTTTTTTTCATTCTCCAACAACCTAAACACTCTTTAAAGCATTATTTTACAACAACAAAATTATCCTAAATATACTAGGATTTTTTTTATGAGAATTATTTAAACTATAATTCCACAAACCTCTATCTAATGGATTTGAACATTATATTTCTGTGGAAGGTGAACTACTGCCTCACAAAACGATGATTGATCAATTATCTTCTACCGACTATCATGGAAGCCATTATAATACCAATTTTTTTATATGGGATATTTAATATATTTATATTTTCTCTATGCTTCTATATTTTTAATTTATGTCATTCCTTATTTGTTTCCATAATGGGTAAATACGATAATTTCATTTGAGAAAATGCGAACTACTACCCCCTCAAATTTATATGACTCGTTCATACCATATGTAGAATGTATAAAGGATGAAGTTAATGAAGTAATATATGATATTATACTTGGATCATAATATTCCTCTATATAATTATATTTTCATTCCATTAAATACTAAATTGGAATGAAAGTAGCATTCATGCGTATGTACGGCTTACCGTCTCCAGGAACGGTGCATTTCTTATCTTATCTCCAAATGTTATGTACTGTTATAAATACATATATATACATAATATATATGATATATATGATATCTAATATATTAATATAATTATGGATATGATGCACGTTTGACCATGTAGACAACTTGTAATTATATAAACTTCATTTTGGACTCATATATCAAATATTAACAAAACATCTATTGTTAACATAAATGATATTGTAATATTTAAAACGGGCTAATAAGTGATTAAAAGGAATAATAATCTTGAGAAAAAGTTCATAGGAATGAATAAATTATCTTTAGTTCATTATTTAGTAGATTAAATAATGAACAAGACATGTTAGACACGAGATAAGGTAACTTCTTAAACCAATTTCAATTCATTAATTTAATCTTATACTTTATTATTATGTCATGATATTATTATGTAAGAAATAACTTTTAATATCATATAATATATTTTACTTGATTTATGGGTACTTATATTGAATAAACATAATCAATTTATTTTTTTACAAAATGATCATTGTAAGGGACTTCGTCTCTATCTCCATTCATTGGGTCATATTTCAATTCATACAGAAAATTATTTTATAATTTGTATAAACCCCTTTGAATTTTCATTTGATTAAAAGGGAATCTTTTAATACGTATAATTTTACTAAATCACATAGGGATTGTTTCTTTTTAATGTATGTAGTGACAATGACCTTTCTACTGCCATGAGCGTTAATTGATATTTGGCTTCCTCAACAAGCCACAATATATTTAAAAGGAAAATAAATATCATATATTCATTTACATATTTTGGTATTGGAAATGGTTTTGATAATGGATTGGTTATGTCAATATATTTAAATGATACCCTTTCAGTGAAATGTGGAAATTTTATATTTCTGTTATGATTGTTTTATGTGTTATTAATATGATATGGTTCTTGAGAATTGTTTACACATACGGCTGGCTCCGTGATAAACCTAGGGAAGGTGAGCTCGAGAGAGCTCTCCAATTCTATGGGTAATGTGACGTGGGTTAACATAAATGTTTTTTCTATTATATTTAGGGAATACACTATGATGGTTACTCCAAATGTAACTCCATACAAAGATGTGAAAGCTACAATGTAAGTATGTAATGGATGCCTCATGTTACCTTTATGATTTATGATTTCTATTTCCTGTTCAAAAATATTAATTTTTTTTGGTATGTTAAAAAACGAAAAGTATGATTTCATTGATTTTTATGTATTTAAGGACTAATGTTTTATTTCCTTTTTTTATATCCCTCTCTGATCTTTTTTGCTCATCCCATGTTTTTTATTTGTTTTTCAAAAGGTATAAGGGTAAGAGAAAAGATGAATTCAAGATCATTTAAATCAATAAAATAACTCCTATTTTATTAAAGGAGTTCTTTTTTAGTGATAAAATATAATTGAGTATAAGTGTCTACTTTGTTATTTTTGTGATGTAATTTATTATTTACAAATTATTTCTCTAAAACTCTAATCCTGAAAAAATCCTCAATGTGAATTATTAACTAAACTAAAATTATGAAACGTTTAAGTCTACGGAATTATAGTATAGAAGAGACATAATTATATCTAGTGTTGGTATATCCATATCTTTTTGGTTCCCGGTGGTCATTGTTATAATTTGTTATTGTATTGGTGTTGTCATGATAAAGAGAAACAATTTTTTAACCATTCAAGGAATGTTTATATTATGGTATATTGAGACATGTATTTTTATTCTATTGTTGTTTCTATAATGCTACACTATTTCAATGTTAGCATGTTATTCATGTATGAAACATTATAGTTAGATATCCATTTTCCTATATTATTTTATATTATTATAGAGACATGTGTGTTCCTATAGATTTTAAGAGTAGTTCCTCCAATATGTGTGATATGTTGTCATATTGTCAGCAATTCTCCCCTATCTTATTATGTACTTTCTTAGGGTGGAACAATAAATTTAATTCCAGTCCATGAAGAGCCCTAGTATGTTGGTCCATGTCAGAACATATATTTCCTAGTGTATTATTGTATGGATTTCATATATTTATGGATAAATAAAGGGTTATATTGGTCTGTAAAATTAAATATTATTCCCATTGGTGGAATGATGGTGTATTTATATCTTTCTACCAGTGTTTGGGTTTTGTATTTTGTGATTAATTGTTATGAAGTTTGGTTTATTATTTTCTATAGGTTTTTTTGGTTGCAATATTGTGATACTATAATGACTCTTATTATCACGGTTTTATTTTTTGAAATTAGTTTAGAAAATTTTGAGACCAGACACTGAGATGGAGTGTGATTCTGAGGCACAGCTTGCAAGGAATGGTTTGATGAAAAATGACAATTTTTTAGTAACACGAATGATTAGTTTTCTAGAAAAAGTTGAATAACTCTTAAAAATGTACCTAGAATATAAATCTGAGGGCAATGTTGTGTTCCGTATGAAGGTTCTAGATTAGGTGTGACATAAGTTTAGTCATCTTGAGTATTAAGCGACAAAACACAAAAATTATGTGATCTTAAATAAAATTATTTTATAAAATTATTTTATATTTTAAAATAAAAAAACATAGGAAAATTGAATTGGATTAGAAATCAAATACAACCATTGAGTTCATAATGTCTCATTTTCATTTTGTAGGCCCTAATATCATATGGTGCGGGCCATACAAAAAACTTAAATTTTAGACGTAATTGTCATTCAAATATTTTAAATAAAAATATAATTTTTTATGTAAAGGAGATTATTATTTTTAAACAAATATTACTCAGAAATACTTGGTTATCACTATAATCCTGGTGTTTTATTGGGACAATGATAAAATTATCACTACTAGAATTCTAGATATTTGCGACTAGTTATTTGTGAGGGGATCCTGTCTCAAAAAGCTTTAGCGACATGGTCCCATCACAAATAGCCCGTTGTAGAAAACACATGGACAAAATATATTAATTGTGACAGGCACGTCACCAATAATATTTTTTGCGAGGGGGAACCTCACTGTCAAAAATAATTCTCCGATTCTATACCTTATATATATATATATACGCTTTTGCGATGGGCCCATTGCAAATAATTTCTTTCGACGGGCCCGTAATCCGATCGCAAATAACATTGAAAATATTTATTTAGACTATTTGTGACAGGCCCGTCACAAATACCTTTTTAAAAAAAATTATTTCGGCTATTTGCAACGGAAACCTATCGCAACAGATCCCGTCACAAATAATAAATAAATTTTAAAAAATATAAATTTAATAAAATTATGATTATTGAAAATTTTATTTTAATATTATTAAAATAATAATAAAAATAAAAAATATTAAAATTATAAATATTCACAAAAAAATATAAAAAACCATAAAATATTATTATGATTATTGAAAAGTTAGTTTTTATATTATCAAAATAATGAAAAAACTAAAAAATCGTAAAATTCTCTATATTCACAAAAAAATATAAAAAAATCATAAATTATTATTATTATTATTATTAGAAAAATAAAAATTCATTAAAAAATATAACACACAAAATATATATTTAATAAAATTTTGATTAATGAAACAATAATATTAATATTATTAAAATAATAAAAAAGAAATATTATTAAAATTCTCAATAATCACAAAAAAAATCAAAAAAAATTAAAAATTAGATTATGTAATTTTGACACTGATAGAAAAGACAGAATCTTTAAATAGTAAATATTACAACAAATGTTAAATTCAAATATTTTTATCATAAACAAAATCACTAGGTGGTCATCTTTTGGAGGAGGTGGAGGATCTGAAGGATATGGTGGAGGAAACTCCATCCCTAAACTTTGAGTCAGACGATGCAAGTACTCCATCTACCCGTGATGCTGCTACTGCCATTGACGCATCTTTTTCTCATGCTGCTGCTGCTGCTACTGACACATATCTTTTTGCAGCTTCTACAAACACTCTATATGGTTATTCTGAGCTCGGAACTTCTCCTGATACTGTGAGGCAGAAGATGATGCCTCTCCATGAGCTCCTCTCGATCTGGATGCCGACATCACAACACTACCATAATAATTACAAGGAGTCACATGAGAGTCGATACCAACTACTCATCCCTTCTCAAATCCATATTGAGTCTCCTGCATCCATGCCGCCTCATCGAAATGGTGGGCACTGGTTTGATCAGTTGTCCCATCCTGACCCTCAACCTGTGTTTGAGAAGTCGCATTCTCATATGACTCTTTCAATTCCAATTTGAAATTAAAATTGTGAAAATATTATATGAAATTTATTTTCAAACTGAAAAAATAATGCTGACCACAATTTAATGCTGGCGATCACCTCTAATATCATTGGTGGCTCGAACATTGTACATCCTCCTATAAAACTTTTACTCTGTAATATCTGGATGCTCGAATACATATATGAATATAAAATAAACTGTTTACATTTGATGATATATAAAAAAATTTAAAAAATATATTTACCAGATGCTCTTTATGCATACTGAATGTACGACTACCAGCTCGATGTGTCACCACCTGTCTCCCCCAGTTATGCCGACCCAATGAAGACATCCTCTGAAATCCACCTCCAAACCAGTGTGACATAATCCATCCCAAACCTGAGATGAAATGTACACTAGTTGGTGAGCTCTACAGGACTCATCAAATATTGTCACTGCTGCTTTCTTAATTACTATCTTTATCAAATTGTTTAAAAAATGACGCAAACGCTTAGGCATAGACACCTACCATGTTACATGGATATCTTCATGCATGATATCACCGATGGGATACCATAAACCCTAAAAATAAATTAAAATATGATGTTATTAATAAAATAAATTTCAAAATAAATATTATTTATTTATGTACCAGACAATGATTGTACATGTCAAGCTACACATCAATGAGAATCTGTTCCCATGTGGTCCATGGCTGGGAAAAATAATTGTGCAAGATAGATCGCCCTTTTCTAACAGCTACTTGTGAAAAAAGAATAAATAATCCAAGAATTAGTATATATATAAATAAATTAATGAAATCTAACAAAAATATACAAGTTATTATTCCTCCGTGTTTAACACCCGATATTTTTATGAGAAATATTTTGTATTTATGTTATATAAATCATAAAATGAATCTTTCACTACATACAACACTAACTTGGCTGGCATTACACGCAACAGCAGCCTTCCTCAATAGTGTGTGTTGTACGCAATACCGAGTTTCACTAAACAACCATATGCTATTAAAATATTATTAAAACTAGTCATTATGAATAGTAATACCCACTTTTTGAAATTTTGTAAATTTTATCTATCAAAATGGGATTTATTTTTTGATTCAGAATATCGAAATTAGACTAGGGTGAGATTTTTGTATTTTTCTGAAAACGTTCAATTTTTGGTGAATAGTGAAAATACTGGGTTACTATTTAAAAACTGAACTTTATTTAAATAATTATTTATTTTATTTAAATTTATTTTATTTTAAAATTGATACATAATACCTATATAATTTCAAAGTAATTCATTGGAGTCATTTTATAATAATTTTAGATATATAAAAATTTTATTGAACTTTTCACCATCTTTTACCCACCTCCTAGGAGAATTTTCAAATTCACATAAAACATAATTTTACCGCTTCTGTGAGTGGAATTTCTAAAATCCGAGAGACACGGTTAATATCAAGGACTAAAATGTGGTTCAATGTGATTAAAAATAATTTTTGGTGACTAGTTACTTTTTAATTTGTTTACCACGGTTAAAAGTAAATAGTGTAATTATGGGTTAAAATGATATTATTATTACCCTAACACATGTACTAATTATATTGGATAAGTTTAATTCGACCAAAAACAACCTTAGAAATAAAATATGACCATTTAGGTCCACTTGGATTAGATTAGGACATTTATTATTAATTTATTTAATGAAGGGTTAAAATAGTTAAAATCAATGTTTAATAACTAAATAATTTTCAATATAGTTTTATACATAAGATAAATTCTAATATAAATATTCATTAGAAATATAAAGAGATTTCATACATAATGGTATTTTATATATGATTTTTAGACATTAAATAATTTAATTTATTTATGACACAGTGATGATGTAGTAATTATCTTATTAATGAAATATTGACATAATTGATGTTATAAATACCCAAATAAATGTTCTTATAGAGTTTTTATGAATTACAATAATTTTATAGGATAATATAACATGTTATAATTTATTTACCTAAATTTTTTAGAACTAATAATTCTGTTATGATTTTCACTAAAATCAATTACCAAATAGTGTCAAAATTAACATAAAATAGTTTTTAAAACAAATATTATATTATTAATTGTTATTTTATTCATAAAAATATAAGGTTTGGGAAAATGACTTACATAATGTTATATATATTAATAAAAAACAACTTGGTGTTTTTGTTTTGTTATAGAATGTTTATAACCTTATAGTGTAAGAAAACAAGAAGACACGGTAAAAGTAAAATTATTTAACTTAAAGTTAAATATAAATGATAAGGTTAAAATAGAAACATAAACTTGCATAAATTATATTGGATGAGTGGATCTAGACCCATCCCCACCTTATCTTCTAAATAAATCAATTTGGAGCTATTATAAACCGAATATGACTTTATAATAAAATAATATTTTTAGTTTTTCCAAAGTTCCCCCTCTCCTCCCTTATAATAGGGCACCTCCTCCCTCTCATCCTCACACCACTTTGAGCGATCAAGCTCTGCCATCCCAGGAAAATTTCTCTTCCCCGCTTCCCTATAAATATCCTAGTGGTCCTGGTCTTCTTTAAAGACTATCTTTAGTGCCCTAAGTGGAGGTTAAGAAGAGGTGCTTCAAAGAAAAGGTAATGTCTGTTACTGATTCTTTCAACTTTATTTCTTCTTCTACTTATTCTTCTTTAGTTTTTTCATTATGAAGTAATAACATCAGTATCACACATATAATGATATGATATTATATGTATTAAACAAACCTATTTCACCATCTATCCATCCTACGGAAAATGAAGTTACCAAGCATGCGTACGTACGGAATACCGTCTCCACGCCGTGGTGTAGTCTATTATCCACCACCACCTTACTTGGATGGGTATAATGGTGTAAATAATAACTATATATGATTATTGTAAATTTGTTTTTATTATGAAATAGTATACATACACTCCAACACAATTCCATGATCATGCGAACAATATCATCGCTCATGCGTACGTACAGAATATCGTCTCCACGATGTGATGCGACTCGTTCTACATGATCTTCATTGAATAATGATTATATAAATGAATTGAATGAATAAATATGATATATATTACACTAATAACATTCTAGAAATGATTTATCTATAACCTAAAAAGAATAATAAGAATTTATTCGACAAAACACGCATGAGAACAAAAAGTAATAAACACCTGAATAACAAGTAGCAATGAAATATTACTAATAAGAAGCTAAGAATATGACCATATATGATATCATAACTATAAGTAAGATTCTGTAATAAGTCAATGATATTATTTAATTCATTATAAAGGAGGTTCATATACTTACGAAGAAAATCAGACCTAAGGTAAGGGAAAATCTCGCAATCTCAATTTTTATCTGTGATTGTTTATACATTAGAATTTACTGGGGAAAATTTATCTTCCACATACATGTTTCCTAAATATTTAATATTATTTATATCCTCCTACGATTGTTTAAATCCAATTTTACCCTTCGGTGAGTTTTTAGTAAAATATATGAAAGTAATCTTTTGTCGTTTTTCGTACGAGGTACATTTTGACTTTTCCGGCCAAAGTATGAGAAAACTGTTTTTTTTAAGTTATACAGCATGAATAGATTTTAAGATAATTATTTCCATTAATCATCCATTAAAAGGTTTCATGTTTATTTTTAATCATATTCTTTTAGTTTAAAATTATATGACTTGTTATGAAAGGAAAATGTTTTTGAAGTAGAAAGGATATTTTCTTCAAGAATGGAGTTCAAGTGTTTTATAAAAATTATTTTCCATCTAAGATAATATAGGGTTCTGTTTCTATCCCTATTTTTACATTGATTTGATTATGGTATGATGCAATATATTTTATGATGTCCTTTTATCTTATGTGTATTATGTTATGATGGTATGATGTCTAAGAATCCCATTTTTTTACATGGGTTATGCTATGATGTATGATTTATTATTTTTTGGCACACATAAGAATGGTATCATTATGGGATGGGTGGGACCTATATCTCCCTCCAATGAATTGGGTAATCATTTATATCTCATGAGATAGACATGTCTGGAACGACAGGTTAACCCGGTTCAGTGATATAGGACTGAAACGAGGAGTGAACTCGGATCAGAAATGGACTTTGTCTGCTAAGATAATCTTGGAAATGAGTCTTGACTAATAATAAATTATTCTATATGGTTATGTGTGTATTCCACAAAGTTTCATGTTTTATGTTATTATTATTGATTTATCCAATGTTATGAAATTTTGATCTCTTTTGCAGGTTATGATTTCCAAAATGTTTTGATATTATGAATATGATGTGATTGATATTACATTTTTTTCCCTTAATGAGCATTCGAGCTCACACTATTGTATGTTTTCTTTCCCCAGGTCAGGAATAGGGTTATTAAGTAAGATATGCCAAAAGGGACTCTTGATATGATGAAAAAAATGGGAGACAATGTAGATGATTTATGAACCAGTTTTTTATGTTTCCCAGTTTCTAAATACAATATAACTATATGGTCCTTTCATGATTTTGTTATATGTTGTAATAAGTATGCTTCAGTTCTGAAGTAATAAAAATGTATGTAATGTATGGGTTGCTATAGTTGGTATCAGATGAAAGGAATAGTCATCCTTTAGAAACTAGGATGTGAAAGCCTTAGTAAGAACCCTAAGGATAAGTATAAGCATAGAACACAATCTTAGTGTTTTAGAAGTGGCCATGAGTAACCTATGATAAGACCTTAAGTGTGAAATTTTATTCGTGATTATGTGGTTTTACTATTATAATTAGTGTTTCTCACACTATTTTTCTTGGATTTAGTCAATGGCTGGAACCCAAAGTAACCGTGTTATCGCGGTATGCGACGTGCAATGCAATGATTGTCCCCCTGAGAAACCAAACATTATGGGAGTTGGAATGTAAAATCTTGTAGCCATGCTCACACAACATTCTCAAGCTAGGAATCAAGAAATACCTCCAAACGAGCAAAGGAAGGAGAAACATTTTGTTGAATCCTTTATGAGGTAACGTCCACCGTCATTCAGCGGGTCTACTGATCCATTAGTGGATGAACAATTGATCAGTATAACAAAAAAGATATTTTTAGTCATTCAATGTTCTGAACAAGATAAAGTCATCTTAACAGTATAAACTTTGGAAGGTGAAGCATATAAATGGTGGAATCTTATCAAGAATACAAGGCCAAGAGATGAAATTGAGTCCATGTAATGGGACGAGTTCCAGAACTTATTTTTCAATAAGTTCTTCCCTCGTATTCTTCGAATAAATATGGAGAAGGAGTTTCTTGAACTGAATAAAAAGTATGATGAATCTGTTGGTACCTACGAAGAAAATTTTTCATGACTTGCATGGTAAGATTCTGGGATTATTATCCAACCTGAGAGTAAGATTGATCGATTATTTAGTGGCTTAAAACCAAGTATTCTAAGGGAGTTATCTGTAAGGGACTTCAACAACTATGAGGAAATCATTCGATGTGCTCTCAAGGATGAGATGGAGATTAGAGTAACCCATCAGTCATATGTGTTTGATAAGAAGAGGAAAATGGAATTCAAAGGAAAATCTAAAGACCACACTGAAAAGAAGATGATTTTTCCCTTATTTTCAATGTGTAGAAAGAAACATGGAGGGATTTGTCTTAAAGGGAAAATTAAATGTTTCAAATGTGGAAAGAAATGTCATCGGGAATTTGAAAGGCACAATGATGGGAAGAATATGTCTAGTGATGTGAACAAAGAAAACGCTACACAGAGTGCACCTCCTACACTTTAATGTTACAAGTGAAAGGAAATGGGTCATTATTCCAATCAATGACCTAATCCAAGGGTTGTTGATGGTGATCGATGTCAACAAACTCTTAAGGCTAAAGATAAAGGAAAGAGACAAGCAATTTCTATCAGTGATGTGGAGTATGAGAATGAAGTGGTGAAATGTACACTTATCATCCACTCAAAAGTAACAAATGTTTTATTTGATTTTGGATCCACCTACTCTATTATTTCTGAAGAATTTTTTAAGGTTATCATCATATTATCTCAACAATTACATGTTGAGTTATCTCTGACAACCACTAATGGCACAACAGTCGCATCAAAAGTTAATAATTCTTCCCCGATTGAAGTTTGTGGTAGAGTGCTTCCTAAAAATCTTGTGATCCTTCCTATAGTGGAATTTGATGTGATTCATGACATGGATTGGATTTCATTATATGGATCTTATATCTATTGCAAAACAAGGGAAGTCACATTTCATATTCCAGATCAATCTATTATCGTCTATCGATGCAAGGATGAACATACCCTTCCAGTGTAAATTTCTTCCATATTATGGGTCTTGATTCCACTAAATGAATGTTATTTATCTCAAATGGTTGGAGAGAAACTCATGATTAAGAATACACCCATTTTATTGGAGTTTTATGATGTCTTTCCAGAGGAATTTTCTGGTCTTCCACCAAATCATGAAGTTGAGTTTTCAATAGGACTCGTACCAGGTGATTTACCTATTTCAATGAAACCTTATATAATGGACGCAATTGAGTGGTAGGAATTGAAGAAGAAACTCCAAGGTAATATTGATAAGGGATTAATATGACCTAGTGCATCACCTTGGGGAGCACCTGTTCTATTTGTTTAGAAGAAAGATGGATCAATGATACTCTGCATTGATTATCGAGAACTTAACAAGATCACTATCAAGAACAAATATCCTCTCCCACACATTGATGACTTATCTAACCAACTACGCGAAGATAAATACTTTTTCAAGATTGATCTTCGTTCAGGGTATCATAAATTAACGGTCAAAAGGGAGGATATACCAAAGACGAATTTCTGTACAAGGAATGGACACTATGAATTTATAGTGATGCCATTTGGTCTTACTAATTCCCCTGCTATCTTCATGGATCTATTGAATAGAGTCTTTAGAGACTATCTTGATCAGTTTGTGGTAGTCTTTATAGGCGATATTCTTTTCTATTCAAAGAGAAAGAAATAACATGAAGATCACTCAAGAATTGTACTAAAGACCCTGAGAGGGGAGAAGATTTATGCCAAATTTACCAAGTGTGATTTTTAGCTTAAAAAAGTTGCATTTTTGGGTCACATAATCTCAAAATAGGGGATATCTGTGGATCCCGTAAAAACAGAGGTTATCAAACGATGGTCGAGACCAACAACAGTAACTGAGATCCGATGTTTTCTTGGTTTGGCTGGATATTATAGACATTTTGTGAAGTATTTTTCATGATTATCTAATCCACTCACCAGGTTGACTCGAAAAATGAGTTAAGTTCGTGTGGACAGAGGAATGTGAAGAGAATTTCAAGGAGTTGAAAAGAAGGTTATCCAGTGCACCTGTGCTCACACTGCCTTGTAGTGGAGAAAGGTTTGTGATCTATACTGATGCATCCAAGAAGGGATTGGGGTGTGTTCTCAAGAAAAATGATATGGTGATAGCTTATTCCTCACGACCGTTGAAAATCCATGAGAAAAATTACCCAAATCATGATTTGGAGTTAACTATGGTAATATTTGCATTAAATATTTGGAAGCATTATCTTTATGGAGAAAGGTGTGATATTTATATTGATCAAAAATGTTTAAAGTATAAATTCACACAAAAGGAGCTGGATATGCGTCAATGAAGATGGTTGGAGCTAATTACTGATTTTGACTTCTCAATTCATTACCACCCTGGGAAAGAAAACATGGTGGTAGACGCATTAAGTCGACAAGACCATGATAGTTTATCTATGATGACGATCACAAAAGATCCAATATTTATTTATTTACAATGGATAGATCTTGGAGTTATAATCGAAGGGTAAACATATTATCTTTCTCAAATTAATGTTCATCCATCTATACATGTGAAGATTAAAGAGCCACAGAAAGAAGATGTAGAGTTACAAAAGAAGGTGAGAAATGTTCCTGAATTCATCCTTGATTGTGATGGGATAATAATGTTCCGGAATTGGGTTTGTGATTCTCCTATCCCAGAATTAATGAATGAGCTACTGGATGAGGCTCATAGTTCTTCATTCTCTATTCATCCTGGATGCACGAAGATATATAGGGACATGAAAGAGTACTTCTGGTGGGATGACATAAAAAGAGATGTTGCTGAATATGTCTCTCGATGCTTGGTTTTTCAGCAAGTTAAAGCTTAGAGACAGAAGTCTAAGGGGGTGTTACAAACATTACCACTACCTGAATGGAAAGGGGAAAACATTACTATGGACTTTGTCACTAGAATTACTAATACATACAAAGGCAATAATGCTATCTGGGTCATAGTTGATTGTCTTGCAAAGTCAACACACTTCAATGCTATTAGAAATGATTTCTCTCTGGATCATCTTTCCATGATATATGTAAAGGTTGTTGTCAGATTGCATGGAGTACCATTTTCCATTATATCTAATCGGGATCCGAGGTTTACCTCGATGTTCTGGCGAAGTCTTCAGCTTACACTGGATACATAGTTGAGTTTCAGCACTGCTTATCATCCTCAGACAGACGATCAGTCTGAGAGAACAATTCAAACTATAGAAGATATGTTAAGAGCATTCTCTATGGATTTCAAAGGTGATTGGGATCAACTCCTACCTTTGGTGGAATTTTCTTATAATAATATATTTCACTCTAGTATTCATATTTCCCCTTATGATTCTCTCTATTGAAAGAAATACTGGACTCCAACTTGCTGGGATGAAGTTGGGGAAAAAAGCTATTAGGACTTGATCTAGTTGATGAGATGGCAGAAAAGGTTAGATCTATTCATCAACACATTAGAGCAGCTCGAGTCGACAAAAAAGTTATGCCGAGAACCGAAGAAAAGGCTTATAGTTTGTGGTGGGTGATAAAGTGTTCTTACGAATATCTCCATGGAAGAGAGTAATGAGATTTGGAAAGAAGGGAAAGTTGCGCCCTTGGTATATTAGTCCTTTCGAAATACTGGATCGTGTTGGGAGGGAAACTTACCGATTGGCACTTCCACCGAATCTCTCTCAAGTTCATGATCTGTTCCATGTATCTCTCCTGAGAAAGTACATACCTGATCCTTCACATATGCTATGCTCAGATGTTGTACCGCTATGGCAAGATCATTCTTATGAAGAAAAACCAATAGAGATTCTTGATCGTAGCGAAAATGTCCTACAGAACAAGACTACTCGCTTGATGAATGTTTTATGGAGGAACCACCAATTAGAATAAGATACATGAGAGCTTGAGGATATGACGAGGGAGAGGTATCTGCATCTGTTTGTTACAAAGTGACAAATTTCGAGGGAAGGATTCATTTTAAGGGGGGTAGAATGCAACACCCATGATTTTTATGAGAAATATTTTGTTTTTATGTTTTATAAATCATCAAAGGAATCATTCACTATAGACAACAACATCTTGGATTTATATACACGTAACTGCGGTCTTCCTCAATAGTTTACGTTGTACGTAATACCGAGTTTCACTAAACAACGATATACTACTAAAATATTAATAAAACTAGCCATTATGAATAGTAATACCCACTTTTTAAATTTTCTAATTTTATCTTTCAAAATGAACTTCATTTTTTGGATTTAGAATATTGAAATTAGCCCAGGATGAAATTTTGGTATTTTTCTAGAAACTTGCAATTTTTGATGAATAGTGAAAACACTAGGTTACTATTTAAAAACCAACTTTTTATTTAAATAATTATTCATTTTATTTAAATTTATTTTAGGTCAAAATTGATACATAATACCTATATAAGTTCAAATTAATTCATTGTATTCATTTTATAATAATTTTGGATATATAAAAATTTTGTCGAACTTTTCACCGTCTTTTACCCACCTCCTAGGAGAATTTACAAATTCACATAAAATGTAATTTTACCGATTCTGTGAGTAGAATTTATAAAGTCCAAGAGACACGGTTAATATCAAGGTCTAAAATGTGGTTCAATGAGATGAAAATAATTTTTGGTGATTAATGACTTTTTTCTTTTTTTTACCACGATTAAAAGTAAATAGGGTAATTAAGGGTAAAAATGATATTATTATTACCATAAAACATGTCCTAATTCTATTGGATAAGTGTATTTCGACCAAAAACAACCTTAGGAATAAATTATGACCATTTAGTCCTACTTGGATTATATTAGGTCATTTATTATTAATTTATTTAAAGAAGGGTTAAAAAGTTAAAATCAAAGTTTAATAACTAAATAATTATTAATATAGGGTTAAACACAAGATAAAATCGACTATAAATATTAATTATAAATCTAAAAAATATTTCTAAATAATGTTATTTTATTTATAATTTGTAAAGATTAAATAATTTAATTTATTTATGACACAATGATGATGTAGGAATTATCTTATTAACGAAATATTGACATAATTGATGTTATAAATACCCAATTAAATGTAATTTTAGACTTTTTATGAATTAAAATAATATTCTATGTTAATATGACATGTTTTTTTTTGATTTAATTAACTTTTTTCGAACTAATAATTCTGTTATTATTTTCACAATAATCAATTACCAAAAAGTGTCAAAATTGACATAAAATAGTATTTAAAACAAAAATTATATTGTTAATTGTTATATTATTCCTAAAAATATAAGTTTCAGCCAAATGACATAGATAAGGTTACATGTATTAATAATAAACAACTTGGGGTTCTTCCGGCTTGTTATAGTATGTTTATTAACCATATAGTGTTAGAAAACAAGAAGACACGGTAATAGTAAAATTATTTAACTTAAAGTTAAATCTAAATGATAATGTTAAAATAGAATCCTAAACTTTATAAATTCTATTGGATGAGAGGCTTCCGACCCATACCCACCTTATCTTCAAAATAAATCTATTTTGAGCTATTAAAAACCAAATATGACTTTATAATAAAATAATATTCTTAGTTTTTCCAAAGGATCCCCTCTCCTCCCTTATAAAAGGGCACCTCCTCCCACTCTTCCTCACACCACTTTGAGCGTTCAAGATCATCCAACCCTTGAAAATTTAACTTATCCACTTCCCTAGAAACATCCTAGAGGTCTTGTTCTTCTTTAAAGACCATCATTAGTTCCCTAAGAAGTGGATAAGAAGAGGCACTTCAAAGAAGAGGTAATGTCCGTTACCGGTTCTTGAAACTTTATTTCTTCTTCTAATTCTACTTATTTAGTTGTTTCATTATGAAGTAATAACATCAGTATCACTCATATACTAATATGTTATGATAATTATGAAACAACCCTATTTCACCATCTATCCATCAAACGGTAAACAAAATCACCACGTGTGCGTGCGTACGGAATACCTTTTCTACGCCGTGGTGTAATCTATTTTGCACCACCACCTTACATGGATGGGTATAATGGTGTAAAGAATAACTATATATGATTATTTTAAAGTGATAATGATTCTGAAAAAGTATATATACACTCCAATACAATTCCACGAACATGGTAACGAAATCATCGCTCGTGCGTACGTACGGAATACCGTCTCCATGATGTGATGGGACTCGTTCTACATGATATTCATTTCATTGTGATTATATAAATGAATTGAATGAATAAATATGATATATATTACACTAATACCATTCTGGAAATGAGGTATCTATAACCTAAAATGAAGAATAAGAATTTATTTCTGAAAACACGCATAAGAACAAAAATTAATAAACACCTGAATAATAAGTAGCAATGAAATATTACTAATATGAAGCGAAGAATATTAACATATATGACATCATAACAATATGTATTATTCTGTAATAAGTCAATGAAATTATTGAAATCATGATACAAGAGGTTCAGACACTTACGAAGCAAATCAGACCTATAGTAAGGGAAAATATCACAATCTCAATTTTTATCCGAGATTGTTTATACTTCAGAATTTACTGGGGAATATTTGTCATCCACACCCATGTTTCTTCCAATATGTATATTATTTATATCCTCAAACAATTATTTAAATCTAATTTTACCCTTTGGTGAGTTTTTAATAAAAGATATGAAAGGAATCTTTTGTTGTTTTTTGTACGAGGTACCTTTGGACTTTTCCATCCAAAGTACGAGAAGAATGTTTTTTAACATATACAGCATGAATGGATTTTTATATTATTATTTCCATGAAGATTACATTAAAAGTTTTCAAGTTCATTTTTAATCGACTTATTTTAGTTTAAAATTATATGACATTTTAAAAAAGAAAAATGTTTTTGAAGTAGAAAGGATATTTTCCTCAAGAATGGAGTACAAGTGTTTTATCAAAATTATTTTCTCTCTAAGATAATTTAGGGATAATTTTCTATCCCTATTTTTACATTGATTTTATTATGTTATGATGTAATATATTTTAAGATGTCCTTTTATTTTATTTGGATTATGTTATGATGGTAATATGTTTAAGAATCCCATTTTTATTACATAGGTTATGCTATGATGTATGATTTATGATTTTGTGGCACACATAAGAATGGTATCATTATGTAATGGTTGGGACCTATATCTCCCTCCAATGAATTGGGTAAAGATTTATATCTCATGAGATAGACATGGCTGGAACGGTAGGTTAATCTGGCTTAGTGATACAGGATTGAAACGAGGAGTGAACTCAGTTCAGAAATGGACTTTTTTCTTCTAAGATAGTATTGGAAATGAGTCTTGACTACTATGAAATAATTCTCTATGATTATGTGTGTATTCCACCAAGTTTCATGTTTTATGTTATGATTATTGATTTATCCCATGTTATGAAATTATGATTTCTTTTCCAGGTTAACATTTCCAAAAATGTTATGATATTATGAGTATGATGTGATGGATATTTCTTTAGTTTACCCTTACTGAGAATTCGAGCTCACCCTTTTGTATGTTTTATTTCCCTAGGTTAGGAAGAAGGTTATTACGTAGGATATGCCAAAAGGGACTCTAGATATGATGAAATAAATGGGAGACAATGTAGATGATTTATGAACCAGTTGTTTATGTTTCCCAGTTTCTAAATAAACTATACTTATAAGGTCCTTTCATGATTTTGTTATATGTTGTAATAAGTATGATTCAATTATGAAGTAATAAAAATGTATGTAAAGTATGGGTCGTTATACCATGTGCGTGGATCGAAGCCAAGATAGGGATGTCGCTCCGGGATAGGGTTAGGAATCATCAGTCGTGCAAGACCACGCCCCCTCTCCATACCTCCTGAAACACAAGTAGGCTGAGGGTCAGATGATCCCACATCCCCCCCATCCAAAGGTAGCTCAGCCTTCTCTAACTCACATAATATATCAAATTCCATATGAAACACACAATGATTTGTTGTTATTAGATAGTTGAAAATAACTATTATATATATATATATTAGTTATGATCATAAAAATCATTTAACCGGGCCAATGTCCACCTTCTTCATCATCTTCATATCTGAAGATGTCAATGTCATCATATTTCTCCTCGACATCATCAATATCCACATGAGTTTCACTTTCACCATCCCTTTTCATTTCAAATTAATTTGTAACATCATTAACATCTTTGTTACCATCAACCATTAATTGTGGGGTATCATCATCGATATTAACGAATCATTGGGAAAAAGATGGATTCAGATTAGTCTCTTGAAAAATTTAAATTCCTTCCACATCAGCGGAACCACATTAATCTTGATTAAATTGATTTTCTTGAGATTTCTTTTTTATTATACCCCACCAATCACCCAGGTCTTTTGAAGTAGCACAGTACTTTTAATAATAAATTTGATGTGCCTATCAAGCTAGTAAAGATGGTTCTTTTACTGCAAGAACAATTTAATATATAATATTGATGAATCCATGTGTCAGATGAACACACAAGCCTCTCTCAGTATCCAAAAACCGACATTTAAATATCATTATGTAATTTTGTCCAAGATTATATAGCTCAATAATTTCATCTCGGAAGTCGTAATAGTAAACATTAGTTTCTCTATGATGCGATCCTCTCAAACAAACTCCACTGTTCATTGTTTTTTTGATTCCCCATATGCATGAGTATGAAATAAAATACAATTCACCACATATTCATTATAATATTTAACCCTTTTGGGTGGTGGGTTACTCAATATACACAGTCACTTATCAATTTTAGCAGCATGTTGGGACACCTAAAAATTTGTAAAACAATTATCTATATAATAAATAGTAAACTGAATTGATATTAAACCATTAATAATTTATGTTACTAGTTTTTGAATCCATTGAGAAGTTTTTTTTATCTGCTTTCTTCAAAGGCAGCTGCAGTAATTTGTGGAAGTTTTTTCATGATAAGATTACCATTTAAACTAAAATTAAATAAGTTTACATATTGTAACAGAAATTAAAAAATAAGTGATAGAAGCACTCACAATACAAATGTTTTCATTTCTTCACAGTCGAGAAGAATATATGTATGAGCTCTATGATGTTCCACATCTGAAAGCCATCATTCTTGAACTGCATCGAAGCCAAGATTTTTTTGATTTAAAACTGACTACCAGAAGAACTAAACAGACATGAACCATCAGTAGAAAGACCCAATCGCACGTTTCAGGCTTCTAAATCAAAAGAAGGATGTAGACGATCAAAATGAATCTATGAATCTTTATCAGATGGATGATAAAAGCTTTTACCGTTTGAAATATTGGTTTTGTTCCACGAAATCATTTATGATGTGTTATGAGACATAAATTAACGTTGAAGCCTGGGTGTAAGGGGGAAATATCTAAACCGTTTTATAGGAATCAATCCAGAATTCCCTCTTTGTGATTCTTTATGCCTCGATTGTCCACATGTGGTACAACTATCCAACGAAACATTTTAACCAGAATATATGATCCAATCATTTTCACATGCAATCATTTCTATGCTGATTTATCCATAAACAGTCATATAATAAAGATTGATGTCGACTTCCTTGTTCCATTTTTTTTCTACAAAATTTAAAATCATCAATGTTTTTTAATAATTTGAATTTATAAAAACTCTATCTGAAAAAAAAGATAAATAATTACTACTATTTCTTAATAATTACTATAAATTAAGGGTGACACAATTTCTAGTGGATTGACGGCTACTCTTTTGTCAGAAGGCTCATTTACTTCAATCTTTCTCACACTAAAATCACAATGAAGAATCTGGTTGGAGGTAGGCGTATTCATTCTCATTTTCACAGGAATGAATATATGTAGCTCCGACCAGATTCTTCATTGTGATTTTAGTGGGATAAAGATGCAAGAAAATGAGCCGTCAAGAAAAAGATCCCCCTTTTGCCTCAATGAATCATCTTCTTCCAACTGTCACCACATGAAAACATTATCAAATATGATCCTACTAATGTATATTCAATCTCGTGCACACGACATTGAATATTCCTCTATAGAAGCACATTTTTCATAATGTTTTATGTCGATTAGAGTTGAATAGAAAAAATTCATCGTGCAAAAGGAGTGCCTCCAATCCAGTAGAAATTAAGTCATGTTCCTAAAATTTATTAAAATTTATTAAAATTTCATTCTAATTATTCCTAACTTTTTCTAACAAATTATTTCTATATTTTACTAATTATTACTATTTATTACTAACTATTCCTATTTTTTACTACTTATTCTTATTTATTTCTAACTATTACTATTTATTACTAATTATTTCTATTTATTGATAATCATTACTATTTATTACAAAATATTACTATTTATTATTAATTATTCCTATTTATTATGAATTATTCCTATTTATTACTAATTATTCATATTTATTACCAAATATTCATATTTATTACGAACTATTATTATTAATTCCTAACGAATCCTATTTATTACTAACAGTTACTAATTATTCTTAATTATTACAATTATTCCTATTTATTACCTTTTATTCCTATTTATTCAAATTTATTCAAATTTATTCCAATTTATTCATATTTATTCCTATTTATTACTATATAATACTAATTATCACTACTTATTGCAAAGTATTAGTATTTATTACTAATTATTACTAATTATTACTAATTATTAATAATTATTACAAATTATTATGAATTATTACTAATTATTATAATTTATAACCAATTATTACAATTTATTCCTAATTATTTCTTATTATTCCTAATAATTATTAATTGTTACTAATTATTACTAATTATTCCTAATTATCACTAATTATTTCTATTTATTACAAATTATTCTTATTTATTACTAATTATTGCTAATTATTACTAATTATTTCTAATTGTTTCCAATTATTACTAATTATTGCTAATTATAACTAAGTACTTCTAATTATTACTAATTACTGCTAATTGTTGCTATTTATTTCTAATTATTGCTAATTATTTATATTTATTGCTAATAATTGATAATTATTAGTATTTATAGCTATTTATTAGTATTTATTAGTAATTATTTGTAATTATTAGTATTTATTACTAATTATTATAATTTAATAATAATAATTATTAATTATTGCTATTTATTACTATTTATAAAAAACAATTACTAATTATTACTAATTATTGCTAATTATTCCAAATTATTACTAATTATACCTATTCATTCCGAATTATTCCTAATTATTGCTAATTATTACTAATTATTGCTAATTTTTCTTAATTAATATTAATTATTCCAAATTATTGCTAATTATTACTAATAATTACTCATTATTACAAAATATTGGTATTTATTTCAAATAATTCTTAATTATTACTAATTATTCCATATTATTTATAATTATTCCTATTTCATACTATTTATTTCTCTTTATTACTAAATATTTCCATTTATTTCTAATTATTGCTAATTATTGCTAATTATTGCTAATTATTAGTAATTCTAACTAATTATTGCTAATTATTAGTATTTATTTCTAATTATTAGTATTTATTATTAATTATTAGAATTTATTAGTATTTATTACTAATTATTACAATCAATTACTGATTATTAAAATTAATTACTAGTTATTATTAATTATTGCTATTTATTTTTAATAATTGATACTTATTACTAATTATTTCTAATTATTCCTAATTATTGCTAATTATTCATAATTATTGCTAAATATTCCTAATTATTCATAATTATTGAAAATTGTTAGTATTTTTTATTAATTATTAGTAAATAGTAATTAGTATTCAAATTTATTACTAATTATAACAATTTATTAATAATTATTCTAATTTATTATTAATTATTACAAGGTATTAGTAATTATAACAATTTATTACTAATTATTACTAATTATTACTTTTTATTAGTAATTATTACAATTTATTACTAATTATTACAATTTATTAGCAATTATTAAAAAAAATTACTAATTAATACAATTTATACAAATTATTACAATATGTTACTAATTTTTACAATTTGTTACTAATTATTACAATTTGTTACTAATGATTACAATTTCATACTAATTATTACAATTGCCTACTAATTATTACATTTTTTTACTAATTCTTAAGATTTATTACTAATTATTACAATTTATTACTAATTATTACAATTTATTACTAATTATTATGATTTATTACTAATTATTACAATTTATTACTAATTAATACCATTTAAAACTAATTATTACAATTTATTAGTAATTATTACAATTTGTTAATAAATATTACAATTTATTACTAATTATTACTAATTATTAATAATTATTCCAAATTATTACTAATTATTACTAATTATTACTAATTATTACTAATTATTACAAATTATTAAAAATTATTAGTAATTATGAATAAATATTATTAATCATTACAAATTATTAGTAATTATTACTAATTATTACTAATTATTACAATTTATTAGTAATTATTACGGTTTATTACTAATTATTAGAGTTATTTGTTGATTATTATAGTTTATTACTAATTATTACAGTTTATTAATAATTATTAGTATTTCTTACAGATTATTAGTAATTATTTTAGTTTATTACTAATTATTACAGTTTATTACTAGTTATTATATTTTATTACAAATTATGACAATTTTTTACAAATTATTAGTAATTATTCCTAATTATTACTAATTATAACAAATTATTACAAATTATTACAATTTTTTAATAATTATTACAATTTATTACTAATTATTGCAATTTATTACTAATCATTATAATTTATTACTAATTATTACAATTTATTACTAATTATTACAATTTATTACTAATTATTACAATTTGTTTCTAATTATTATTATTTATTATAATTATTACTATTTATTACTAATTCTATCAAATTTTTACTATTTATGATAATTTATTACAATTTATTACTCATTATTACTATTTATTAATATTTATTAATATTTAATAATATTTATTAACAATTATTGGTAGTTTTTTACTAATTATTAGTATGTATTTCTAATTATTAGTATTTATTAATATTTATTAACAATTATTATAAATTGCTACAATTTAATTTTATACATTACTAATTATCGTTAACAATTATTAATCAATAAAAATTATTAAAAATTAGTACTTAAAATTTCAATTTATTAGTACAAATAAATACTAATGAAAAAACAATTTAAATTTAATTTAATAGCAACTAATATACATTAATAAAAATTAACATAAAAAATGAAATAAATAATAAATCAAAAAAACATAATTACCGTGAAGTCTGATTTTCTATTGATGTAGATAGCTTCAGAACTTCTTCGTGAAAAAAATAACATAGCAAAATTTCCCTCAAAAATCAGAGTTTAGAGAGAAACATGATCTAATAATTAAGAGAAATGAGAGGGAAAACGTATAGGGGTATATATAGGTTAGATTATTAGCGACGCGATTATTTGCGACGGTAATCCCCTTGCAAATAGTTTTATTTGCGACGTGACTCATTGCAAATATCTACGCCCGCATTAATTACTATTGGTGGTTAAAAAGTTAATTGCGACAGGTCCTGTCAGAAATAGCCCCTACCGACACTCCTTTTGCGACGGGACGACATCCCATCGCAAAAATTGTATTATCCACCGATGGGTATTTGCAACGGGGCCGGTCGCAAATAACCTTCGTGCGGTTTGGGGTGCTACCCACGCCAAAACTATTTGCGACAGGAGATGAAATCCCATCGCAAATAATTGGTTATTTGCGACGGGTCGTTACTCCCGTCGCAAATAACCTCTTAGATGGACGTTTTCCAACGAAATTTATTCCCATAGCAAAAGGTCCGTCACAAAAATCCCTTTTTCTATAGTGTATCCATCGATGATATATGTCGGAGAATCAGGACTGTTGACGCAGATCAAGATTGTTCTTCAAAGGATTGTCAACAACAACGAATCTACGGGAGAGAATGATCCATCCTAGGGTGGGTGTTTATTTTCTTCATGATTCCTTTCCCCATTCGTATTTCCAACAATGAACACAGATTAACACACGAATGGGTTGATACATGGTTTCATCGTTTTTGTTTGATGTGTTTAGTTTTGGGATGTAGTTTGGTAATTCAATTCATTTTAGAACTGTGTTGGAAGTAATTTTTTTAATGAATCATTCTTCAATTCTAATGTGGATGGATCACGGTCGACATGAGCAAGTTCTACAGATTTCTACATTAGGCATTCATGTGATCCTCTTCCTTCCATAATCCTTTCTCATTATTTTTCACCAAAATGATCTAAAATCACCACTATGTGAAAGTTTTGGTGACACGATAAGGCAAGGCCACCGGTGATACAAGGCCAGTGGAAATGGTGGAATCGGCCCAGTAGTTGGGCGAGCGATGGTGGAAGAGATCTATGGTCTAGGATGTACCTTGGTGGTATACGTAAGGCACGGTATGAGGCTTCAGCGGTGGTAGGTGGCCACGGTGGTGGATGGGACCCGACATCAAACTGTGTTGGCGGCCCCTTGTGGTTAAAGAGGCCCACAGCCGATGTATCTATGTGCGGCATTAGGGGGACGCGGACAAGTGGGCCACAACAACGTTAGGGGGCCACGATAGGATGTCACGACGAAGGGACACAACTCACTAGAGACGCATCGCTCATAGAAGGGACATGCAACATAACCACAAGAACCGTTTTTCATGCGTACCAGCCACGCCACATGGTTCGGCCACATTGAATATGTAGCACATGGATAATCCGCCAGAGTAGCACATTAAATTCACTACTAGGGTAGGCCGCAACCATTGGTGAACATCACAGATCTACCATAATAATTACCCGAAGTCACATGAGAGCTGATACAAACTAATCATCCCTTTTCAAATCCATACTGAGTCTCCTACATCCTTGCTGCCTCGTCGAAATGGTGGGCACTCGTTTGATCAGTCGCCTCATCCGGACCCTCAGCAAGTGTCTGAGAAGTCGCTTCCTCATATGACTCCTTCAATTCCAGTTTGAAATTAAAATTCTTAAAATATTATATGCAATTTATTGACAAAATGAAAAAAAATAAGACTAACCACAATCTGATGTTGGCGATGACCTCTAGACTCTCTGGTGGCTGGATCATTGTACATCCTCCGATATAGAATTTAATCTGTAATATCGATATGATCAACTACCTATATGAATATAAAATAAACATTTTATATTTGATGTTATATAAAAAATTTTAAAAAATTCTTACTAGATCCTCTCTATGCATACTGAATGTACGACTACCATCTCGATGCATCACCTCCGGTCTCCCCCAGTTCTGTCGACCCAATAATGACCTCCTCTGAAATCCACCTCGCAACTAGTGTGCACATAATCCATCCCAAAACTAAGATGTTATGTACACCAGCCGTTGATCTCTACAGGACTCATCAAATATTGTCACTCCTGCTTTCTTAATGGCTGTCTTTATCAAATTGTGCAAAAACTGATGCAAACGCTCATGCATAGACACCTCCAATGCTGCATGGATATCATCATGTATTCTATCATCGATGGGACACCATAAACCCTAAAAATAATTTAAAATATCATGTTATTAATAAAATAAATTTCAAAAGAAATATTATTTATTTACGTACCAGGAAAAGATTGTACACGCAAGGCTACACATCAACGTGAATCTGTTCTCATGTGGTCCATGGCTGAGAAAAATAATTGTGCAAGATATCGCTCCCATGACCAACAACTATATTCAAAAAATTGTGACAAAAGAATAAATAATCAAACAATTAGTATATATATAAATAAATTAATGAAATATAACTAAAATTTACAGGTTACCATACCTCTGTGTGTGTGGATAGAAGCCAAGACGGGGACGTCGCTCTGGGATAGGGTTATGAATCATCAGTCGCGCTAGACCACGCCCCCTCTGCATACCTCCTGAAACACTAGTTGGATGAGGGTCAGATGATCCCACATGCCCCTCATCCAAAGGTAGCTCAACCTCCTCTAACTCACGTAATAGATCAGAGTTCATCTCAAACATAGAATGATTGTTGTTAGCAGATAGTTGAAAATAAATATTACATATATATATATATTAGTTATGATCATAACAAGCATTAAACAAGGCCAATGTCCACCTTCATCATCATCTTCATTTCTGACGATGTCAATGTCATCATATTCCTCCTCGGCATCATCAATATCCATATGAGTTTCACTTTCACCATCCCTTGTCATTTCAAATTCATTTGTAACATCATTAACATCTTTGTCACCATCGACCATTAATTGTGTGGTGTCATCATCGATATTGACGATTCTTTATGAAAATGATATATCTTTAGTAGTCTCTTGAAAAAATTCAATTCCTACCACTTCAGCGGAACCACATTCAGTTTGAGTAAATAGATTTTCCTGAGATTTGTTTTTTATTATCCTCCACCAATCACCCAGGACTCTTGAAGTAGCAAAATACTTTGTGTAATAAATTTGATGTTCCTATTAAAATAGTAAAAATGGTTCATTTACTGCCTGCAGAGTTTAATATTTAATATTGACGATTCCATGAGTTGGATGAACATGCAAGCCTCTCTCAGTATCCAACCACTGACATTTAAACATCATTATGTAATTCTGTCAAAGATTACACAGCTCAATAATTTCATCAAGAATGTTGTAATAGTAAACATCAGTTTCTCTATGATGCAATCCTCTCAAACAAACTCCATTGTTAATTGTTTTTTTATTCTCCATATGGATGAGTATGAAATCAAATACAATTCTCCAAATATGCATTATATGATTTAACCATTTTGGGTGGTGGGTTACTCAATATACACAGTTTCTTATCAATATTTACAGCATGTTGAGACACCTAAAAATTTGAAAAACAATTATATATATCATAAATAGTAAACTGAATTGATATTAAACCATCAATAATTTAAGTTACTATTTTTTTAAACAATTGAGAAAATATTTTTTTTCATCGTTCTTCAAATGTAGATTGTGTAATTTGTGGAAGTTTTTTATTGATAAGATTATCATATAACCTAAAATTAAATAAGGTTTCATATTGTAACAGAAATTATAGAATAAGTGATAGAAGCACTCACAGTACAAATGATGTCATTTCTTCACAGTTGAGAAGAACATACATATGAGCTATGTGACGTTCCTCGTCTAAAATCCATCCTTTTTGAACTGCACTTAAGCCAAGATTTTTTTGATTAAAAACTGACTACCATAAGAACCAAACGGATAGAAACCATCAATAGAAAGTCCTAATCACTTGTTTCCGGCTTCTAATGCAAAAGATGGATGCAGATGATAAAAATATTTCCATGAATCCCCATCAGATGGATGATACAAGCTTTTACTGGTTGAAATACTGGTTTTGTGCCATGACATCATTGAAAATGTGTTATGAGACATAAATAAACATTGTAGCATGGGTGTAAGGGGGAAATATCTCAACTATTTTTCAGGAATCAATCCAGACGTCCCTGGTTGTGATTCTTTATGCCTCGATTTTCCACATAGGGGACAACTATCCAATGACTCATTTTCACCAGATTATATAATCCAATCATTTGCACATGAAATCATTTCAACACTGATTTATCAAAGCGCGTTCATCAAATAAAGACAGATGTTGACTTCCTTGTTCCATATTTTTCTATAAAATATAAAATCATCAATGTTTTTGAATAATTTGAAATTATAAAAACACTATCTGACAAAAGAAGATAAATAATTACTACTAATTCTTAATAATTACTATTAATTAAGGGAGACACAATTTCTAGTGGATTGATGGCTACTCTTTTATCGGACAGATCATTTACATACATCTTTCTCACACTCAAATCATAATGAAGAATCCGGTCATAGGTATGCATATTCCTTCTTATTTTCATGGGAATGAATATACCTATCTCAAACCAGATTCTTCATTGTGATTTCAGTGTGAGAAAGATGCAAGAAAATGATCCATTGGGCAATAGAGACCCCTTTTGGGTCGATGAATCATCTTCTTCCAACTATCACCGCCAGAAAACATTATCAAATATGATCCTACTAATGAATATCCAATCGCGTGCACATGAGATTGAATACGCCTCTCTAGAAGCACAATTTTCATAATTATTTGAGTCGGTTAGAGTTGAAAGGGAAAATTCATCGAGAAAAAGGAGTGTCGTCAATCCACTAGAAATTAAGCCATGTTCCAAAAATTTATTAAAATTTATTAAAATTTTGTTCTAACTATTCCTAACTATTCTTATCTAATTATTAATATTTATTACTAATTATTACTATTTATTCCTAACTATACCTATTTATTACTAATTATTCTTATTTATTACTAACTATAATAATGTATTACTAATTATTACTATTTATTTCTAATTATTACTATTAATCACTAATTATAACTATTTATTACTAATTATTCCTATTTATTACTTATAATTCCTATTTATTACCAATTATTCATATTTATTAATAACTATTCATATTTATTACGAACTAATATTATTAATTCGTAACTAATCCTATTTATTACTAATAGTTACTATTTATTCCTAATTATTACAATTATTCCTATTTATTCCTATTTATTCCTATTTATTTATATTTATTCATATTTATTCGAATTTTTTACTATTTATTAATAATTATTACGAATTTTTACAAATTATTTGTAATTATTACAAATTATTACAAATTATTACTAATTATTAATAACTATTTCTAATTATTACGAATTATTACTAATTATTATAATTTATTACTAATTATTATAATTTATTCCTATTTATTTCCAATTATTCCTCATTATTAGTAATTATTACTAATTATTCCTGATTATTAATAATTATTTCAATTTATTACAAATTATTTCTATTTATTACTTATTATTGCTAATTATTACTAATTATTGCTAATTATTGCCATTTATTGTTAATTATTGCTAATTATAACTAATTATTGCTAATTATTACTATATATTTCTAATTATTGGTATATATTTATATTTATTGCTAATTAATTCTAATTATTAGTATTTATTAGTAATTATTAAGAATTATTAGTATATTTTACTATTTATTATAATTTATTAATAATTATTATTGATTATTACTATTTATTGCTATTTATTACTAATTATTTCTATTTATTACTAATTATTGCTATTTATTACTAATTATTTCTAATTATTACTAATATTTGCTAATTATTCCTAATTATTACTAATTATTCATAATTATTGCTAATTATTACTAATAATTGCTAATTATTTCTAATTATTATTAATTATTCCTAATTATTGATAATTATTACTAATAATTACTCATTATTACAGAATATTAGTATGTATTCCAAATTTTTCCTAATTATTCCATATGATTACTAATTATTCCGAATTATTTCTAATTATTCCTATTTATTATTATATATTGCTATTTATTACTATATTTTCCATTAATTTCTAATTATTTCTAATTATTGCTAATTATTCCTAATTATTCCTAATTATTACTAATTTTGGCTTATTATTAGTATTTATTTCTAATTATTAGTATTTATTATTAACTATTAGTATTTATAGGTATTTACTACTAATTATTACAATCTATTTCTAATTATTAAAATTTATTACTAATTATTATTAATTATTTCTATTTTTTTTAATTATTGCTACTTATTAGTAATTATTGCTAATTATTCATAATTATTGCTAATTATTGCTAATTATTGCTAATTATTCCTAATTATTTTTAATTATTGATAATTGTTAGTATTTATTACTAATTATTAGTATTTAGTAAAAATTATTCTAATTTATTAATAATTATTACTATTTATTAATAATTATTCCAATTTATTAGTAATTATTTCAATTTATTGATAATTATTACAATTTATTACTAATTATTACTAATTATTACAATTTATTAATAATTATTATTACAATTAATTAGAGATTATTACAATTTATTAGCAATTATTTCAATTTATTACTAATTAATACAATTTATTACAGATTATTACAATTTGTTACTAATTATTACAATTTGTTTTTAATTATTACAATTTTTTACTAATTATTAAAATTTCTTACTAATTATTACTATTTCATACTAATTATTAAAAAAATTACTAATTATTATGATTTATTACAAATTATTACAATTTATTACTAATTATTACAATTTATTACTAATTATTACGACTAATTACTAATTATTACCTTTTATTAATAAATATTACTATTTAATACAAATTATTACAAATTATTACTATTTATTACAATTTATTAATAAATATTAAAATTTATTTCTAATTATTACTAATTATTAGTTATTGTTACTAATTATAACAAATTATTACTAATTTTTACAAAATATTACTAATTATTAGTAATTATGAAATAAATATTACTAATCATAAAAAATTATTATTAATTATTACTAATTATTAATAATTATTACAATTTATTAGTAATTATTATAGTTTATTACTAATTATTAGACTTAATGGCTCATTTTTATAGTTTATTACTAATTATTAGTAATTCTTACTAATTATTAGTAATTATTACAGTTTATTACTAATTATTATGGTTTATTACTAATTATTATAGTTTAATACAAATTATTACAAATTATTACAATTTATTAGTAATTATTACAATTTATTACCAATTATTACAATTTATTACTAATTTTTACAATTTATTAATATTTATTACAATTTATTACTAATTATTACAATTTATTACTAATTATTAAAATTTATTACTAATTATTAAAATTTATTACTAATTATTACAATTTATTACTAATTATTACAATTTGTTACTAATTATAACAATTTATTTCTAATTATTACAATTAATTACTAATTATTACAATTTATTACTAATTTTTACAATTTATTAATATTTTTTGGAAATTTATTACAATTTATTACTCCTTATTACAATTTATTAATTCTTATTAATAATTATTAATATTTATAAATAAGTATTAGTATTTTTTAATAATTATTTGTATTTTTTCTAATTATTAGTATGTATTACTATTTATTACCAATTATTAGAAATTGCTACAAATAAATTTTTTCCACTACTAATTATTGTTAGAAATTATTAATTACTACTAATTATTACTAAAATTTTCAAATTATTCATACAAATAAATACTAATGACAAAACAATTTAAATTTAATTTAATAACAACTAATATACAATAATAAAAACTAACATAAAAAATGAAATAAATTAAAAATTAAAAAAATAAAAATCCTTTTCAGTCTGATTTTCTATTAATGTACACAGCTTTAGAACTTCTTCGTGAAAAAAAAATTAATGTAGAAAAATTTCCCTCAAAAATCAGAGTTTAAAGAGCAATAGGATCTAAGAATTAAGAGAAATGAGAGAAAAATGTATGGGGGTATATATAGGTTAGTTTATTTGCAACGAGATTATTTGCGACGGTAATCTCGTTGAAAATAGTTTCTTTTGCGATGGGACTCATCACAAATACCTACGCCCTCATTAATTTCTATCAGTGGTTAAAAAGTTATTTTTGACGGGTCCCATCGCAAATAGTTCATGCCGACACACCTCTTGTGACGGGACGACATCCCGTCACAAAAAAGCTATCAACCACCGCTCTTTATTTGCGACGTGGCTCATTACAAATATGTAGCTATTTGCGACGGTCGGATCCCACCGTCCCAAATAACCTTCGTGCGGTTTGAGGCGCTACCCGCGCAAAATTATTTGCGACGGGAGACAAAATCCCATCGCAAATAATTGGTTATTTGTGAGAGGTCGTTACTCTCATCCCAAATAACCTCTTCGACGGACATTTTGCGACGAAATTTATTCCCATCGCAAAAGGTCCATCACAAAAAGCCCTTTTTCCTGTAGTGTAACCATCGATGATATATGTCGGAGAATCAGGATTGCAGACGCAGATCGAGATTGTTCTTCAACGGATCGTCAACAACAATGAATCTACGACAGAGAATGATCCATCCTAGGTTGTGGGTTTATTTTTCTTCATGATTCTTCTCCACATTCGTATTTCCAACAATGAACACAGTTTAACACACGAATGGGTTGATACATGGTCTCTTCGTTTTTTGTTTGATGGGTTTTGTTTTGGGATATTTGTTTGGTAATTTAATCCATTTTAGAACTGTGTTGGAAGTAATATTTTTTAATGAATCGTTCTTCAATTCTAATGTGGATAGATCACGGTCGACATGAACAAGGTCTAGAGCTTTCTACATCAGGCATTCTTGTGATCCTCTTCCTTCCATAATCCTTTCTCATTCTTTTTCGCCCCAATGATCTAAAATCACCACTGTGCGAATGATTTGGCGACACGATAAGGCAAGGCCACCGGTGATATAAGGCCAGTGGAAATGGTGGAATCGGCCCAGTAGTTGGGCAGCCGACAATGGTAGCGATATGTGGTCCAGGCTGTACAGTGGAGGCAAACGTATGCGGCAGTATGAGGCTTCAGCGGTGGTAGTTGGCCACGGCGGTGGATGGAACCCGGCGTTAAACTGTGTTGGTTGCCCCAGGTGGTAGAGGAGGCCCACAGTGGATGTATCTATGTGCAGCATTAGGGGGCCGCCAACAAGTGGGCCACAACAACGTTAGGAGGCCACGATAGGATGACGCGAAGAAGGGACACAACTCACTAGAGACGCATCGCTCATAGGAGGGACCCGCAACAGAGCCACTTGAACCGATTGCCATGCATACCATCCAGGACACATGGTTCAGCCACGTTGAATAAGTAGCACTTGGATAATCCACCTAAGGAGCACATGAGATTCCATACTACGGTAGGCTGTAGCCAGCGGTGCACATCGACCCAACGGGACATACCATATTAAAACAGTCCAACCCCTCAAGTAGCCCAGTGGGCAGGACCTGTGACCCAAGGGGCAGATTCCAGTATGCCAAATGGTCCAGACCCTGGGCCCAACAATCTGGCCCAGTTTGTGTTGACCTAGGTCAGGTCGAGTCAGTTTGGCCAGATTGGGCGGGGTCGGGTCAGACCTAACCCAAACCCACCCAACCCCTTTTTTTAAACAATCCCATAACTCTCAAACCGAGTGTCTTTTTGAAAATCCGATTACGAATTTAAGACCCATGAGACAATGAGATCCCTTATAGACACTCTATGATTTTCATCAAACTTTTTGTATGGACATTGGCTCAAGGAGTAGCTACTCTTTGAACGATCATGATAATGATGGAATCATGCGGATAGCTATGACCTAGAAGCTTTGTGATTAGCTTGACTGTATGTCCTACCTAGACTATGTGTCTTACCTATAATATGTGTCTTATCTAGACTTTCTTTCTTAACATTATTGAGTCAGTACAACCCTATCCCACTAGGGGGTGGGTCCCCTATTCTATGACGACACTACGTGTGTTACCAACGCTCCATGTGTTACCTACACACAGATTGTTACCTAAACTCCATGTGTTACCGACACTCCGTGTGTTACCTACACCCTATTTGTTATAATGATCTTCATGTTTCATTAAGAGGGTACTATGGATTCTTACAACAATATTGTTTACATACCATTGTCCTGAACATGGTGTTACTTGACTCTAGTCACTCTCTTGACTATACCTCTTAGAGGATACACTTCGTCTTACTCTTTGGTAGTCTATGAGGTGTATTTCTTAGTTCTCTCCTTTTTGGTATACTTCATGTCATTCATTGTGGTATTCTTTGTCAGGATCTTTTACTTTCCTTTTTAGTTGGTCTTTTATTTTGGCCCTTTTTTCTTTTAGTTTTGTACATTACTCTGATGGGTTTTTCATAGTGGATTACAACCATGTTTACTTAGTGATTCCAGTTTGATATTTTTATTGGATACGAGTGTGTGAATATAGGTACTTTGTCAAATGCCTCCCACTTTTGGGATATGCCTACTATGTGCTAGTCTCAAGCTCTTGTCCTTTGGTAGGCGGCTTGAGGTAGTCATGACATGGGCCCCGAGGGATGTGTTGTGACAGATACACTCTCGTTTGGGTTTAGAGGCATGCACTGTCTGCTTGATTGGTGTTTTATTTGGGTTTTTATTGTATTTTTGTTGCTATTTATTTTTAATAGTTATATTAGATGTTAAATATAAAAATTAAAAATAATATTTAATGATTCAATAAGTGAATACAATTACTAAATTATGTTATTATCCGTCATTGTTTTATGTAAAAAATGTCCATTTATTCTTGATGAATTGTTTCAATCCAGGGATAAATTCATATAAAACATTTAATAAATGGTGAAGCATACCAGGGAAGATTTTCTATTTAATTATTAAATATCTGTGATATTATGAATATCTATTGTTCATTTTAAGACAAATAATAAAATATGTATTTATATTATGAGGTATCATTTTTTCATATAGACTCCATATTGTTAAACATGACAGATTTAATTTCTATTATAGATTAATGATCAAAGAATTGCTTATAAATTATAAACCGAATTAATTGTACTTCATTGAATGAAACATTACCAAAGATTTTGAAATTTCTTTGATAGAGATATAATGGAAGGGATCATTAGAGAGTAAATGGATGATTTAGTCCCCTAGTATTTGGGAAATTAACCTAAATAAATCATTGTTTAAATTGTAACCAGTTAACATAATAAATTTTCTATATGTTGGTTTCTGTTGGGATAACTAGATCAATATATGATATCCAAGGCATCCTAATGTGTGAAATATGGATGGAAACCAATATAAACATTTTATCACTAACTCTCAACCATCATTAGATCTTCTTCCTCTGATATGGGAAAACTATTTTTACATTACACACTCAAATGAATTCATTAATACTTTCAAGTAGTATACACATAATGACATTTTATTGTACCAAAAATGAATAATAATGAAATTTAATTTTTGGATACAATAATTTTCACGATCTTTATCAACACAAAGGCATGCTCTCCTTACAGTATATTTAGGGATTACTCAATACTCAAAAACCCATCACTTACATTTCCCCCTAATAAACAGAATATATCAAGAAGGGATAGATCATTTATAGAATTATAGTTCTCAATACGATTATAAGAAAAAGTAGATATAAATAAGTCAAGAAAATATATATTTTATGATCAAATTACATGAATCATGTTTCTTCTTTGCTCCCAATAATGATATGATCAACTCCACCATGAATTTGTACAATAATTGTCCTAGAAATTATCTAGAGTATATAAAGAACTTTTAGGTGATTTTATTGATATATAATACCTTTTAATCATTAAAACTATCAGATATAACCAAATGCACTCCATGAATCTTGATTCACTAAAGAAATGTTAATAATATTCTTCTAGGTTTTCATCTGTTGAAACCAAATCATTCAATATGTAAAAATCCTTCTAAATTTATTCCATAGTATAATATATAACTATTCTTTTATCCTTTAATCCTTGTATTATTAATTGGAATCCAATATACTATTTAGGATACTACATATTTCTTCCACCTTTAACAATTTTTTTGGTATTGATGAAACGTTCCAGAAAAATAAATTAAAAAATAGAAAACAAATTTTATATTATTCCATATATGAAAACATATCTAAATCAATATATTGATAACTTGAAAATAATTTTTGAGTTGATATAACTTAAAATATCATGATTTAGTCAACCCATCCCCTTTAAATCCAAAACCACGGGGATCAAATAATTAATCCTAAAACATTAGTATATAAATTGATTTCAATGTCTCATTTTAACCATGATGTTGTATTCATAAAATCATGATAGATTTGTATACATCATAATTATATAGGCTTATAGTAACATAATATAGTAAATAGATATACTCTATATCCTTTTCTATAATTTGGTATCTCATTTTTATTAAAAAAGGCTTAGAACCGTTACCATAATTCACAGCCACCTCATTTAAATAATGTATTCTACAACTTTGAAAATAAATTAAAATATAGATTACAACATGGATTTATCAAACTTATTCTTATAATCAATCATTTTATAATACTATTAAAAAGTCTCTTACCCATACCCTTATAAATTACTGATTTTCACTTGTTTTCTTTTTTCATTACTGAACCATGACATTCATTTTCGAATGGTGTTTTGGAAATCAATATTTTTGAATCCTATTTGTAAACTATGAATTAAAAATAAATTGTGGTTGATCAAGAAATTTTAAAATAACAATCATTTATAAAATTAAATATCTTTCTCTTTATACAAAAATATCTGACATTTTTTCTAAAACATTTATGACCACCTTGATGTGGTCTGGATATCATGTAACCTCCTGGTAAATCCCCTAAGAAAATCGTGTCTACCAAGTTCATAGTTTACAAAATAAAATGAAATTTTATTAACCATGAATTTTTTTCATGTATTTTTCTTCTACACTATCTAACAATTATTGCTTTTAAATCCACATATTCCAAAATGGTAGGGTCTATATTGTTTGTTTGACAAATCCAACATGGCTTGTCACACTATGGTATAATTTTCATTTTTACAAAAAAAACATCTACACTATTATAAAACTATTCATCCATTATCAGACTATATCTTTTTCTAATATAATATATAATAAACAATATTACCCAGTCATTGTTTCGATGAAAACAATATTATAAAACTATACTCATCAAATAATATCTAACTTCATAATGATTCGTCAAATATTTTAATGATATGGGGCCTATATCATTCCATTTCTATAGCTACCAAAGTCACTATGATTAATATAATCCAAATATAATTGAACATTCATATATCAATCACAATAAATGTAAAAAATATGTATTATTTCACTTACATATTAACCCATTATTTTTTTCAATATCCACTTTCTCTACAAATTATAGTATCCATAAACAATTACCAACATCCTTTATCATTCTAATGAAATAGTAAAAATTCAACACCTATTAATATTATTGTAATATTATATTATATTATCCGATGAATAATTACATCATTAATAGACATAATTATTTGAAAAAAATAAGACATATAAACTTTTCTTTCAATATACTCTAACTTTGGATTTGTTTACCAATTTTACCATTAATCCATCTCTGTATTATAGATTATTCAATTGAAAGATATGAATAAAATTATTACAACATTATCTCCAAATACATGGCTCCCAAAAAATATGGATTAATGGTGCTACTATTCTAGCTCATTGATAAGATAATCTAGATAATATCTTCACTAGTTATATATCACTTCAAGTCATCAAAAAAAAATGTAATATAACTCTGTAATAGAAAAAACAATTCAGGCACCAATTATCTTAACATTGTATTAATTTAATATGTATAATTATATATCATTCATAGTCTCTTATCAACCATTGTAAGAGGAATAATTATCACAATCATCCTTACATTTTAATAATTTCCTAGATCTAATACAACTTATTATAAGACTTTCCATCATTCTATATATACAATTATAAAACTAATATACATTAACATGATTTTATCCACTGGTTATCATTAGTAACACTTTATTTATTCATTCAAAACTAGACTTATTGTACCGAATAAAACATTCCTACAAATTTAATTAAAAAATGGATTGTAAATTTATACCTTCTATTTATTTCTCTCAAAAAATTCTAATGAGTGAAAATACTACTTTCCAAATAGAAATAAATAAATACCTTATGAATATAGGGGTAAATATTTGATATAAGAAATATTATAATAATCTATAAAACCCAATGTTATCCATCACACTCATGTAATTTTATAATATCATGAAATGTGATCCTTTATTCATTTAAGTTTTTTATTTTTATTTTAATCAAAATTTGACATGAATGTTAATAAATAAGAAATAAATTCTATGTGTGTGAGTCATAAAACATATTGAAATAGTTTTTCTACTTTTATTGGGTATAAATACTTTACTAAATGAATATCACATACTTTAAATCATTATCTAAAACTCTTCCAATGTTATTTCAATTCCAATTCCATATATGGAATGATAATCTTCGTTGCAGTTTCTTTTATTAGTATCCATATGTTTCTTAAAAAAGAAGATAATACCACAAGTTACTTTATTTTAAAATAAAATATAGAATTCATCTATATATGTTGTTTTTCATTCATCAGTTTTGATCTATAATATTTCATCCTTGTGGTATAATGACACACGATAAGTTAATTTATTGGATACAACTTTTTGAAATGATTAATTTCACTTTAAGAAATTAATATATTCACAAAAACAATTGCTTCATCAATTTAATTTCCAATTATATAGAATTAAAACCACATAAATATTATTATATTGAATTAAAACCAATTTTATTTCCAATTAAAAATTATACCCATTCACTTTTATATTTTCTTTCATCAATATTTAAATTGTGAATAATTTTCCAAATAAAAAACCCTACAATGTACTCACCCAATGAATCATATCTAACATCACAAAATTAAACCACTTTAACTATAGTAATATAAATTAAATACATATTCAGATTGGAACTTCGTACTCTTCCTCAAGTATAAGAAAATAGTAGTTCTTGATAAACAAATAGGGTTTTATAACTTCCATTTATCACTCATATTGGAAGAAATATACGAGGGTGAATTTGTCGTATTTGGGGTTTTTTTATTAAAAACACCAGTTGCAAATTTTTATAAAGATATTTTAGGACCATAAAGACCTTGATATATTCAGAAAGAAATGGTTTTGAAAGTGTTTTAGTTCATGCATCAATCTTTTCAAAACGAAAAACTCAAATAATGAAGACTCATGTAAATCAGAAATTACATGAACATGGTGATTCCAATCCTCCTTAATAAAATGCATAATAGAATGATTTTTCACAAAAGTAAAAAGGTTTCAAGAAATGTAGAAAGAGTTTTCTAAAGTTTTATAAAAGCGAATATTTGAGGATACCTCATTAAAATTTGCTAAAGGTGGGTTTTTTATGAATTTTCTTTAGTTTCACGAAAGATAGAGATTCTTGATGTTTGAAGAGTTTCATTATCCTATGAAATATTGATAGAATTTGTTCCACTGTATTGAGATGTGTCCTAATTAAGTTAAAATTTTATTTAATTAAAACGAACTATGAATGTTTCTTTAAACATTAGTAGCACACAAGGTAGTTGTGTGAGGGGTTATTTGCATATTTAAATTGGTCGTACCCCCCCCCCATTTTAATTATCCAAAACTTATTGAATTTTATGACTCTAAGATCCTGTTACAGTTTTGGGAGCTCATTTATTATGTTATGATTTCTACAAAACATCACTTTCATGAAGGAAAGGGGTTTAAATATATACGATCAAGTGAGTTCCATGAATAACCAAATGTTGAAAAAATTGGATTTCCCTAAAAAAATAAAAGATTCATGAAATTTGGGAGTTCCATTAAATAGAAAAAGTTTCATTAAATTTAGGAGTTTCATGAAAAACTAAAAATTTTGTTGATGTAATGTGTTACATGAAGAATAGAAATGTTGTGATAAAATTGTAGAGTTTCAAAAAAGTTTTGAAAATGTTACAAAAAATATAAAGTTTCACAATCGAGTACTAATTTCCCATGAATTATATTGTAAATTGATATTTATCAAGTTCATGAATGTTGTGTTTCCTAATACAAGAAAATGGGCTGTAAAAATTATTGATTAAAGAAATCAGTAAAATAATAATCGAGAAGATCAATAAGATCAATTTTATTTAGAAAAAAGTGAGCATTCGTGCTATGAATAGTAGTATACAAGAAGGGATAATGTTTCCACTGAAAACATTTTAACAAGAGTATTGAAATTCCCTAACCCATCACACCGTAAACAGTAACTACACTAAACTCCCACATAACCTATGGCATGCCTCTCTAAAAGCCAAAGGTTTCCAACTTGTATCGAAGGTCTATGGAGTTATTCTGGGTCGGTTATACCGATATTTTCAGATTCTACAATCATAAATAAATTTTCTTGTATCATAAATAGATAGGACATAATAAATGGAAGCAATAAATATGAACTAGCATAATAATAAATGTACAACCACAGAAGGACCATAAAACCATGACTAAATAATGACAATTTCTCACCCTCTAGCCCATCCAAAAAATTTAACCACAACAAAATAATATAATATAGAGTCTCTAAAGCTACACTAAGCCATACCTCATCTCATGCTCCATGTACTCATTTGAAAAATCCTTCTCGGTAAATCTCGGACCTTATCCAAACAATTTCCTACTACCATGTGAGCATCTTCTTAGGTGACCAAGTGCAATAGAGGCCCAAGTAGGGTCTAAGTACAAAAATCAATTAGACACCACCAATTTGGTCAAATAATAAAGTTAAAATTTTGTTATATATTCATGTCACTTGTTCAACTAGAAAAAATAAATACATTGTCCAAAAAAAACTAACTTATATCATTTGGTCTGTGACCCCGAACGATTGTACCTTGTTTGATTGTTGTTGAAGTATCTTCCAGAACATTGGGATGACCATTAAAATCTACTAATATGAAGAATACAAGTCCAATATAGAACTAAAATTATTTTAATAACACTAGTGACTCATCCCAACGTAGTCAAAACATTCAAGCTCCAAATCTATGGTACCTCCAAACAGCATCCTCACGAATCATGGGATATGATCTGTAGAAATCATACAGCTGAGTTCGAAAAACATGAAAGATACAAATATTATCCTCGTGACTCTATTTATGTGACCTAAGATTGTCCAACACCTGATATCTAAATCCATCTATTCCAAAACCATATAACATTTTCCCCTATGGGCGTATTCCAAGACAAATATAAAAGAATTGAAAGGCCAGGGTTGGCCAATTACTGAAACCCTCTGTTGTTATCCTTTTCCCTTATTGTCCACTCAATGTAGGTCTATCGTTAGAGTACATACCGTGGTTCCACAGTTACTACATAGGTAGAGGCAACCAATTGTGGTCCTCAACACTATCATGTGACCCTTATACCTATGTCATGTCCTCTAAGACCAAAACCATACAAAAAGCAAAAAATCACCCACCCATGTTCTATTCAATGATCCCAATAGATATAACATTCCATAAGGCATCCTCACATATCCCACTCATGGATTACATCGCATGTCATCCCATGACTCTACTAGGTGGTATCTAAGGCTATTTTGTAAGGGTTACTACGACAGACTCAACCCAATAAATTTCCTCACGAGGTCAAATTTCCATAGGGAATCAATACAAGGCCTCGGCCAATAGGGTTCAAGGAAAACCATCCAATTCATAGGGATTAATGTGGTCTTGGAACACTATTTATCGTAAAATAGTCATTTTTCTTAGACGGTGGCCCATTTTATATTTACAAATCAATCAACATTATTATTAAGGTCAACACCTTTGTGGAATGACCACATATCAACTTTTTGTGTTAAAAATGAATCATGACATAAAGAGAGTATGGACGGATACCTACATTAAACTAATTCTTTTTAAATAATCCTCAACCTCACAACTACTAATCAGGTCCAACCAGGCCCAAAAAAACCTATCTACAGAAAACATGGGATCTCCAACACCTGTGAGACCTTGAATCATTCACTACATATCTAAAAATTAATTTAAAATATTGTAATTAATTTGTATATTTATAAAAAATATATTTTAATTTGTAATAAATGTGGAAACTCACTAAAATTCATCATCAAAACAAATATATAATTAATTACCCCCTAAAGGTACAAAATAGATAACCCCACCACATCAACCTGACAAAACTACAAAACACATGTCTCTAATTTAAAACTATTTTCAACATGTTTTTAATTGAAAAAATATAAAAATTAAAAGCTTTATATACCATCATCCAATAAAAAAAGTAACAATTTGCATTCATCTCTTGATGTCACCTCACAAGGTATGATCAATGCTCTTAGAGAATTAGTTGATTCCTCCATGCGCTGATGGAATAAGCACCAAATCCCTAAACATAAAATGTGAAATTAAAAAATGAATTAGGTGAAGGAAGTCAAAGTCTAGTGGAGGTAGCTATATATATTAATGCTTTATTAATCACTACCAAATTCTCCTCCATGATGAATCTTGAAGAGAATATCAAATTGGGAGGTGTCCCACAGACATGTTAAAGAAATAAATCGGAGAGGAGGGAAACCCAATAAAAACTATAGGGGGAAAGTAATTTTTACCCATTAAGGTCTGCTTTTTAACCATCAATGAGCCATTGGCTATATGATGCACCCTGCAGGGACTCCAAGCCCTTAGGCAAGCCATCGATGAGCTAGTGGCTACAAACTATAAACCAAACCACCCATCACTCCTCTAATATTTCCTATTTCCTTCATCCTTAGTGAAATAGTATTTCCACATGAAAACACATATTTGAGGTGTTTAATTGGAAATCCACCATGAATATTACTTCCAAATCATACCCATCTTGAAAATTGATAACATAAATTACATATATAATATCAAACTCATCTGTACAAATGGGGTTTTAAAATAACCCTTCCATATGACTTCTTCTCCCTTAGATGTCTCATATATAACACTTTCATTGGTCCCAACCTACTGACGTCACCAATTCTTTTTCAAATGGTCATATTCTACCCCTGAACATGTTATTCATTTCCAATGAATATCTTTAAATATACAATACTCAACAATCAAAACACAATCCATCGCATTATCTCATTAATGAATCTATGAGACAAAACTATCATTCACCCATTGAACCCAAGATACCATCATTTAATCCAATAATCGATAATACAGTCGATGGTTCTCCCCACCATAATATCTAGGTCACCAAGTCCAATTTTACTAACTTCGTAGTCCCCGAAATAGGAATTTCCAAATTGAACACACTATTAGCAATCAACTGACCCAGTCGGCATGGTTCCCAACATACCACACCAAAATAGAAATGATAACACCATATAAAGACAGGTACACATTATCATTTCCACTTTACAACTCTAATAAATGTCCCTCAAACCTCCAAACCCACCCCAAATATGTTGTCATTTCTTCGAAAATAAAGACTAACTTCTGAAACCCACACGTCATATCCAAATGTATCTCCTGATGAATTTTACAGCTCATCACATACAAAAACATTTAAGAGTTCTTGGAAAATCCTCTAATTTCTATTTTCTTTGGATAACACTCAGCTTCAACCAATGTCCAGCCAAATATTTACCCAATAATCTTTATTGTACTCCTAGATTCCCCTAGATATTTGTATAATACAACACCTAGTGTCCCAACCAATCATTTGGTGTCACACATGGTTGAATCCTCAATCAACCAATTCCATTATCTTGATCTTAACATGAAAACTGACTCTTTATCAATCTGATCAAGTTAGAACTATACCAAAATTACCTTGATTTCTAAGGTACACTACAAATTCATCTGATTACACAACCTAATTCACTTATGGTATTCTCATAGTAAACTGTTTTAATTAATTCTCATAGCTCACTATCCCCAAAAACCACCAAACAACCATCTATATATATACCCCATCATGATACAATGACCCCACCCATATTAAAGTCGCATCACCCATGACCAATGTTATAATCCCCACCCTAAGAGTAACCTTGTTATATACTTCCAGAGAAAAAATATCTTCCATAACAACCCATTCTCAATCCATGGTTATAAAATATGACTGTGAAAAAACAAAACACTAATTCCTAAGCATTAGAAAAAAAGGAAAATTTACACTGTTCCCCAACACAAGGGAAAATATTTATTTTGAACCTGTAAAAACACCATCGATAACTAATTTATTGCTCAATAGCATAAAATGGTGTATCCCCCATTGTATATATTACATTACACGACTCCTTGAGCAATAGATCAACAGTTCCATATTTAGACACATGCCTCTTCACTCAATCCAGACTCCAGCGTCATATTAACCCTTAATGATTATGTCTAAATAGAACTAACATCGATATTAGTGATATAACCAATCCATTAAATATTCCACCTCTATCCATAGGGATTCCTCAAGTCCCTCTATATTTTTTTTGTATACTAATCCCACACTCAGGTCAACCGTCCCATGACACCTTTTTAATTTTAAATGTATCCTATACCATGAGGGACATTTAAAATTCTCATCTAAACCCAATCATCCATAATTTTAGGTAACTCATTTATTTCCATAATTCCTTGGCTCACACATGTCTATAAAATTTTAAATTCAACATTTCTCGTGTAAATAACATGTGTCACCCTTTATGTTCAAGAAACATAATGACAATATGATCTTGTTCCATGTGGTCACAAAAACCTGACACACTCCTTTCCACCTATGACGTACTCACTGGAACAATATAATCACATTCTTTAGTTGCCCTCAATCACACTAATTACTAAGTCACTAAGTATTGATTAATATCACAAGGTCCACTATGGTATCACTCTTATCACCAAAAACCTAGTCTCACATTAGGTTCATTACTCAAAATATAGTACTTATTGTACCCATCATAATAAACCATGATATGTGGTATCCCAAAAAACACACTAAAGGATCTCTCAAAAACATATAACCCACTTAAAATGAAAAAATATTTTCCTAATAGTTTTTTATCCTCAGAAATAATCTTTATCCTTGAATTATCCTTCAAGGATCACTAAATTTTGGTCATTAGAACAATAGTAAAGGGATCATCCTAGATGATACATATCAAGGAACTACAAACCAGAGGTCTGGTTGGATAGAATTGTATTCCACGATATATTCAAAAATACTATATAGATTCTTATTAAAATTTTGAATACTATAGGACTAGATAATAACAACCCTATAAGGTATCATGTTCCTTACTAGCCTTCTATGTTAATTGCAACACATATTTAGATTGTACAATATCATCATCCTCATAAAAAAGTCTATCAACAAAGAATAAAAATGTCTTATGAACAAAAAAAAATACATATATGATAGTTTTTCCAATTGAGTATAATTCCACCTAGTACTTATATTGTAAAAATCATAATAGTTATTTTTTAGACATCAACAAGATGAAAATAAATGAGTTTGAAATCACACTAGTGGACCAGATCGGTTCCCCCGAACGATAATCGAACAGAACCGCCACATGACCTCATTTGCACCTCCATAGGTGACAAAGTCTGCTGACTAGAATTTATGGAATAAAGAGGTACTTTGGGGAGGCTATACAACTCGTATTAGTGTTTTATAACATTAATAAATAGAAAATTATCATATATATGGAATATATAATAAATATAAAAAAATAATCATAAGGATAAGAATAAATTTACAACATCAGAAGGGATATATAACCATCAATACATACTAAAAACCGACCACCCATTGAGTCATACCATATATCTATATAAAATTAAAGAATAAAATATTTTTTCTCTATGACTCTATTGATCCATAAATTATCCCAAGCTCAATGTACTCATACTTTATATCCCACTTGATCAACTATGAGCATCAGTCTAACCTCTTCCTACAACTAAGTGTGGGCCTAATAGTGTACCCAAGTGAATTAGGGGCATGAGTAGGGTGTGTGTACATAACGTAGAAGGGATCCACAAATCAAATCTTGTAATATACCTATAATACCATCAAACATATAGAATCTAAATTATGATGATGATTTTTAATTTTGGTTTAGTGGAGGGGCCAGAAATTTTACTAGTATTCAGCTCAAACTTTATAGAGTTTGGACACCTCAAAAAGGTTATTTTAGACATGGTGTGGAGATTGAAGGGTGGAAAGAGTTGAAATGGGAGAGAGCATGGGGTTTAGGTAGAGGTTTTTTGGGTTTTAAGTGGGGGAACCGTATTCATTTCACCCAGGCATCCCCTCTTCCACTTTTGATGGATTTTGGTGCCCAAAATTCCTACTATCCATTTAGTATATTCCTCCATACCTCTCCTATAAACTTGATTAGATACCCTTTATTATGTGTATCATTTAACTTCCATTAGATGAATTAAAAAATATACAGGTATGTATATGACTTTTCTTCCCTCTATTTTGGTTTCTACTTCATTTAATAGGATTTATGTTTGGTTAATCTAACATACACTCTTTTCAAGGTATTTGATTTGTGTCTCATTTTCCTCAGTTTCATGCGAAATCGGAAGAAAAATTGGATGAGTATACATCTCTAATCATAAGGTATGTGGTACCGATACATTAACCAATAGTCTTACATATTTTGTTAAGTGTGTGTGGTTGGGGTCTCACTAGGATTCCAAAGGTTGGCCATGAATTTAATCGATTTCATAAAATTTATTTTTACGTAATTAACTTCCTTATTTTATATGCCATAATCCTAAAGATGATAACTCCTTATACAGATCATTATAGACGATTTAACCATATAATAGGATTCTCAATGACAACATGTTTTTAGAAAGGTATCTGATTTATTTTAATTGATTTATATTTAACGGTAAAAACGTATTTTGTCATTAATTGATGATTTTGAAAAAAAAATCCCCAACCATCAATTTTTTAATTAAAATTGGATATTTAAGTGTATGAATTGGGTTTTACATACTAAATCCATTGATCAAACGTGATGTGGGTGTGGAAAATTATTTTAAATTAAAATTATTATATGGGTTGTTATTTTGTAATTGATATTGATAATTCTGATATGGGATGTTCTATTTTATGATATTGTGAAAATTCCCAGGATTTGTGCCATGTGATATCTATAATAAAAAATACATATAAGGCTTTTATTGATAACTTATTATATTATGTCCTTAATGCGAATACTACATTCTAATGACTTATATGATAACTATAAATAATATTTCTTATGAAGGTCTATGAAAACTATTGAATACTTATCAAGAGTGAGGTCTATGATAAATTTGGACTAATAAATTTTTGTGAGGTCCATGATAATTATGAATATTCCCTTGGATGGATTTCCATTATAATTATTTAATTATCCCTTCGAGGGAGGTAATTTATAACAATGGTATTATCCCTTGGAGGGAGGTTTTGTGATAAATATGAATACTCCCTTTGAGGAATTTCTATGACAACTATTGAATAATCTATAAGGGGCTGTCTATTATGCTTGGATGTGATGGTTAGAACGATCATAAAGACATGATCATAGAATCTTAATAACTAAGTCAAGTAGATATGGATGACCATAGGAGACATTGTGGACCAGATACAATAGTGGTTATTTGTTGATTTTATATATAAAACATTGAATAACTGTTAAAATATTTACTTTGAGAACATATGAATACACTTATATATCATAATGATTATTTTAGGGACATTACTAGGTGAGGCCTACTAAGTTATAATTACATGCTACTCAAGACACTATGTAAAATTGGTAACTATGAAAATAAATATATTTTATTATAAGTTACGTGTTCAAGTAAGGGTCCCATTAAATAATATTTTCTTGGAATAAAAGAATGTGTTTAGATGATGGGACCGAGTAGGACTCGTGACTAGTTTTGATATGAGTTTTTACATTTTGTTTTATTTTTATTTTTTTATTTTTTTTCCATGAATATGATCTACCTTCAATGGATATATAAAACATGTACGGATTTCCATTTTTATTGTTTTTGTACATTATTTGTCTTAACACTTTCCCTTGTTTATTCATAATGGTTATGAATTCGAGTTTATATGTTTTTTTATGATTATTCAACAATTATAACTCTAAAAACTGTGTATAATCTCTCTAATGAACCACTTGAGACTAGTGCTTCTTGTTTATAGACTCTGGCATATGGGGATGATTGTATGAATTGATATGGGGAACCCGTCAGTTTTTTTTACAATGTTTTCCAATACGGGATGCTAAAAATTAATATCAGATCCCTTTTATTTTTACTAACAATTTTGGAATTCATGAAAGAATATTAAGAATTTTTTACCATATTGTGATGTTCTCATGATTGGGAGTTATCAACCAATGTATGGGGTAAATCCCATGCTGAAAGAATTCAGACATCTTGTTCATGGATTTCATTTGTTATAGTTTTATTTTATTTTTTATCTTAGTTGATACACATGATGTGTAATGTTATTATATTTTTAGATTTATATTCTTTAAAAGATATTTAAATATGTTGTGGGTGTATTCATGCATCATTTAAGGCACAAATGGGTTTTCATAACTTGAATCATGCTTGGGGCGTGGTTTTAGATGTTGATTTCATGATGTAGGTGTTATGTGGTGTCTTATTGTTCATGTTACAATGTTTTTATTTTTTATCTTGTTTTGTTAGTCTGATTTATGTATGAATATGGTCTATTTTATTATGAAATTTGGTAGTTGGTTTTTAACGTGTCAGTAATGTCTTATATTGTGGATCTAATAAGTGTTTTTTTGGTATTTTAAATGGAAAATTCACAGGACTGTTTCATGACGCATATATAGGATTAAATGGATTTATGGTGGCTTTTTAAAATAAATTTCCAATAAAAAAACTATAAATTTTCCATCTTTTTGTTTTTAATGTTATTCTAATTAATTGATCTTTTAAAAGTTCATGATTTGGTAATTTATTAAAAAAATTAAATATGAGTCATATAAGCCATGAAAATTTTGAAATGTGATGGTCTTGACGTTTTTAAAATTGAATGGTTTTAAAATATGATTTTTTGAAATTGAATGAATTTGAGTCTTATTAAAATTTTAATTTTATGAATTAAATAATAATGAAAAATCCCATTGAAATTATAGGATATCTTGATATTTGTGGTGACTTGGAGTCCTTATATGTTTTAATACTCATAGGTATAGGTAATTAGGGTTGTTGTGAGCACCCATGTTTTGAGTCCTCAAGATATGAGCATTGTTTATCCCTTATATATATGATTATAATGTTGACTCTATGTATGGTTTCTTAGGATTATATATAGATTTTTTTTGTGAGAACCTCGAGTTTGGTGTCAACATGTTAGTGGTCATGTGACCTTGAGATGAGGAGAAATGTATTCCTATCATCTGTGGATTTTTTTAGACTTTATTAGGGGATAAGGTAGGACCTAGTCACCCCTTAGACTACCATAATATATTAATTAATGTTCTTCTATCCTTAAATGGTAACCCATGAGTGTGGATGACCTGATCTAGTGACACACCTCTAGTGATGTGAGGCATGTTGGTTTTCATCTTGTTTCTCGATGGATGTTTAGTGACACAAAATATTGAGACCACCATGGTTGAAAAAAATAGAGATATGTAATTGTGTATATGATGGATTTTGAAGGAGGGATCATTTGGATTCATAGACCAAAATTTTTTCATAATGTTTTTGGTGTGCACTACCCATATAGATAAGTAGTTTGGGGTTTGTAAATGATGCTTGGGGTGATAGGTGGTTAGGAACATAGAGTTGATACATTTTGGGTTTTGGACCCAAGATGACTATGGTTAGTGGATGAAACATGGTTATATAATTATTGGTTGCATGGTAAGGTGTTTGAGCCTATGGCCATTGATGCTCAACTCACAAGATGATTAGTCGGGTAATCTGCATAATTTATAGTAGAGGGTGCATACTTTTGGTTTTGATTAGATCATATTGTTGTACCTGAGGTGTGATCTGGTGTCTAATATAGGAAAGATGATTACTTAAATGGGGTTAAGTATGAAATCATATGAGTTGTTGGTGACTAGTATCATGTTTCAGGGGTTTTCTTGGAGCGGTCGGGCACTTAGACCTGTTTGGTTGAGATGTGCCTTGGATAAGTTAGTGAGAGTGGTAATGTATGATTTATATTTCCAAATGATTCTAGATTGAAGGAGGTATTGTTTAGGACCTTGGGACTAGTGAATTGACTAGCATTGAAAAGTATTATCAATTGTAATCTCAGTTAAGTAATGATATATTGTGAGCGAGCACAATCAATCGTTTATTTGTGTTATCCTAGTTTGGATGTGAAAAAACTCATCGATGTATGAGTCAGTTAGTGTGATCAGATGGTGTAAGGATGTGTACATCTCTCAATTATATGGATCATGGTAGTGAATCTGAGTAAGCAAGGTGTCTACTGAGTTTGGGGTTTGAGAGTGACTTTTTTTGAGCCTAAATTTGATATCCTTGACGAGATGTTGTGGGATAAGATAACCAATATTTGTTTAGACACGGGACAATAAACTCAATTGAGTAGGGAATTATTTGTTTGGATCCATGTTTTATTAAATGGTCAACCCAAAAGATTATTCTTTGTTCAGGTTTAATGGCACATTAGTGTGGCTTCAGAGATGTGAAATATATATGGGAATGACGGGACCTGTTGGGGATAGTGCATGAGTAGTTGGTAAACAACGTCCTATATTAGGGATACAACATAATTGTTTCAAGGTGTAACACTCTTTTTGAATAATCCTGGAGTGTATCAAAAATGGTGTCCTATAAGATGGAAGCAATTATTATTCAACAGTTAGAGTATCATTCTAGTATGTTCTAGTTTTTCCACATAAAATCATTTTGTTTATTGAAAAAGAGGATATAGTCCATGAGATTAGGGTGTTGACCAGTGGAAGTATGAAAAGTAAATAAGTAATAAGGGGAGTTTCATGATAATATTGGGCATGAAACCCTAATCTGATAATCGTATTTGATGTGTGGTATCAGTAATGGATAGTCATGAAGGCATCATATGCTGGTTTATGAAGAATTTGATATTATTTCAAATCCTTAATGAATGTTATAGGATAATATTTGGGATGTTCTCAATGAGTTGTAGAATTTGGTTAAAGCTCAGGACATCGGGGAGTGTTGCATGGTGGGTGTGGCATGGCATCACACTGGTGCTCAGGTGTGAGCATGATGTTTAGTTTCAATGTTTACTGTTTTTTCATGGAATTACACTAGGATGTTAGGTTTAATCCCCATTTTATTCTTATGATGATCATAGGATATCTTTGGTGATAAGGGTATCATGGTCAAAAGTTTAAATACTGCAACTATGGATGAAGATGAGTGTTCGTATAGTGTGTTGATTGAAGGATACCTGCCTAGCTGTTTGGAATGGAATCCAATCTTGTGGGTTTGTAACCGCATCGAGAACATTATTGGGGATTCAGTGGAACATGTGATTGATTTGTCCAGGGTTGTTTGTGGAAGATCCAAGGTATTTGGTGTGTTCTTAGATGGCAGAAACATGTCTATTTTGACATTAAACTTGATCATAAGGGTTGTGTCAACACTTTTTAGTGTGTTATGTTGCAGTGAGCTGTGAACCATGACAAGTGGGTCGAAAAAAAACTAAGAATGTGCTTGAGGAGGAAAAATATGCTAGTGTGGGGTGTTTCGGATCAGAAATGGACTCATGGAATGATCCCTATGTTGGGGAGCCCCATTTTCTATGGAAATAAACTGAATATATACTTAGATTTGTCTATGAATATTTAAATCCATGGAGCATTGTATAGGTGTTCGATGGGAAATGTTAGAGATGGCTTGATATCAAGTGATTTGATGCCATGGATTTCAATATTTTTTTTGGAAGTATAGTACACATTCCAGAGTATAACACATCCATTTGTAATGAAAAAGATAACTGATATAGGTTGTAGAAACCCAACGGGATGGTCCCCAGGACTTCTTGAGGCCAAGAAGTGTTATGGTGGGGATCATGTGATTCCCTCGTCTATACGAACATCTATATTTTGATAAGGAATATGAATATTTGTTTAGTGTATGTTATGAATCATTAAATGGTCTTTAATTTGACCTATAATGATGTTGAAAACAACAAATAGGTGGTTTTAGACACATGGTTGATCTCGAAGGGTAGATAAAGGAGTTATGGGAGAAAAAATGTGGTTTCGGAAAAGTATTTGAGGCTACAACATAATGTTATAGCACCTCTTATGCATCATAATAGGTCTAACGGCTGAACAGTGGAGACAAACAATATCAATGGTTTTTTATAGGGCCACCGTCCAGCCAGTGGCCTCCTTGTTAGTTTTTATGCATGTGGAAGCCCGTTAATTTCACTCGATCATCCCCTCTTCCTCTTATATAATATATTTGCCACCAAAATGGCCAATATCTATTGGGTATGTTCCTCCATTACTTTCATGTATGTTTAGGTGGATCTCATTTTTCTAGGATCTAATTCAAGTAACTTAGATGTGTTAGACATCATGATGTACGTCTATGACTCTTTTCACACTATTTTGGTTTTCTTATGATTTAAAGAAGAGTTTCACATGGATTATCTAATATTATCTATTTTCAAGATGTTGTTTGATGTTTCATTTTACTACAATAAAGTCCAAACCCGTGGGTAATATTGGATGAGTGGACATTTCTAGGCATGAGGTAGGTGTTCTATGAACTCTAACCCAATGTAATTCTTACTTTTATAATTTTTTGTTTTTTTCTCTCACCATGTTAACACAGCATGATCATGAAATTTATAATCTTTTTAAAATGGATGGTTTTTAAATGAACTCTCATCTTTACTTGTTGGGGACCTTAGGATGATAAATCCAAATGGATCATATAAGAGATGATTTTACCTTGGAATTAAATTTATAATGTGTTTTTTCTTCTAATAATTTAATTGAGTTATATTAATGTGTTCGTATTGAATGATTAAAAATGTATTTTGAAATAAATTGACTGTTGGGAAATGGAATTTCGCAAACATAAATATTTAAATTAGAATTGAATCGTTAATGAGGATAAATAGTTTGGTTAATGGTAAGGACCTTTTGGAAATGTGATGAGAAATTAAATATTTTTTGGTTTTAAATGAAAAATTCAAAAGGGGTGGTTATGTTATAATTTTTAGGAAAATTATCCATGTTGTTAAATTTTGTTTTATAAGATTTTGAAAAACCAGTGAGGGGTAGTATGTGATAACTGTAAATAAAATATCCCATAATGAAGTCTGTGATAATTTTTTTTCTTATAGACATGGTGAGAATACTACTTTAGAGGTAAGCCTATGATAACTAGGAATACTCTCTTAGTGGGAAGTCTATGATAACTGTTGGATACATCCTTGTAGGTGAGTCGGTGATAACTATTGAATACTCCCTTAGAGAAAGTCTCATGAGAACTATGAATAAACACTTCGATGGAGGTACATGATAACTATTCAATACTATAATTGAGGAAGTTCTATGATAACTATTAAATTCTCCCATTGATGGAGGATTGTGATAATTATGAATACTATCTTAGAGGGAGGTTTTTTATAACAATTGAATAGTCTAAAAGTAGAGTTTTGTGATACTTGGATGTTATGGATAGAATGGTCTTAAATACATTTCAAAGACACTCCAACATTAGCCAAAGAATGTATAGATAAAATTTGGTGGTATTGGTCCTATGGAATCAGTGGTTATTTATTGGTTTAATTTGTAAATTATTTTATAAATATTATACTATTTTCTTTGAACAATTATAGATACACCTATATAAAATAAATGTTATTTTAGGGACATAATTTGTGGTCGCCTATTGATTTTTACTCACACCCTACTCAAATATCCATGGAATTTATAAACCAGAGCAGATACAGATATATCATTTCATGATATAAGTTTGGGGTAGGGGGTCGTTGAATGATATTTTCTTGGAATATTAGAATGGGTATAGATAATGGGAACCAACATGACTTGGGACTAGTTTGGTGATGATTTTTTAGATTTATTTTCATTTTTATTTTTTCCATAGTTATTCCATGTATATGATCCACCGAAGGGGTAACTTTCATAAATGAATGGAATATCACTGTTTTGGATTTTTTAAATTGTATTTATTTCCTAAAATTCCATGTTTTATGTGCATTGGTGATCTATTCTAGATTATGTGTTTTTTTATTCATTATATCTCTGATAAGTAGGTATACTCTCCCCATATTTACATTGGAGATATACACTGTCATTCTGTTTCCTATTTCATTCTAAAGAATTCTAGATATGACATAGAAAACTGGTTGATTACTATTCACATAGAGATACATGTTGGGACATGATAATATCATAAATGTAAGAATATGTTCGTAAGACATGTTTAAATGAAAACAATAGATGAACTATTGAAAAATAAATTAATAACAAAACTACATCAATCCTCAGGTCTGTGACCCTGATAGACCATACCTACCTCAACCAGTGTCGAGGTGTCTCTGAGCACGTTAGGAAGATCCTTCCAACTTACTAACAATCATTATTCAAGTCCAAGGTACCCCCACCATGTACCCAGGACTCTAGGCTCCCATCCCACAAGAAACCAAATATCTGACATCCAAATCCCTAGCACCATCAAAGAGTATATTCATGACTCTGGCGATGTGACCCATGGTAGTCAAACTTCAGATTTCCAAATCCATGTAAACTGTAAATAGTATCATAATAACTCCAGGGATGTGAAATTTGTTGGTCAAATATTTGAGATACAAATCCAAGGAAGCCAAAAAAATATCACATTCACCCCTAGTGAATATTCTAAGAAAAACATAAAATAAATGGATGGACATGGTCGTTTGAACACCAAAACCCACCATCGATATCCATAGACCATCGCACCTGCTCAGGGTAGGTCCCTCATCGGTGCACCTACTACAGTCATCTAGGTCAATACCTAGATGAAGGCACCCTACTGGGGTCCTCAATACCGTACTAAGTCCCTTATACATGTGGTATGTAATCTTAGACCAAATCCATACTAAAAGAGATAGATTTTATAACCATGCACTATTTGACGATTCCAACATATTTATGCTTCCAAAAGGGATCCGCACATAGTCTAATCGGGTCATTCATAACAGGCCATCCCACTCCTCCACTAGGTGGTGACTAAAAATCATGTTAATGGGATACTAGGCCATACTCAAATCAGTCACATTCATCATGAGGTTCAGTTTCAGTAAGCCAACGCTACAAGGCCTTGACAATGATCGATTGAGGGAAACCAGCCTGTGCTCAGGGCCCAAAAGGCCTTGGTACCTCTACATCTAAAATGAGGTACAAGTCTAAGAAAGTGGCCATTTTTTTATTAAACCATTAATAATAATTTTTCCCTAGTTCAATTTCTTGATGGAATATCTATGTGTCTATTTATCATAATAAAAATGAATAATTCCACATTGTGTGTATCGAGGACCACTGGAAGTTAACTGATCCATTAAATATAATCTCTATCCCAACAGCTACTTCCCAGGACCACCAAGGCCCAACCAAACTCATCCATTGCCAAAAATAAGACTCTAATACCTGTGAGACACTTAATCACATCCCACACAACCAAAAAATAATTTTAAAATATTAATGTTAATAGAAAAACTTATTGATATTTAATTTTAATTTTTCATAATTATCAGAATCCCAAAAGAAAACATTGTCACCCTGGAACCGTGACTAAATAACTATGAGAGGTCCACAACAAACCTTCAATATCAACCTGGAAAATAGCTAATGAGATCCCAAATTTCCTAATCATTTAAATTTAAATTTTTTGTATACTCATGAAATAATATCAAATTTGATGTGTCTTCATCAAATCAATGGGTGAAATCACATGGATGTTGTCTCGGAATATCCCATTGTTAGGAAGAACCAAAAATTCAAAAGAGATACATGATTCAACCTTGCTCTAGTGGAATCAACACCAAAAATATAATTGTGGATAATGAAGAATAAATAAACTTAACTATATATCTTCATATAACTATATATTTTAGTTCATGATATATTTAAATATAAATGCATTTCGGTATTCATAAATATCATAAATATATATATAATTATAGATATATATATATATAACATATAAAGATACATAAATACACACACACACACCATTTACGAACTCCAAATAAGCACCTGAAAAATCACAAAATAAGGAAATTACTAAATACATGTATTGTTATTTTCCCTATGATAGAATTTATGAAGGGGGTTGTCGAGGATTTGGAAGTCCTCTCAGAGACTGATGATCATTTGAAAATTTCAATGTCATGTAACGAAAAGACACATGGCACATCACCCACATCTAGACGCATGAATCCATCTTCAACAAACATACCAACTCTTTAGAATCACCCTCGAACTACTGAAAGAGAACAACCAACCATCATGGTTTGGTATAGGCAAACACCTTACAAAGCATCCAAAATTCTTTGAGAGTAATGAAGGTTGATATTCGTAAGGAAGAGGTAACCAGTGGTCATGAATCTCATGTGGAGGGATACCATTAAAAAGAATAAAATACTTGAATGATATTTAAGAATCCTCTCATGACCTCAGAGCCTTCACCACGTAAAACAATGGATATAAAAGAGAGGATTCAAGAGGGCTTCATGTTAACTAAAAGGCATATGACGCGCACCTAAAGTGACGTGTGATATGTCGCGTGTCATCGGTGACTGGTCTTCCTCACAACATGAAATTCCATTGGCTTTCCATCCTCACTGGATGTAGTCATCAGATATGTCCAGGAAATCCTAAGGTGCTCTAAAGATAGACAAATATAACTATCCACTACATTCTTGAACACACTCTATACAACCCAAACTGGTCAAGTGAGGTATCATCCAAAAAGAAAGTAAAAAAAACGAGACATCAATTGTGACAACTGGAATGATACCTATAAAAACCAAATGGGTTTAAAATTGAGGAGGTGAGAGGATTATTTTGTCACCAAAAGAGGTGTGATGTGCCCCTGATGACCCACAAGACACTATGATTCCCCAACGACATATCTGCCTCACCTAGTTTGAGCCTTTTGGCTTGTCATCCCAATTTTGCAATGTTCCCCAAGAAATTTCTTGGATCTTATGGATAAAAAGACTTAATGTTTCAATGTAGTTCTCGTGCACCCATGGGGACAAATATTGGTAACGTGATGCATCTCTAAGAAATAGATGAAATACACTTGTAACACACAAGAAATCTCACTTGACTCTCAACCTTTGTTACATTGAATAAAGGGTATTAAAAAGGAGGATGATAGAGGTACTCATGATCGTTGAACAAAATGAGACCTGCCCACTGCAACCGCATCATTGTCTTTCATGACCCCGAGACAAGTCACCCACGTCCTTGTAAGTGTCTTTCCATAGGAATTTTAATCTCGTGAAAACCCTCATAAATTTCAGCATTACAAATTGTATGTCCTTCACATGTATATATGATCAAACTAGTCATTGATAATTAGCAATAATATTATAGAGTATGGGTTGTCGAAGGAGACTCGTGATGGCTGAAAATATGATGTCATGCTCGTAGCAGTCCATGGTAGAGAGTCATATGTGGTGTCAAGCCCCTTCACTGTCTATATCCTAGACCTAAACCTGATACCACACAAAAACCAGTGAGTATTAGAGAGTGGCGATGCCTATAAATTCCCCACCCCAATTTGATGAAATGGTTGGATTTTTTTGGACCACTACATGGATTTTATTTTTGATAAAACAGATGAATTTTCTCTCTATGATGCAGCTCTCAGCTTTTGTTGGCTTCTCAGGGAAACCAATCACGTGGTCATCCAGCTTTTCATTGGGTAATATACCGATGGTTAGTTTGAGTAGCCACACACTGGACATAGAATTAATCACATGATCACTCGTAGATCACGTGATGGTCATCCTGCCGGACATGTGAAGAACAAAGCGCATGTCATCCAAATCCCTTGAGACTCAATGAAAAAATCACAAAATGTAACCAATGCAATTTCAATAGGATGTTTTGAAAATATATCATTGGTATAAGGCTTAAGTGTGATACATTATCACTATCCCTCATGTAAAATACAGACTACCACACCGAGCCATGTAACCCAGATCCCGTGACACTGCTTCGTCTTGTCACATGGGACACACTGAATTCTCTGGGGATGTCAGTGCAAGCCACATAATTCACTTATAGGCACCACAATAATCTTAAGAACCATTTGGTTTGATCACCCAATTCTTTATACATCCTTCAGACACATCGCATGATTCATATAATGGAGTGTGTTCATGTCATTCATGTCTCACAAGGGAATTGGGACATGATAACCAATTTCAAATGACAACCTCTAGGAAAGTCAGATGAGACTCACGATTCCATTTAAACCTATCATTTAGGTCTCATGGTGTCTCCCATAGGTGTTAGATAATAAATGTGATACCCCTTTGTCTATGAAACTCTATGTATTGTGACAGCATACATGTGTTCCATGTATGGTCTTGCGAAGACCCCCAGAGTGTGCCTACACGTTATTACTACATCTTCTATATAAGAATGATAGATTACTAGGGCATACCCGGACTAGAAAATATTATCAATATTCGATGTGTATGCCTCAAAAATTTTGGAAACATTAGTGTGTAAGACATGAAATAAAAGTATCTAAAATGAATCTAATTCTATCCATACTAAGGATATGTTGGCTAACTCTCCCCGAGGCTTGATCCCCATATTGATCATCCAAGAAAATCCCAATATCTAAGTCCCTAACTCAATGAAATAACATTGATTATTTTATAACCATTTTTTCTCACATGGATCATGAATCATGTGATCTTAGGTAGTTGTGGTAGTCACTTCATCTATACCACGAGACATTATAATGACATAGGAAAGTCCAGTATAAAATTCATGAAATAATGAACAAGGAATACTTGGATTCTCACTAAATCTCAAATAAGTTGGATTTACCTCTGAGACCCATTCATAAAGGTGTAATAGAGCACCCATATAAATCCTTCTATATGGTGTAAAACTATATTGCTTAAACAAACTATGTGGTTTTTTATTACTGCAATAAATTGGATATGTAGATGACTCATAAAGCCTTAATCCCATCCATGTAAAATTAATTGCCTCCACATATTTGAGCATGTTCCAAAGAATGTGGTTATATTTTTTTAGAATATAAGATATCACATATTACTTGAAGATGATGAAGAACCTCAGACCCATATATATAGACTCACTAAAATTGAATTGACGCAATGTCATTTAGTTAGGGTAACTGGTCCCATATCATGATTAAGAAGAGTATCATGATCATATCTAAAATATATTAGAGTCCCGAAGTATGAACCAATTCCCCAAAAAGGGTTCAATGAGCACAACCTCCCATACTCTCGACTAATGAGAGTCCCTAAGACACGTAGGGTATCGAAACCTAGATGACCACCAGCCATTGGAATATAGGTATGTCCATAGCAATGGATTGGGAACCCCTGTGAGTTTTCGAGAAATGTGACACTAGTTACGCGGTGAGCATAATCCATTCCACGCCACATTCCCTGATGAAACAAAAATGGTTATCCTATTGTGAATCACTCTAATGAAAAAGTGATTGGGTTATAATACATAAGGACAATTTGTTTTTAAAACCCAATAAAAATAATATGACTTAAATAATATTACAAATGATCCTCCATATCCATGGTTCTCATAAGTCCATCCTCATTTTGATATGTCCAAACAAATGTAATGGGTGAATCAAGAATAAAATAACAAATTATTTAACCAAGCATATATTATTGAGCATATTTTTCCTATGATATTTCACTAATACATAACCTTTTTTATTATTGTCATTATAATTTAATATATTTCTTCATCATCTTGATTTGAGATGATGTCGTTATCATCCAACATTCGTTCAAGAAAATCATTCACAACTTCTACTTCTACATATTTTATGATAGTCTCCAATACACAGTGACTTCAATGGAAGGTAGAAAATACAATGGTTTTTGAGTACCAATGATATGGTACTATCATGGCCATGGAGGATACTCAGGAATTCCATCAGATATAATATTTTTCAAAACTGCATTATCCATGAAAGACTACTACTAGACTTGTGGCTCTCATCCCCATAATAAAGAGCTTTGCAAGCATATCCCTAGATCCTAAAAACATCAACCATTCATATTTGAGGAAGGTGATTCATGAAGAATGATACGACTTCCATATAGTTCATGGGCTGCCCAGGAGGGCTCTTGCTAACCGATGTCACCAACATTGTCTCATGGGTACACCTCAGTCACCTGCTGAAGGTACCATCCAATACGCAGTTTCCTCTAATGCCTATGAATAGACTATAATGAAATCTCATCATTGGGAAAAAATTTCGGATATACAGGGGAGGGTTCATATCCCCACTCTTATTGATTGGGACTGTCATAATACAATGTGAGAAACTGGCCAACATTTACAAATCATTGCACACTCTCATCATATTTGAGGGAATATTCTTGCAGTAAGCATGGGGGAGGCTAATAATCCCACCCGCATGTTCGAATCCAATCAGCATACTCTGATGTAACAAGGAGGACAGATATACCCAGTTCAATATACCACATCTTTCAATTCATAATGGGGGAAGAAAATTTGAAGGCTCATATCACTACAAAAACCTTTCAAAAATGCCGATTCATTTTAGAAACAGTTGATGAACACTGCCAAAATATTTCGGTACTATTTTAGATGATGGTATGGGTGCATACTTCTATCCCTACACTTGGTACATCACAACACTGTAAGCATCGCGAAATAGTGGTTGTACCATATAAATGACACACTATTTCTCCCACCTGAGAGTATCATTTTTATATTATCATGAAGGGTGATGATTCAGATTGATATCATATCCCCATTCCATCAGGGGATAACCTGGTGAGAGGGGCACACACCTCGGGATAGGGGCACATGCCTATTGAATATTTCTAGAGGAATACTCCAAATTCCACTGATTTGGAACATTTATATTTTTTTTGAGGCTGACCAAGTAACAGTGGTATGAGCCTCCGGATAAGATCATATTCACGTCGATGGATGCATCTGAAATTATTCAGTGGATCATCTATATCATGCGCATATTCCTATTTCCACCGAAAAACGATTGTCCCATCCTAAATCAAAAGAAGCATAGGGGAAGGCTCATATTCCTTCCCCCCTTCTAGAGGTCCATAATCATATTCTGATGAGGAATGCATATTTGGAACATACTCATATTCTTGATCTGACCGGATCCATCTAGGTGAAGGAATCACATGCCTCAATCCAGGATCATACTCCTACCAAGAAAACCTAGTTTCATATCCCAACAGCTCATGATCGGGCTCATACATCTGTCTTGATTGAGTCTCACCCATTGAGAATGGAACACGCCTCTTTATAGGCTCATATCCCTATCAATAATGAGATAGTTTATCAAAATATTCCAATAGCTTCTCAACAGTTGGGTCATGCTCTCACGGAACCTAATGGTTGTATACATGTTCCAGAAACCGTCATATAGTAGGCTCATATTCTTGAAAAAATATAAATAGTGTGTCCGCATATTCTGACCATGACACGGAACATTTCCAATAACCATTAATTTCTCAATGTTAGTATCCTTTGGGTCATTCAAGACATATTCTCAATGCCTCAGGTGTTTTTTGACTCTTCTATCAAAGTGCAAGTAGGAGAAGTTAATTATCATGATAGTCCTCCTCGTGGTAGTGTAGATATAGATCTTAAGGACTCTACTCCTAACATCTAACATGGTCATCCTACCTTTAGAAATATATCCCACAAACAATAAAATCATACCTTTTCCTAGAAACCATCATATATAGAGATTAAAAAAACCCAACAACTTCATATAGAGAGATTATAAAAACATGACGGTGAATCTTATATAGCTCCCCATCTAGACTCCATTCTCATCATCATGTGACCATTAGATCCATCTTAAATGTTCTAAATAGATGGATTCATGTAGGTATAAACATGAGGAGGTTGAAATTGAAATATGGAAAGATTTATCCCAAAACACCCTCCCCATCATGTTCAATACCCTTGTTACTTCCATCTATGAGATCCCAGAAATGATGGAAAAGGAGTGCATTATTTATCTACTCTAGAATATTTGGTCTAATCATCAGAAAGAAAAGGATCAATATCTCCATTATCATTGATATGAGTCTCACTATCATACATTTATAATACTAATTTTCTCACATGACCTATCCACAATTACTATGGCTTGGGATCAAAAAATAGAAAAGCATAGTTCAATCCTGAAACATGCTTTCCACCGTTTCATCCTGACACTTCGGTAGGTAATCCGTAAATCTAGATCATGTATCCACATTTGAGGACACATATAATTTAGATCATTGAACTTTTCCACCCCTTGGAATATAATATCCTTTTGGAAATGCCATACTTTTTTGTTATATCCTCTGGGGAAATTATGAGAACATTTAATTCTTAGGCCAGTTAGTCACTGCAATATAATTCCTCTGCTCAATCAGTCAACAAACATTACAGACAGAGAGGGAGTATAGCCAAACAATGTTCAAATTGAGCCCCTAGAAACAATAAGACGAAATTTACAATATGGACATCAAAATTTCGATCACCTAGAAAAAATCTAGTCCTAAATGATTCTCATCATGGGTCTCCATCGCACCCAACACCTATGTAATCAGAATTGCACAACATTAATTGGGCCTCTATTACAGCTTTGGAATCATCCATCCAGCTGTAGACCTAGTTTTTCTGTCCAGAAGAACATCTACCACCTCCTTCATTTCTTGAATCATTTATTCATAAGAATATTTTGGATACATTAGTAGATTGTACAAGAGAACCTCAATCTGATGGTCAGTGTAAATTTATATCTCGATCACCATCGCCAAGACCATCATCCGTTTATAGGACCCTGTAAATATCATCGGTGGTCCCACAAAACCCCTACACTGTTAGGCAGGGGGCATTTATATCTTGATGTCCATCTCGATAGTCATCAAATTCGAAACTAGAGCCATTGTATACATAATAATTGGACCAATTAGGGAAAACTTCATCCCAGAATGATCCCCACCCTATATGTATAGGTTCATTTTCATCAACATCACCACCACATATGGAATTATTCATCTCCAAATTGTGATAAATTAATCAATGTTCATCATCCATCCTACCATGAGACACACCTCTTCTGGTTGGGGCTCATTCAACTACCCTAACTAGGAATTCCCTTAGGATCCCAATCCATAGACAATAGACGGAGCAATGCGTAGTGTGTTGGGTTATGCCCCATTAGGGTCATAAGAAAAAATGGCCCAATAAGTCCAACAGATCAAATAACAAACCTAATGGATGCAGTGCAAGATCATCTTCCTATATAGTAATAAATGGAACAACCACCATTGCCTGATATTTTCTCCATGTATTTCATCACTATCAACATGGAAGATATTGATCATGATACAAATACATGATGTCATGACAAGAAAAACATACCTTATGAGGTGGTTACTTGAATGCACCGAATGAGGATGCACGCACCAAGAACCATAGGTGCCTCCAAATCATGGAAATTATGAACATAGTGTTTCCACCTTCTCGATGAAATGATACTAAGGGGAAGGGTACAACCACATCTCAATCCCCTCCTTGTAGGAGTGAGGATTATTCCCCAAAGGATTTATTTTCACAATACGAAGGTAAAATAAAAGATCTTTAGTAACATTATGAGGAATTACTCAAAGGAAATTTTCTAGTGGGGTATCATCTCTAAGAAGAGAAAACATTTATCCCTCCGGTAACTAATCCATCATCAAGGGAAGCCTCTGAATATCATATTTTCTCTGGGTCTAATAAACCAGCCCACATGCATGTGGACATTGAAAATGATTGTGACTTCCCACCATTATGGAAACAAACTCTTCCATACTAGGATCATCATTTAGTATTACGATGAATTGAAAATTTCTAGTAGATGAAAATCAGACCACCTCATCAACCACCCCCCCCCCCACTAACTCCACATGGGTGGAGACGACCCATACAGTAGTGCCTCTATAGCTCCATAACATCCTTGAGCCCCTGGGAACATAAATGGAACCCATGAAAAGGTGTTTCACACCTATGAAGCCTAAAATTAATCCTTATACATAATGGTTCAATGATACCCCACCTCTAAAACACTTCATTAATCCCACCTTCTCCAATTCTGATGGTGAGGGATACCCTGAGAAGAATCTCACACACTTCATGTCCTTATGTGGTCCGATGATGGGCCCTTGAGATCAAAAAGAACAAACCAGGATGAGGTGTTTTTTAAATACTGTGATAGAGACAACCTTCATTTCATATAAAAGTTTTCTTGGAGGATCTGTGTTAGGATGTGAAGACCTTCATCATCAATTCCTTTATCAATTTAGTTCTACACCTAGGAGGACAATGATAATCAACCTGACAAATTAAAAGCAACATAAAAATTATTGAGTATTTTATTTCATTACATTGTGGAAGGGTTTCACCTACTCTCTCAGCATCCCTTTATCACAAGTGAAGCTGTTGGAACCCTGTTCCAAAAATGTTATGAATGAGTTTTAGACACCCCTTCTTTTCATGAAATATCCAAGGGGATTCAGAAAATTAGTTGAAACAGTACAATTCCTTGATGAATCTATTCATAGGACCTAATACAAAGCTTGAAACATTTTTGTGCATAGTGAAAAATGATATCTAGTATAGAAACTTCAGTTGTTACTATCAATTCAGAATCGACACCTATCTAGATACCCATGCATTCCCTAAACCTCCAAACACCTCTTATCGAGAAGCGAAAACAAAGAATCTCCCTCATATAGAAGAATGGAAAAATTATGTTCATCTAGTATTTTGATGAACGGATGAATAAGGCATACTGCTATAAAAATGAATAGGTCCATGTTTATTTCTTGGTGTCCATGGACAATAACCAACTCACGCTTCAACAACCCAAGAATCCTGATCAGCTCAATCATGCCAATCATCTTGATTAAAACCCTTTCCATATAATTTTGTGTCATAATATTAATAATTGCTGCATATTCAAATATGTAGTTCATGTCATTATCGATTCCTATCATTTAGTGTTGGATAATTCCCCAGAAAAAGTGTCATGCATAACCATGGTGCAACCGAAAGAACATAAAGATTGGAAGGATGCCCTAGTTAGAGGTTCATGAAAATTAGAGAACTAGATGGCTCTGAATACAATTGATCATACCCACACTAATATATGAGAACAATTTCATGACCAGTAGATGCTCCACAACCCATGAAAGAGGAGTTAGATGTGCCTCCTAATGGTGGGCATGACCACCAGCGATGGTATGAAACAGAAAAGGAAGAGCCAGATTCTCATATAAAGTAAGAATTAACCCTAATGATTTCATTCCTATGACATAGGAAGTATGGGATCCTTACCACAAAATGGAATCCTCATCAGACGAGGATATCATGTTTGGATCTGACAACATAATACACATGAAAGACCCCTTCTCTAATAATGTGTATGCCCCCAAATACGATTTTTTCTTTATATATCTGAGGATAAATAGGACACATGCACTGGAGCCGAGGATATAGGTGGTCTTTGAAGACATGTTCAAACTCAATATCTCAGTCATTTCCCCGTGGAGTACATATATGTAGTGGATAATTATGGGAAGTTCTCCGATAGGCACAAAGGAGGTTAGGATATGCGTCAAATACCTACAATAGTCACTTGAATCCAATTCTCTTGCATGACTGCCTAGTATGGGCCCAATTTGATCAACCCAGCCAATGGGGATGGTTGGGGAAACCTACACAACAGGAAGCGGATCCCCACTCAACCTAGGATTCTCCAACTATTGAACCACCAGCCCAGGAGTAACCCCATATCAGGAAGCACTGATCTGTAGTGTGAAAATATGATTTTCTAAATTATCTAGTTGTCATTGTGGTGAAGATCTCAACCCTAGATTCACTCCATCAATCAAAATAACTCTGAGAGGAACTCACTAAAGCCCTATGGATCCCATATAAATTTTATATTGAATTTGATACCATTGTTGTCTATCAGGTTGAGACTATGCCCTTAGGATTACATGATTTTAACTATTTCACCGATAAATATTGGTAGAAGGCCATCCATGAACACATCAGAAACATATACATTTTGGGAAGACTCAACAATGTCAACTTACAAAGGGAGATGATTAATAATGGATCTGGGATCATTTTCATCCCAACAAAAACTCTCTGATGTTTTGGGTATAGTGAATGGGACTTATTCCCTACAAAGATGAAAATCCAAGGATGTGACAATCATGATAAGATCCAGCAATGGAAAATACAACTCTATGTAAAATTTGGGGAGCTCACATATAATTCTCATTTCATGGTTGTCCAGAAGGAACCCACCTACAATTTCATACGTGGAAGTCCCTGGCACCATAGTAACCTTGTGGTACCTTCAACATCCCATCAATTTATAACAAGCCGCGTCAATGGAATGGTTGTAATTATACATGGTGGTATTTCCCCCATTGAGATATGTAAGGCCACATATACTGAAAAATATTTCTATAATATGAATGGTAAAATACCGATGGAGGATGATTATATATAGGTTTCATCCCCCAATGTCTTAGGGGATTCCCCTATGGATCCTTACAGAATGCACAATAATGATTATGTGCTATCAATAAAAATGTTTAATGTGGCATATCATACCCAAATGTTCCGAACCTCTCTTTCACATAGTGAAAATAATCTACAATATCTCTATGAATAAAACCAAATATAATTTCATGGTGATATATTTTTTAATGTCCTACCTTACCTTGTTTCTGGTATAGAGGTCCTCAAAATTCCATCTCCACCTATATACGTCTCCAAAAACTCAGAAATGGATTAGTACGATCTTAGAAATGACCCACCGATATTCAAGGAAGGCTTTTATACTATCATATATGACCTCATATTGATAAATCAATTGATAGGATAAGGATAGCATCCTACCTTGGTTAGTGCCTCTATGCCTATCTAAGAGAAGTTGATGTACATTGTATTTTTTAAGAAGCACTAATATGTGTTTGGATGGAACTACACAGAAATTCATGGATTGAATATAGATGTGGCTACCAACCACCACAAACAGCCTAATGAGCATCAGGGCTTTAGGAAATATTCCAAGAGGATTAACCCATACAATGCCACCATTGTAGAGGTAGAATTCGACAAGTTTATCTACTCCATCGTTTTCCTAGATGTACAATACCTGAGATGACTTTCCAACATCGTCCTCATCAAGAATAGGAATCGGTCGATTATGTTTTTCATTGACTTTTGAGACATTAATTATCATTTAACAAAATATTAATTCCCATTACCAATAACATAAATTTGGAATGAGGAAACTACCAAATTTAATGTTAATGAATATGGGAGCTACATACCAACGGTAAGATGATTTTCATAATGCCTTTGAATGTCTCATGCAGTATTTGTTGCACCCACTAGTATTGATGACTTCAGTGGAAGGGAATCCTCTCATCCTATATGGGGCCTCTATGGAATTTTCATTGGATTCTAATCTAATGAAATTGAATGATACGGAAAGTAAGAATGGTCTCTATTACCTCATCCAGACCATGATATGTATTAAGACTCGATACTCTTATGTCGAGAAGAATTTCCTCGCACTCATTTTCCCAGTGAAAAAGATATGGCACTACTTACATTTCCAAGTAGTCCAACATGCCTCTCATATTGATTTTATCATGTATATCTATGTTCATCACCTATTTACTGGGTTCTTGGCTAGATGGGCAGTCATTTTACAGTAACATGACATCCATTTCAAATCTCAAAATCCGATGAAAGGGAAGGCCCTGGATGAATTCATAACAACACACCCTACCCCGATAAGTAAACTGGAAGACACCAATCTCCCTGATGAAAAGTTATATTATTCTAATTTCACTCCATGGACATGGGAGATGTACATTAATGGAACCTCCTGGAGTCTTGTTGACACAAGAATGAAATGAATAAGGATGTCATAACATGGAAATTGAAAATCAGTTTCAATGGCTAAAATCTAGAAAGTCATGATGGTGAAGCTGGGAGAGAGAAGATCTTCATTATCTATTGTGATTCATGGAAGAATTGAAGTTTGAAAAATCTAGTGATGACATGATGGAAGACATCAGGGGTTCTATAAAATCCCACAGTACATGATGTTTATTGAAGAGCTACATTCCATGTGGGATCATTGGTTTAGTTCTTGGGATTATGTGGGAGATTAAGTATCACACAGGGTGTGACCCCTTTCACATGATATGTGACCCTTTCCTAGTTCTTGGTCATGTAATCAGTGTCGTAAAATGGAATAGGTATTGACATGACTAGTTTTACACAGACATGGCTAGTCGAACATAGACATAACTCTCCATACAATGACACGACTATTAGTACATGGGATCGAACAAGCTATGTGCTATGATACGGATACAGACATATGCACGATCCATGATACATGAGAAGTACCCAATTACTAAGAGTCATGTTGTGTACTAATATTATACACCATGTACTTATTAAAACATTAATTGGAGACCTTATCCCTTTTATCTTGGTAATGTTTTATTAGGGAGTGTTCCCCCTATCCACTCCTTGAATGATGGTATGGAATCACATCGTACAATGAGGATAGTGATCCATTTTGTGTAACGTATTGGATAGATTTATTGGAATACTTCATTTTGGCCCCAGCTGTGACCCTCTATCATCATATATCTCTTGGCAGATTTCCCAGTATCATCACAAACAACACTACACTAGCACTGATCCTCAATATAGAAGGTTATTCCAAATTGATTTATTTTTATACCCCCTAGACTTTGTTATGATCCTTATCTGGGTATTATTGTCTTCAAAATTTCAGCGTTCACATCTTATGGAAATACTCGTTGATCAATATATGTTATAAATACACCATCAATGAAATTAAACCTGTGGAGAGAGTTCTCTTGGAGAAGTGTTATGTGGAACCTTCGATCGTGATCCTAGGTTGGCATTACAATTGTGTCTTTACATTGAGACAGTGTGTATTTCTAGATTATTTTTCGATAATATTATTATATTTTATCAGGACATATACCCATGTTGAGATGGAAGATATTATTTTTTTATATGTTTAGGGATTTTTGGGTGTCCTATTGTGTATAATTATACTGACCCATGCATGGGATTATCCTCCACATGTCATGTCTTTTGCAGGAAATCTTCCATTTTGCTGGAGTCCAGATGGAACAATGACTAGGTAGATCTATGTGGAACCCACTGATCTAGGTTTATTCTAGTTTTCCACTTAACATCATTCACCTTGAATACTTTCTGGTTGGACTTGTTCTCAAACAATATTTGGTGGGATTGTATTATCCCTTTTTTCATTCAGTACTTATTGACATATTTTGATAGTGGGATATATATATATATATGAATTCATGTTTTTAAATTTTATTAATTTTAATAATTCTATGGTCATGAAGATGTGTGCATATATATAGGTACCATAGGATAAGGCCTCCCATGTTAGAGATATAACTAATAGGCACTTGTCACCAGCCCCTTGCCATTGGAAGGCAGTCTTGAGGTAGTGGTAGAACAAGCTTCATTAGGGATAGTTCATGAAATATTTTTTTGAAGAAAGAAGGACATAAATTTAATTTTATAAAAAATAATTTGTAATGGAATTTTAATTTAATAATATAATATAATATTACAATATTTTAAAACTACATTCAAATAGGTATCATTATGATTCATGAAAAATAAGTTATGTTAGAAAACCCCTCACCATTACAATCAACTTTTATGAATGATATTTAATATTCTATATAAAAACCAAAAACATATTAGCCACCAATTTTATAATGTTATTAGTATAAATTTATATTTATACTCTTTAATTATAATCATTTATTGTATATTTATTAGTTAGTAGTAGTTTATTTTCATCAATCTATGTTAGTAATTTTTAATTATTCAAACGTTATTTTAAAGTGTCGATGATGATTCTTACTCATTAATAAAAATTTCACCATTCAAATATTATACAATTTTATAATTTATATTCATTATATTTATTTATACATATATAATTTTATTCTATTATAATTTTATCCACCATTAGTGAAGATGGAATCAATGACGAGCTGGTTTCTGTTATTTTTTTGAAAAAAACTAGGATTCTTAATAACATGTTAAATTTTAATATACACCATCCAGGAACATAAAAAATAATAATTTCTAATTGTTTTCTAATATGATAATATTTCATGTTTTCATATTCATACATGATATAAATTTATAGTGTTGTTCATCTAGGTGGTTAAATTGACCCAATCAAGAACATGCTACAACAAATGGGTGTGTATGGTTGAGAATGTTATTAATTTGGAAGAATCTCATTATTAAAAAAAAATTAATGGTATTATTTCTTTTTTAAAATTATTTAATCAAATTTCATGATATTTTGATTAATATTAAATGAATATATGAAAGAATACATATGTTACTTCATGGATGTGTTAGTCGTCATATACACACTGGGGGCATTCTCATTTATCACAGAAAAGAAATAAAGTAAGAATTATATTATATTTTAAAAGTATTTTTAATTACTTAGAAATAATAATTATAAATTAGATAACCCTTTTAACAATATATGTGTAGTGTTTATGGAAAATGGATCATGTCCCCTATGGATGATGTATCCCAGACATAACATAAGTGACATTTTCATTTTTAATGGTTTGGATGAAGATATAATATTTTAATCACATTAATAGTATATAATTTAATTATACTTTAAATTCATATGTAAATATGTCATAATGGGTATATTAAATTAATAAGAGTTATAAGAATAAATAAACGAAAATAAATGAAAATGAGTAACTTATAATATTACCTAAATATTTAGAAGAGATCCTTGGAAAATTGCATAAAACCATTAAGAGGTGGAATTTTGAGAAGACTAGAATCCATAATATGTGGATAAGTGTTTTGGGGAGTTATTTGGGTTTATTTATTATATATATATATATATATATGATGATTTTTGTGTGAGGAGAAGTGGGGTGATGATGGATCCTCTTATAAGGGATAGGAGTGGCATTTTTTAATAATCTAAACATAAAGTTACCATGGAATGTTGAAGTGGATCTACTAATGAAAAATAATTTATTCGGATAACTTTTATGGTTGAAAAATGGAAAACCATATATTTTCACACATTTTTTGAACATATTTTTATGTCTTCCACTCTTGGATTTTTTAGTTTTACCATGTTTGGTTTTTAACATGGCAACTAATATTTAACAAAGTAATTTAATTTTAATGCCTAAAAATAAAATGGAAATTGTTACATAAGTTATATATAATGATTAAAAATATTAAAAAAATTTGGATAAAAATTATATGGGTGATAAAAAAAATTTAATTTATCACCCATAACACATGAAATCCATTTCTTAAGAAAGTGTATTTTTGTTTTAAAATTTACAATTAATAAAAAATTGTCAATATATTTGTTTTATATGACATTAATTTTTTACTATTATTAATAAATTATGAGACTCATATCTTTAAAAAAATAAAAATTTCCACCTTGTGGATACTTAGTTAAAATAAATAGAACATAACATTTTTTATTACATTAAAATATAACTCATGAATCCAAAATGTTAAAAATGGGTTTTACGAATTCAACATTTTATTTCAAAATAATTTATTCTAATTTATGAATATTTTTTTACAAATATTTTTTTTCATATTCATTAAAAACAATATTGTTTTATGTAAATGTCATAAATTTGATAGTATTTACAAAATTGATATATTTCACCATTCAGCAAAAAAATAAATAATTTTAGAAAAATCATAAAAATTGATCCTAATCTATTTTTGACATGATGAATTTAAAAATTAATTTCATTTAATAAAATTAAAATTTGAAAATTGTTAATTTAGTTTTTGAAATTCAGATTCAAATTATAAAGAAAATAATTTTTTATTGAAAATGGTGTTTTTAAGTGTTATTAATATTATTTCACATTATTTTATAATTTAAAAAATGTTAATATATTAGTTAATAATAATATTTAAAAAAATTTCAATTATGATTCTTCAGATAAAATATATAATACATAAAAAATTATTAATGAGAGAACAATCATTTAAATATTAATTCATTTTAAATATTTATCCTCAATGTCTAAGAAATTTTAGTTGAGTAATATCTTTTTATTTACTAGTATTTTTATTATTCTTATCAGCTTTATAATAATATTCATCTCATATGTCAAAGTTTGTTTTATTTTGATGTTTTTATTGATAAATCTATTAAACACATAAGATTTATATAGAGAAAATTAAAATTGTGTAGTGTTACACATAAGGGTTGTGTGGGGGTGCAAATAAACATACATAGTAGAATGAGCTAAATCCTTAAAGAAATGGAAAGGTTCAAGTAATGTAAAAATATTGTATAAGAAAGTTACCAGGGTGAGATAAGTATAAATACAAATATGCTCAACCAGTAGTACTCATTAGAACATGAAGAATTTCCAATAATCTCAACTCTGAATGATGAAAGTCAGACCTCATGAGTAATTAGGAATTACCAGATTACCAAAAAATTCCAAATTATCTAAATTCAAAATCCATATTTTACATCAAATCTCAAAGGCAACCAAGGGGTTCCAAAAAAATCCTATTTCTTAAAAATCAGATCTTATCATCTTCTTTAATTTCAACATCACCAATAAAAATTATAATAGTGAACACAATCCATACTAAATTATATGCAACATTCAAGGGAGTATCTCACTATACAATCAACTCATATTGTGCCTCCATTTATAATATTATAATGGAAACTACACTGTAAACAAGGATAAAAATCAACTGATGGAGTACTAATCTATTCCATTATACTATCTAAGAATGATCAAACCCATGTCACCTCACAAAAACTATATTGAAGGACCCATTCTTCATTATATAGAACACATAAAACGAGATAGGACAAATATTCATAGATATATAAGAAAGAAACACCCCATGGAGTATAACATTAAAATTGTATATGGGTTGTATCAAACCCTATCAGTTATGTGTGGGAGAATCATACCTTGTTATTCTTGAGGGGGTATCGACCCAATGAAAATTTAGAGGACATTATCCCCAAGTATATATGGGGGTACTAAACACTAGGATGAACTTGGAAGACCTGCAAAAAGTAATGAACTAATTTTTAGTGGTCCATTACCCCATGAACATTCTCATTTTCATGCATAAACAAAATCATTGACCATAAAAATATAAAGAGGTTGTATAAATTGAAATACATTGTGTCTCACTACTATTGATAAAGTGTAGTTGACCATTGATATCTAAATATATAAACACTCAAGATGGACTAATTACATATCTAAATCTATGTCCGAAGAAATGATATCTGAAAATACTCTAAGGATGGAGTAGTACCTAATAATTACTATAAATGTAAATGGCATGTATCCCCTCTATGTAAGACTCTTCATGTACTACTCCTCACATGGCATGTAAAGTCAAACAACACAAAGTTTTGTACAATATGAATACAATGTGATGATTGTGTTATTACTTATCTTCTACCATTGGTCAACCAAGTAATATAGTCCCAAAAAAACATTACATGTATCCATGTAAACATGGTTTTTGGTCCACATATGTCAACTAAGGTTTGAATTTCTTCCCTTTTAATTATGTAATACTTGCATCGTGTGCACACAAAAAACATTTGATATGGTTAGGTAGGCACTCAGCCTCCCAACTATGACTAAATGGTATGTGAGTAAAAAACATATATTATTGGATATTAATAAACCTTTAAAACCCAATATTCATAGTCTGGGAGGAAGATGGTGTGTGACCCTCTTATATTCATGTAGTTGATTCCATAAATCACATCCAGACATGTCATTTCACCCCCTATAACTATACATGTCCATCAGGTGACTTTACTAGTGTCCCAATCATCAATGAGACAAATTCACATAGCCTATATACAATTACTCAGTAAAAATCACAATAAATAATCAACTTGATGTCTCCTCGAATACATCGATCACTGTTCAAATCATCTACTATCAGTGTTGTCTCTCATAATTAATTTTAAATATATATCCAAACCTCCATCTCCCTTATATAACATATTCATATGATATGTTCCATCATGATGGAGAAATAATAGCATGTTAGGATGGATTAACATGGTTGGTTCATATACTAACCATAAAATAAGCCATAAATAATGTTCACTATAAAGATCACCTAGAAACAATAATATCCTTCATAAATAAGTAAATAAATATTAAATAACATTGTTTTAATATATTAGGGGAACAAATTAACTCCATATTTATAACAATAATTCCAATTAATGACCATAATGATGACAGACATTAGAAAAATCCATAACGATTTTAATGGATAAAATAAAATTTAAAGGGGGCATCTTTGGATTTAATGGAACATAGAATGAGGCATAATTGTTTGAATTGAGCCCGAGCTCATGTTACCAAATTAATTGCGTCATTATATTTTCAATGCCAGATTTTTTTATGACTCCCACATGGTCTTTCTATCAATGTCATCATAGATTTGGTCATGTTCCTTTAGTCTCATGTTGGCATATTCAAAATTTAGTCCCTCTCTTCTCTATTGATGTAGGGTTCTGTCAATGAAAATTAGGTGTCACCATAATTAGGACTCATAATATGGTTTTATGTAAGAATTATATGTTTTACACATCAAATATAATAATTTATTAGTTATTTTACTAACATGCCCATAACAACCTCATCAGGACGCCATAATGTGAATAGGGTTTATGCCACCTCAAGGTAAACCCTCCTTCCCAAACTCAACAGTTCTACCATAATTTTCAATTGACTCTCTAATTTTTGTTTCTCACCATCCTTTCTCACAGGATAACATTTATTCAAATAATATATATTAAAATTCCCTTTAAATAAACATTTCTTATAAATCCACCTAAACTCAACCTTTGGGTCAATACCAAGTCCTAAGATCTATAAAACGAAAATAAATTTATTACATGATTTTATTATAGGTTAAATTTATATTTTTACCTCTAGAGAGGTCATGGTATTTCAAAAATATAAATAGATATAAGTATTTACTTGAAAAAATATGGGTCACGACATGGACCCACAAATGGAGTAATAAATTTTATTGATAAATAATGAATTCAGAACCCAATCAACTGTCATTAAAATTAAATGAAAAAGTAGTTAAATCACCCTTCATTGTAAAATAATATTAAAATTATTTGTACACAAATATATATTCAAAAAAAATAAAAAACTATAAATAGTAACATGAAAGAGAATAATAAAGTCATATTTTAAATCAATTTTATGGAAATCATATATTTTTCAACTTCCCAATTTGTCATCACAAATACCATAATAACCTATTCAAATTTTCTTTACTAGAACTGCACTCATTTTATAGAAAATTTCAACCAACATAAAACCTAATATTGTTTTATTAAATATCACTTAGTTTTATGTATCTTCTATAATCAATCTCTAAATATCCAAATAACATTACATGATTCTATTCATTATTGGTGTGGTTTGAATTCCTTGTCCTATCTTATCTATAATAGTTTGATGACAAATTGTCCAAAATTATTTGTTTTAATCTCATCCTCATCTACTTAATATGATCATGTAATAATGGAATAACCCTTCATTATGGTTTAGTTTAACCTTTATGTATTAAAAATTCATTTCTAGTGATGTCATGTTTTCATCTCATGGTTTACGAGACTTTACATTCTCTACCATTGTCAATAATAATCTATGAATTATTATGTGTTTTCTTCCCAAGTTCCTTATTCCCAATTTTATCACATAAAAAATTTTGTTCTTATTTTACACCATTTTATGGTTATCTGCTTCTTATAAAAATAAATAAATGATTAAAAAATGTTCAACATTAAAAAATATTAAATTAAAATAAAAAACACTAAAGATTTTATATTAACTCTATAATGATTTTATAATACTAATATTGGTATAGATGTAATATATCCATAATAATTATAAAATTATTAGTTAAAAATATCCTAAAATATATTACAAATACCTATTTAAATAAATTTTACAAATAAACCCACACATCGTATCTTGCGTGACCTTAAGAATAGGTCTCCACAACAACACATAATAAATATATAATTGTATAAAATTATACATTGTGATATATGATAATTTATTAATTATTAATAATAAATTAATTTTAAATAATTATAGAAAAACAACATTAGAAGACATCATTTTCCATGAAAACTGACAAACCATGTTTTTAAATTTTCTATATGATTTTTACATAAAATATTTCTAATAGAGTGTATTGATTAATTATTCCAATAATGATTAATTTGAGTTTTATTAAAACGAATACTTTCGAACATAACTCAAACTAATTTTATTTTCATATATATATTCTTGTTATTTACTTAATGGAATTTATACATTGAAAAAGTCACCCATCCAGCAATCATCTATTAGTTGAAAAACTCCTGAAACAATTTTTGATGCTTAGAACTTAGGCATAGATAATGTGATAATGGACTTTAATTAATCCAAAATATCCTTGAATTTCAATACAAAACTAGCACCTCAATCCCCACTATAAATTTTCTCCCAAAACTATTTAAAAATATTCTTAATATAATAGGGAAGGTATAATAGATATAGGTCAATAAACGGTAATTACATTATGTTAGAACAGAATGTTTTGTTCCTTAACTAATTATTAAATTCTCATGAATAAATTAGATAAATAAACATTTATACCTTTCTAAAATTAATCCAATCAATATAGATATCAATATTATTTCGAATAAAATTTTGAAATATTTTATTTATAAAAATAATAAATTTAACCAAATCATGATTCATCAACGAAGTATACATATTAATATATTTAAACATCCACCGATAATATTACTCATTTAACTTAAAAAAATTAATTGTTTTTAAAAAATGTATAATATTATTAGTAAGAATTATTTTGTATCATAAATAAATAAAAAATATATGTGTGGCATTCAATTTCATTCTTATAAAAATTCTAGTATAATTAAAAAAAATTATTTAGATATATGTAATTAAAAACAAAATGATCATATCATTAAATATTGACCATTTTTTCTTCCTTCATCACGTGAAATTCTTCATGATAAACCTATAAAATCAAAATAAATAAGAGAATTTCAATTCTACCTTCCATTAAAGATAAATATTTATGTTTATTGTATTTATTATACTTAAATAATTTCCCAAAAAAATTATAAAATAACTTCAGAATAATTGAATAAAAACTCATTTTTCCTACTATAATATTTTTTATGTCACTAAGATAAAGAATGCCTCTTTAAATCAATTAATGTAATTACTAAAAAATGTTACAACATATAGATTAATGAATTAATGGAAATTATATTCCTCTATATACATGGGTATTCATATTGAATATGGAATAATAATTTCTATTCATTAAAAAAGTAATTTCACCAATTCCATTATTCTTATGAACTGTTTTTTGACTCAAAATTTATTTTTTATTGAGATATCAGTGAGGAATACAAAAATTGAAAATAGAGGAGGGGAAAACAAATCATGGTGGCCTGAAGTGATGACGCATGAGTATAACTCCTTTATTAAAGTGTTTACATTTATTTTTTAAGGATCCCACTCTATCAAAAATAGTGAGCTCCTCATCCGGCCTTCCCTCACGAGCTAAACTCTCGGCCATCAAGTTTTGTTCTCTCCAAAAATTCCCAATAATACTACCTTGGTTTAATTATAATCTATATTTCAATACATAATAGGAAAACTCCCAAGGATGGTATGAATTCCCAAGTAGGATTTGAAAAAAAACCTCACTATCACATTCAATATAATCCATAAAAATATTGAACATCCCACACAAGGAAATAATAGTATGCGTGGATCTAATTTCCACACCAATTGAACTACCATAGCCATAAGAACACACTAAAACCAATGACGACTAAACCACTGATGTCCGTAACATGTCAACCTCCCCTCATCTCCTTGTTCATGTACAATCCATCAATGTTAAGCTTCAAGCCACTACTTATAGTGATTCATATGACCTATATACCTTGGTTGCCATGGAAATAACCCTATCTCACATAGGGTCTTGCGAGAAACCTTCAGAGTGAAGCATAATTCCACCCCCAATAATAGTCAACCTCAACTCTGCAACAAGATTCTTCATCCACACTTGGATAAATATGTGAAATCATATTTTACCTTATATCACAATGTTTCGTTATTCACATAGATTACAAAAAATGTTCACGAATTGAAGGTAATATATCTTCCCTTCCAAATATTGTGTCTCTATTCCCTGGAACTGGTCGATGATATAAGAATATATGGAATAATGATATCCATATCTATACAGACTAAGGCATTATAAGTCTCATAGTATTATTTCACATTTATCATTCAGAAATATATGGAATATATATTCCCATTGAGGTGTTTCATGGAAATGGCACCGAGAAACAATATTCAACCATTTAAATTGCACATTTACACTTATCAGAATCGCCCAGTTCCAAATCATACAAATGAGAAAATTCATTTTAGACAGTATCTTTTTACGCCATACCTTTGATGCCCATAAATGAAGCTTTCCCTAATTGTGTAAACCAGCCCTGTAGTCTTGGTAGTTATACAATTCTAAAATTGTTACTGTAAAACAACATTGGTCAGGTTGATCAACCACGAATATATTCCTAAGAGAACCCCTTTTTTCTTTATTATGAATAGTCTCCATCATCTTTGGGTCCCTGTTGTCCTCCTTGGATGACATATTTGAGAATGGAAACCCTAGGAAATACAATAATTTTCCAGCCCAATTATCCTTCCAAAGGTTGATATCACCTCTTCCAACCAGTCATCGAGTATTCTCATCATGGTCTTATATATGGTTCAACATGCACATGGAGCATTTTTATAAATAACTTTTATGAAATGTCTATTCCTCTTATTTATCACCATTCATATCTTGAATAAATCATTCCCATAAGTAATTTTATTCAATAACATCCCATAAAAGCTGATTCTAAATGTAGTGTATGGACTGAGAGACACTATGTAGACTAACTCTACCCTCCTTGATCATCTTTACCACATGTTTCCATGAGTCCGAGTGACACCGTCCCACCTAGTTAGTGTCCCATATAAAATAGATCATGATATTCTCAATTTTTTTGATTTTCAACTTTAATTGGATAATAATAAATAACACATGCATCAGAATCAATGTTAACATGCTATCGATCATCATAACCATCTCTCCTGCAGATAATGATTTTCTATTCGACTTGAAAATTCTTCCCATGATATTATCGGTTACCTCATCGAAGAGATCATTTTTTATTCATCCATTATATATGAGGACACCAACTACGGTCATTATGAGTTTTTTTCATTTGTATCCCAAATAACTCTTGAATTAAAACACTTTGTATTCTAGAGAATTTGTTGAAAATGAAATCATTACTCTTCCTCGTATTTTAGTTTTGGCCAATCTCTTTTCCTAAAACTGACATGATTCTCCAAAATCTAATAATTGATCTATTCCTTCCATTGTTTAAAACTAAAATATCATTAGCCAACAGAATATGGGAAAAAATCTTTATTCCTTATTTATTGATAAATGGTATTATCCTCCATTTCCACAACGCTTTGGGGAATTTTCCTTGAGAGTGATTCTTGGGCCAGGCTGAAAACCAAGAGAGACGATGGGTCACCCTTCCTAATATCATGGACATTTTTTATGAATCCAAACACCAAAACCATGAGTGATATAGATAGCCATGGTGAAGAGTAAAACCTAATAGAATGGTCGGAAAACCATTCTAGAAACCCATGTCTTCCCATAACATGAATGATAAATACCCAATCATGTTTTTCAAAGTTTTTTTCCATGTATATTGGGATAATAAAACTAGATCTTATGAATCACTTGTTTATGCCCCCCAATTTCATTAGAAATAAAAATTTACCCTAGATGACTTTCCCCATTCAAACCCATTATATTCTTCTGATACTAGCCATGTTATGATTCCACTCATCCTTTTGGAGATAATACATTATAAAATAAAATATAAATTCTAAGCAAGAAAATTTCTTTGAACTGGTTTATTTTAATAAGGTCTTTTACCTTTCGGTTTAAGACAACCCTTAAATCACACACCACTTTTGTGAGGGTTCCTCCTTTTAAAAATTATGGAACTTCTCTAAAAACATGGACCTTCACAAATTCACATGACACAACATAAAACACAACAAGAAATCCATCAGGACATGGAGTATTGTTCTCCTTCAGGTTACAAATAGTCTTTTTAATATATTCATCCTTAAGTACTTCCACTAAACAATCATTGCTTTTGTTCCCCACCATCCCCGGGATACGACCAATAAAGTCGCTCTCCTTATTATATTTATCCATATATTCCACTTTGTGTTACTTGGTCATCCTAGAAGGCCTTAAAAAGGATCAAGCTCTAACCTCCACAAAACATCCACATACTAGGTGAATGAAATATTATAATGTTTTAGATTAATTAAAAAAAATCATCTTCTCTTTTAAGAATTCATGGCAGTATGAAGATTTACAGTCCCCTAATTTAATCTATAAGGCTCTTGATTTCTACCTATATATCCACTCAATCTATTGGATATTCTCATTAAAGAAGTTTTTTTATTATTGATAAGAGTAAATAATCCATCATCCCATCTTTCTGAGATTCCCTCCTCTATGTTCTAATTGTCCTCCATTAATCCTCCCAGGCTAACCTATTGAACTGGATTATCCCTCATCCATAGAACATTGTCCCTCTTGAGCCGCCGATGATGGTTATAAAGACAAAACCATGCCTTCCAATTCTCCACACTCTCCCATGAGACTTTAAATATCTACATTAAACACTACCTGTAATAATATCATGAAGAATATAAGAAATGTAGATTCTTGGGATCACCTTAATTCAAAATCAATGACCACGGTGTATTGTATGACTTGGACCCTGATTGGTGAGCATCCATAGCCAAGCTGATGGATTCAATACCTTGTACGATGGAATGAAAATTATCAAGGAGACTCTAAATTCATTTGGTCCCTTTATGATTATTTCACCACTTATATTTGTTACCAATGAATTCCATGTCCATTAGACATGTATAATACATGAATGTTTTTAAATTCGTGCATTGAATTTGTGAATCCCCTAATCCCTCCTTTCTTCACAGATACATCCATACCATTGTGGAAGTATCCCACCCCCTAACACAATACCAATATCTATTTTCAGAAAAAAAAAATCATATGATTCCAAATCTTCAATCTTTTCTGAGCCTTAAATCTTTCATCGATGAAATAGAAGTACAGTTCATTTCCACCCATGTTAATTTTGGTATTGATGTACTGAGTCGTAACGTCTAATAGTTCAACCTCAATATATTATTTCTAGAAGATCCCGATGTGTTTTCTATACTGAGGAGCATGATTGTGATGATGAAATAGTAATCTATTGATATAAACAGGTAAATGATCCACCTCCTTCTTTAGATAAAAAATGAATACAATAAAATCTTGATTTTGTCAGGGTTTTGAATAGATGAATGCAAATATTTTATTTTCAGGATGCTATCGTTAATAAAAACCTAATATTATCTTTTAATGTTTTGCAATAATATATAAAAATTAAATTTTACTCACTCACCACCTATTGAAAATGATATATACATACTTTGAGCATCAACTAAGACCCTTACCATTTCCCAAAAGGCCTTCAAAGTATAACTATTTTTTTCTTTTTATCAATCTCATGTAAAATAGGATCTACTAAAAATAGTTTTTTTCCCACCATAAGAGATTCATGTTTAATAAATATTAATGAATATATCAGTATTTCATCCTTAATTTTAAGATAAATACAAGGGGTTAGTCTCTTCCAAACCTAGTATTTATAAAAATTAATCATGTTATGAAATTCACACTAAATCCAAAATAATTGAAATATTTTCAAAATTATATTATCGTATATACACTAGAATGAAAAAATACAAGACTCTTGTTGATTAATTGGTATACAACTCTATATAATAGTTGGAAATTATCCTATGAGAGTTATGGGTCCCATCTTTTCATGTTTCCTCTTTTTTATAACCAATTCCTTCAATAAAGGTTTATACGTGGTTATGTTTGATAAAGAATCTATTGAAATAATGTTAATTGTTTTTAAAATTAATGATACTCAATAATGTTTTCCCCAATTACACCTTTCAATTTCTTTTTGGGAATGGAAATAATAGTTAATATGGTGGTAGTTATTTTCCAGTAAATTATATAAGAGTTTCCCTTGAAATTTTCTCTATTTATTAAATTGTTTTTCTCTCTTTTAAAATATGTTTTCATTATTTTATCCAAAAAAATCAACACATTCCACATTTTTTTCCCACATCTTATGTTAATGGATTTAAAATAACATCTTTAGTTAACCTTTAGGTCTCCAAAAAAATCCCTATGGTGATTTATTGATTTAATTTAAAACATTTCCATCTTAATGTTCATGATTTCCGATATGAGAAAACTAATTTCATGAATTATCCACTATATTCATTATAGAATCTATATTAATTATTATAATTGATGAAAATGGTTCCCCAATGAACATTGGTGGTTTTTTTAATTTTATCAATATTTTACAAATCGGGAATTAACACATATTTCATAAAAAAAATAAACTCCATCATTAATTTACATGATGTTTACATCCCTACTAATTGTTTTATATTAATATAAACAAAATTTAATCATAATTATATTTTCCTTAGGGTTGATTCATGGATATCGTTTTTTAAAATTTCATTATTAGGGCCTAAATTATGTACCCGTACTTATGATGGAATCTACGATGTCAAATCCTATCTTCTGTGGTACACCATCCAATTATAATTGAATATTATTAGTATACCTCTCATACAACAATTAATAACATTATCTTAAAATTTTATTCATAAAAATAATTTAGAGTAAGCATTCATGATCAAGCTATTAATTAGAGAAAATCATTGAAATAATATATTATTTTGAAACTAATTCTATAATCAATGATTCAAGCAATTATTTACCAGGTCATTGGTCCAATATCAAGATTTTTTTATTTATTTTTCATCAAATTAATATAAATTTATGATGTCTACATTGATTTTCAATAATTTTTATTAATCAATGAATGTTATTATGAAACATAATTTTATATCATTTAATGTTTTACTTTTATATAGTACGAAACTTTTAATCAAAACTCATTTGTATTTTATTAATGAAGACATAAAAATATATAATATTAATGAGTCGTTGGAGAAACAATTAAATAATAATGTATCACATTTTTTAGAAAATCTACATTTTTCATTTGGACCTTCTTATAATAGTCGAGTTATTTTAATTGAAATAGTGATCATTCAAATAATCGTCAGATTATTAGAAAAAATACAGTAACTGATGGAATGAGGATGCTATGTTATAACCCCATAGTTGATGGAAAATAATATCCCAGTAATGATAATTGCCTTTGTTTTACTATTTTTAGAACATTTTTATATTCTGGAAGTCAATAAAATCCATATATGTTAACTTCTTTATTTTCATTCCCCAAAAACATTTATCTTCCAAGATCCCATTCATAACATTTTTTTAATGTAGTTATATTTTCCTTGGAAAAGGGTGAAGTGTTTTGAAAGGGATATAAATTATCCAATCAAAAAAGCTATGATCATCTAAAACTTATTTACTCAAGACTCATACATTTGTTTCAATTGAATAAATATAAATGGAGAAATTATCTTTTTATATATTGAGATAATATTACAATGATCATATATAATATATTGATAAATATAATTTGTAACAAACCAGTATACAGCTTCCATATGGTGTCTAATTTTTATAGTGATTCTCCCAATTCTTGAGAAGGATTTCATTCAAGATAGGGCATGATACAAAAATTTATTAATTTCCTGATGAAAATTGAGTAGCATATTAAATGGAGTTACTATAATCATAGGACTCCCATGATTATCCAATGATTTATTTGAGATTAAATCAATTAATTAAAACAATTAAATAACACTTATTTAACAAATGGTATGTGTCATGCATCCACTTCATATTTAGATTGTTATAAAACATTTTGTAATGTCTTACAACTTATTATTTAATCTTCAACCATCTGATTGTTTAACAATTTTAATAAATAATTTTTATTTTTTAAAACACTTTCATTGTCAGTATATATTAATTATAAAAAAAAATTAATATATTGTATAAAAGATTATTTAATTTTGAATTATCACATGATGCATATAGTGTTATTCACTATACTACTATTAAGTCACCTTCACTGAAATTTAGTTTAATCAAGTTAAAACCACGACATGGTTGATACCAACAAATCATTGTTTATCTTCAGTACATATTTATATTAATCCCATACATTAACTTAAGACTCAAATAATTAATGAAATTCCACATTATTTTATATAAAATGTAACAAAATGTGAATCCATCAAAAAATTCATGTTAGATATAATCCAATGATACTTTTGAATAGTATATCATTAATTTTTACCACATGATATATGATATATAAAAAATAATAAAACAATACCTAAAAATCTTTATAAACATCCTTTAATCATTTTTTATGCATCTATCACATTTTTTAGAAATATATTATTTAAATATTTAATCCCCAATCATATACCCCAATGTGTGTCCCCATGGTCCCATATGACATTTAAAATAATTATTAATTCTCATGTTCCAATAGAAAGAGAAACTCCTTGAAAAAAAACCATTTTTCACAATATACAAAGGGATTTGGAAATATATTCATCAAACAAATGTATATCAATACCAAAGACCACAGGTTGTGTTGAATAGAATTATATATTTTCATATAATCCCATTTTATAATACTTAAAAAGACTATGATACATGAAATGTATTGATCTCATATATATTACTCATATATTATTGATTATATGAATAAAGATGAACCATGGATATGAACACATCACATGTCAACCATCATGATTGATGAGCACATCATAAGACCCTCATCCATGTAGTTAATAATAAGACATTTTATATATAAATTTATAATTGAAAATTTTTCAGCCTATTTCAATCGATGAACCATATTCTATATTGTTTATATGAGTGAAAAAATATACTCTTGATAAATATTTAACCATAAAAATCATCAAAAATATACATAACCGGCCTATGAATATATAATCCCCGGGTTTAAAATAATAAATGTATAACAATATGAAGATTCTCTTTTTAGGAATTTTATCAACATGATTTAATAATGATTCAATATGAAAAATGAACCAAAGTTAACCAAATGCATAAAATATAACACACCATGTGCTATATTTATTGGGATATCTATAACACAAAACTAATTTTTCATTAATGAGATAATTATCTATCTATATATGAAATGAAAAAAATTATAATAATTTTAATTAATCACATATAATATACTCCATGATAGTGGATGATTATAAATAAATCAATGTCATACATTAAGAGGTAAATTATCAATTAATTTTTCATAATACATATCGGAAAGATGAAAGAATAATAACTTGGAGATTAGTTTTTGTATAACATGATAATTTTTATATTATTAAACACTATTTATATTACTAAAAAACTATATATAAGGACTAGTTTAATCATCTCTCATAATGTATTTCTTCAAAGGGAATTATGGTTGTTTTATTATTAATTTTTTGTCAATTCTTTACATTACTATTTAATACATACCACATGACTATGAAACCATCTAAAACCCGTATTATTAAACAACATTAGTATGTTAACATCCATGAAGTAATTTTTCTTGAATAATGGTTATATTAGGATGTATAAAATTAATGTTTTACTATTTTAAAATAATATTAAAAATTACTTTCATTACAATATACAATGTTAAAATTTCAATAACCTATATTTAATGAAAGAAACTTTACTATTTACAAGCTCAAAATCATCATATAAGTATTCCTTTTAAAAATGAAAATGAAACTCTTAACATTAAGGTCATTCTTTAGTAACATGTAGTATGATGATTTTTATTGTAATTATTAACATTAATATCACTTTTGACCAACACAGATGAAATTATTTTTCAGTATAAAATTATATGAACATTAACTTCTATTGGTATAATTATTTATTTTCTACATTTGAAACATCACATGTTTTAATAAAATGCCAAATATCATCTTAGAAACAAAATTTTTTCTAACATAAATTTATAATAGGTAACATATTTTATGTATGGAAAAAATAATTTTTTATTTTATAAGTTTTATGAACTTCATTAATTTATGGATAAAAAAGAATGTTTTTTATGTATCTAATGAATTAAATTTTTATGAAATTATGATGTTTTCTTTATAAACTGTTAAAAGTGGTTGTATATGGATCTAATAATAGATATAATGCACTAATATTGGTTGAATACCACTATTTATCCAATATAACATTAGTTTATGAAGTTATCAATGGTTTAACTACACGACCACTGGATCTAATATTGGTTTGTACTACCATCTAGTGGAGCTATCACCACTATAAATTAGAGCTACCATTAGTAGTTGCTACCATCAGTCAATGCTATTGTCAATTTATTCATCTTACCATCAGTAAAGTGGATCTACTAATATTCTATGCTATTGGGAATATCATACAATGCTACCATCAAATTCTCTTACCACTAATAGATGTTATTTCCCATTTATGTTACTAATAGACTAATATACCATTAGATTGATCTACAACCATTGTTGAGATACCTCTAGTAAATATATACCATCTTGAAGAAATACCACTAGTGTTATACCATTCTAATCTAGAATTAATTTTGAAATTAAGTCTTCAATATATAGTTTATGCATTTAATGTTGGATATAAGAATATGAATTTATGAATTATTATTCATAAATGAGTCAATCTTTTTAAATGTAATGTAAATTTTTTTATATCTATTTTTCAGTACGAGGATCCTAATATTTCTAATATTATTCTTTAATACATAATTGGACCAGGAGGCCTAGAAATTTAGAAGTAACTTCCTCATTCATGTACATAAATGGGATTAACGTACCTGAACATAGAGTCCTAGACACTTATATGATTGAACAATAGGAATAATAGATACATGTGTGATTGGAATAACCTAAAACTTTTACAGATAGAAAACAAAAGGCTTTTCCAAACATCCATAACCACCTGTTTCTGCTACATTTTCTAAACGAAATATTTAAAATCCTTCAAAATTAAACTACAATGACACATTAAAACTAAATATTTACATATTGGGAAATACCACATTTTATCAAACCCAATCCTTTGATCGTTCTATTTATTCTTTACATTAGGGTTGTGTTTTTGTTTTACCCTATTTATTTGTTAACGATAGTCTCCTATTCTTAACTAGAGAGAGGTTATCAGTCTATTTATATTTCCCTCATCTGTATTCCCAAGAAGAATTGTGGAGTAATTTAGGTGTGACATGTTATTTCTTATTCGAACATATAACATGGTAGAGACTATGTGCTTGGAGAGCTTTGTGATTTATTTATTATAAAACATAATCCAAGTTTTGGAACAGTTTATTTTATAGTAAACTACATGGAAGTTGGTTATTTACAAGTGGAAGGGATAATATCTCATCTTTATACAAAACCACTTATTAAGATTTTATAATGATTTATTTCATTCATTGTTTAAAATTAAACTTGTTTCTTCCTTCTAATTAATTAAACAAAACATTACCCTTATAGTTAACTAAAACTATTGATTTTTGTACAGTTTTTTATAGATTTATATTATATTAAAATGTTAATATATATTATAGTATATTTTGACTAAGAATTGATCGAGAAATTCATAACCTTATTAAAATAAAAAATTTTGGAACTCTACGATTTTTGTTAACAGGGTGAATTTATCAAACTGGGGTATTTATTTAATAAATTTATTTTAATATAAATATCATTCGAATATTAATTCACCTCCCTCCCCTCTTGAGTAATCCACTAGAACACACATTTTTTATCAGATATGTTTCAAAATTAATTTTTTCCATGATCTGGTTTTATCCAGGGATCTAAAATTAATGTTTTATCGAAACATTTATCTTTATGAATAATAATAAACATGAAGGAACATCTTATAATAATCCACCATATTTTAAGTGAAATAACAATTTCCAATTTAACATTCATATAAAAAATCATAAAGAGATTATGGGTTTTTTAAATTTATAGTTAGATAAATCTGAAATATAAAAAACTCCTAGAAAATATTGGAGTGATGAAACTATGTTAGTATATAGTTTCAACATTAATGATATAAATTAGTTTAATATGATTTAGGTCAGAATAAATTTTACATAATATCTTCCTGATGAACATCGATTAAAATATGGTATACACTAGATGTTTCTCATGAAGGAACATCTATTTCTAAAGAAATTCACTTAAATTATTATATTATTAAATGCAATATATTTAAGATGAATCATGCTGAATACATTTCTAAAATATATCTTTGGTTCAAATAAATAGTCAACATGATTCATACATTAGGAAATGAAAATTGTTTATAATTATCAAGTAAGGAGAATTCAGATATTTATCTTAAAAATATGGAGATTAACATCTTTTCTATAAAGGAATAATTGTGACATTAGTATGTAACCAATGATAGTAATTCTAGGAAAACTCAGGATGTTTTAAGATGTACTACATGTGACCAAGGAAGAAGATAACAAATAAAAATATAATTCCATACTATTTAAGACTTCGGGCTGAAAATAGAAATAGAATATCAAAGTTGAAAGTTCAAGTGATGATAAATCGCAATTATAAAGGGATAATGAAATAGATCATGGAGTAAGACCTTTAAATATGTTTTATAGGAAAATAAGTTATTCAGTAAACCAAACTATGCAGGTAAGTACGATAATAAGTGGAATTGGTGAAAAGTTTGAAAAATGACGACTCTACTAATGTATTAATAATATATGTGTGAAAAAGAATAGACACATCAAGTAATTCCAACCCATGTAGAAATATAAGAAGAAATCTGAGGATAAATAAAAAATATATAAAAAGTATATGATTGAAATGTGGAATGCCTATGAGGATTGATCCGGTGATTTAGAATCAATAATAGAGGATATAAATGATAAAGATAGTATGTAAATAATAACTAAGGAATTAATTTTTTTCCTGAATCTGCTTCTCACAAATAAACCCATTCTAAGAATGAAAATAATGATGAAAATATATCTAGTGGTGAATTATTTAAATATTTTAGCATGATATAAGAAACATTTAAAATTTAAAGGACGAGTATAAATGTTTAAATAAGAATCATGATTTGTATAATCCCAATAAAACTGATCATACAGTAGAAAAGGAAGAAAATTTTCAACTGTTAAAAGAAAATAATTAGTTAAAACTCTAATTATAAATTAAATAATTATCTAGAGATATTAACTAATGGAATGAAAAATATAACCCAGATTCTTGTAAAATAGTTCTGATAAGTACATTGTGGTAATTGGGTACCAACCTGGATAATGGAAATTATAAAAGAATATATTTTTCCCCATCTATAGATATGATATTTTTTGCCAATATTTTTTATTATAAGGGATATAAAAAAATTCCATATATAAAATTATATGGTATTATTTTAGGAAACCAATAAGATTTTTATGGATTCCCAAACCACTTATTACATATCTATACCCAATAAAATATGGGTACCAAAATCATTTTTATTTAAATCTCTTTTGTAGGAAACTTTTTTTAAAAGTTATTATAAGATATTTTGGTATATATATAGTTTATGCTAAATATGTATGACTTAGGACTAATCATGCTTTATGTACTAAATCAAATTTGATGGTAGAAATTTCACATTTAGAGACAATTCTAAACGAAAAATTTCTAGACTAGGCAAATTCAGAAATTCTAGTTTTGCTTTAATTTATAATATATTATTTATATATCGATTAAAATTTAACCTACTTATCATTTCACAATTATGTGATTATGGTTACCATGTCAGATTTGAATAAAATTCTTGTCATTTTTTAAGAGAATCATATTTTTGTTTTTAATTTTATTAGAAATTATAATGATTATGTTACAGATTTAAATAGTTTTTTTCTAAAATAATCTATAGATAGACTTCAATACGTCATAATTTTACTTAAATATGAAACAAATTTGAATTTCAAATTATACTAAATGAATTCAAAGAGTGAATTATTAAATGGTTATATTGTGTATGATTTTTTATTAAACCACACCATATATTTCATAATCATCATCTTTTAAAAAATGTTTTTAAATTAACAAGAGATTGATATGGTTTAAAAACATCTCTTTGATCGTGGTATGATAGGATCAGGTCATTTTTTATTTCAAATGGTTCCACAAATGGAAAACTAAACATAATTTATTTACTATAATAATTTCAAAATTTTATTTGTTTTTAAAAATTTATGTTGATGAAATTATTTTTGGATCTTTAAGAAAATCATTTTGTACTAATTTTTCAAAAACAGTGCAAAGTGAATTTGAAGAGAGTTTAATGTGTAAACATAAATTCTCTCTTGGTTTTCATATTTTTCATAACAAAGATAAAAATATTTTCAATCAAATTAATGATACTAAATATCTTTTAAATTGTTTTAGAATGGATAATAAAAAATTTATTGATACTCATAAGAGTATTATCTATATGAGAGATCTTAATGAAACTAAAAAAAGTTGAACCAAATATTTATAATGTTTTTATTATTACATTACTATATTTATTTTCTTCATGGCCTAATATAATCTTTATCATGTGTAAGTGATCCCATTTTTAAAAAATTCTAAATGATTTTCATTTACATATTGTAAATATAATTTTATAGTACCTCAAAAGTACAACCAATTTAGGATACATATCATCTATAGGATACTCATTTGATCTTTTTTGTTATTCAAAAATAGATTTTAGTGGTTGTATGTAAGATAGAAAAATCACCTCTGAAGCATTTTACTTTTTGGGAATTTCTTTTGTTTCATGGTGTATTAAGAAATAGAACTCCATTGTATTATCCACTATTAAATATGAGTACAAAACACTCAAAAGTTGTTGTACATAGATTCTATTTTCAAAATTCACTTTTCTTCACTATGGATATCATTTTCCACCGGTCATTATAAATTCTGATAATACAAGATCTATTAATATTTAAAATAACCTAGTGTTTTATTTGGGAAATAAAAATATTTATATAAGTCATGAATTTTTTAGAGATAAATTCCAAAAAAGCTATATAAATGATGGTTTCATAGGTATTTAAAAACATCATTCGGAAATATGGAAAAATATTTGGAATTTTGAGATATTGATCTATATTATACATTAAATTAGAATGATAATTTTTGGTTAACTTTATATTACTTGATTTATTTTGGTTTTTTTAGAGAAAAATTACAAGACTAGATCTCCAATTTGTAATACCATTAGTGATATATCATTGGTACTATAGTTATTAATATTATTGGTTATTAGTTGTCATAACCACCATTGGTGATCTACCATATGAACATCAATTATTGATCTACCATTGGAACTACTATTGGCATCAACCATGATAATCAACTACAAGGATCGACCATTAGTCATGCAATCATGGTGATCAACCATTGCATACTACTATTCAGAAGCTGTTGTCATACAGTACCATTAGAATACTACCATTTTAAAATACCATAAATAAAAACTATTTCTATATCTACTATTTCTATTATCTCTTTTTTTTAAAAATTATCAGGTTTATTTGTTTACTTTTATTCATGTTAATTTATTTTTTCAAAATCCTTTAGTGATAAAATATTACTATAATCAGAGAATAAAAAACTCTTTCTCTCATGATCCCCTTTTTAACCCCCATATTTCTCTCTCAACCAATTACCTTTTATCATATCCTTATTTATCTCCTTGAATTTGCGTAGAAATAGTAAAAGTATTTTGTGTTGTATTGTCTCTTGAGGAATCACTTCCATTGATGAAAGTGAGAAGTTAATCCATTTGGTATACTATAAAACCAAATAACCCTTATCATTATTCTTAGGTTATTTCAAAAAAATAGTTAATGCGTTGAATGTTTTGAGAAAATTGATAATGTGGAATTTGATCTGGGACCAGGGATATGTAAAATCTGAAGGTTACGGTAGCAGGGGAAGGATGGTTGGGCCGACACCCAACATTGATTTTTTCCATGATCAATGAATATTTCGGGATAAATACGATGAGGAACACCAATCTCCAGGGAATAGAATCAATTATTTAGATAAAAAATGGAGATTCCTGAAACCTTTATGGAGGATCTTACACATCATGTTTATAATTAATTAAATTAATTTCATAAAGAAAATAATACACAGATCATTAGTATGTTCTTCATGGATGATGTTGATCATCTTTAATGACACTTCAAGATTATCTTATTGCACTTTCAATGAACCAAACTAGAATCCATATAGCGGTAGTCCACACATGCATAGATGGGCTCCGATTGACACCACCAATTCTCCGAGTGCTAGCATAGAGAAGCGAGTTTCTTGTATCGGTTGTTCATGATCGCATGTTCATTTGACTTGAAGAACATTTCTCGTTCTTGATAGGGGAGGGAAGAGGATTCCAGAGTGAAATTATTTACCTCCACAATTCTCAATTCACCAGGTCTGCAGTTTATTACATTGTACTAATGATTTTTGTGTCTATTTATTGACACGGGTCTTCATTTACAATATTAAATTTTATAATAGTAAATAAATACATTCATAACCTCAGAGAAAACCCATCTTATTAATACTAATACCTATTAATTTTTTATGGTTCACCAACTTGCACAAAACAGAATTATAAATAAAATTCTACATCATAAATAATAGTACGGTTATTTTAATTTGTGACATCTAGTTAAATATATATTTGTTTAATTTATGAAATAATTTTAACATGATAAAAAATAATTCCATTTTCTTGAGTTTAATATTTATTAATTAAATTAAAATATAATTTAACCGATACCACCAGAAACACATAGTCTATAACCCTCTAGGATTATTTATCATAGGCATTAAGCAGGCTTGCCTAAAGTCAAAGTGTTCTGTCTTGCAACGGGTCAAGGAACCAAATAGAATGAACATAAATTCACAAAAATGAAATAAACATATTAACAATCACTATTTAATATAATCCCTTTTTCTTAATATCTCATCCGTATGGTTTTAGGATAGTGTCATCAACATTTATGCTTGATAAGTCGTTCTTTGACTACCTGAAATAAACTAATCGTTACACCATCACCATGGAATTTTGCACGACAATCCAATTTCAATCAATGTGCCATGATATAAACTTCAATTAACGGATAGGACAAATCCTTCCTCAACTAATCCACTAATAACATTCCACCAGTGAAACATCAAACGTTCACTACTTTCAGTGAACTCTCTATGTGAAAGTTTTCATTATTAAATCAAATTGTGCAGGTTATGACATGTATTGATGATAATCATAAAGACTAAGGATCATTACACACACTCAAATATATAAATATCGGATGACACAAAATCATGTAGAATTTCTACGGGCAGGTCTGTTCTCATAATCTCATGTCTTGGAGATTAACAAATGTGAACATCATAAGAGGAGGTCACATATGCTTACGAGTACTCAAAATTGACAATTTTCATTCTATGTGTCCCATCATAGTATTTCATTGAATCGTATAACTAAATTAATGAATATTGTTATAGAATTTCAAGGATCACATCATAGTTTGAAACATCCATGACCTTATCAATAAAACAAATACTCTATGACTTTACTACATCATATTCAAGAAGAATAAAGAAAAAATGTAATAAGATATTTAATGTTTAATACATTAAGTATCCATGTAATCAAATTACAACTAGTATCTTCCACAAAAATACTACTCTCTGTAACATCACCTATCTGATAAAAATTCTTCAAGAATGATACTTCAGAAGGATGTGATTCATCTGCTGATGTGACCTAATCCCTTTAGTGAGATCCTCCGTTGCAATATTATCACATTATAATGTGAAGGGATCTTCACTGCTAGGTATCATATCTAGCTCTTGGAAAAATATTCACATCCAAACTACTTATTTAGCTACCTCAGAAGCTACGATATACTCAGACTATGCTACAGAATTTGTGTCCACACTCTTCCTTGAGATTTTATAGATAACTACACCTCCATTAAAACTGAATATTTATCGTTTTTGCGACTTCATGTCATCTTGATCAGCGTAGAAACTAAAATATTCACATCCTATGATGACAAGTACCTCATATCTTCCATAAACCAAGAAACTATCCAATGTATTCCTTAGATACTTTTGGATAGTGTTGACTACCATCCAGTAGTGGTCACCTGGTTCAGCTTGATATCTGCCTATCACAATCAATGCGTAGGAGACATACAACCTAGTGCATAGCTTAGAAAACATGACTGAACCAATAGCTAATTCATATTGAGTCCATTCCATTATATTTCATTCCTAATGAGTATGAGGACACATTTTCTTGGATAGAATAATTCTATGTGTTTCTGGAAAAAATTCCCACTTGGATTGTTCCATACTGAATCTATTCAGTATCATATCAATGTATGTACTTTGACTTAGGCCCAACAATCTCTTGGATAAATAATGATGGATCATGATCCCTAGAATATATGATTCCTCTCTAAATTTCTTCATGGAAAATCATTTATCCAACCATGACATGATAGACTACATGACTGGTATCTTGTATCCAATAAGTAATATGTCATCAACATATACTATTAGGAAAACGACTGCACTCCCAATAAATTATTTGTAGATTCAAGTCTCACATTCATTCTTAATAAAACCAAAGTTAATTATGGATTCATCAAAATAAATTTTTCATGACTTGGATACTTTCTTTAATCCTTAAATGGATTTATGATGCTTTTATATGTTATTGGAAAACCTTCGACTCATATACACTTTAGGTTGTGACATGATGAAATCTTCCAGAAGGATCCCATTAACAAAAGGATATTTTGAATTCCATTTTAATAATATCATATTCATGGTAATCAGGAGTGTGAAATGGAATTCTGATGGATTTCAACATTGAAACTAGTGAAAAAAAATTCATGTATTCAAAACCTTGACGCTGATAGAACCCTTTTTGAACCAGTCGTACCTTAGAGGTATAGAATTGTCCTTCCATGTAATATTTCTTCTTGAAAACCCATTTTTGTCTAACAAAGTTTACTTAAATAGGAGGATCTAAAAAAATCCATACTTTTTTTGGTGCATGTAATCCATTTCAGAATTCATGGATTCTTTCCACTTAGCAACATATGTTCCACATATTTCTTCCTTGTAGGTTAAAGGATCATAATAATCAACTTATAATGAGTCATCATCCTCGGTGGCTATAAAACCATACCTTTTGGGTTCTCTATCCTCTCTTGTACTCCTATGATGCTATTGTCTATCAATAATAATACTTTCTTTCATGGGGCTTTGTGGAAGATGTTGTTGTACCAACACTTGTGTACCGTGATTCTCAACTTCATCATTGTCTCTCTCTCTCCCACTATCACTTTTGAAGATGAGATCCTTCTCAAGTAATATGGAGTTTCCTGTCACTATAAACTTTTTTGGAGGGGTTTTATAGTTAATATCCCCTTGATTCCATGGGGTATTTGATAAAGGTACACATTGTTCCTCGGAGTGCAAGCTTGTTACCTGAGGAGGCAATAAAAAATGCATCACTTACCAACACATGTAAAATATATAATATGGATTTATTTCCACTCTAGAACTCATATGGAATACCATTAATCAATTTAGTTAGTACGTGTTTTAGTATACATGTCTTTGTTTGTAATGCATATTGCCTAAAGGATAATGGAAGACCCGAATGACTCATCAATGATCTCATCATGTCTAACAGGGTGTCGTTCCTCCTTTCGCAAACACCTTTCCACTGGGGTGTGTATGGAGGGGTGAGTTAGGATAGAATCCCAAACTCCCATAAGTAATCAATGATGTGTTGATTAAGATATTCTCCACCTGGGCCTAAGTGGAGTTTCTAAGTCTTCTTATCATGATGGTTCTCAACTTCATTCGGGTATTCTTCGAACTTATCAAAAGAATCTGAATTATACCTTATTATGTACACATATCCAAATCTACTAAAATCATCAGAAAAGTGATAAAATATGAGTAACCTCCCCTTGATTAAACTAAAAATGGTCCTTACACATTAGTATGAACCAATTCAATAAGTTCTATATCCCTTTTACCTTTCCCACTAAATGGGTCTTTGGTCATTTTTCCTTGTAAACATGCATGACATATGCCAAGTGGTTTTAGTTGGAATGAATCTAAATATCCATCATGATGTCACTTTCCAAAGAATTTATCATTTACATGGCCTATCTAGTGATGCCAAATTTTTGTGTGGTATGAGTCATGATAAGTATCTTTGATATCGATTTCCATTACTTGGTTTGTGTAATAGAACACGTAAAGACTATTGTATAAATGTTCTCTTCCAAAAAAAATGATATCATTGTAAAGTAAGCAACATTCATTTCAAACATTGAAAGAAAATTCATCTGTATCTAATAAAGATACATAAATATTGTTTTTAGTAAGAGACATTACATAATAACAACCCTTTAACATGATGATCATCCCAGTTTAAAACCTTAGTTCGTAGTCCCCGATAGCCACAACAACAATTCTTGCTTCATTGGTAGCTCATAGATCTTCCTCCCCTTAGTCAATCACAATAAATCTACATGGTTCATGTATTTGGATTCATAATTGAGCACCACAAGATGTATGTAATACCGAATTTGTAAAAATAGATTGATTTCATTCCATAATAAATGCACTTGAAGCATCCCTATAATTCTTATGTTGGGTTTAGTTCTTCTTCCAATGTCCCTTCTTTACTCAATTGAAACAATCAGGCAGTTGTTCCCTTGCCTCCCCTTTGATATTACTTTTCTCGGAAGGCCATGATGAATCAATGGGCTTAAATATCTTTTCCTTCAATTTCCTCTTATTTAACATAAGGAAAGAAGGATTTTCACTCTTCATATCCTTTTCCACAAGGTGAATAAGGATTAGAATATCAGATAGAGACTTCTCAATGTTGATCCTATTGAAATTGACAAAAAATTAGAAAACTCTGAGGGAGTGATGCGAGAATGAAATTGGTGCCCAGTTATTCGAGGATTTTAAATCCTTGTTCCTCCATGTGCACAATGATTCCAATGACCTTGACTACATGAGGCCCAGCTGGGGAACCTTCTCCATCATTACTCTTAATGAGTGACTTATAGATCTCAAACTGTTCATATCATTCTCTCTCCTGGTAAGGACCACGGAGGTGCTCGACCATACTATAAGAATCCATTTTTTCATGAGACTTCAAGATCTCACGAGATATTTATTATAAAATCAAATATTGAATGTCAAATACATCATTCGTAAGTTTCTCATAGACTAGTACTTCTGTATCACTCGCCTCATTGGGTGGTGAATCAAGTAATTGTGACTCCAGCACATAATGTTTCTGTTCGTAGCATAGGAAAACCGAATGGCATATAAACCATTCTTGGATGTTATATTGGTGAGGAAAATGTCTTTATCTAGAATTGATCGTAAGGCTAGTGTCAAGGATTCATATTCCCTGTCACATAACCCTAACAAGGTTTGGTCAAGCTATTAGAAGGTATTTAGGTTGTCGGTCTTTGAAAACAGTGGGCTTCCAGCTCCTTGATCTGTTTAGTGGACTCCCCAATCCTGAAATCATGACATTAGATTTCCTTAACTCATACCTCATATATTACACCATGTCTAGAAAGGGATTCTACTCTTGATGTTATATGGTTAGGTCAACCTGAAACCTTTTATAAGTTCTTCCTTTATAAAAGTAAGTGTCCCAAAAAGGGTTGGTCAAACACATAGTTTTATGTAGTTTATCCCTTAATCAAGTAACATATAGATTCATCTAACATAATAATTTATATGAGACAATTTTATCTCTTATATGTTAATTTCTTATTAACATTATCACATTATTGATAATATTAATTGGAATATACCTAAGTGACTAACCATGTCTTGATAATATTTATGCATATGTCTGGTCTATTTTAGTTCAATAATTCATGCTTGTTTAATTCATTAATTATGTAATTGTGACAACACATCCATAATAATAAGCCATGAAAATAATATAATTAAAATAATGTAAAGGGAATTATCATGATATTTTCTATGGGTTATTTTATAGAGAGGATGATAAACTTACCCTGACCTAGGGTTGAAATGTCTTGAACATTTTGGGTTCGTGTTTATAGCTTTCCACTTGTCCACATCTGTATCTCTTAGGATTGGTTTCATGTCTGCTCTAGCTTGAACTGACTCCACTAGCTTGGGAGTTCCATCAATTACATAGGCATATTTTTAACACACATGCAGATATGGGATAAAAGGGGGTTTTACAAAAAAGAAACCCTGGGCACACATGCCCTATATATTAACGTGGAGAAGGCTCGCTGGTCAAAAATTTTAATTTAAATAATCAAATTATACAAAACCATCCATATATAAAGGTCTTGGTTTAAATCATGATCATCCATACATGCCGTAATATTTATGCATAAATAAATATAGCATTCAATTATTTAATTGTTCTTTTTTAAGATAAATCATGCTCAAATCAATTAATTATCATCTTTAATTAATCAATCCTTTTATCTTAAACCCTTTTGTAAATTTCCTTGAGATTCTCCTTCATCATAATTTTAAACAAAAAAATTCATTTAAAATTATATTTTTACATAACTTGTACCATGGTGGTAACCGGGTGAATTCCTATTCATAACTACCAACTGAGTATAATTGAACATTACATAGATGTTAAATTAAACACACACACACATATATATATAGCACCTATTAAATGTAGTGCCATTGCTTTGTTCCAAAATGATGGTGCACATCTCAAGGGTTAGTATAATATAATAATAAATTTTAATTAATCATTTTAATTTGGATGAATACACGACGTGTAGTTCCAACTACACAGTGTGTTATGTTTATCACAATCCATCTGAATTACACACCCAAGGAAACGACATTTGAGTGTGATTCTAAAATATTAGCGTAATACAGTGTGTCATGTGGGACACAAGCCGTGTAGTTCCTCATTACATGGTCTCTAGTTGGGAATTCCGTGTATGGGGTACACGGTCCAACCCTAACCTGATGGGACTTCACATATTATTCATTTGGACACATGGTTTATAATCTGAAAACTGTGATCCCCCTGTTCTTGGCCAACACATAGATCTATTATGACTTAGACAAACACCAATGACATGTATTGGTTTTGTGGACTCAGTCTGATTCATTGAACCTTGGATATACAATGTGAATTTCCAAACACCAATCGGGTGTTCCGGTTTTTTACGGCTAGGAACCATCGACACCTCCAGTTGAAATCCTCTATATTATTTTCATAAAAATATAAAAAAGGTAGTTCGTATAAGGTGAATAAAAAACGAGGGATGAGGAATAGATCTCCAGATATATATTTGTAGAATAATTAACTTGAATTGAAACAAATAAATTATTAAACGCGTAAACCATCAAAAAAATATTTTAATAATTATAAACTATTATGTAACATCCCTCTGATACCACTTGAAGGTTACTGGAGCATGATAACTGTTGTTGGGCCGACACCAAAATTTAATTTTTACCATGATCTATGATTATTCAGGGATCAATACGACAATTAATGCTAGTATCCACGGAATAGAATCAAAGACATAGATAAAGAAGAAATAGTCCTGAAACCTTTTGAGAGGGTCTTTGACATCATGTTTATAATAAATTTAATTAATTTCAGAAAGAAAATAATACATAGATATTAGTTAGTTTTTTCGCTGCTGGTGTTGATCATGAGGAATAACCATTCAAGATTCTCTTGTTGTACTTGAAAGGATCCATACAAGAATACCTATAGCGGTGATCCACATGTGCTCTATTGGATTCTAATCGATAGCGGTCATTCTCTGGGTGCTAGTGCAGCGAAGCGAGTGTATTTTTTTAGACATTATTGATTTCAGGTTCCTCAACCTTGAATGAAAAATATCGTTCTTAAGAGGGGAATGAAGATAATTCGAGAAAGAAATTGATTATCTCAACAATCCTCAATTCACCGAGTGTGTGGTTCGATACATGGCACAATAGACATACATGTTTATTTGTTGACACGTGGCTTCAGTTACAATATTTAATTTTGTAATAGAAATTAAATACATTCATAACCTTAGATAAAACTCATGATATTAATAATAATATCGTGCCATTATTTATGGTGCACCAACTAGTGAAAAGCATAATTATAAATAAACTTCCATGACACAAAATAATAACAGTATTAATTTAATATTTTCCAACTAGCTAAATAATTATTTATTGTCTTCAAAATAGTTATTTTACTATCAAACCAGCCTTGGTCCTCTATAACATCACTTCCATTAATTGAACACCCAAATAAATAAATAAATAATTTACTCTCCAAAATTAGTATTTTATTAAAAAAATAGTAAATAAATATTTATTAAATGTTCAATAAAATAAATAAATATATTTTACCCAAAATCTGATGAATAATTATTTATTTGATTTATGAAATAATTTTATCTTGAATAATATTATTACATTGTATTATGAATAATATTTATTAATTAAATTAAAATATAATTTAAACGATACCACAAGAAACACATAGTATGTGACCCTGTAGGTTTCTTTCTCGTCTATATTAGGAGTGCTTACCTGAAGGGCAAGAGTTCTCTCTAGAAATGGGTGATGTCACACAAGAGAAAAAACTTAAATTCACAACAATGACATCCACATATGAATGCTCACTGGGTCATATAATCCCATTGTCGCAATATCTCATCAAGCTGATTTCATGAAAGTGTCATCAAATTTTATGCTTGATATGTTGATCATTAACTAGCTAAAATAAACTCATTGTTACCCCATGTCCATGGAATTTCACAAGACGGTTCTATTTCTATTTAAGGGTCAAGATATCAACTTCGAGAAATGGATATTACAAATCCTTCCTCGACATATCCACTAATAGCATGCCACTTGTGATACAACCAACACCCCCTACTTCCTGCCACCTGTATGCATGATGGGTTTCATCAATAAATCAAAGTGCATGAGTTTTGACACATATTAATGATAATTTTAATGTATAAGGATCATTACAGATGCTCGAAAATAGAAATATTGGATGACACCAAAACACATTTATTTTTTACAAGTGGGTCTATTATGATAATCTCTTATCTTGGAGATTACCAAGTGCAAACTTCATGAAGGGATGTCCCATATACTAATGAGTACTCACACCTAATAGTATGAATGATATGTTTCCCATTATAGTATTTCATCCAACAATAGAAATATATTGAAGAATATTGTTATAGAATTTCAAGGATCTCATCATAGCAGGGAACTTCCATTATCTTATCAATGAAACAAATACTCTAGGATATTATTACATCATAGTCATGCACAATAATGAACAATTTGTAATTTTTTTTTAATATTCAAGTAAATTAAATATCCATGTAATCGAACTACAACTAGATGGTTCTAGGACACAAACTCTTAAAAAATGGTTCTCAAGGAATGATTGATCATTCTACTTTATTTTGGTTCAGGAGTTTTATTGGATTGATTAGTGTGAGTTCTGTAAGAAAAATGATGTATTCAAGAAAATAGTTTTAGATGCCAAAAATATCTCATGTGCTGAAGAATGTTTCGAAGTGACAAATTGATGTCCTATTCGGACCCAGAGACCTCATCCGGGGGGCCTGTAGGGGCCGCGCGTAATACATTCATAGGTGCACAAAAAATTTATGTCCTGTGTTGAATGTTCCAGGATTCGGGAAAGGTGAGTGGTGGGGGTGTGAAATATTCAGTGCCCCACTTCGCGCGGCTAACATTTAGCGCCACCACCTCTGTCACACAATTATTTCACACCATTCGGGTTTCCAAGCTGCTAGACACCTATAAATAGAATGAAACCCCCTTCCGCTATGAGGCTGAAAATTTTGAACCGACTCTCATGTGAGAAATTCGTCTTCCATGCGCACATAGATAGCCTTTAGGTATGGTTTATTTCATTCCAAGTCGCATCGGGGTCTGCCTTCACGCAAGATCCCCATGGTTTATACTAAATTCCAATCCTTTTGGGGTCTTCCACTTGTACGCAATCCCTTACACATGCACATAGGCCGACCAATTGCGCATAACCCCTTCAATTGCACGCAGCCCCTACCAATTGCACGCAACCCCTTCCATTGGGCGCACCCATGCCAATTGTGCACTACCCCTTTCATTGCACACACCCCTTCCAATTTCATGGGATCAATTAAATTGTGCACATACCTATCATTGTGTGCAGTCTCTCCCACTTGCATGAATTTTTTCCCCTTGTGCGTAGTCCCATTATTTGTGTGCACCTTTGTCATTGCTTGCAGTCCTTCCCACTATCGTGCATTTACACACCTTGCACGCAATCCTTCTAGTTTCATGAAAAAATTGGCTCTAATTCTGCGCAAGCATCACCAATTTCGAGCCAGCCTGGTGTTTTTCACACATGCCTACATATTTCGCGCAAACCTCAAAGGTTGCATGAAATCCACCAGGGACCCCTCACCTCGGTGCTCCTCGGGCGCCCCCTTGCGTGCATGCCCGATGCTCTTCTTATGGATGCCATTTTCGGGAGTCTCTCACGCCCCGGCAATCCATATAATGCGCCGTTTTCTTGGGTGACCTTCTAGGCTCATATGATGTATCTTCAAAGTCCCCTGGATGACACTACCCATTGCATTTCATTACCTCATTCTTCTTCACATAGGCACGCTAACAGCTATTGCATCTTCACACAAACATGTTAACGTGGAACCCTCGATGGTTCACCCTAACACACCCCCTCACCATGGAATTGCTGATGCCTTCCATCCCATAAGGAGTAGAGGGTACTAGTTAGGTATGTCCTAGGATTGTGGAGTGAACCTGCCTCATATGAGCTCCAGGATGTTAAAATGCCAAGCACTTTCAGCCTTAGCACATGATGTTAAACTGTGACCTGGCCCCGTGCCTCACATGCAGGGTCCCAACACCTTGGAAATTCTCCACTCCCACTCGTATCCATGGGGATGGAATCACCCCTCACATGGGATGATACCCTCCTTATCAGAGTGGCGTTTGTTAGTAGGAAAGGGAAGACATCTTTGTGTAAGCCCCTATTTTTCCTTCCAGGAGGTAGCATCTCTGCTCCTCCATTCATCTTAAATCCTCAAGGCTAGAAGAGGGTGTAATAGGGAATGAAGATCGTCCTTTCTTTAGTCCTAAATCCCTCTAATGTTGTGCTTTGTTGCCCTCAGGCCTCCATCCTGGAGAAAGCCCCGACTTCTCGGGCTACTAACCATGAGTAAGCCCCTATTACCTCTTCGGGACACCCCGCGCATAATCCCATCTTCACTACCCATAGACACATTTTGAGAGACCTGATCACCCGGTCTCTATTGTCTCTTGTTTCTTAAACTGAGCATGACTCACATGATCTTAGAGAGAGCACTGACCTTGACCAACACATGGGGCCTCCTCAGACTGTAATCACCAATCTATCCTGAAATATGCAGACATTGATCCATGTGAAGGCATTGTACGTAGGAAGTCTCCATGAGGTTCAGGACCCAAAAACCTTGGTCCACCTTAGAGTGTAAGCCCCAACCCATCCCAAACTAAGGGGACTTTGATCCATGTCAAGGCATGGTACATAGGAATCCTCCACAAGGTTCAAGCCCCAAATACCTTGGGCCGCCTCAGAGTGTAAGACCCAATCCATCCCGAAATATGGGGAGTTTGATCCATGTAAATGCATGGTACATAGGAAGCCTGCACGAGGTTCAAGCCCCAAACACCTTGGGCTTCCTAATAGTGTAAGCTTGAATCCATCCTGAACTATGGGGGCATTGATCCATGTCAAGGCATGGTATGTAGGAAGCCTCCACAAGGATCAAGCCCCAAACACCTTGGGCCGCCTCAGAGTGTAAGCTCCAATCCATCTTGAACTATGGGGACTTTGATCCATTTCAAGGCATTATACATGGGAACCCTCCAAGAGGTTCAAGCCCTGAACACCCTGGGCCGCCTCAGAGTGTAAGCCCTAATCCACCACAAACTACAGGGACATTGATCCATGTCTAGGTGTGGTACATAAGAATCCACCATGAGGATTAAGCGCCAAACACCTTTGGCAACCTCAGAGTGTAATCCCCATCCCTCCCTAAATACGAGGACTTCGATCCATGTCAAGGCATTGTATGTAGGAAGCCTCCATGAGGTTTAAGACCCAGACGCCTTGGGCTGCCTTAGTGTGTAGGCCCCAATCAATCCTGAATGATGGTGAAATTGATCCATGTCAAGTTATGGTGTGTAGGAATCCTCCATGATGTTCATGACCCAACACCTTGGGCCGCCTCATAGTTTAATCCCCAATACATCCTGAACTACGAGGGATTTGATCCACGTCAAGGCATGCTATGTAGAAAGCCTTCTCGAGGTTCAAGACCCAACACATTGGGCTACCTCAGATTGTAAGACCAAATCCAACCTGAACTATGGTGACATTAATCCATGTCAAGGCATGGTACGTCGGAAGCCTCCACAAGGTTCAATCCCACAACCCGGTCGTTCTGACTCCCTTCATGTTGGTTCACCCCATTCTTGCATGACGTTAAACTATATTCACCATCTGAAATATGTAGGCTTTCATTCCTAGGCATGGAGATTCATATGAATCCCCCACGAGGTTCAAGCCCATCACTCATGCCTCATCATGACCTCTTCCTCAAGCCTATGTGTCTTAGGAAGGTCATTCCCTATCCTGGAGGTCCCACTACCTCTAGGTCCCTTCCATGCATCCATTCTCATGGGTCGCCTCCTCCCGTTTCCCATCATTTCACTGAACTACGCAGACATTGATTCCCCGCCACAAGGATACGTTGGAAGTCTCTTCGAGGATTAAGCCCAAAGGCATCACACATCCAGATTCTTACCCAGGCCGCCACAGGCCAATGAGATCATGCCACCCCATTCCTCATTTCATTTGACAGCATTCGGGAATCCACCCACGTGTTGGCCCCAATATCGGTTTTCCCTTCAGGGGGTTCCCCAAACTCATCCACTCTAATCAGTGTTTTGATCAGTCCAATCCATCTCCATTGGACGTTAAACTCTCAGTAAACCATGTGTTAAGCATAAGAAGCTAGAAAAAACCTTATATAAATCCCCATGGGATACAATTCCACGCATTTGATGTGGGATTCCTTGGGCTTCTGCGACCTTAAGAAGCCCTATAATAAGGGACAGAAGGCAGATATGCCAATCCCCCATTGTCAAGACACATCAGTGGTTCCCAACGTGACTACTCTTCTAACTGAATGTTGAAGCCCTGAACGGACCCCTTGGAACGTCCTGACATAAGTAGTGTAATTAATTGGTGTTCATAAATATATGGTTCTAGGATGATTTTCACGAACAATGTCTTAAATCTATGAGGGATACCCAGACTAGATGATGAGTTCCATGGAAGAATCCACAAAATGAAGAACTAGCATCCCATTACCCCATTTCGATCAAGGTTGTGCGTCTTCTACCTGACGGATGTGTGTGTCCTAGCGAAAGCATTGGAAACAGAAATGGTGAACCTGATGTGAAGTTATTCTCTTCATCATGGAGACTAGTAGCGTGTGAAGCACCAATGGATTATCATGTCATCAGACCCAGTCATCTGGCACCAGGTCCCCCATGTAAATAGCAGGCCTAACGTGAAACTCGCCAGAAGTTGGGATAGTCAGGATGTTGAGAATTCCATTCTGAGACGTTGTCAGCGTGGATCCCTCTTACCGACCATGGAAGATGGAATGACACTATGGCACTGGTTGTCGATTTATTTCCTAGCATTATTAAGGAGTTTATCTCCCTAATTTCAGGAACCTTGTTGTTGCATCCAGAGATCGATCACCTTCCCACCGACATAGGGGTAGGTGTAATAACGGCACGACCACCCCGCGCGGTTCTGCCACTTCAATGATGGCTTCGACTGCAACGACTACTGGCCACCCACACCCCATCTACCTATCCAAAATTATCCAGTGAAGGGAAATTAATGACCATGCACACAGGTACAAGGAGGAGAGGATCATCCCCACCAGGGATATGGCCCGCCTAGATCTCAGAGCGGTTGTAGCTCACAGTCAACGCCGCCCCCGAGGGCCGCACAGGGAGCTGCTGCTCCCCAAACCAACATTCAATCATTTCAGAAGCTTGTCCCCTGAACTCCTTGACAGCTCCCTCCACAATACATACGTGGTAGAGGATTTCTATATTTTCCCAATCGAAGTCCAACTTCAAAGGCTCCCAGTGATGGATCACCCCAGGCTGTGGCAGCACTGCCGCCCAGCTCCTAGAGCCAAGGAGCAGGTAAGCCATGCACCTGCACCACTGAATCTAGTTCATCTGACCCGACACAAGTGTCAGGTGTAAATGGAAGAGGGTGCCTACCATGGGGCGTCAAGGTTAGAGACTACTGTGGCCCCATCCACCGCTAACTCATATCCCGAACTCCCTGCATACATCAAGCAGGGACAGTGATACTCCTGACCTGGATCGAGGGCCCAACTACCCCACGGGTAGTCTGGGTTGACTCTCTCAGTCACCGGAATAGGAGATGGCTGCTGTAGACCAATCCTAAATAGTGGCAACTAGTGTTAAGTCCTACTCTGTACCGCCACTATGGAAGGTGTGGGTCCTCCATTTTTCAACCCTCATACTGGATGTCTTCCCTATTTGACCTTCAACCCATGCAATGATCTTCCCTGTGACTGAAACACTCTATATGGACGTCCCTACCACACACACCACACTGGGTACAGGGTCAATCCCTCTACCGTAGACTGGAGGTATGACGATATTGCTTTTCCGGTCAGCCGCCAGCACAAAGGTCCTCCCTGGGTCCCTTTAGGCATTTCTCCTAGTGCTCCTCGCACCCTGGCTTTCTCGGGTAGAAACCCTCTCTACCCCAGCACCAGTGCGGCCAGAGAACCACATGTTGGAAATAAGATATGTCTTAAGGTTCCACCCAGGGGCAGGAAGGTGGGGAATCGCCACCACAAGAGGAATTCTGGGGAAGTCTGAATAGGAATCAGACCAGTCCACTTATCAGACTCCGAGGAGGAGTACGACTCATTGTTGGAGCCCACTCCTCGGCCCTCTGAGTCAAAGTCAAGGGCAGGAACAAGGTGCATCAGCATCATACTCCTAGAATGCGTGATCTATAGGATCCATGTTACCCTCTGAAGGTATATACAGGTGGATGAGAAATTGGCATGTCCCCAGGGAGCGACCGCGCAGTCGCTACCTGCATCTCCGGAAAAGCCCTCTATCTTGGTTAGAGACTATACAGAACTATTTTGGGGTACAATGTAAGGAGAGTCGTGGTATAGCCCACCATCAGCAGACACTGATACTGTGTTAGGATATTTGGTCACCAAACCATACTATCATGATATAGTAGCAAGTTCGCTACAGTTCTCAGAGGACAACCCATGGATCGGCGGCTAGTCAGCCCGCTCGTCATATTCTATACTTGCCAGCCCACCATCACAGTGGGCAACCTCAGTGCTTCTGCCAGTTACTCAACCAACCCCAGTAGAAGAGTGGGGAAACCAATGGATAAGGCCTGGATCTTATCCGAGGAGATTTTATACTATCATTGCAGTGGACCACTTCCCAGAGATGTTTTGGCCAGTCGGAGGACCATATTTTGGTACGCCAGAATAGCTCACCCAGAAGGAGTCTGAATGTTTCCTCCAGACCCTCTGGGTGACTCACGACGGTCTTTGCCACCAGCGAGTGACTAATCCTGGGAGCCAGGAGCACCATGAAGGCACCGGCGAACAATGTCGTCTGGTTTCTCTAGGCACACTCCCCTTGGTCCATCACCCTGAGTCACCTTGACACCATCGGGCCCTCCAACAGCAATGTGTTCTGAGCTTCCAAGTACTACACAATGTTATTATGGTGGCTACCCCTCACGCACAAGTCTACTGTTGGGTGTACAACGCTACCCTACTCATCAGTTATATTCACCGGCATCCCGACTCGCTAGGAGACATTGAGGGCATGCCCCTGAGAAAAGTGGCGGTCAAGAAGACTGATCTGTCGGGAGGGGAAAACAAGCTAGAACTTCACAATGGTAACGTCCTCCCTGAGGATGTGCCACCAATAATGGACCCATCGGGGAGGATTACTCGTCAGCAGAGTCACCTCCTCGGTCTCCCTCTACCCACTGAGGAATTGGTACTTAGCCAGAATGTCAATAAAGGAAAAGAGCATGTCATAGAAGTCAAGCACTCCGACCCTTCCGCTTCAGTTCAAAAGACAGAGGAGGATCCTAAGAAAGCCACATTACACCAGCTACTTGATGAGAAGAATAATCTTGTTGATGAACTCCTAGATGAACACGCTATAGAGCGACGACCTGACTATGGTGATCTTATGCTAGGGTAGGAGGGGCAGGAACAACTATTCCTTGGCGAGCTGCCCCCGAGCTGCCCTGAACATGTCGCTCCTGCTGACAGGGTAGAAGCTGGAGTTCACGGTAAGAGAGCACGGTATGTCTCTCCAAACCCACCTGAACGGCACAGAAATCCATGGAACCCCACTCGGGCTCCTCCGGCAGCCCCACGGGTCACTCCACCAGCCGCTCCACGTGCCGGTAAGCTTGTCTACCACATCGGAGAACCCGAAAATGAGTTCATGGTTAAGGACCCCCGTCAAGACAGGTACCCACGTCCAGATGATCCAATGGAGGCACTCATTTCCTGTCAAGAGGCTTTGGAAATGTGATAGGTGGCCATACCACCTGATGGAAATCCATATCTGTCATGGGTGGATGATATTCCAGCACCCCCGAAATTTAGAAACCTCAACTTCTCCCCCTTTAATGGGACGGGGGACTCGCCGCAGCACCTGGACCATTTCAACTCAAGGTGTGGGCCCATGTTAGGGACCCCAGCACAGCAGGAGGCTGCCATGCACTGTTGTTTTGTTAAAACAATGGAAGGGCCGACATTCGTTTGGTACAACCAGCTCAATGTCAGATTTGTGACTAGTTAGGAGGAACTTCGAAGGAAATTCCATTACGAGTTCAGCTCTACCACCAAGATGATGAGTATCACAGACCTCTTCAAGTGCAAACAAAGGAATGATGAGTGAGTCACAAAATTTATCATTTAGTGGAAGGGGATCACATACTCCATCAACATGCCACGGACTTAGGAGCAATTATTGATGATGTGCATGGGGAATAAAAAGACGGAACTGGTTCCCTCCCTGATCACTCAGATCTAAAACGGAGGGTTCTCAGACTTCTCAGATAAGGCCCATCACCTCAAAGAATCCCTCCAATAGGCCATCTAGGCACGTCAACTGCCCCCTGTGATCCCAGCAAGAAGGGATGCTAGAGTTAAGTCCAACACAGTGGGCTAGATAGAGGCCCCTAGGCAGCTAGAATTTCTAATAGTGGAGTCTGCTCCATAGCCCCATAGAGGTCCACCGCAATAGGTGGTGTTTCTAGCCCAGCAGTGACCACCTCAGAATCGGCAGGCACCTCCACGTAATGCACCAACACGGCCTAGGTGAGACAATGATGTTCCGCCTCCTTGGCAAGATCTTCTTGCCCATCATCAGGGTCAGGCTCCTAGAGCCCCTTTCCAGACAGAAGGAATTGTACCTACTCCCTCAATGAGGCTCAAGTCCTCAGTTACTTCTGCATCACCCTAGAGAAGAGAATTGTATGACTGCCTGAGTGCAGAAAGCCAAAAGAGGCACATCTCACTGATCACCCCAACTACTACCATTATCCTCGAATCTTGGGGCACACCCTCAGGTAATGCCATGTGTACTTGGACTAGATCCAAGAAAAGATTGACAACAACATAGTTAGGTTGGGCCTGGCCCTGGCCCATGTGGTGGGTGTCTTTGTAAGGTCAGATAACGGTATCGACAACGAGGGTGAGTGGAAGAAGATTAATGGCGGCTGGTCTCAGAAGTCTTACAACTGGATGGCTCACAAGATAGTCCGCCACGCCCATGGAATTATCCATGAATGCCTAAATCATACGGAGACATCAGAAGCTGCGACCACCACTTTTGTGTCATCATCTCAGCCAGCCACTTCCTAGAAGTGCAAGCATCAGTGGTGAAGGATGAAGCAATGCGCCCCACCAGTGTCGTCGTCGTCCCCCAATCTCAGCGAATTTTGGCCCCCAAAGATGGGGATCCCCCCCAGAATCTTCCCAGTGGTGGATGATTCATCAAGTGACAGTCACAGGTACATTTCAGTTAACACTGTTGAGTTGGTAAACCCCTATATGACTCCCGATAAGGGGGAGCCCTAGGAGAACCTCACCAATGTCCCCAACGGATGCCAACGTCAGTGGAGCAACAACCATATGGGTCCTTGGGGAACATCAATCGGCACCTCTAGCCATGTCGGGCATGCCACTGAGACTAGGAAATAGGTCCTGCACAGAGCTCACCACTCACAGCCTCTTCATCCGGTGTCAACAGGAACGCCTCTACAATCGTTTGTGCTACTAGATTATGAAGAACCACTTTGTCTATGCCACAAACAACTTCACCCCGCTACAGGATGATCCCATCCATCCGGTCCACACCCGGCAGCTACTTTTTGGGCATCGGCTAGTGAGAAGCTGAATATTCCCAGAACCAGTCAGCCACCGATCTGGCCGTCCAGGCCCGCCATGAATTTTATCACAGAGCAACCTCCCACCAGAAGAAGTTCATGCCTTGCGTGGAAGTGAAATGTTCTCAATCACCTCATCAGCATCCCAACGAGGATTTCCATCCTTTAATCCCTTCGCCTATCACAAGATATGCATGAGGCCCTCACTGAGGCTTTAAGGAACCCCCTTCAGTTTGAGACAAAGGTAGCATCTAGAGAAGCTTTCCATGCTGAAACAGTTCAGGATGTTGAATTCTAGGACATCATTTAATTCTCTGAGAGAATGAAGGATCCCTCATATAGGGGCACATCCACCCATTGTATATCACCAGTCGATTCGACGGTGTGGTGGTTTTCTGCTGTCTCGTTGATAACGGCTCCAGGATGAGATGACTCCCTCCGATTAAAGAATCCAGGGGTACAACAGGATAGGGAAGACCTCGGTCAGCATGATCCGTCTGAAGACCAAATTTAGTGGCCTTTGTTCTAGCACCGAGTTCATGGTTGTCTCCTAGTACATCGTGTATAATAAATTGATGGGAAGGCCATGGATCCACCTGCATGTGGCAGTCCCCTCTCTATATCACCAATGCCTCAAGTACGCCCTTAATGGTCGAGTGGGCATACTCCATGGTGATGCATCTAATTTCACCTTTTGTGAAACCCGCAACTTGGATGATGCCTATTATAAGAGCAATGATTAGCATGTCCAGTCAAGTATAGTTGAGCTTTTCACCACAACGACTGACCCTTGGGGAGGCCTGAATGATGCTTATATCTTTTCGATCCATCAGTTGGAGGCCATGACCCTTGATATAGGGCAATGTTTTGTCATTTCTGGAAAATGGGGGAACCACTATCCCAGATCGGGGTGGTGTCAGATGATCACTTTTTATTCTTATACGAATTAGGCTGTAGTGATCCTAGAGCCACCCACTCCCATCAGGTATCGGGACGTCCGACTCCTGGCAACGGTAGTACGTCATACTTGTCTGTTTTTCCTGGATGGAATAATTCAGCACTGGATGAGGCACCACTACTACTTCGACATTGTCAAGCGTGGCCCCTTGTGATGGAGACCATATGAGATAGGGTCGACAGCCTTCGTCACTATGGTCACGGAAGCACCGGAATTCCCCGATGCAATAACCACTGTCACACAAGCTGGTACCAGCCTCCCATCGGGGTCTGGTAACTCAGAATTGGCTTCCCCTATGGATGATCCCTCCATAAGTGGAGAAGAGGATATAGAGGATGACCCTACCTTTAAGGAAAGTGTCTCCTCCACGGTCGACGATTCGGTACAGGTGAACCTCGTAAGTGAGGGAGACCCGAGACCCACATTGATCAGCACTGAAATGCCCCCGAGGAGTAGCAACAGTACGTAGGATTCCTTAAAAGCACTGTGATGTATTATCTAGGATTTATGATGATATGCTGAGTCTTGATCCTCAGGGATCCATCAACCACCTCGTTCATCCGGTAAATCATTACGGATTCAAACAACCTCCCAGAAAAGATGCACCATTCTCACAGTGCCATGGTCGAGGCCGAAGTTGACCATCTAATCAGGACCAACTTTGTTAAAGATGTCTAGTACCCCATGTTGCTGGAAAACATTTTACTAGTCCGGAAGAAGCACAGATAGATTTGAGTCTGTATCGAATTCTAAGATCTTAATCGCCATTGTTCGAAGGACGATTTTCCACTTCTAGTGGCAGAAGTGTTGATCAACGCTACGGTGGGGATCCAAGCCCTCTCTTTCATGGATGGTTACTCTGGATATAATCAGATCCAAATTTCTTCTAAGGAAGAGGATTCCACAGCTTTCAGGGCTCCCCAAGGTACTTTATATTACCAGGTTATGCCATTTGGCCTGAAGAATGCAGCTGCCATAAATTAGCAGGCCATGCATCACATATTCAATCCAATCCTCGAGACATTGGTGGACTAGTGTGTGGATTATTTGGAGGTCAAATATTGCCAATTCTAGGACCATTATAAGGATCTTGAGAATGTGTTCAGCTTCATCTGCTCCTACCACCTGAATATTAACCCATTGAAGTGTGCTTTTGGTGTAAGATCAGGAAAGTTCCTTGGCATTGTTTTCAGGTTCTGGGGCATTGAGATTGACTTGGAGATGATCAAGGCCATCATCCAGATGCCTTCGCCGAGTAATATTCGGGAGCATCGAGGTCTCCAATGCCATGTATACTACATACGCCGATTCATTGTGAATTTGGTTGGAAAGTGTAATCCCTTCTCTCAGCTCATGGAGATTGCACCCCTTATGAATGGGATGAGGATTTCCAGACCGCCTTTGAGGAAATCAAGAAATAATTTCTCCAGCCTTTGGTCTTGATTATACCCATCTCTAGAAAGCTACTGGTCCTCTATGTCACCTCCCTAGAATGGTCCCTTGGAACCCTTATCACCCAGATGATCAATGAGGGAAAAGAGAATAACATCTACTCCATCAGTTGCATGCTCCTCGATACAGAGACCGGATACCCCCCCATCAAGAATAGCTGCCTTGTGCTCATGTTTGTCTTACAGATTTTGTGACATTACCTACAAAACCATGAGGTACAACTAGTTTCTCAAGTAGACCCATTGAAGTAAATCCTAATCCATCCCATGTTGACTGGCCAGCTAGCGCAGTTGGTAGTAATCCTCCAGCAGTTCGACATCAGGTTCGTGCCTTAAAAGGCTTTCAAAAGGCTAGCATTGGCCGATATCATTGCTTCCCATCCAACCTCCATGGATGAGTACCTGGAAATGGATTTTCCCAATGAATAAATACTCTCAATCGATCGAGCCATTTATTTTCGAAAAATTCACATTGATGGTGCATCCTCGAGCCCCACTAGTGGGAGGCTCAATGATCCATGACTCAATAGAGTAGGCCTTGGTATCATTTTTATTACCCCAGTGCAAGTCGTTCTGCCGTATTCATTCCTATTTTCAGAGGGTTGCACCAACAATGAGGCAGAGTATAAGGCCCTCATTATTGGCCTCGTGCTAGCCCTTGAGATCGGCATGCCCCATTTACATGTGACAGGGTGTTTTGAGCTAGTAATTACGGAGGTCAATGGAGACTATGTTGTCAGGAAGCCAGAGCTCGTTCCATTATTGGAGAGAACCCATGAGCTAATGTCCCGGTTCCCTTCTCGGCCAGATCATACCCAAGTCCCTTAGTCACAGAATGGTCGAGCAGTTGCTTTAGAAAGCAAAGCTTCATCACTTGTAGAGCCTAAATAGGACGATCTGATCATCCACATGGCACATCAGAGAGTCATAGATCATGTTACCCCGGTTGCTGAGGACGGACCATAGGTAAACCACCTTACCTTCGGTTCCTCGACATCAAGACCCACAAGTCATCTTGATGTAGTGATCGAAATGATTGATGATTAGAGGACACCCTTCGTTGAGTACCTCCAACATGGTAATCTTCTATCAGTTCAGGCCGAGCGCGAGCGAATCCGACATCGTGCGCTGAAGTTTACCCTCCAGAGTGGTCCTAGTCTTGTGAAGATCCTCTATAATCACAGGTTTGATGGTGTTCTCCTCTATTGCATTCAGGGGGTTTAGATTCCACAGGTCATGTAAGTGGTTCAAGCCAGTTCTTGTAGTTACCATCAGGCTGGGAAAAAACTGTCGCACCAAATCCGGAGATTAGGGTATTTTTGGCCCTCGATGATCTATGATTGCATCAAGTTCACCAAGAGGTTCCATGTGTGCCTTGTTCATGATAAATTTGTTCATCAGCCTCCGAAGCCTCTCCAAACTACCATGTACTCTTTACCCATTGCAGTCTAGGGATTAGATGTCGTAGGATCATACCCACAGGCAACAACTAACCAATGCTGATTCATTCTGACTACTATGGATTTCTTTTCCAGTTGGGCGGAGGAAATTCCACTCAAGGAAGTCAAGGTCCATTTTATCATTGATTTATTGAGTTCCAATATCATCCATCGGTTTGGGGTTCCTCACGCTATACTAACTGGTAACGACACCAACTTCCGAGCAGCCGAGTTGAAAAAGCTGTACACTAGGTACAACATCCACTCTAACCATACCTCCCACTATCACGTGCATGAAAATGGATAGATTGAGGCATTCAACAAAACCATCTCTAACATTCTGCATAAAATGGTTGGTCAAAACAAGAAGAGTTGGCCAGATAAGCTCCCAAACACCCTCTGGGATTATCGGACGACGACTCGTAATTCCACCCAGGTGACCTTATATTCCCTGGTCTATGGAGCTGAGGTCATCTTACCCATTGAGATTCAGTTTCCCTCATTGTGCATAGTGGTCTATGACCAGCAAGCGGAATATAGAATAGTTGAAATCCGTCTAGCTGAATTGGAAGCACATGAAGACAATAGCCTTTCTGCCATGCACAATCTAGAAAGGCAGCAGATCAGGATGGCTCGAGCCTTCAACAAGAAGGTTCACCATCTATTTTTCTTGCATGGTGACATGGAACTGGCCCTCAGGGTGCCAATGATCTGAGGCAGGATACCACACAAGTTGGAGCCCAAATGGGAAGGACTATTCATTGTTCATAATGTATATCCCAATAGAGCATACACCATAGTGACCATGAATGGTGAGCATATAACTCCTCCAAGAAATTCCATGTTCCTCAAGAAATACATTGCCCGAGCTTCACGGTCCTGCACGACCTTACTCTGTTAGTCCTAGATGACCCTAAACTGCACGAACGGTCCCGCATGACCTTTATCATTCGGTCCTTCATGACCGTAAAATGCACACTCATCCCACATGATGTTAAATTGTATGTCGTCTTGCATGATGTAAAAATGTATATAATCCCACTTGACATTAAAATTTATATCATCCCACATGAAGTTAAACTATATATTATCCCACATGACGTTAAACTGCTCGTCCATCATGATGTTAAACTATATGTCATCACGCATGATGTTAAACTGTATGTAATCCCCCATGATGTTAAACTACACCTTTAAGAACTACGTGTTGCTTGATTCCCACCCTTATGGGATACGTAGGACCGCCTGAACATTTAGATGTCATGTCCAGCCCCATATCTTAGAGATCTCTTGGTCACCTAGGCCCCTTGGTCTGTTCCTCTCCACGAGAAGGATGTGTAGCTGTGATACAGGGTTATTCCCTCCTTCGTGTTGGGTTTTTGGCACCATGCCCCCCACTTCTCCTGAGAATCCTCCATCTCTTGGCCTCTCTCAAGATGAGCCCTCGACCGTTTGCAGTGGTTCGTCGATGTTTCTAAGAGTACTCTGGTCTATGACCTTCATTGTTGGATTCAACTGTGGAAAGATTCCATCCACTTGTCAAGCATTATGTTCCCCTTCATTTGGGCCCCCTTTATCTTTCAATCCCAAAGGGACCCCCAAAACGCCGTGGATTCTAAGACTAAGGGCTCTCCTACCTTAATGGGACAACACCCCCTAGGGTTTCATAAAAAGGAATAGATACAAATCCTGCATTGTGAACATGGTCAGCAGTCGATGCTATTTTTTTCTCCATTTTTCGTTAACGCGATAGGATGCTGTGTTGCGAACATGGTCAGAAGTAATCATTATTCATCATTCCAGCCCCATAAGTCATTGAATGTTGGTTAAATTATTCACATTACGTTACACCATGTCATGTCTGAGTGGAATCTTGACACTCTTGGCATGATAACTCTGTGCACCTCCACGCGTTATGTGGACAAAGCTACAATATGACATCCTTTGAGGATCCCGCGATCCAAGCACTAAGACCATAACTGGGGTCTTCACTAAGGGCTATGTGAGGTTTGTTTCTCATCCTCATGGGACACATGGGATCACTTGTACATTGTGTTTCAGGGACCTGGTTGACTGGAGGATAGCTTCCCATGCACCTTGTCCTTGGACAATCACTTGCCTCTTGGCCTGAGGCTCCTCTCCCAAAATTGTGCACGGTAATGATGTGGACCTTTTCTTCTTTCATGTCAGGTATGATTAATCATGTCGTGAGAATTAATTCATTTCCAAGCAATATGACATTAAATTGTGTTGTTGGGTCCATTCACATGACCCTAAACAGTGATAGTATCGTCCCGGCCGCCCGAGGAAAGACAACACTACATTGTGATGTCCTCATCATAGGGGACATCACGTTGGGTAACAGTCATCCACCATACCATTTTTTAATGCCTATATATACATTGATTCTTGTGGTGATGTCGAGAATTTCTACCCCAGGCCTATCGCTTCACAAAAAAACCCATTCCCTTAACGGACAAACAAGATACATCATATACTTCTTCTTTTGGTGCGAGGGTCAGACTCGCATGCCCCTTTCATCCTATTCACTGGTACCTTACCATTCTACCTTCCAGAAATACATATGGATTGATTCTCCTTCTCATGAGATACGCAGGAATGCCCGAACACATCCCCATGGGCCCAGCCTAACATTCGTGTTCGGTCCCTTGACCTAATCATTTCTTTAAGGAATACATGGTAATTTGGACTTATGTCCCCATTCATGTTAGCTCTCATAATATCCTTACCAAGTGTTCCCCACATTTCTTACTAATCCATGGTCTGAGATATAATACCTTAAACTAAGACCCTTTCTAGAACTACGTGTGGCTTGATTCCCATTCTTATGGGATACATAGGAATGCCCAAACATTTCATCTTGGGTCCCACCATGGGAATCACAATTCCCATCCTTTCCCCCTCTGTTGTCCCCTTAGTTTATCCCTTGGGGGAGTTGTGTATCTGCATCAATTTCCTCGAACAAGTCCGGGATGCCCCATAATGACATTGGGAAGTGACAGTTCCCTCACCAGAGAGGTCCTGGATAAAAGTAGGGATGATCCGTGATCAGATTAATGCACCCACCGAATGTACTTCCACCACAATGGTGTAATTTCAGGAGTGTTGGATTCTGTTCGAACAACCCAACACTTCACTTTCCACACTTTGTGTGCCCCGTTATTCGGACCCACATCCCCTTTCACATATGAAGGTACCTCCTGATAGTATGGATGCTCGAACTATGGTCCGCCTGCTGTACTGGGCCAACGTTCTAGATGACTGATGGACGATATTTAAGTTAGGTCTCGTGTTTCGAACATGGTTAGCGATTGAACCTAATTTGTTTTCCCCATTTTAGTCTAATGCAATGGGGATGATATGGTTCAAATAGGGTCAATAATTTTCCTTTATTTCCACACCACTACCATAGTGTTCCGAATTTGGGTAATTCCACAATGTTTGAACTGATTCTAATGCCCCTAGAATTTCTCCACTCATGCACTAGAGCACATTTAGAAGATGAAACCAGAGCGGTTTTTCACCCAGGTCCGGACAAATTTTCACGCCCGAGAGCTTGGAGCTTTTCGCGTGTGGACATTTTTACGGACCATAGGACCCACGACGGCTTTTATTGGAAAATCTTGGTTTCTGTGCCCACGTGAAAAGCAGATTCTGCACCATCTGATGTTTTGCTTGCCACTCTAAATTTTCGTGTGCATGGACCCCACAGAGCCCTGCATTTTGGCGATTCCTTCAGAATCTGACTGTTGCGATGTGTCACTGATCCAATTCCGAGGGGGGCATTTGTTGATGCCGAAAAGCGACCAAGTGAAGAAGAATGTTTTGAAATGACATAGCGAAGTCATATTCAGAACTAGGGACCCCGTTTGGGGGGCCCGGAGGGGTCGTATGAAATAAATTCACAGGAGCACATAAAATTTATGTCCCACACGAAATGATCTGGGATTCTTGTAAGGTCATTGTAGGGGGAAAGAAATATTCCGCTCCCCACCCCATCCTCCCGACATTATGCGCCACCACCTCTGTCATGCAATTATCCTGTGCCAATCGTGTTTCTACACTGCCAGACGGCTATAAATAAAAGGCGACCCCTTCCGCTTCGGGGCTGAAAAATATGAACCGACTCTCGTGTGCGAACTTCATCTTCCTCGCGCACAAATAAGGCCTTCAGGTATGGTTCTTTTTGCGCCAAGTCACCCCAGGGTCCACCTTCACGTGAGATCACTACAACATAAATAGGGTTTAATAGTGGTTTTGTGGCAGCGGTTCACAAAACTACCGATCAATGTTTTCTGAAAGAGCTTTCGCAGTAGTTTTTAATGAACCGCCGCAAAACCCATATTTTTTTAAAAATTTCTGACCATTACCTACCGCGATCCCTGTTTTCCCCAACCCTCTCGACCCCTTGCACTCCCTTCTTCCCGCACCCCCCGGTGACCCCATGACGTCTCCAGTGAACGTGTGACCTCCGTATCCTGTGACCCTGCGACCTCCGTCTACGGCGGAGTCCAAGACCGGCGACCTGCGACCCCCTTCTCCTAGTGACCATTCTCACTGCAACTATGACCCCAAAATGAGTATTCCATTATGATAATATTTTTCATATTTTTTGACAATATTTTTTTCCATATATGTTTATGAATTGATTAGAATATTTGTTACTCCAAGTTTTAGCATGTTAATTTGAATAAAATTGTTTATTTGATACCTAATTCATGATTAATTGAAATTGTTATTCCATGTGTTAATTGATTTGGATAATGAAAATGAATCTTGAAATACTTATTAATGATAGTAATAAAGAGGTATGATAATGAAAATTTTCATCCTTAAAATTCAATGAAACATGATGTTTTGATTGAAATAATATTTAAATTATTAATTGGTTGTGGTAGCTAATTCCCTATGTTTCTCATAGTTTTAAAATATGATAAATGAATTAGTTAATCCAAAATTGAAATAAAACTGGTTGTTTGATAAAGATAACTTTTTGGGGTCAGGCGAGCCTAATTTCTTGTGATGTTCAGATACATTGTTTTTAGGGCCTATATTCCCTATTAACTCTTTTTATTGTTTATTTACATCTATATTTTATTTTTAATTGTGTATTTATATATGATTCTTTTTTATCTTGGGATGGATGAAGATTGAAGGAATATGGTTAATAAGACTTGGGTTTTTGGTTGCAGTTGACACCTGATATGGTGGATGAATGGTGATATCCACGGTGTATCTGGATTGATGGAATGGGTTGAACATGTGATTTCCCATTATTATGTTAATATATAAGATAATTTCTTATGAAAAAAATTATTTAAATTCTATTTTTGATTTCCCATTATTTATTGGAAATGGAACCTTTATTGGTGTCCTTGGTAGAGAATCTTGTGTAAGGGTAGCATATGACTTTTTTTCGGTTGTCTTGGAATATAACCACATGAATTATCCATAGACCTCCTTTTTAATGATGGATTAGTTGATTGGATTTTGAGCATAGTTAATTTCTTAATCATAACATGGTGTTAGGTTTGATTCATTCTCATTTTAAGTTGATATCCTTTGGTAGGCAGTTCCCTTAGAACATTAATACCTTTCTATTACAAGGAGTTTTCCGATGCTCAGTTCTGTTAAGGTGTCGTTTCCCCTCATATGACTATTTAGTTTGAATGAAACCAATTTTTGGGTTGTTATTGTGTTTTTGGCACTTTTTATTTTCATGAGTATCGAGAAATGCTCAGTTTCATTAGGATAGGCTTACCTCAATCATTGTCATATGATTTTCAGTTCACATGACCGTTGTTTTCCACAGTGTTGGACTACATTGTATGCTTTCATTCATGTTGATGGTCATATGAGTCAATATGATGTTAGTTTAAATATATTTTATGTACATTCTAATTCTTTAATGCATATGGTGGACAAACTATGAATAGTAATCCAGATGTGCAAATTTCTTATGGAACCTCTGGTAACATTCTTACATATATGTTTTTTCTATCGAGTTCTAAATGTTGTAATGAATGTATGGAGTTTGGCTAAGTCATTGAACCATGGGCTTTTTTGAAGGTGTAGGGTCATGTACGGAGTAAGGCTACCTATGAATTAAATAATCAACTATGTATCAAAGCATTGGAAGACTTCAAAAAGAATAAGGTGTTTTTTCATGATGGTCAGTTTGGTTTTGGCCCTCTTTATGATTGTTATGACGTAATAAGTGTGCTTGAGGGGAGAATCAAACATATTTTTGATGTTAATATGATATAGATAACTTATTAGTGGCTAATATATCTCTAATTTTGATAAATAATAAACACCAATGGTGGGGAGAATCTTGTCATTTTTTTAAACATGTGTCATCCCCGGTAGAATGAACACAACCTAAGATGACAATTGAAAAATGGAAATTTTTTCTAGAATTTCTTTTGAGCTCTCATGTCTTAAATATCTTCTGTTATTGCTTGGAAATAGGACTTTGATATGGTTGTTTGTGTATGAAACCATTGAGGAACATCATTACTTATGGAGGAAATCTAAGGTCAAGCCTAAACAATCACATAATGTCTCAGGTTTAAAATGAAATTTGATCGATTTCGATCACATGTCAATTTGGTGTTGTTTGAGGAAACATAAATGTGTGATCGAGAATGTTATGATAAGGGTGTAACATGATATTATTACTGCTCCTCAATGAGGTGTTGATGCTCTCTCCTATGGACCAGACTTGTTCAGTTGGTCTGAAGTGGTAAATGTGATCAGTGATTAATCTTTATTATATTACGAATAATTTATGATCAATGGGTCATCTTTATTATATTATGTTTCTGTAATCTTACACATTGGTATATTTTGTGTAAGCACATTGAGATATACATGGATAAAAGTTGGATCACATTACCGAGGAACAGACCTCAGTATGTTAAGCGATTGAATGAGTTTTTAGATTTTTCAATTTCTAATCAATCTGTTGAAGGGAGAATAAAATGTCCATGACCAAAATGTAAATTCAGAACATGGTTGAAGGGATATGAAGTTTATGAAATTTTAATACTAAAGTAATTCCTTGGTCAATATTTGTGTTTGATTTGGCATGGAGAATCGAACGTTATAGAAAGATTAAGCACTGATTTTAATCCACAGAATGATGTCCCAAGTTCGTCGACAATAGAAAATGAAATGAAAAACCTCATAAATGAGGCATTCAACACTTTAAGACACCACTATCAGCATCAAAATATATCAGAACAACTATAAGAGGGTGGTACAAATTGCAACGTCACAAGTGATGTTTTTGAGACTATAACATAGGCAGATCAAGATTGTAACATATCATTGGATCCTTCTCTTGAACCTGTGGAGCCAAATGTAAGAGAAAACTTCACTGAGGAAATTGTGTTTCCCGATTTAGTTGACGATGGAAATCAAGATTTGTATTGTGTGTGTTTGAAAAATACAATGATTTTATTTCTGCTTAAGTTGTACCATATCAAAATTCTATGTGCAATTACAAATAAGGAAATGTCCATGATATTGGAATTGATTCGTGATGCATTTCCTGAAGCAAAAAACACAGAATTATTTTATGATATGAAAAAAGTTTTTAAGAAGCATGGTCTGAATTATACAAAAATACATGTGTGTGCAAATGATTGTATACTTTATTGGAGAGAGGATTCAAGTAAATAGAATTGAAATAAATTTTCATCATCTAGATGGTAGGAAAATGGTGATTTTGGAAGTCTAAATTAACTTAATTTCATATAGAAGAAGAAAAGGAAAAAACCTGCAATGGTTTTGTATTACATTCCTTTAAAGCCTCCATTGCAATGATTATTCATGTCATCGAAAACTGCTAAATAAATGAAGTGGCATTCTGTAGATAATAATAATGATGGGTTATTGAGACATCCATGAGATTCCCAATCGTGTAAGACATTTGATTCATTACATCTAGATTTCTCAGCTGATCCTAGGAATGTTCGATTAGTATTGACTGCGGATAGATTAAACCCATTTGGGACATTGAGTATTACTTATAGCATTTGGCCAGTTGTTTTGATCCCTTATAATCTGCCTCTGTAGATGTGTATGAAACAAACATCTATTATCCTTTCGATCATTATTCTTGGTAAACAAATGCCTGAAAAAGATATTTATGTATACTTGCAGCCTTTGATTGATGAATTGCAAGAGTTATGGAGCAACGGTTTTGAGACATTTGATGATTCCAATAAAACAATGTTCAAACTGAATGCTTCTTTAATGTGGGCCATTAGTGACTTCCCTGGGCTTGGGAATTTATCTGGTTGGAAAACTTACACATGTTTGGTTTGTCCCATTTGTAACTTTAATTTTGAGCCCAAATGGCTACCTCAAAGTCGAAAATGGTGCTTCTTGTGTCATCGAATATTTCGCGATGGATCTCATAGATTTTGGTTGAACAGATCAAAATTTAATGGTTCTATTGATCGTAGACCACCTCTAATGTTGTTAACTAGTTTTGAAATATTGAAACAGCTTGAAAATGTTGAAATAGAATTTTGGTAGGTAATTCATTTGAATGATAGAGAAAAATGGGTCCGAAGTGCATCATCAAGACAAAAAAGAATGCAACAATGGAAAAAAAAGTATATTCATCAAACTTCTATATTGGGAATACAATTTGTTGCAGATTAATCTTGATGTGATGCATATTGAGAAGAATTTCTGTGATAATTTGATTTTCACATTGCTAAATGATCATGGAAATTCAAAGTATCATCTCAATGCTCGTAAAGACATACTAGTAATGAACATAAAACGTGATCTTTGGCCAGATGAGAATGAAAAATATCCTCCGTCAATTTTGGAAATGAAAAATAGGGATAATGATACATTCCTTCAAATTTTAAAGAATGTTATGTTATCTGATGGGTATTATGTAACATCTCAATGTGTGTTGACTTGAAGAATCATAAGTTACATGGATTAAAAAGTCACGATTCACATATTTTGTTACAACAGTTACTACCATTGGTATTGCGTACATTATTCCCTGAAAAAATTACTAATGTTGAACTCCAATTATGCACATTTTTCAGACAACTATGTGAGAAATCTCTACATCCATTTTAGCTTGTCAACCTCCACGAGAGGTTTTTATTGACCCTTTTGTGCATTGGAGATGATCTTTCCTCCGTCATTTTTTACTGTAATGATTCATTTAACTATGAGTTTGGTTGAGGAAGCTAAATTAGGAGGCCCCATTCATTATTTATGGATTTATCCAATTAATAGGTACAATATTTATATGTTTTTCAGTTATGTAAACAATTTTTGGTACTTAATTAAATGCATAATTATGTTTATTTTATTTCACAGATATCATGGGCATTTGAAATCATACGTGAGAAATAAAGCTCATCCAGAAGGATCTATTGCTAAAGGTTATTTGGATTATGAGTGTATTACCTTTTGTTCTCATTACTTGGATGATATTGAGACAAGATTTAATCGAGTTGGATGTGTTGATGACACATCGACTCAATCTCATATACATAAAAAATCCAAAATATTTCCTGCTATTGGCCGATCAGTTGTGAGGACCTCAAATGTGACACTGACTGAATTGGAATTATTACAGGAACATATATATGTGATGCAAAATAGTGAAATTGTTGATCCATTTATTGATGAGTTGTGGATACAAACAAGAGATGAATGAGAGGTTGAACACGAAATGAGAACGATATAACAAAACATGTTAATAATGATCCTTTAGAATGGTTTGCATGATGTGTATGTTCATAAATATTGCAATAAGTAAAAATATTAGTTTTAGACATACATTATGTAAATATAATAATGTATATTTATTTTCTCAGATCACGAATACTGATACTTGAGCAGATGTGTTAGAATATTTGAAGTTTCATGCTAGAGTTCCTCTAAAACAAGTTAGAATGTTTGACGCTTATAATTTGAATGGCTTTCGATTTCGTACAGTCGATCGAAAAGTTGGTTTGAAAACACAGAATAGTGGTATATATACATTTTTTGAAGTGGAATACTACAGAATGATTCATTATTTTATTGAATTAAACTACCACGGACAGTTTTCTGTTGTTTTATTCAAATGCAAATGGGTTGATATTATCAGAGGTGTTAAAAGATATTCCTAGCAATTTACATCTGTGAACTTCTCTCACTTGATGGATGTCAGTGATTATGAACTGCATGATCCATATATCTTAGCATCAAAATAAAAAATGGTATATTATGTGAATGATGTTGTCGATGAAGGGTGGAGTGTAGTTTCTCACGTAATACAATGAGATTTGTATGATATGTGTGATGAAGTGGATAATTTAACCACTGAAATTGAATTTAATCAACAACATAAAGCATAATTATTTGTCCATCATGATATTTAAAAAATATTAGTCTAGAAAGGATGAATGACTTGGATGAATCAATAGTGCAAGAAACCAATATGATTGAAGGGTTAAATGATTTTGTGTACAATTATTTATTTATTCACCAACCACTTGTTTCATTTCTACAGTCATTCATTATCATTGTTATATATATTTTTTCTGTTAGTGCTGGGCATCAATTATCATTTTTAATTTTTTTTGTATAATTTTTTTGAAATATATATTCTGAACTTAATTTTATTTTATTAAATGATAGGAATTCCAAGGAATAAGCAGTATACTATTTCATCTAGTTTCGTGATAGATGAAAATCCATCTGGATCCCTCCCCATGACATCTGAGGCACCAGTTGCCTACACTCCTGCACTAACTCCCCCTGCACCATCTGTAACACAGTCTTTTGATGTCCCATTAGAGGGTGATTCGTCGACTACCCCTTTAGGAGCCTCAGCTGTGGGGAAGCGACATGCCGATTCCAGTTATTCACAGGCGTACTGGAGTGTCACTGTCATAGGTACAAATTTTAATTAAATAAATTTATTGCATTTTGTTTGTACTAATTGTTTTCTTGTCTAAGAGAACAAAAATACAAACATGGAGACAAAGATAAAAAGTGCAGTTGTTTGGAATATGACTGGCGAAAAGATATTAGTTCCATTTGATTCTTATAGGGACCCGACAGATGACGTCATGGGGTTACTTGGCCAGATTCTAGGGCAGCTGGCAGCGGAGCCCATTTCCCTTCATATTTCATATGATGATTGGAGACATATAACTCCAAGATAGAAAATGATGTTTTTTATTCTCAAATAAAGTTAAATTTGTTACATTATGGTTTAATTAAATGTCATGTTACTTATATGTTCAATATGAATTTATGTATACAGATGTTCTTCCACTTTACAATTGCTGATGTGATAGCACGGAAGTGGACGTCAAAAAATCTAGGTAAGAAATGGAATGATTTCAAATGGAGATTGTGGTATGATGTCAACGATACCTCGTTGACTGTACAAAAAATGTATGAGAAGCTACCCAGTGGGGTACCGAAAAAACAGTGGAATGTTTTTGTTGACAGACATCATGATGAGAAGCAGAGGGTATTGAAATATATATTATTATATTATCATCATTTTACATTTATACATGTATATGAAGTGGAAATGACATTGAATTCATTACTATTAAATTTCATTTTATTTATTTCAAGATGTCTTAAGAGAGAATGCTTCAAACCGGGCTAAGCAAGTCATCCCACACACTTTGGGCTCAAAAAAAATTTCTAAAAGCCGAACGACATTGGTAATCTTTTAATTAGTTAAAATATATATAATGCAGTATTATCTGTTTAATATATTGAATTGTTGATTTATCTTTTCTTAATGCAGTCACAGAGTTTATGGCACGAAGCATTTCGAACTGAACTGTGGTTGGATATTCACATGAAATCATATTGAAGTTTTGTTAATGAGCCTACTAAAGAAGTTGGGGTATGAAGTCAATTTATTATTCTAATAACTTATTATTAGTTTTTAATGTGTTAATATAAGTTGATATTTTATTTATAGTTAAAAATTAAAGAACTGTGGGATGCCAATCCTGCGCAGTGCTACTTAGTCTCCCAGGATGACCCAGTTGGTAAAGTCCTTCGGAAGGAGCATCCTGGTAGAGTGTGTGGGATGGGTTTGGGACCCATACCATCTGATGTTTTTAGCAGGCCACCAGGGATGGTAGCTACATCTACTCCTGTCTTTAGTCATCCCATACCCAGAGATGCTCAGAAAAGAGATTTTTTCCCTTCGAAACACAGTTAACCAGCAGGGGGGGTCAGAAATCTACTTTTTATAAAGATTTGATTGAAATACATCATCATATGAGTAGATATGCCCTCTGTGGTAGTGAATCGACAGGTGTTATGCTGGTAAATCACAAAAATTTAAAATTATTTAGTTTGATAACTTTCATTGGTTTTAATTTTTAATATAAATATGCAACCGTTTTTTAATTTTCAATATAATGTTCTTATTGGTAACAGCAGAAAGTGGTGATGAAGGGGGTGAGGGTGACGATGTATCATCAGACCATGAGTAGTTGTATTGTTCATGTGTTGAACAAATATGGGAATAGTTGGTTTGTATATGTAACATTTGTGGAACATAGTTTCCACCAAACATTTTCATGTCCTATAATTTCCTTGATTTCTCATGTTTCCTTTTATGAATTTTATTGATTTCTGATGTAACTTTTTATGTCTTTATTTCAAAATTGTGGTATACATCATTCCATTTAGGCCTATTATTGAATTTTTAGTCAAGATTTTGGATGACTAGGAGTTAAACCCATTGTTGATGAGTTGAACAAATTGGGTCATTTCACATGTTATACTATTTCGAATCTGAACTATATAATATTCCCTTATGTTGAGATGGTTTTACTATTTTCTAGTGGTGAGGGGGTAGTAGATTCATCCAAACTTGTTTCATACTCAAAGGAATCATGTTTCCCAACATCAATTGGGTTAACATTGAAGAAATATACTAATGTGTTACCACCAATAGGAAACAAATATTTACATTGTAAGAGGGATATCATTAATTTGGGTGTAATCGCATAGGATGAATGATACTGGAGAAGATGATGAGGAAAAATGATAAAAAAATCCCCCCACCCATGTGGGTTATGTTTTCCATTGTAATATTATAGTCACAAATGCCACTTAGGATAGATTCTGATTCTTTTAGATATCAGAGCATTGTAACCATCCCTAGTATATTATCTAGATATTATAATGGGCCTAAAGGGTGTTTAAAATAGTAGGGGTATAAATATAATCTCTATTTTCAGTGTTTGGATATCCCTTGTGGGTTAAACTTTTAGATGCTTGAGTATAGACAATAGGGAAAAACACCCTGTATAACTTCATGAGTACTCAAGGTCACATGCTAATAAAAATGACTATAGTGAACATGATACTCATAATGATGTTCTAAGGTGATTTCTACTTTATGGTGGACATTTTTATCCAAATCAATATAATAAGAGAAGAACATGTTCTCATGATCTATTGAAAGGATACATAAAGGTTGGAAGTGAAATTATGGACAAATGTATTTGCCATAGAATATTTTTAGTTTACAACCTATGGGGAATTATTCCCTATTGATTACCATGACTGTCATATAATTTCAGGATATATCCATTTATATGGTATTCCTAAAATAAGGTGGGAACCATCATTCACACATTTTACAAGGGTAGGAGACAATGAATGTCAGGGTATGGGGAACATATATTTATCAAAATTGAGTCCTATGCATGACATAATAATTGTTTTCATGCCTCACCATTGTGTTCCTTATGGGTACATCGGCTTGTTTTTGGATTTGAACATAATTGGGGGATTTGGTGATTCAATTTTAAAATAAGGATGTGATGAATTTATTGAAAAGGAAACAAAATTAATAATCCCATCAATACATCATCAAATGTAAGAGTACATAGTTTATCAATCCAATTCCATGTTTATGGATTCACATTTAATTATCTATTTTTTGATGAGAACCTCCAATTGGATTACATGTATACGAATATTTGTTATGTATGTCCTTTTAGAACTAAATTACAATAAAAGGTGTTCACTTGTGATTCATATACAATAGATTCATCAAAATAGGTATTGGTAAAAGGTGTGAGATTTCGGGATCATCAAATATTTTGTGGGTGGAATCATTTGAATTATGGGATTCCCTTATAGATTTATGATTTTTTAATGAATAATATCAAAACACTAGTGTTTAACAAGTTACCCCTATTCCTATGATCTCTCTGAATCTGTGTAGATTTGAAAATATATTATTTTTAGGTTAATAATACATATAATCCATGTTTAGGACTCATTTGTTTAAGGCCTCATAGTTACGAAATTATTCATTTTTCTCCATAAAAAGAGGTCGTAGGTGTTTACATTGTTGGGATCAGGCCCATGCGATGGGCATCATATGAATCTCTATAAATAGAATCCTAACACAAATAGTTTATTAATTATTAGTGGGATACATCATACCATTTATGTTCAATTTAGATAGAAATATTTCAACAATCTTAACTTTTTGTGAAGGGGAACACTTTGTGAAAGGTACCTATAAATATATATTGTTTGAATTCATCGTGAGTTCCCATTTTAGTTTCATCTTTGTCTTCGATAACAAATTTAGAGAAGGTATGTTTTTGGATTACACCTATTAGAGGGCCCATATATTTTTTTCAATATCCTAAATGTTTATGTGATGATAATGGATGAATGCTTAATAGGCTGGGGCATACAACTTGAAGGTGAATATGATATTGTGATACTAGGAGGGGTATCTAAAATTAAGGGCTATATAAAGAATCTAATACTAGATTCTTTAACTAAGGTATTTTGTAAAAGTGATTCATATTATTCTTTTTGTATAAGAATAATAGAATTTTTCTTGATGTTGGTATTGAACCTCAGAGGGGAATATATTGTATCCTAGTTAAGAGGAATAAAATACATTATAATTGAAGGCATTAATTTTAAGGTAATGTGACATGATTCATCGTAGATTTAAATTTTGTTGAAATGACATGTGAAATGAATTTTAGATTCATCCTACCATGTTTAGAAGGTGACTACTATAATGTATCTAAATAATTATTTTAAATTATAATCAAATAGAACAAAATGTTTTTGTGTATCATGCTTTGTTTTTAAGAAATAAGTTAATTGAAGATTAGTTGTGTTACATAAAAGTGCACAATAATGTATTGAGTGAGACTAACACACGAGCTTCTCTAAGACACCTGGTATAGTATATGTGTGTGGTTATGGTATATTTGGGGTATTAAACCAAGTAGGAGGACCACAAATGGTAAATATACCTATGTTTTACGCTCACTCCCTATATGTGAACACCGACACACATGTAGATCTAATGTTTCATTTTCAAGTTATATATATTATGGGGGATCAAGAAGGATCGACTAGATGTATGTTTGGAGATTATTCGAATAATTGACCTATGTTTTATAGTTAATTCTATCATATATTTTTTTCAATTTATTCTATACTGATTTCCTAGGTTGACGTTTCTTATTGTATGTTGGTATATACAATATGGTTCATTCTTATATAGAATATCAATGTTTAATTATTATTTTAAGTTTATTCTATATATATTTCCTAGTTTGATGTTTCTTTTATGTACAATATGGTATTTTTGGTTTGATATTTCTTTCAGGGCAGTGGTGCAGTGGAAGCTAAAAATTTATTTTTTTTCTGGTCAGCTTTTCGTGGCGGTTTAAACCGCCGCTAAATGTACATTGGTGGCATTTTAATCCTCCGTTAAATAGTGTTAACCACCGTGAAATGTAAAAAAAATTACGTTTTGAGGAGGTTTCAACCACCGCTAGATAGGCGCATCGTAGGTTCTCATTCCACGGAAGTTCTGGTGACTTTAGCGACAGTTTTATGGCCACTGGATTTGGGTTTATTCAAGGCTGTTATAACCACCGCGAATAAACTGTTGTCCAGGGCTCGTAAAAACCCCAGATAATCTTAGTAAAACTATAGAGAAATGAGGCAGCTACGACTCTTTCCATAAAACACGGTGAAATGGAAATAACCACTGCTTATATATTGGTAACTCTGTATTAGGCGGTGGTCTCTAGAAACCGCCACCAAACCCTTTAGTGGCGGTTTCAACCACCGCTAAACGGAGATTATCTTGTAGTATATCAAAATGGTTTAGATTTAATTCCAATCCCTTCGGGGTCTTCCCCTTATGTGAAATCCCTTCCACTTGCATTAATGCCATCCAATTACGCGCTCCCCCTAACAATTGGGCGCAACCCCCTCCATTTTGTGCACCCCCTTCCAATTGCACGCAACCCCTTCCATTGTGCGCTCCCCTACCAATTGCGCACAATCCCTTAAATTGCGTGAATCCCTATCATTGCATGTAGTCGCTATAACTTGCGCGCATTTCCACCACTTACACGTAGCCCCTTAAATTGTGCGCACCCCTGTCATTGCGCACAATGTCTCTCACTTGCACGCATTTCTGCACCTTGCACACAATCTGTCTAGTTGCATGAAAAACCTCACCTCAAATTCCTTGCAAGAATCAATGATTTTGTGCCAGCTCGGTGTTTTTCACTGGAGGCCAACTTATTTCTCACAAAACTCAACGGTTTCTCGCAATCCCCCCGGGAACCCTCACCTCAGTGCTCCCTGGGCACCCCCTTGCACGTGCGCCCAATGATCTTCTTATGGATGCCATTCATGGGTTTATCTCATGACCTGGGCATCCAATTCATGTTCTATTTTCCCATGCGACCTTCTTAGATTGTACTAAGTAACTTCAATGTCCCATGGATGACAACGCCCGTTACATAGCTTTAACGAATGCTTCTTCACATAGGCATGCAAGCAGCTATGTCTCCATCGCATAACCACACTAACGTGGACCCTTGGATGGTTTTCCCTGACACACCCCCTCACCACGGAATTTCCAATGCCTTCCCTCACACAAGGAGTTTAGGGTACCAGTTATGTATGTCCTAGGAGAGCAAAGTGAAACTGCCTCATCCAAGCAGTAGGAAGTTAAACTTCTAAGAACTTTCATCCTTAGCACATTATGTTAAATTGTGACAGGGCCCCGTGCCTCGTACATAGGGTCCCCCTACCTTGTAAATTCTCCATACCCACTCTTCACCATAGTGATGGGATCACCCCTCACATGGGATGATACCCTCCTTATCAGAGTGGTGTTTGTCCGTGGGAAAGGGCAACCACTTTGGTGTAATCCTCTAGTTTTCATTCCAAGAGGCAGCATCCCTGCTCCTCCTTTCATCTTTGATCCTCAAGGCTAGCAGAGGGCATGATAGGGAACATGGATCTTCCATTCATCAGCCAAAAATATTTCTCCCGCTGCACTTTGTCACCATCGGGACTCCATCCTTGAGTAAGCCCTGACTTATCGGGCTTGTTAACACAAGTAATCCCATATTCCCTTATTGGGCAGCCCCGCATGTAAGACCCTCCTCACTCCCCATGGACGAATCTTTCACGACATGATATTCAGGTCTCTGTTGTCCATTGTTTCTCACACCGAGCATGAATCATGTGAGCATAGAGTGGGCACCAACCATGACCAACATGTTGGGCAGCCTCAGAGTGTATTCCCCAACCCATCCCAAACTACGAGGACTTTGATCCATGTCATGGCACGGTACGTTGGAATCATCAATGAGGTTTAAGACCATAACACATTGGGCTGCCTCGAATGTAAGCCCAAACCCATCCCAAACTATGGTGACTTTGATGCATGTGAAGGCATGGTACATAGGAACCATCCACGAGGTTCATGGCCCCAAAATCCTTGGGACGCCTCAGAGTATAAGCCCCAATCAATCCTGAACTACGGGGACATCGATCCATGTCAAGGCATGGTACATATGAAGCCTCCCTGAGGTTCAAGCCACAGTCACCTTGGGTCATCTCAGAGTGTAATACCTAATCCATCCCAAACTATGGGGACATTGATCCATGTTAAGGCATGGTACATAGGAAGCCTCCACAAGGTTCAAGCCCCAAACCCCTTGGGCCACTTTAGAGTGTAATCCCCAATCCATCCCAATCTACGAGGACATAAATCAATGTCAAGGCATGGTACGTAGGAATCCTCCATGGGCTTCATGCACCAATCACCATTGGATGCATTAGAGTGTAATCCCCAATCCATCCTGAACTACGAGGACTTTGATCCATGTCAAGAAATGGTACGTAGGAAGCCTCCATGAGGTTCAACCCCATACACCTTGGGCCACCTCAGAGTGTAATCCCTAATCCATCCCGAACTATGGGGATATTGAATCTTATCAAGGCATGGTATATAGGAATCCTCCAGGATTTTCAAGACCCAACACCTTGGGCCACCTCAGAGTGTAATCCCCAATCCATCCCGAACTATGAGGAATTTGATCCATGTCAATTCATGGTACATAGGAAGCCTCCCCGAGGTTCAAGACCCAACACCTTGGGCTGCCTGAAAGTGTAAGCCTTAATCCTTCTTGAACAATGGGGACTTTGATCCATGTCAAGGCATGGTACGTAGGAAGCATCCACGAGGTTCAGGCCCCACACATGGTAATTCCAACACCCTTCATATCGGTTCACCCCCATCTCGCATGATGTTAAACTATATTCGCCATATTAATAATGTGGTCTTTGATTCCCCCCCCCATGGGGATATGTAGGAAGCCTCCACGAGGTTCAATCCCATCACTCATGTCTCATACTAACCTCTCCCTAGAGCCGATGTGCCTTGTAATGCTCATTCCCTAACCCGGAGCTTTCACTACCTCTTGGTCCCATCCATGCATCCAATCTCACAGGTCGCCTTCTCATGCATCCCATCGTTTCACCGAACTACGCAGTTTTTGATACACCTCCACGAGGATAATTTGGATGTCTCTTCAAGGCTCAAGCCCAAAGCCATCGTCTATCCTGATTCTTACCCAGGCCGCCAAATCCCGGTGAGATCATGACACCCCATTCTCTGTTCCATTTGACAGCATTCGAGAAGCCATCCGCATGTTGGCCCCAATATCAGTCTTCCCTCTTGGAGGTTCCTCAATTTGATCCACTCTAATTAGTGTTCTGATCAGTTCGATCCGTGTCCACTGGACGATATACTCGCAGAATTCCCTGTGTTAAACATAATAATATGAGGAAAACCTCAAATACATGCCCATGGAATACAATTCCCTGCGTTCGATGTGGGATGCCTCAGGCTTCCACACCCTTGAGAAGCCATATAATAAGGGATAGAAGACCTACATTCCAATCCCCCGGTGTCAAGACATGCCAGTGGTGCCCAACGTGACTCTTCTTCTAACTGAAGGTTTCTTCCTTAACCAAACCCCTTGGAATATCCTGACAGAAGCATTGTAATTAACTAGTGTCACTGAAGATATGGCGTCGGGATGAATTTCATGATCAAAGTCCTTAATCTATGTGGGAGACCTGAACTAGGTGATGAGTTCCAAGGAGGAATCCAGGGAAGGAAGAATCGACATCCCATAATCCCATTTCAATCACTGAGAAGACATCCCGGAATAAGGAGCTGATGTCGCCTGCCTTTGGAAAGCGGGAATGCGAGGTAACAACTGCGCATCCTCTGCGTGACGGATACACGAGCCCCATCGAAAGCATCAGAAACAATTATATAAGGAAAATAACACACTATTTATTTTATGAAATGGGTTATATGATTCAATGCAGCATAGAATGTCATTTTTATAGACTATCAAGGCTTTATCCATATTAACTGATAGTTTTTTCGGCTTTAGGATGAATTTTTGGAGTTAACTAGGCATGACACTAAGAAAATGACAATTCAAGGAGATCATGATGGCGAATTAAACTTTTTCAAGTTTATACAGGACAATGTATATCCTAGAGAGATATTTTAATGCCCCGACCCCAAAATCCCAGAGTTAGTTTATTATTACATATCATTGGCATGATCATAAAAGATCATGTCTCAATATACCAATTAGTTTAGTAGCCTTGTAAGTACTAGATACATTCATAAGGTTTAGATTACATAATAAAATGGAAAACTAAAACAACATTGTCGCCATAGACAACACTGAGATCCCATAGACTATCCTAGGAGGTCAGTCATAATATACATTTTTGTATCCTGGAAAAATAAAACATAGAAAGGGGTGAGCTCAGATTCTCAGTAAGGATCACATTATAGTGGAAAAATTTATAAATAAGCATAAACATTTAAGGCAGTGTATAAGTCTAGAACAAAAATATTTTAATCTTGATCATCTGCATATTATGGAAAACGTAAAATGAAATACTAACATTTTCTTATTCACATGAATATTTTATTAGTATAATGATCACATGAAATATCAATAACCACTTTCATAATGATGGAATACATAATTCCAGACTATCATAACCACATAGTCAAGGCCTTGTGCCAAGACTACACATAAGATTTTGTCAAGGCCTTGTGCCAAGACACAAGTTTTTCTCATGAGACCTGCCGATTCATCGAGGAGCTAAAGTAGGATACACCCATCACTTAATAAGTCCAATGAATTCCTTATACGAAAATTTTTAAACATAACATTAACCTTCTTATTAATCCCAGTATTGGAAATCTCAGTACATTATCCACAAACTATGAATGGTATAAAAATAGCACATCCACAGTCAAACATAACTCATTAGATACAATATGGAAGACTGTATTGTATCTTATTAACCTCAATCATGAATAATGATGGATATTGATATAGATGAAAATAATCATCAAAACTATTAGAGAGAAATATCCTCGTTTTTTGGAAATCTTTTAAAAGGAACACTATTAGTCAAGAAGCGATTTAAAAATAGATTTTTGAATCAATGTTTCCCATACCACTTTGAAACATTTAATGTAATTTTAATTTTTAAATATTAATTTCCATATAAATAAATCCTTAAAACCATTCCTAAAACATGGACATTAATGAGAATGATTTTGAATAATAAATCATTATAACATTTAAAATGATATTTTAGTTAGAGTTCCTAACCAAAAGAGAGACACTTGAATAAAAATAATTGAGGTAATAAAAATATTTCAATATCATGAGAATAAAGAGATTCATGGTATACTATGTCAAAGTACATTATATACTCAATATAAAATTGATTTAGTGTATTACAACAATGAAGTCTCAATGGAGTGTAAATTAAGGTGAAATTTCTTATAAAGACTGTATCCTTAGGGTAAGGATAAATCATTGAGATAATTCTGTCTGAAAAATATAAATACAGTCAATATGATAGGATATTCAGTGTAAATCAATAATAGGACATTCACACATATTCTTGTAAAAACAACACAAATGAATTGGGTTTTTAATTCAAAAAATGGAGACTATGTTAAAATTACTCTTATCAAGCTCATATCGATGACTTGAGAATTTATCAATAGAGTCATTATGTGTATGAAAATTATATACAATGAAATGGGAGTCTAAATTATGAAATAAGAAAATGGATAGTGATTCCACACAAAATCATGGAGTAAAATAATCAATGATGTATGCGTAAATCCGAAAGAGTCGAAATAGAAAATTTTAATTCCCTTACCAATTTGGTAACATATGAAACAAACATCACATGAATGATAGATCATACAATGATGATTTATATATCTATAAATTAAATTATATTACACAATTAATACAATAATGTGTAGTACACACACCACATTGAATAAATAAGTGGTGAACAATGTAAATCTCACGGAATTAAAAGTGATAAAAGAGAATCCTTACTTTGTAATTTTTCCATGGTCGAGGGTAAGTTAACCTCCAGCATAATGGTGAAATAATTTATATTTAATTATAAAAGAATCATATACATTAATATGATATCATATACGATCTTTTAACATTGATTTGTTAATAATATCTTAGTATTTTAATCATTTTGGTTGTTAACAGATTCGTTTTCCTTTATATTCTTTGTTATGTGAGCCATATATTTTTATTGAAGGGATGTATCATATTCATATCCTGAGTCATATTAAGTCTTTAAACTTTATTTTTAACCATCAAATGAAAATAATTCTTGAATGGATATGATGGGGAATAAATCTTATTGCGTTCATGGAGACGGTAGTCCGTACGTATGCACGAGCGACAATATCATTCTTTTGATATTAAAATAATATATAATTGGATGGTATATCATATATAAATAATAATTACATGTTTTATATATTATTTACCTGAATTACACATCATTATTATACCCATCCAAACAATACTGTATTGAATAACAATTTCACCATGACGTGGAGATGGTTATCTGTATGTACGCCCGTATGGTGACATTTTATTAAAAGGATGTATAGAATATTGAATACGGTTGTACCATATTTATACCAACATAATAGAATATAAAAGATAATAGAGTTATTATTTTGGAATGTATATAACAAATAAAGATGAATTGGAAGAAGAAAAGAACTTGAAAGATGGTAGTGAAATTAAAACCTCTTTTTCGGGTTCATCCTTTTGATTTGATCAAAAGGGCTCCATAAGTTGGATTTATGAAAAAAGTAGGGCCTCTTGGATGATTTGAAAAACGTTGATAGGATATTTGGGCAGGGTGTTGGCGAGCAAAAAGGCATTTAAGGTGTGAATTAGTGAGTATGGGGAGTGCCCTTTTATAAGTGGGGTGAGGGGAACCATAGAAAATTCTAGATATATTATTTTATAATAAATCCATATACGGTTTCAAGTGGTTCCAGAGTCTATTATTTAAATTTTAAGGAGGTGATAGGTTGAAAACCACACAAGCAATATAATTTATACATGTTTGGGTCATTATATTATCTTTATCTTTATGATTTAACACATAGATAAATTGGTTGACATTTACCATTTCTTTTTGTATTTTTATATTATATAGTTAATAAACATACTATATATTTTTAAGAGGCGCCCAAGTGGTAAATTAATGATACAATTATAAATATATAAGTAATTTGGCAGATCCTTAGATTTTATGGAAAAGAATATCAATTAATAATATATTTTTTGTTTTAAAAACTCATGTATTAAATTTTTTTTAAAGTCGTAAAAGCATTATTAATTCAAAAAAAATTCATTTATGAAATTCTAACATGTCATGTAAACTAATTAAATTCGTGGATGGAATCAAAACGTTCAAATTTTATTTATTTTAACATTTATAATACCAATTATTTTATTCTTTCATTAATAATGAAAATACTGCATCATTATTGTGACATAAATAAATTTTATTATTGAATACCTAAAAATTATAAATAAAATACCATTATTTAGAAAACATTTTTTCCTTTATAATGAATATTTATACTGGAAAATATAACATATATAATCATAGTAAAAAAATGTTTTCCTAAATGTTATATGCTTATGTCATTTTTGTATTTACTTTAACTTAATTAATATAAAGTGTCATTATCACTTACAAGTGGCTCCATGAGGTCCCAAAATTGACCCAATGATTTCCATGGTTGGACATGTATCAAAAAATAGGTCTTGAAAACGTTTTAGGGTAATTTAATATTGTTATAATATATATTTTTTACCCTTATTTACCAGATTTACCCTTTAACCATGGTAAATAAAATATTTACCGAAATAATTATTCAGAATGTCTAAAAATAAAAGTTACCTATTATTCAATTTGGACCTCCTGATTCAAAATATTGAATCCATTTTTCTAAATTTTAAAAAAATAAGTGGCATAAATTAATTAGAAATTAATCCCCGTTGTCAAAACAAAGACCGTGTTTCTAAAAAAATAATAACTATCAACAGATTGACACATGTTTATGTCTAGTTTAAATGTGAAATTACATCCAATTACCAATATTGGATTAAATGGTAAAAATAAATATAAATTATAATTTAGAATATCTAAATAGTATAATTTATCACTATATATTATTTGGATTAAAAGAGTTTTTTTAATTAATGTTTAGTATTTTTCACTATTCATGAAAATTTGAAAGTTTTGTAAAAAATAAAAAAAATTCACCCTAGGCTAATTTCGATATTCTGAATCCAAAAATGATGTTCATTTTGAAATAGAAAATTTATATTATTTCAAAAAGCATGTATTACTATTCATAATGGCTAGTTTGATTTGTTGTGGTGTGTGTTAGAACTCGAAATTGCATTCAACACACACTACTGTATTATTCAAAGCGATGCATACCATGGAAGCTTGGTGTGTTACATTCTCCCCTACATCAAATAATTTTTTTCTCGATTTTTTTTTAAAATGGGCTTGGGAATATAATGGAAAGTCCCACATCAGAAAAAGAGTCAATAAAACTATCACTTTAAAAGAAACAAAGAGAAGTACAAAGTAAACCAAGATAACCCATACTAGGATTCCATGTAGGAAAACATGGATATGGATGATAAAATAATTGTCAAGTTTTGATGGAGAGGGATTGAAAACATGATTAAGAGAAAGTTAAAATTAAGAAATCCACAAACTTGTGATGGGACAAATGGTCATTAGTCTCCCAGTAGGAAAAGTAAAGGGACTACATTTTATTTGTTTTAAGTTACTTTACATAAATATGAAGAACTAATTAATGTGATTGACTAAAAACATAAAGCGATATATTTAATTTTTATGTAGAGTTTCATTCATTAATAAATTTCTACCACTAAACCATTTTTATAAACAATGAGTATTCAAGAAGACATGGCCACACTAGAAGATCTAGAATAATCTTTTATAGAATCACATGATTCACAAAGGATAAACTATATATTTACCTTGTCTTTAGAGATTAATGAAAACCAAAATTGTTAGTATAAGATCTGATGATCCCCCAAAAGGATATTCCATTATAGAAAGAAGTACTAATATTGATTTCTAAAACTAAACCAACAATACAACAAAGAAAAATAAATACCATTCAATAAACAATTGTCCTTAAAATCATTCAATATAATGTAATCTAATATTGAAACCCAAAACATAGAAGAATTTGGTTATGTAGTCTTCCCTGTTAAATTGTATCTCCAAATAACATCAACTACTATTAAAGTCACATACTTAAAAGTAATTAACGCAATCAAATATTCTCTATTATTGGATTTTCATTTCCATAAATAACAAAAATCACTATAAATCCACAATAAAAACATAGATAAAAATCCACCATTACTCCTAAAATGAAATCCCAAAGTATACTATTTTCTTTAGGAATATAGTGTTCCCAACAAAGTAAACATCTTCCAAAATAACATTTATCACTTAATCACCAAATCATTTTCCTATAAAAAGGGTATTCATTTGATAAGACCTAATATCCCAAATCAACTAATTATTGATAAAAAATCATTTAACTAAAAGTAATTAGTCACACTAATCAGGGAATTCATGTAGTCCAGTGGTAGGGGATAAAACCCAATCGAACTTTGGTTGTGGGTTTGATTCCCACACCTTTGTATGAAATGATGGGTTGTCACACAGTCTGTGTGTTGTCCTTTTTCAAAAACTATATTTTATAAAATAACCAAAATGAGATAAATCCCCCAAAATTTGCATAACATAAATTAACCACAAATGTTATCACATACCATGATTTTTCATCCCAAAATATAATAACATATAATTCCCTCAAACCCAATCATCGTATAAAACCAAATGTTTATTTATAAATATATCCAAAAAAGAAAAGAAAATTCTTCATCAAATATCACTTTCACATGACAAACTGTAGGGTTAAAAATACAAGAGAAAATTATTCCAATGTAATCCCATCAATAAGGAGTACCAGTACATTTAAAAATTTCACATACCATTTATTTCTTCATAGCTTCTTCTTTGAACAACAAAATATCTTATATAATAAGGTATTCACTCAGGTAATGTCCAGGTCCCCTACATTTATGGAAAAAGACTGTAAATGGATTCTTGGGACAATTTTTATTTTCTTCCATAGTACTCTTCATTTTTCCTCATTAATTCATTACTTTATGTCCTTCTTTCCCACACAAAAAGAATTTATTTTTTCCATTGAGACACTTTCCTGGGTGTCTCCTTCCACATTTCTTTCATGATGGAAATTGAGGATTCTTTTCTCTATGGTCTCCACTACGGGAGCTCTTATCATTCATAACCTTTGTAGAGACCCTAATCTTGATGTACATGAACATTACATTACTTTTGAAGAATAATTAGTACATTACAAAAATACACACACAAGGACCGTAATAGTTTAATGTCTTTGGAAACACAGAATACAATCTTCTAATCATGGTGAAAGATCTTCAACATCTCCTATAAAGATCTTCCCTTTTTTTCATACCTAAAACCTTTCTTTATATCCTGGGGAAAAGAAAACATAAAAGGGTGAGCTGAAATGCTTATTAAGGGTAAAAACAAGAAATATAAATCACACCATATTCATAAGAACATAACAATTTTGAAATCTTATCCTGAAAAAGAGATCATAATATCATAACATGGTATAAATCATGGTAGTGAATTGTAATCACAATAATCGTAACTTAAAACATGATGATTTGTGGCATACACAAATAATCATAGAGAATCATTTCTTATTAGTCAATACTCATTGCCAAGACTATCTTAGTGGACAAAGTCCATTTCCGAACCAAGTTCATTCCTCGTTTCAGTCCTGTTTCACTGAACCGGTTTAACCTGCCATTCCATCCATGTCTATCTCATTAGATATAAAATCCTTACCCAATTAATTGTAGGTAGATATAGGTCACACCCATCTCATAATGATACCATTCTTATTTCTGCCAAAAAATCATAAACCATACATCATAGTATAACACATGTAATAAAAATGGGAATCTTAAACATTGTGACATCATAAAACAATTCATATAAGATAAATGAATTCATGAAAATATTTCCATCACAACATAATCAAATCCATGTAATAATAGAGATAGAAATAGTACCCTATATTATCTTAGATGGAAAACATTTTTGATAAAACTATTGAACTCCATTCTTGAGGAAATTATCCTTTCTACTTCAAAAACATTTTTCCTTTCTTAAAATGTCATACAATTTTAAACTAAAAGAAGTTGATTAAAGATAAACTTGAAAACATGTAAAGGAATATTCTTGGAAATATTGTTTTAAAAATCCATTCATTCTGTATAAGTTAATAAAAAACATTCTTCTCATACTTTTGTCAGAAAAGTCAAAAAGTACCTCGTACGAAAAACAACAAAAGATTCATTTCATATCTTTTACTAAAAACTCACGAAGAGTAAAATTAGATTTCAAAAATTGTAGGTGGATGGAAATAATATTACATATATAGGAAACATGAATTTGGATGATAAAATACACCCCAGTAAACTCCAATGTATAAACAATCTTGGATAAAAATGAGATTGTGATATTTTCCCTTACCTTAGGTCCGATTCTCTTCATAAGTGTTCGAACCTCCTCTTATTTGAAGAGTTTCGTTGAGACCTCCTTTTAGGGCACTAAACTTGGTCTTTGAAGAAGACCAGGACCTCTATGATGTCTCTAGAGAAGTGGAGAGAAGAAATTTGCATGGGTAGGCCAAGGTTGAAGGCTCAAAGTGGAGTGAAGAAGAGAGGGAGGATGTGCCCTTTTATAAGGGAGGAGAGGGGCACCTTTGGAAAAACTAAAACTATTATTTTATTATAAAGCCATTTTCGGTTTTAAATATCTCCAAATTGATTAATTTAGAATCTAAGGTTGGTATGGGTCGAAATCCTCTCATCCAATAGAATTTAGACAAGTTTATGTTCCTATTCTAACCTTATCATTTATATTTAACATTAAGTTAAATAATTTTTCTTTTACCGTGTCTTTTTGTATTCTTACACTATAAGGTTAATAAACATACTATAACAAGCCAAACGAACCCCACGTTGTTTATTATTAATATATATAACCTTATCTAAGTCATTTATCCGAACCTTAGATTTTTAGGAATAAAATAACAATTAATAATATAACATTCATTTTAAAAACCATTTTATGTCAATTTTGACACTATTTTGTAATTGATTTTTAGGAAAATCATAACAGAATTATTATTTCACAAAAATTTAATTAAATCAATACTAACATGTCATATTTACCTAAAAATATAGTGTAATTCATAAAAAGTCTAAAATTACATTTATTTTTGTATTTACAAAATTAATTATGTCAATATTTCATTAATAAGATAATTACTCCATCATCTTTGTGTCATACATATATTAAATTATATAATGTCTAAAAATTACAAATAAAATATCATTATGTAGGAAATATTTTTATCTTTCTAATGAATATTTATAGTCGAATTTATCTTATGTTAAACCCTATATTAAAAATTATTTTCTTATTAAACATTGATTTTAACTATTTTAACCCTTCTTTAAATAAATTATTAATAAATGCCATAATCTAATCCAAGTGGGCCTAAATGGTCATATTTTATTCCTAAGGTTGTTTTTGGTCGAATTAAACTTATCCAATAGAATTAGGACAAGTGTTAAGGTAATAATAATATCATTTTTTACCCTTAATTAATCTTTTTACTTTTAACAGTGGTAAAATAAAGTAAAAAACTTACTATTCACCAAAAATTATTTTCATATCATTGAACCACATTTTACTTACTGACATCAACCGTGTCTCTCGGATTTTTGAAATTTCATTCCCAAAAGTGGTAAAATTATGTTTTATGTAAATTTGAAAATTCTCCTGGGAGGTGGGTAAAAGACGGTGAAAAGTTCAATGAAATTTTTATATATCTAAAATTATTATAAAATTACTCCAATGAATTACATTGAACTTATATAGGTATTATGTATTAATTTTGACCTAAAATAAATTTAAATAAAATAAATAATTATTTAAATTAAAAGTCGGTTTTTAAATAGTAACCTAGTGTTTTCACCTTTCATAAAAAATTGAATGTTTTCAGAAAAATGCCAAAATTTCACCCTAGGATAATTTTGATATTCCGAATCCAAAAATGAAGTCCATTTTCAAAAATAAAATTTATAAAATTTCAAAAAGTGGTTATTACTGTTCATAACGGCTAGTTTTAATAATATTTTAAGAGCATATCGTTGTTTAGCGAAACTCGGTATTACGTACAACACACGCTATCGTGGAAGGTCGCGCTTGCGTGTAATGCAAGACAAGTCAGGGATGCTTGTTGTGGACGCTCCTTTTGGTGTATCGTACAACACAAGACATTAATGAAACTAAAAAGAATATTTTTCATAAAATCTTGGGGTGTTACACTCTACCCCCCTTAAAATGAATTTCACCCTCGAAATTAGTCGGGGTTATAAATGGTTTACTACTCGAATGTTTATTTAATAGAAACCCACATCGTAAAAATGAATACCAAAACATGGCTTTAAAAACTAATGTATGAAACGTAATGGTTACCTAAATTAACTAATCACTGGGTTTCCATAGAGGATAACATAGGTGAAAATATGGATATGGAAGAGAAATCTAACTGTCATGTTCTGATGGATAGTGGTAGAGAACATGGCTATGAAAAATCCAACAATCACAAAGCCATAAATTTGTGATGATCTAGGGTACCGTCTGATTCATCAGATATAAGGGCACTGGGACAACATTTTTGGTTTTCAAGATCATTTCCCTCAAGTTGATGAATTTGAATTAGAATAAATACTTACTTTATTTTGGTACAATCTCACTATTGTTCGTGCTTTGAATAGTTTCCACTTAATCTCTTAAAGAAATGAAGTTGAATTTGTTATCGATGAAGTGTTAATAGATCATGTGATAGAATGATGGGTCATTCCGTCTGTTTCAAACAAACAGTTAGCAAAAGTTATCAAATATACATAAGTCCATCTATGGTGAGGTTAATCTTCTACGTTTCCAAGAATGAAATTATACTTCATATATCATACCGCATAATAAAATAAAAGTAGTTTCTACTAACCAGGGACTTCATGTAGGCCAGTGGTAGGCGATAAAGGCCAGTGGCACTTCAGTTGTGGGTTCGATTCCCACAGCCTTGTCCGACGCGATGGGCTATCACCCGTCCTGCAGGTTGTCCTTTTTCTAAAGCTATATTACTATAACATCCCATCAATAATATCAAAAAAAGTTCTATACTTAAAGAATACTAACTTATGTCCAACATAATCCATTCCAATCATTAGGCTTATCTAAAATACTTCGGTCCAAGCTCTTAGTATAAAGAAAATGATTACTTGAAATGTCACATAACAATCCCGTGAATGTCATTATTTATTCCCCATATATCATAAGATATATCATGTTGGTCAAATTACAAACATGTGAATACCTTAATCATGTATTCTCTTGAAGAATGAATACCCATTGATCCATAGTGAAAACATGAATGCAGTTAAAAGTTAACACTTTCCACAAACCAAAATTATCAAAATTCTTTATACTCAAACCATGATATCACTTAGTCCTTATATCAATCATGAGCTCATGAATACAATCAAACATCTCATTATCTTCTTATCCATTCATTATGCCAATATCATCTTCTTACCAAAAATATCTCAATCACATTCCATGGTTACCGGTACCATAAAATTATTGAAAACCACAATAGGCCAATACATAAATATTCCAATATTCCACGATACTATATATGACATTATTTTGGAATCCCATTACATAAACACTTAATCATTCCACCACATCGTTTTCATATTCAACATCGCCAATAGTGATCTCATGTGACTTCCCTTTGTCCTTTACCTTAAGTGGTTTCTCATGTCGATCATCATTAACCCTTGGATTAGGGCATTGATTAGCATAATGCCCCATTTCATTGCACTTGAAGCATTGAAGTGTTGTTGGTGTGTTCTCTGCAGTCTTTTCTTTATTCACACCATTAGCAACCCTTTTTCCATTACTTCGTCACTCAACTACTCGATGAACTTTTTTCCACACTTAAAACATTTTTTAGTCCATTTATGACAATCTCCACCATGCTTCTTTCCACACTTTGAGAATAAGGAAACATTCATTTTTTTTCACCATTATTCTGAGATTTCTCCTTGAACTCCATCTTTCGTTTCTTGTCAAAACCATGAGATGGATATGTAACACCAACTTCCATTTCTACCTTAATATCACAACGCACAATTTCTTCATAGCTACTGAAGTCTCTTATAACTAATGCCCTTCGAATATTTGGTTTTAAGCCACTAAAGAATCGATCAACTTTACTTTCAGGTTGGATGATAAAGCCAGATGCATACCTTGAAAGCCTTGTAAAATTCGCTTCGTATATACCAACAGATTCATCATCCTTTTTCTTTAGTTCAAGAAACTCATTCTCCATCATTTTTTAAAGAATACGATGGAAGTACTTATTTAAAAATAAGTTCGTGAACTTGTCCCATTCCGTGGACTCAATTTCATCTCTTGGCCTCATATTCATGATAAGATTCCACCATTGATCAGCATAACCTTCCAAAAGATATACTGCTAAGATGAATTTATCATGTTCAGAACATTGAAGAACTGAAAATATCTTTTTAGTGGTACTGATCCATTGTTCAGCAACAAGTGGATCGGAAGACCCACTGAAAGATGGTGGGCATTGCCTCATGAAGTACTCAATATAATATTGTTCCCTTCTCTGCTCATTTAGAAGTCCAGAATGATTCATAGCTTGTGTAAGTACAGCAAGAAGATATTGCACTCCATCTCCAATAACGTTGGTTTGTTCAAGAGGACAGTCATTGCATCGTCCATTACATTGATCAATACGGTTCCTTCGGGTTCCAGCAATCGTCTAAAACCCAAAACGAATAGTGTGAGAGGAAAAAATCACGCTAGGGAAAACAACTTAATAAAGGGGGAGTACAATAAATATCTAATATCTTAGGTTTAATTCTAAGATAGTTAGCACAATTCTAGGACTATAACGTATACTTAACCGTAGGGACATCCCTAGACATACCTTAGAAATATCTCTAGGGATCCCACTAAAGTTCTCGCATCCTAGTTTCCAATGGTTGACTAAACCCTTCATCTGATACCAACTGTAGAGAACCTAAGCTTGTCGTACATGAACATTACATAACTTTTTTGGAATACTTAGTACATTACAAAAACACACACACAAGGACCGTAATAGTTTAGTGTCTTTGGAAACTCAGAATATAATCTTCTAATCGTGGTGAAAGATCTTCAACATCTCCCATAAAGATCTTCCATTTTTTTCATACCTAAAACATTTCTATATATCCTGGGGAAAAGAAAAAATAAAAGGGTGAGCTCAAATTATCAATAAGGGTAAACAAAAGAAATATCAATCACATCATATTTATAAGAACATAACAATTTTGAAATCTTATCCTGCAGAAGAGATCATAATTTCATAACATGGGATAAATCATGGTAGTGAAATGTAATCACAATAATCATAACATAAAACATGAAGCTTTGTTGAATACACACATAATAAAAGAGAATCATTTATTATTAGTCAAGACTCGTTGCCAATACTATCTTAGTGGAAAAAGTCAATTTCTGAACCGAGTTCATTCCTCGTTTCTGTCCTGTTTCACTGAACCGGTTTAACCTGCTGTTCTAGCCATGTCTATCTCATGAGATATATAAACTTTACCCAATGCATTGGAGGGAGATATAGTTCCCACAAATCTCATAACGATACCATTCTTATGTGTTCCACAAAATCACAAACCATACATCATAGAATAACCCATGTAATAAAAATGGGAATCTTAAACAACGTGACATCATAAAACAATTCATATAAGATAAAGGAATTCATAAAAATATTTCCATCACAACATAATAAAATCCATGTAATAATAAGGATAGAAATAGAACCATATATTATATTATATGGAAAATAATTTTGATAAAACTCTTGAACTCCAATCTTGAGGAAAATATCCTTTCTACTTCAAAAACATTTTTACTTTCTTAACATGTCATACAATTTTAAACTAAAAGAAGTTGATTAAAAATAAAATTGAAAACATGTAAAGGAAGATTCTTGGAAATATTGTTTTAAAAATCCATTAATGTCGTATAAGTTAAAAAAAAATTCTTCCCGTACTTTTGTCAGAAAAGTCAAAAAGTACCTCGTACGAAAAACGACAAAAGATTCCTTTCATATCTATTACTAGAAACTCACCGAACGGTAAAATTGGATTTAAACAATTGTAGGTGGATGGAAATAATATTACATATAGAGGAAACAAGGATGTGGATGATAAAATACACCCCAGTAAATACCAAAGTATAAACAATCTCAGATAAAAATGAGATTGTGATATTTTCCCTTACCTTAGGTCCGATTTGCTTCGTAAGTGTTCGAACCTCCCCTTCCTTGAAGCGCTTCTTTGAGACCTACTTTTAGGGCACTAAAATTGGTCTTTGAAGAAGACCAAGACCTCTAGGATGTCTCTAGGGAAGTGGAGAGAAAAAACTGTCAGGGGTTGGCCGAGGTTGAGGCTCAAAGTTGTGTGAGGAAGAGAGGGAGGAGGTGCCCTTTTATAACGGAGGAGAGAGGCACCTTTGGAAAAACGAAAAATATTATTTTATTATAAAGCCATATTCGGTTTTAAATAGCTCCAAATTGATTTATTTTGAAGATAAGGTGGGTATGGGTCTATATCCGGTCTCCAATAGAATTTAGTCAAGTTTATGTTCCTATTTTAACCTTATCATTTAGATTTAACATTAATTTAAATAATTTTACTTTTATCGTGTCTTTTTGTGTTTTTACACTATAAGGTTCATTAACATACTATAACAAGACAAACGAAACCCAAGTTTTTTATTATTAATATATATAACCTTATTTAAGTCATTTAGATGAACCTTAGATTTTTAGGAATAAAATAAAAATTAATAATATAATATTTGTTTCAAAAACTATTTTATGTCAATTTTGACACTATTTTGTAATTGATTTTTGTGAAAATCATAACAGAATGAATAGTTCAAAAAATGTTAATTAAATAAATACTAACATGTCATATTAACCTAAAAAATTAGTGTAATTCATAAAAAGTCTCAAATTACATTTATTTGGGTATTTATAACATTAATTATGTAAATATTTCATTAATAAGATAATTACTGCATCATCTTTGTATCATAAATAAATTAAATTATTTAATGTCTAAAAATTACAAATAAAATATAATTATCTAGAAAATATTTTAAGCTTTCTAATGAATATTTATAGTCGAATTTATCTTATGTATAACCCTATATTAAAAATTATTTTCTTATTAAACATTGATTTTAACTATTTTAACCCTTCTTTAAATAAATTAATAATAAATGTCCTAATCTAATCCAAGTGGTCATAAATGGTCGTATTTTATTCCTATGGTTTTTTCGTCGAATTAAACTTATCCCATAGTATTATTACATGTGTTAGGTTAAAAATAATATCATTTTTACCCTTAATTACCATATTTACTTTTAACCATGGTAAAAAAATTAAAAATTTACTATTCACCAAAAATTATTTTCATCTCATTGAACAACATTTTACATACTGACACCAACCGTATATGAATAGTAATACCCACCTTTTCAAAAAAATACCAAAATTTCACCCTAGGCTAATTTTGATATTCTGAATCCAAAAATGAAGTCCATTTTCAAAAATAAAATTTATACAATTTCAAAAGGTGGGTATTACTATTCATAACGGTTAGTTTTAATAATATTTTAATAGCATATCATTGTTTAGAAAAACTCGTTATTGTGTAAAACACATGCTATCATAGAAGGTCACTCTTGAATGTAATGCAAGCCAAGTCAGGGATGTGTGTTGTGCAAGCTCCTTTTGGTGTTGCGTAAAAAACAAGACATTAATGAAATTAAAAAATATATTTTTTCTAAAATCATGGTGTGTTACAACCATTCACTTTTTTTTTGAATCTGTGAGTGGGTTAATATATATTTTTGTTGATCATATTTTTGGAAAACTAATTTGTCATGAACACGATATCTTTTACACCTATCAACATTCCATTTTTTTCGCATTTCCACCACCATTCCTACCTTGTACATCATTCTCAATGTTATTATGACTTCCTTGGAATCCAGCAATTAACTAAAACCATAATGCATTGTGTGTGTAACAGTAGTCATAGAATCATTTAGGGAATATCCTGACACTATATAATTAATTTGAAACACATTTGTATTAACCAAGGTCATTTATTCTCATATTATATTAAAATACTTAAATCATTTTATAAAGAAAATGTAAATTATCCTAAGAATATCCTCTAGGAGAGTCGTATCCAAGAGTGCATCAATGCCCATTGTCGTGCACCAGTTCTCGTTTGAGTCTAGCTCAAAGCGGTGTTTTTGTGTTTTACCCATAGGTACATTTATTCTAAAGATGCATCTACCTGCTCGTATCTAGACAGAGATGTATTTCTATGAAAACTCAAAAAATATCTACAATACCAAAATATAGGAAGTTCTTATATTCTAATCCTCAAATTCCATCTTAAATCTATGTGCTCTAATTGTAGTTTATCTTAATCTAGTTTCCAAGGTTTGAATTAAAATTCCTCTAATACCAATTGTAACACCCAAACCCCAGAAGCCCAGTGTCTGTGCATTATTTTGTATCATTGACATGATCATAAAAGGTCAAGTCTCGAAAAACCGATTAGTTTAGTCGCCTTGGAAGTAAAAGATACATTCATATGGTTTACATTACATCATAAAATGTAAAACTACAAGAACATTTCATCCATATACAATAATGATATCCCATAGACTATCCTTGGAGGTCAGTCATAATATACTTCTTTGCATCTTGGAAAAGTAAAACATAGAATGGTGTGAGCTCAGATGCTCAGTATGGATAACATTATAGAGGAATCTTTCATAAATAAGCATAAACATTTAAGGCAGTGTATAAGACTAGAAAAAATACTTTCAAACTTGAAATTCAGAAAAATATCTCAAAGATAAAATCAAATAATTCCATTTAATTATTCACATGGATATTCTACTAGTTCAATGATCACATGAAATATCAATAACCACTTTCTTAATGATGGAATGCATAATTCCAGACTATCATAACCACATAGTCAAGGCCTTATTCCAAGACTACAAATAAGATTTTTTCCAAGCCTTGTGCCAAGACTATAGTTTGTCTAATGAGACCTACTGATACATCGAGGAGCTATAGAGGGCTCCACCTGTCACTTACTAAGTCTAATTCATTCCTCATATAAAAATATTGAAACATAACACAAACATTTGTATTAAAACTGGGATACAAAATGTAAATACATTATACACAAACTATGAATGGTATAAAATTAGCAAATCCACAGTCATACATTACTCATTCGATACAATATGGAAGATTGTATTGTTTCAGATTTACCTTAGTATGGAATAATGACGGATATTGACATAGATGAAAAAACTCATCAAAACTATTATAGAGAAATATCCCCCTCTTTCTTGACATCATTTAAAAGTCACACTATTTGTGAAGAAGCCATTTAAAAATTGATTTTTAAATCAAAGTATCCCATACCACTTTGAAACTATTAAAGTAATTTAAATTTTAAAACATTATTTTTCATATAAATAAATCCATAAATCCATTTTTCAAACATGGACATTAATGAGAAAGATTTAGAATAATAAATCATTAGAACATTTAAAATGATATTTTCATTAGAGTTCCTAACAAAAATAGATACACTTAAATACAAATAATTGAGGTAATCAATACATTGTAATAACATGAGAATAAAGGGATTCATCATATACTATTTCAATGTACATTATATACACCATATAAAAGTGATTTGGTGTATGAATAGTAATACCCACCTTTTCAAAAAAATACCAAAATTTTACCCTAGGCTAATTTTGATATTCTGAATCCAAAAATGAAGTCCATTTTCAAAAATAAAATTTATACAATTTCAAAAGGTGGGTATTACTATTCATAACTGTTATTTTTAATAATATTTTAATAGCATATCGTTGTTTAGCATAACTCGTTATTTTGTACAACACATGCTATCATGGAAGGTCACGCTTGAATGTAATGCAAGCCAAGTCAGGGATGTGTGTTTTGCAAGCTCCTTTTGGTGTTGCGTAAAAAACAAGACATTAATGAAATTAAAAAATATATTTTTTCTAAAATCATGGGGTGTTACAACCTTTCACTTTTTTTTGAATCTGTGAGTGGGTTAATATATATGTTTGTTGACCATATTTTTGGAAAACTAATTTGTCATGAACACGATATATTTTACACCTATCAACATTCCATTTTTTTCTCATTTCCACCACCATTCCTACCTTGTACATCATTCTCAATGTTATTATGACTTCCTTGGAATCCAGCCATTAACTAAAACCATAATGCATTGTGTGTGTAACAGTAGTCATAGAATCATTTAGGGAATATCCTGACACTATATAATTAATTTGAAACACATTTGTATTAACCAAGGTCATTTATTCTCATATTTTGTTAAAATACTTAAATCATTTTATAAATAAAATGTAAATTATCCTATGAATATCCTCTAGGAGAGTCGTAACCAAGAGTGCATCAATGCCCATTGTCGTGCACCGGTTCTCGTTTGAGTCTAGCTCAAAGCGGTGTTTTTGTGTTTTACCCATAGGTACATCTATTCTAAAGATGCATATACCTGCTCGTATCTAGACAGAGATGTATTTCTATGAAAACTCAAAAAATATCTACAATACCAAAATATAGGAAGTTCTTATATACTAATCCTCAAATTCCATCTTAAATCTATGTGCTCTAATTGTAGTTTATCTTAATCTAGTTTCCGAGGTTTGAATTAAAATTCCTCTAATACCAATTGTAACACCCAAAACCCAGAAGCCTAGTGTCTGTGCATTATTTTGTATCATTGGCATGATCATAAAAGATCAAGTCTCGAAAAACCGATTAGTTTAGTCGCCTTGGAAGTAAAAGATACATTCATATGGTTTACATTACATCATAAAATGGAAAACTACAACAACATTTCATCCATATACAATAATGATATCCCATAGACTATCCTTGGAGGTCAGTCATAATATACTTCTTTGCATCCTGGAAAAGTAAAACATAGAATGGTGTGAGCTCAGATGCTCAGTATGGATAACATTATTGAGGAATCTTTCATAAATAAGCATAAACATTTAAGGCAGTGTATAAGACTAGAAAAAAATACTTTCAAACTTGAAATTCAGAAAAATATCTCAAAGATAAAATCAAATAATTCCATTTAATTATTCACATGGATATTCTACTAGTTTAATGATCAAATGAAATATCAATAACCACTTTCTTAATGATGGAATGCATAATTCCAGACTATCATAACCACATAGTCAAGGCCTTATTCCAAGACTACAAATAAGATTTTTTCCAAGACTTGTGCCAAGACTATAGTTTGTCTAATGAGACCTACTGATACATCGAGGAGCTATAGAGGGCTCCAACTATCACTTACTAAGTCTAATTCATTCCTCATATAAAAATATTGAAACATAACACAAACATTTGTATTAAAACTGGGATACAAAATGTAAATACTTTATCCACAAACTATGAATGGTATAAAAATAGAAAATCCACAGTCATACATAACTCATTCGATACAATATGGAAGATTGTATTGTTTTAGATTAACCTCAGTATTGAATAATGAAGGATATTGACATAGATGAAAAAACTCATCCAAACTATTAGAGAGAAATATCCCCCTCTTTCTTGATATCATTTAAAAGTCACACTATTTGTGAAGAAGCCATTTAAAAATTGATTTTTAAATCAAAGTGTCCCATACCAATTTGAAAATATTAAAGTAATTTAAATTTTAAAACATTATTTTTCATATAAATAAATCTATAAATCCATTTTTCAAACATGGACATTTATGAGAAAGATTTAGAATAATAAATCATTAGAACATTTAAAATGATATTTTCATTAGAGTTCCTAACAAAAATAGATACACTTAAATACAAATAATTGAGGTAATAAAAACATTGTAATATCATGAGAATAAAGGGATTCATCATATACTATTTCAATGTACATTATATACACCATATAAAAGTGATTTGGTGTATGGCAACAAAGAAGTCTCAATGGAATGTAAATTGAGATGAAATCTCTTTTAAATACCATATCTTTAGGTTGAGGATAAATCATTGACATTATTATGTGTGAAAAAAATAAATACCTTCAATCTAATTGGATATTCTCTGTAAATCAATCAGAGGACATTCACGCATATTCTTGTAAAAAAACACCAATGAATTGGATATTTAACTCAACAAATGGAGATTGAGTTAAAATTAATCTTATCAAGTTCATATCGTTGTCTTTGGAATTTATAAATGGAGTGATTATGTGTATCAAAATTATATCCATGGAAATGGGAGTATAAATTATTACATAAGAAAATGGATAGTGATTCCACACATAATCTTGGAGTGAAATAATCAATGAAGTATGTGTAAAGCCATATGAGTTGAAATTGAAATTTGTAATTCCCTTATCAATTTGGTAACATATGAAACATACATCCCATGAAATATAGATCATACAATGATGGTGTAAATATCCATAAATGAATTTATATTAGACAATTAATATAATCATGGGCAGTACACACACCACATGCAATAAATAAGCGGCGAACAATGGAAATCTCATGGAATTAAAAGTGAGATATGAAAATCCTTACTTTGTTCTTTTTCCTTGGTCAAGGGTAGGTTAACCTCCAGTATAATAGGTGAATAATTGTTATTGAATTATAAATGAATCATATACATTAATATGATATCATATATGATCTTTTAACATTGATTTGTTAAAAATATCATAGTATTATCGTCGTTTCGGGTGTTAACGGATTCATTTTCCTTTATATTAATTGTTATGTGAGCCATATTTGTTATGGAAGGGATATATATTATTCATAAACAGAATGATATTAAGTCTTTAATCAATATTTATAACCACAAAATGAAAATTATTCTTGAATGTATACGATGGGGAATAAATATCATCGCGTTCGTGGAGACGGTAGTCCGTACGTACACATGAGCGACAATATTATTTTTTGATATTAAAATAATATATAATTTTATAGTATATCATATATAAAGAGTCATTATCATGTTATAATTATTATTTACATGAATTACACATCATTATTATACCCATCGAAATAATAATGTATTGAATAATAATTACACCACGACGTGGAGACGGTAATCCGTACGTACTCATATATGGTGACATGTCCTTCAAAGTATGGATAGAATAATGAATACGTCGGTACCATATTTAAAATAACATCACAATATATATAAGATACTGGAGTTATTATTTTATAATGGAAATAAAAAATAATAAAGAAGTGGAATAAGAAATGAAATTGAAAGAGTGTGGTGAAATTATTACATATTATTCGGGTTCTTCCTATTGATTTGATGAAAAGGGCTCCTAAAGATGGATTTTGGACCAAATGATGGAATCTAGGATGAATTTAGGGATGTTTAGTGGATAATTTGGATGGTTTTGGCCGAGCGAAAAGGATTCGAAGGTGTGAATTAGTGAGTAGGGGGAATGCCCTTTTATAAGAGGGGTGAGAGGCACCTTAGGAAAAGCTATAAATATTATTTTATAATAAATCCATATTCATATTCAAATGTCTCCAAGGTGGATTATTTAAAGGATAAGGTTAGGATTGGTCTAAAACAACTCAACCAATAGGTTTCATATAGGTTGGGTCAATATATAAACTTTATCGTTTTGATTTAACTCTTAGTTAAATAGTTTGACATTGACCATGCCTCTTTGTATTTTTTTATTATATAGTTAATAAACATACTATATCCTTCCAAGTGACCCCCCAAGTGGTCTATTAATGATAAAAATATTATTATATAATTCCTTTGGCTGAACTGTATATTTTTTGGAATATAATATCAATTAATAATATAATATTTGTTTTAAAAACACATTTATGTCAATTATGACACTATTTAATAATGGATTTTTGATAAATTTTAAAAACATTATTAATTAAAAAATTCAATTAATAAATCCTAACATGTCATATTAACCAATAAAATATGTGTATTTAATCAAAACATTCAAATGATATTTATTTTTACATTTATAATAGCAATTATTTTACTTTTTCATTAATTAGGAAAATAGTGCATCATTATTGTGACATAAATAAATTTAATTATTCAATGTCAAACAATTATAACTTAAATACCATAATTTATGAAATAATTTCATATTTCTAATTAATATTTATAGTTGAAAATATAAAATATATAAACCTTTGTAAAAAGTGTGTTTCTAAAAGATATATGCTTATGTCATTTTTGTATTTACATTGACTTGATTAATATAAATTGTCATTATCACTTACATGTGGCTCCATGGGGTCCCAAAAATCAACCCAAATATTCCCATGGTTTGAAATATATTACCCAATAGGGTTAGGATACATTTTAGGGTAATTTATAATTATTATAGTATTATTTGTTTACCCTCGTTTACAGGATTTACCTTTTAACCATGGTAAATAAAATAATTACCATAAAATTACTCAAAATGTCTAAAAATAAAAGATACCTATTTAAAAAATTTGGACCTCCTGGTTCTAAATCTAGAATCCATGTTTATAAATTCAAAACATAGAAGTGGTAGAAATTAATTTAAAATTAATTCCCGTTGTCAAAACAAAGAGCGTGTTTTTGTTTAAAATAATAACTATCAAAAGATTGACACTCGTTTATATCTAGTTTAAATATGAAATTACATCCAATTACCAATATTTGATTAAATGGTAAAAATATATTCTAACTATATTTTAAAACCTCTCAATAGTATAATTTTTCATTATAAATTATTTATATTAAAAAAGTTTTTTTTTAATTACTGTTTAGTATTTCTCAGTATTCACCAAAATATGAATGTTTCCTAAAAAATAAAAAAAATTCATCCTAGGATAATTGAGATATTATGAGTCCAAAAATGATGTCCATTTTTAATGATAAAATTGATAAGATTTCAAAAAGTGGGTATTACTATACATAACGACTAGTTTGATGGGTTGTGGTGTGTGTTAGAACTTGAAGTTGCGTACAACACACGCTATTGTATTATTTAAAGGGAAGCGTACCATAGATGATTGGGGTGTTACAGATATACTTTAGTGTAATGTGTTATCATGATTTATTATTATCAATTATTATAAAAAAATAATATTAGATAAATATGAGTAGATATTTTATGATAGACATGTGGGAGTTGAGAAATCTCTCTTATAAGTAAAATTATTTTTCTTACCCCAAGATAAAATCCACCATGTTGGAATCTAGAGGTTTAGTGCCTGAAGGGGTAAAGAAAGTAACCTGGTGTGGTGGATTATGTCTAAGTCATGTGAGTTGACAAATCATGATGGTTAATTAAAACCCTTGGATGAATAAGTGGGTAGCTGATAAAGATAAAATCTATGAAAATATTTATCTAGAGTAGCATCCAACCAAATTGAATGACATGGTTAAACCTACATTATATCTAAATGAGGTTGTTGTGTATTCCTCTATCGAAGAGGTTGAACCTGAGGAAAAAGAAGTATTTAGAGAAGAAAATAAGCTTCAATTATTGTTTCAATTAAATAGTTACGTTACCATGTTGTGCATAAGATCCCTATTTAGTATTATGATTTATCTATCCCTCCACTTCCTCTTCCTACTAGAGTGATCTTGCTGAGGGAAATTAATTGATCATAAGAGACTAAGGTGTCTAATGGTTATTGGGTTGGAAGATTTTTTTCTAATACTTCTAGTGATATGGTGGTTCATTAAAATGGATCATAATATGATACAGATGGAGGTTATAAGGATGATAAATCAAAAACTTATAATAGTGTGAATTACTCCATAAAATATTACATTTGATAGTGGTAAGGATGTTCTCCCTCTAGTTCATATAGACACTACTCTAGTGATAGATATGATAAGGATTTTCCAGATTTAGGAAGTTATGTTGAGATAGATACCTCTACTAGAGATTAATAATGAAATACTGATCAGGGGGAGAAATACCTGGGATCTAATCATGTCAATTTGGAGTATTTATAGTTAGATGATAATGATGATGTCGATTAGGGTAGTCCTCCTGATTATGGTGGACCTGCCATTTTGGATGAGTAGCTCCATTATAAGAGTATCGGGGCTAGTATTGATAAGGTAAAGTTATTGGATTATTTTTATTCTAATTCTATTGTAGAGACCTGGATATAAGGTACTTGTATTCCCATCTATGAGTGGTATCTCCCTCCAACAAATTTTTATTCTCCCCCTTTTAGTTATGCGACTATGGGTGATCTATATTAATTTTGGTATCTCTAGTGTATGATCGTAGTGGGATGCTTAGGTATTCTTTAGTTAGGGATACCAATATCAATAAAGAGTACATCAACATGATTTTTAAATTGTTCATTTATCATTCCAAGCATGTGATGTTTTTGATGATGGAATATAATGATATTGAGAATAAGAATTTTTTAGAGCATTTGAATGTTATTCAAGGTACTCTATAGGATATGGGTGAAGGATTTACTAGCAGAGAGATATCTATTTTGGAGAGGATGGAGTCTCTTATACTCTAGTATCATCGTCTTCGATAGATCCACCTCCTTCATCTCTAGATTCATTTTATGCTAATTTGTTCAAATCTATAGTCATAGGGGGATTCATGTTGCGGTGGATGGTATTTCTATTTCTCACTAGGATGGTCTTCACTACATCAAATCACACGGTGAAAATATTTAGAATTTAGTTAATGAATTCTTGAATGAGGTAGGGAGTGATAGAGATACTATCAGTAGAGCTATTGAATATTTCATATGAAGGATTTATTCCAATCATGAGACTAATTCCCATTTTATTATCTTTGATAAAAACATGATAATTCCAACTATGAAGAGGGAATTCATGGGGAATGTGACCCAGATGAAGACCTTGGATGAAATTATTGAATATTTCATGGAATATGAGGTTAACTTATTCAAATCCATGTATTTTGGTGGTTATGTGATCACACAGTTTCTGATGATTTCGAAACCCATTTTGTAGAACTCTAGAATAAAATTGATAGTTCCAATATCACCATAGGGATACATTCCTTTGATTTCATCCCTTTACGCAACATTATCTACACCTTTACAGCTAAATATATTAAAATTATCCTATTTGGACGTACTCTTATTGATGAAGTGTTGTATCTTCAGCCAATAGTATCTATAATTGTGTTTCAACCACCTGTACCTCCTCCTCCTCCCGCACCTCCGGTTACCTTAAAGGGGAAGGATTCAGTGGATACTACTTATTGTCGATCTGGCGGTGATTCAGACTTTCATTATTATTAGATAATTATTTTTTTATTTTATTTTTTCTTATAATCCCTTTTTCTAATCTATTGACATTAATATACATTCATAATCCTTCTTTTATTCATCTGTATGTTTCATTTTTCATATTACTTTTACTTTTTTCTTATAATACAAAAAATGGGGAAGAATTTAATATAATATTTATGGAATAAATGGATAATTATATGCATCATATATGGACATGGACAATTAAGACTATTAAGAAAATTATATTTATTTTATTCATCTGTAAAGTCTTATATTTTGTTAAAAATTCCATCATTTGTGATAAAAATAATGGGGATATTATTGGGAACCTACTTATTTTTATGATCATAGATCATGTTTATTTTTTTTATAATGAATTCAATGTTTTATGATTGTAATCCATTATCTGGATAAACAATTAAAAGTTGCTAAGTATGGATATATAGTTAGTTATAATGAACTTGTTTCGGGTGAAACAGATATCGCTACACTATACCATTAGTTTACGAAGCTGCCAATAGATTAAATATGTGACTAAAAGGATCTACCATATAGTGGAGCTACCACTACTGTGAAGTATATCTACTATCATTGGAAACTATTGTCATTTGATGCTACCATCAGTTCATTTTTCCTACTGTCAGTACAATGATGTTGTTCCCAGTTCATGCAACCACGCCTATCAGGTGGTGCTACAAACAATCTCTCTTACAAATAAGAGAACATACCATTCTTAGATTCTACAACAAGCATGAAATACAGTCATATGGCTCTACCACTAGTGTAGATATACCTCTAGTAAATAGTTACCATCAAGAACGGCTACCCCCATAGTGGTACCATAGCAATCTCAAATTAATTTTTAAATAAATTATCCAAGGGATAGTTTATGAATTTAATGATTGAAATAAGAGTTTGGTTATAAGAATTATTATACTTAAAAAATCTGTGGATATTTTAAATTCAATTCAACATTTTATAAATCTATTAATTTGTGCAGGGATTTATATTTTTTCTAATATTATCATCTAATGGGTAATTGGATCAAGAGGGGTATAAATTTAAAAGCACATCCCACACATGACTATGTTACTATGAGTAAAAAAACCATGGAAATGGATTAAAAGACTATTAATAGTAGAAAAACAAGATTAATAAATACATATTCTATTGGAAGAACCTAGAAATTTTAAAAAATGAGAATATAAGGCTTTTCTAAACTTCTACAACCTCATATTTTTCTATATTTTCTATGTAACCCACTAAAAATAATTCTAATGAAAAATTAACTGGATCATAACATATAAATCATTATGATTTTGTAAGCACCACATTTTATCATCCAAATACATTTTTGATTTTTTTAGTCATTACATTTGAGATGTGTTTTTGTTTTACCCTATTTATTTAAAAATCTCATTGTCTTATGGTAAACTATGTAATGTATGTCACTATCCCTATATTATCTTCTTATTTATTTCCATAAACAACAATAGAAGATGTTTTGTGTGACATGCACCTATTTATATACCATGAATAACTATGGAAGGGGATTTGTTTCTAGAAATTGTAGTGAGATATTATTTTTAAAACAGAATCCAAGATTTGGATTAGTTTAATGGATAATAAACTAACTAAAAACATGTTATTTAAAAGTGGAGGGTATTAATTCTCTTCTTGATATCGAAACCATTATTAAAATTAAATTTTTTTATTTTTTTTGTTTTATTTGTTTTAAATCAAACTATTTTTCATTTTTCTAATATCTTAAAAAAACTAAACTCTGATAGTTAACTTAACCTTTTTTTATATATAGTGTATTATATAAGTATATTAAAATCAAATGTAAAAGTGTATTCTTGTATATTTTAAATTATATATGATTAGGATGTTGAAATATTTTTCAAAAGATCAAATTATATAATTATATTGATATTTAGTGTGTGAATTTATCGAATCATGGGATTTGCGTTTTAACATTTTTTAAAAATAAATTTCATTGGAAACTCAATTCACCCATCCCCCCTCTTGAGTTGTCCAATTGGACTAAAAATCGGAATGATTAAAATATAAACTAGTATCAACCATATCATACATATAATACTATATGAATGGTGAAATATTTTGAAAATAAATATTTACTCCTTATATAATTCCATTATGGGGTGGTGGAAACACATTCCCAAATATATTATCTAATATCTAGAATAAAATATTTTGTTATAGCTCATATATCTATTCATTACAAGTATTTGTTAACAAATATGAACACTAATTATATATGAGAAAAAAATATGAAGATACAAATAGCTTATTTATATTCATATAATCTTGAAATTTTCATTTACATTCTATATTGCCATAGTAAAACCAACATCCAGATTATTTTAATAAGAAAATCAACATAAATTCATATCATTATTTTTATTTTTTATTTTTTTCAAAACAATTAAAAATATATATATATTTGGTACCATTAACCCCTAAAAATAAATGACTTTATTTATATATCATCATCACCATGAATGGTCATTCCACGGTGTTTCTCAAACTCTTTAAGGTATTACTTGATATTTTATCAAATATATATGTTTTCTAAAATGAAAACGTGTTTCCTCCTTTATAAAACCATCTTTAGGTTTTAATAACATAGGTTGAATATTGAACCATCCAATATTCTTATTTTTGATTAATATTTTACCCTTCCATACAATCATTAAAAACCCAAGTCAGAACATTCCATATACTAATAACCAATCATCACTATATTGGTGAGGTTGAGTTAACTTTTACAGTACTGATTCATATGATTAGAAAAGATCTATAATAGACAATAGAATAATTTCTATAGTCATATATAGTCTTAATCGAAAAATCAACATATCCATGTTATTGATATTATTTGTTATATTGAGTAAATGTGATGTGACTAATGTCTCGTTGATCATTTTTAATCTATAAAAAAATATATTTTCTTTACTTCTTAAAATCATTTATATCTACTGATTGAATAACTTCATCAATTTATAACTCATGAATTGATTTATTTTTCCCATATAATGTTCCTCAGTGATTAAGAACTATTCTCAATTTCTTATAACAGTTAATGAAATTTATTAAATTATGATTATCCTTTTCTAAAATTGATTTAAAAATTCAACATTGATGATGATGATTCCATTTTATCAACAATGTATATATATTATCTATTGAGTATCAAATTTTCTAATCATTTGATAAGGTATTTATTAAATGTGATCCTAATAAAATGATAAAAAATTTTAATTATATCATATCCATTAGTGGGAAAATGTCTACATTATACTATGCTTTGAGTTCATTTTAATAGTCCTCACATTTCATAACAATTTAGTTAGACCATTATGTGAATCATATCATATTGTATACTTGGATTGAAAAGTAAAAAATTCCTTTCTAAAATCCATTATAGGGTCTATCCTAAATCAATTTGTCACAACACTAGTTTTTGGATTTCCAAGATAAGAGTGACTCGAAGCACATAGTGGAACTCAATTACATAAATGATAGGGTTAACTATTTTAACAATGCCTTATAAAATAAAAATCTGGATCACACAACTTTAATATATATCTTCCCATTTATAGGATCAACTTCATGGCATGTGTTTTCATTAAAAATAATCTAAGAAATTTTATTTTACTACGGATTGAAAAATAATAATCTAATCCCATGTATTACTTTAATTTATTAACTCTAATAAGGATTCAGTTTTTATATTAGAATAATTTAACTAAATTAATATGTTAAAAACATAATAATTTGTAAAACCTTATACAACTCAATATATTTTTTATGCACACAAAAATAAAATCCAATTAAATTAACACATATCTAAATTCATCCCCAACATAATATCAAAAAATTTAAAGTAAATAATTAAAATAATATGAAATAAAAATACCCTTAAAAACAAGAATGGTATGATAAGTATACATTTTCTATTTTTTGTACAAAAAGAAATCCCCGGGCTAGTGAGATTTTATTCCTATAATCTCATTATATATTGAACAATACTCAAGAAAGTCACTAATTTAAAAACAATCCAAATTATAAATACATATAAATCAAAATCATCCTTTATTTTTAATTTTATAATCACTAAAAATTCCCACACAAGGGTAATAATAACTACATAATATGACCTTCCTTGAATACAACTTCTTATATTAATGGTATGACATTAATAAGAAGTAAATTATAACTAGATATGAGAAGTATATAAATTCATGATATACCTTTCATATTCATAACTAATACGGCATGGAATAAAATAAATAAATAAATAAATAATAAATTTATACAAGAGATAAAAATTTATGAACATATCTTACATAAATAATAATAATGTATTTCTAATTAAAAACATAAATACAGTACATAAATAATTAAATATCATTATTTGATATTAATTTAAATATAATGTATTTCATATTATCTGTTTACAGGGTATTAATATGTAATCCTTTTTATTTCCAACTTTTTTTAATCTATGGAAACTTTTGTAATCATATAAATAGTAACTATTTTTTAATCATAGTATATAAACCGAATATCACATTTTTTTTAATTTGAACATTTACTAAATTAATTAAAGTTTGTTTATTTATTGTTTAAATGTTATTCTAAATAATGAATTTTAATTTGATCATTTTTATTATTATTTATGAATATTTAATCAATCCATATAGAATTATTTTTATTTATCCTCATTTTTTAATTTATAGAATTCAACAACAAACAATCCCTAGAACCAATTATTTCATAATTTATAAACACTTTATGAAATAAAAAATATTGTAAATATAATTTAAAATTGGATTGCATATTTCAAAATATTTTTGGAACTATATAAATCCTTATGAAATTAATATTTTTTGGAAAGTTTATATGATATTAATTTTCAGTAAAAAAATTAAACAATGACTATGTTTTACCAAAACAATTACATTTTTTCCCTAGTGACCACACTTCTCTAGAAAAACATGTTTATTTTTTTTGGTGAACTGATTTTAGAAAAGATCCTTAAAAGGCCTATCTTATGAAACCATGGCATGCTTTATATTTTCCTGAAATGACCGTATGTTTCCCTTTCTATTTCTCCTTTCATAAGAACCAACCCCATTTAATATATTGTTTCATTAATTGTAAACGGTTTTTCATATAAAATAAATTGGATAGGTCATAACTCATCATCATCACTTTTCTGTATAAGACAAAATAGCTATACTATGAAATTTCTAATAGTATGATTGACTGTGTGGGCATCAATATCATGATGTGGAATAAGTATATCTATTCTCAGATCATGTATTATGTGAATCACTTATTTCACACAATCTTTTAGAAGTTGTTTATTTTTTAGAATATCGCATTGGATATTATAAAACCTTCCACTCACAATAGGGATATGAGTGGGTGGTGGTAGATATAAATCATAATCACTTTCAAACATCATGACTCCCAAGATCAAATTATGGAATTTTTATATTTCATGGTTATTGTAGCAGCTCTGTAGACGTACTCTAACAGCACGAACTATTAATCTGTTTGGGACTTCGGGGCATCGGTTTGGGCCTATAGATCACATGGTTGTTCGGGGAATCTATGGTGGTTGTGACGCAGGCACACAAGGCATACTCTTATGTGGGTACACTGGACAGGCGATGAGGAAGGCATGATGCTTTTTGGGTATTGTTTTCATTCAATGGTGGGCATACATGCCATGTAATGGGCTTCATTCCAAATGATACTTCGAGCAACATATTATCAATGTAATAATGTAGGTGGTTGGAAGGGTATCCCCTGCAGGGATATAGACATCATTTCTGACCATCATGTGTGTGGTTTTTCTATGTGTTTGTTTGTAATTATACCCCCAATCACCTAAGAAAAAATATTATGACAATATTGATTACCACAGGTAAATTCAGGCATTAATTGGAATTACAAACTTCCAAATATGTGGGGTGTGTCTCTTCACATTGTCATTATTGTTGTGTTGATTTCTCTCATTAACCCCTTCATATATATAAATATATCACATAAATATATTAAATAACATTTTACTATTAAATTATCTATCATTTACAACATATTTTTAATTTTATCATTTAAAATTACAAATTTATTTTAATTCTTGAAGTGTTCATAGGGAGACACTGGAAAACCATCACATCTAATGTAGCAGTACTATTTAAGATGCTTTAAATACACTAAATAATGTTTTATTATTGGATTTAGTATATGAATATTCTTGTGTCTAAACTATATGATAAAATATAGGAATATAAGTTTTCATTGTTAACTAATAATATTTTAAATCATAAATGTTTTTATTATGTCAAAATTTGACAATTATCTCATAATTTCATTATGTTTTCCTCATAAAAAATACTTTTTTTTATTTACATGATCCCAATTCCATAGCATATGATATAGGATGTAATTGACATAATATTTTGATTCATATGTATTTAAATAAAAAAACATACATAATTATGTTGTTTTTTCTCAGTACATAAATGTTTTACTATCAATTAAAATTACAAAACATCTTTTTAAGTAAATCATACCCATTCCTATTGTTTTAGTATAAGTATGGATTTTTCAATACATATTTCTTTATTTTAGAAATTATTTTCTTTTTCATAAATTATATAATATGAATTAATGTTATTTTTACTCATAATTTAGAATAATATAATACATATTATGATATACCTTAAATTCTTCCTCATCTCGATGATCATTAAATGCATCCGAGTTTTTTTATTATGTGATTGTATATAGTTGGTGGGTAGAGTTTTAATCTACCCTAAACATTAATATGATAATATTTCATATTATTTGTGTCAAATGATTTATTATCCTTTCCAATAACCATTAATAAAAATTTCATTTGATAAAATTTTAATATAAATATAAATTTCGAGGGATAAAGAAGAGTAAATCAATATTTCATTATTTATTTTTATATATATAATTTATATAATACTATTTCCCTAATTTCTTCTCAAACTTTCCCCTTCAATGCTATAACAAAATGGTTTTTTTACCTATATTAATTCACACATTCATTCAGGTACTAAACCCAATGTATCTAATTAAACTGAACATATTGGGATTAATAGGATGGCCACATTCATTTTATATAACTTTAAATACTTTTGATATTTAAATCTCTCCTTAATAAAGGTAATTAAAAATGTTATATTAGGATGCTCTAGTATTTTTCAACCTTATCACTTTTTCCTTGTTTTTATCCTTTAGGTTACTGGTCACCTCATGAATGATGATCAACTTTTTACGTTTTTTGAATTTTAATATCGATGTTATCATTTTCCATATGATTGATAGTATGAGGGAGTACATAACCCATTAAATTTTTAGATACCCCAACAACGGTATCCCTAAGTCGGTGGTCAATTTATTACATTAGTACAAGATATAAGAGATCACATCCCAATGGATCACATACAATGAAGGACACTCAAAAAAATAAGGATAACATGAATAAATAAAGAAGGATATCGTAAATAAAAAATTCATAATAAATATGTAAAGGCAATTAATTAATAACAATTTTCATTTAATCAATAACATGAGAACATAAAATAATATGGAATGAATAAATGATGATAAAATGATACCATATATATAATCACATGTTCTTGAAATTATTCCATTTACATCATAACCATACATTCAAGGCCTCACTCTAAGACATCTAATAGATATATGTACGGTCATGTCAAGAAAACCAAGATATATTGTCTCAGGAGATGTACAAATGCATCTAGGAGCTATAATGGGCCTCACCCATCACATTCTAAAAAATTCAGTCCTCAAATGAAAGGGGAGAAAAATAATTGACTAAAAAATATATATTATAAAGAGAATATGAAATTTTAACAATTTCCCCAATTAATAAGTATAATCAATATAAACATTTGTATTTTAAAATTAGCATGTGAATGTTAATACTTTACACAAACAATAAACATAATCATTAAAAATCTTTTGTAATATAGATAATGGTATCAAAATAATTCATCATTAGTTAAACAAATCATAAACACAAATAAACAAGGTGAATGGTTTCATTAGAATAAAACCCTATTGAATCATAAGTAAAATACATGTTTTTGTAATTGATGAATAGAAATACTATAAAAATCAAATTAAAAACATTCTTGATGAAAATAACATTTTAACTTTGAAAAAAACGATATATAACAAAAAATTACCATAATATAAGGACATACATTTCCCATCAAATAAAATTGTTAAAAATATAAATGAAGCTTCATAATAATTATTGTGGGTAATTCTTTACATGATATATATGTTAAAAAAAACAGTCTTTCCACACTATTCTAAAAAGGATAAAAATTAAGTTATTTCAGGAAAAGAAATGAAGATTCTTTTGAAAAAAATTTTAAAAACTAAAAGAGGGGTAAATTTTCATTAATAAATTTTTTTATACTCAGATACTATTTGAAAAGATTTTTGGAATACATGGATATGAAATAAAAGGATATTTAACCATTGAGAACGATAAATTTATCTTTTCATAAAACATTTTGTCAATAATTTTGAGTACTATATAGAGTAAATTTTCCATATTACATTAAAATTTCTTGAGTAGACATAACAAAGTATAATTTATGAGTCTTTTTATAGATATATTATAATATTTCATTATCATAAACATAATCAGAAACAATCTCGATAAGCCATGAGATTGTAAAATCAACCCTTATCACCTTGGTATCTTTTGAATCATATCCCACATAACATCAAATGAATGTTTAAATAACATTAATTTACTTATATTTATGATATAAAATATCAAAAGGTAATAATATGAACAACATAAAAGAAATAAGTTGTGATTACGGAATATGTCTCATGAATGTAAAAGTGAGATGAGAAACCCTTAACTCAAGTTTCATTAAACTCGTATATTTTTGAACCACGTGTATAATAAATATATTTTTTTATCAATATATTTCATAACCATAACCATATGTATTATCCCGTGTATTATTTTATTATAACCTTTTATCTCCTATTTGTAAACAATTCTTTATTAAAACCAATATTTTCAATGACAATTGCTTCATTTTTCATGTAGGTTTGGGTTAAGTAGTTTTGTTACCTTTAATTTTATCACAGGTACATCATATCCAAAATTTTAAACATCATATAAATATAATATTTAATATATACATAATTATTTATAATATTCAAAAAAATATTGAGATAGAAAAATTAATTATACAGTTTATGGAGATGGTAGGCCCTACGTACGCAAATGTTTTTATTTTTTTATCTGATAGAATGAAAGAAGGATAAATAATATTTCAGCATTAAAAATAATCATTATATCATATATATTTCAGAAATATATCCTTATTACCATCCATTTCAAAATAAAATAAATAATGTATCACATAGCTATGTGGAGGCGGTAGTCCACATGTATGCACGAGTGATGTTATATTTTTTCCAATAGATTAGAAGAAAAGAATGTAGATTGATATAATAATTTCAAAATTATAATTATTTAATAAATAATATATATATATATATATATTCACATTAGATTCATCGTTATATCCAAATGTGATAGTTAGTTATGGAAAAATAATTACATTAGTTCTTGAGGTGATAGTATGTCGTATACATGATCAATTTTTCTGTATCCCATTTGATGGAGGAGGAAATAGATATAAATTGTTACAATAATATAATATATTATTATTATATGGAAGATTATGGTTTCATTATTTCATCATATTTTTAGAATATTTGAATGAGTTAGAGTAATAAATTATATAAAGAGTCATGGATAATAATTATACAACTTATCCATAGAACCCCTTCAGGTTTAAACTTAAAGCCTTGCTAGAATGGAATTATAATAAATAAATGGGATATAGGTGATGGTGATGGATTTAATTAATGGATTTGGTTAGTTAATGGATGAAAAAATTGTCATTTGTATGTGTTAATAAGAAAAAAGGGGGGGTTTCATTTTATAAGTGGATAATAGGATACACTTGGGGTTTTTTTAAAACATTAAAATGTACCCAAATTATTTACATCCCACAGTGCTAAAAAATGGTACATTATTGAACCTTATATGATATATGGTTTAAATATGACCATAAAATAGAAAATATACATGTTTTTAGTTCATTTTAACAATAATATGTTTAGTTTAACTCTCAGTAAACTCATTTAACCAAAACTTTTGTAATTAATTTATATGGTTTTTACTATTCATTATTACCAAAATTAAGATGAACATATTATAAATTATTAATTTAAATGATATTAAAAATATATTACATTTTTTCAATTTAAATTCACCTAAGTGGTATAATTGAATTTAAAATTTAGCATGCATATTTAATGGAAATGAGTTTTCCAAAAGAAAAGATGTCTTATGTATAAATATTTTCTATATCATAAATAATTTTTTTATAATAATAAAATAAATTTTATTAATTATAATAATTTGTGAATTTTTACTTTGAAAACAATTTTATAAATTTTTAAATTCCTAAAATATTTACACACAAAAGAAGTTTTCAATAAAAACAGAATTTTTCATTATTCATCAAAAAATTTAATCAATATTAAAAATTATAAGAAAATCACTCTATGTTGAATTTAACATAGTTATTTAAAAAATTTTGTGTATTTTTTCAAACATATTTTCTAAAATTGTAATAACCCTAATTTAAAATATTTTTGGAAAATACAATGAAATTACTTTTTAGAAAAACACAGTTTTCAATTATAAATATTGATTTATCATTATTCCATTCCAAGAAAATATTAAATGAATGATATAAAATTTGATTTAATATGTAATAAATAAATTTATATAAAATAATATCCCAATATTTATTAATTTAATTTATTAAGTTATACACACATTGCGCACATAAAACCATTTTAAAAAAAATTACATTCAATTGATTTATATTTTCAATCAAAATGGATTGATAACCATTGAATTTATTTTATACATGTGTAAACCATATAATTTTAAAACATTCTTTAGTCTTATTCATAAATTATAATTTAAAATTGCTTTTCTACAATAATATTTAAATTAGATATTTTCATGGAGATTTAATCTTAGTGTTGTGTGTCATATATGAGAGAAAAAATAATTTTCTGAGTTTAAAATATTGGGGTGTTACTTTAATCCCACATTTAATATATTGCATCCTATCAATTTAAACCTCTACTAAAAAACCGTGGTTTGAAATTTAAAAATACTTTTGTTGAAATAAAACATCATAAAAATGTATAATAAAACATTCCCTTTATAAGACGGAATGGGAAGTATAAGGTAATCTAGAATAAAATATTACTAGGTTCCCAACATGGAAAACATTAGTAGGATGTGAAAATATAGATATGAAAGAAAAGTGTAAGTAATTATGGATAGTGATAGAGTCTATAGATCACAATAAAGTATGTGTTCATGAGAAAGTCAATATACACAATGTCATAAATCTATATTGGGTGAAAATACCATTAATTCATCATTAATGAAGGTAAATATATAACATTTTTATTTAATGATACATTTTATAATGTTTTGGGATTATTTTTCACCCAAGATAGATAACACCATAAAATATTATTATATGATATATTTTTATTTTATTAAAACTATTTCATCCTATATCTATCATTCGATAAACTATAAATTAATTTATTAATTCAAGAAATGAATATCTAGGATTATTTTTTATTTTTATGTCTAAATAACTAAAATTATCTTTTAACTGATCAAAATATCCATAAAATATTGTCATGTTCGTCCATATGCCTCAAAATATTTACCATGTGAGGACTTGACCCATGTTTCCAAGAGTCGGTGCCATATTTAATGACATTGGAATGTACAAAAGGAATATGCATCCTAAAGGACCGAGTAGTTTAGTAGTATTTGAAACTAGAAACATACATAAGTTGAACATTACATCCTGGAAATAAATACAACATAGAAACTCCTTAGAAAAAATCCATAACTCCTAGTTTATTTCATCATGTCTTTTATAATAAAATTCTTCATGTTATTCAAATATCCATAACACCTTGGTTATTTCAGCATTTCATTCAGAATCCATAACTCCAAGGTTATTTGAGCATGTCATTAATAACTCCTAGGTTATTTAAACATAAAACATATGCCATTAACAAAAACTTGAACACATTATGGCAGGAATACTAGATGAGTAAGTAATTCCATAATAAAACATAACAATTGTTATTATAAGGTCAAATAACCACATGAACCATCAATAATATTTTTGTAATGAGAGAATGAAAAATTTAGGACATCATCACCACACTGTCATGTCCTTGTGCGAAGACCATAATTAATCATTTTGTCAAGGACATGTTCCAGGACCGTAGTCTGTATCATTAGACCTACGAATGCAACGAGGGGATATAGAGGTCCCCAATCGACACTTACTATGTCCAATGAATTCCTCATATGAATGGGGATAAATATAAAAATATATACATTCATATTAAACTAACATACAAAATGTCAATAACATTCCCCTAACATTAAGCATAAAGACAAACCATTCGAACTAAATTGGAGAATGGGTTTAAGATAGCACATCTACAGTCAAATATATCATAAACCATTATAGATGATGTTAAATATCCTTCAACTAATTTAAATTACAAGGTATGTTTTATTTCACAATCACATTATTATTTTAGGTTGTTTATTCTTAAGTCTTGATTGGGGAATATTTTCATCAATTTCAAAGATTTCTAAAAAGTATTTCAAAAAATATTTTTATTATTATCCTATAATTGTTTAATGTCATTTTTTACCCATGTTTGACTTTTTTTAAATATTTTTAAATGAAACATTTTTTCATTTTCCAAAATGATTTACTTTTTTACCTTTACGAAAAAAATATAGAGGGAATTTTTTTAACATAAACAGAAGGTGTGGATTTTACTGCTATCAGGACACCATAATTTTTTTAACATTCCATTAAATTAAACATGGATATTTTCAATGAAACCATTTTATTTTATACCTATACAACATTTTAAATAAATTATTTCCTAGTAAAAAAATGGGTATTTCTCTAAAGAAATTTTTAATGAATTTATTTGACTATTTTCTTATATTTAAATATCCATTGTTAGATTTTATTCATAATTAAATTAGATATATTATGATACCATATAAAAACATTTACTGATTTTTTATGGTGAGATTGACTATGGGTAAGCTACATTGATTCCATCCGTGGTTTATGATTAAAGTATTAACATTTTGTATGTAATTATTTCAATACAAATGTTTATGTTGTTTATGTTTCACCCTTTTCATATGAAGATTTCATTATTGTTAGAAAGTTATTGGAGGGGCCTAGTATAGACCCTTGTGCATCGGTAGGTCTCATGAGACAAAATAGTTTGGTTTTTTGTTGGGGTTTACCATTTTTTGTATGGTGTCTTGGATGAAGCCTCGAAATTACATTTATGTTGTAAGGTATTATTAATTTCTTCATTATGAGATTAGTTATTTATATTCCATGTTATTATTATATTTGTTGAATATCTATGTGATTATTTATCTGGAAATATTTTATTTTCAATTAATCATTCCATATTATGATAAATATTTTGTTTAAATGACTTGTGTTTCATTTATACATGTTTCCATAATTTTTATGTTTATTTATTTATTATATATTTAATTGTATTCTTAACCGTATTGAGAATTTAAAGTCACCGCATTATCATGTTTTTTTAGGATTTAATGATTTATATTATAACTGATATGCATGGTTAATCTAGGAGAATAATGGTGTTCACTAATTATTATTGATGTGGTATTTTATATTTTAAGTTGAAATGTTTGCTTCATATATACAATATAGTTTTCAAAATGTGAAAAAATGAACAATCCTTTGGGATTCAAATCTTGTATTTATGCTAATGTAATAAAGTGAGGCACTCAGTCCGAGCTATTGGGATTGAGTTCCTTATGTTAACTATGATTAGTAATAACATTATTGAATTTAATAATCAGTTTATTATAAATTAATTATAATTTGAAATTAATTAATTATAATTATCTAATAAATTTATATAATTAGAAATTATATAATTTTAATTAATACTTAGTTTATTTTAATTAGTAATTAATTAACTATAATTACTAATTGCATAATTGTAATTAATAATTTTTTTATTAATAATAATTTATAATTAGGAATTAATTTGTTGTAATTACTAAATAAATTAACATAAATAGATTTTAATTAATAATAATTACTGCATAGTTAATTACAATTATTATGTAATTAACTACAATTAGTAATTAATTACCTCTAATTAGTAATTACATAATTTTAATTAGTAATTATATTACTATATATTACTATATATTATTTATAATTAGTAATTAATTCATTGTAATTAGTGAACGAATTTATGTAATTAGGAATTAATAATTTGTAACTAATACATAGTTAACAACAATTAGTAGTAAATTAAATAAATAGTTAACATTAATTAGTAATTTATTAACTATAATTAGTAATTACATAATTTTAAGTAGAAATTTGTTTATTATTAATTAATTATAACTAGTAATTTTTTTTGTAATTAGTGAATAAAAAATGTAACTCTAAATTAATTAATTATAACTAATACTTAGTTAATTGTAATTATTATTAATATTATTATTTAATTAACTATAATTATTTATTTACTTAATTAACTAGAATTGAAAATTAATTTAGTAATACTAAATTAATTAACTAATTACTATTATGTAACACATTCTAGTTAATAGAAGTAATTACATAATAATATTTAGAAATATTAAGCGCCTAGTGAAATAGAAATTTTGGGAATGGGGGTCAAATAGCCACATGAAGTGGTGATTTGGTCTTCATTTTGAAAATCTCCATTTCGTGGGGCATATTATTACTTAATTTCACTTATTAGTTAACCATATTAACTAGAATTTGTAATTAATTTATAATTACCTAAATATAATTTGTAGTCAGGAGAGTTTAATTATTAATTAATTCATTTACATTACTCAAATAACTAATTAAAAATGATGTAACATTTAATATTAATTAAAAATCATTTTGCCATGAATAAAAAATCAATTAACATTTAATTATAATTATGTAACTAATTAATTAATAATTTTTATTCATATCTATAAATTGGTTATATTATGAATGGTTGGATATCAGGGTACATTTGAAAAATTTCTATCAGAATAGAGACTTGCATTATATTCTTGTTTTGATAATGAATTTCGTTTTTCCTATACCTTGAACTCAATTTTTAATTTAAGTTATGAACTTAAATTTAGTTGTTGAATATATTATGTTCATATTATATGTTAGATGTATCATGAATTTAATTCCCACTTGGGTAATGTTTCCCAAGGTAGAGGGGGTGTGGGACAGACCACCTACTTTCTAGGAGGATTTCCTTGGCTAGGTAAGTGAATGGGGTTGGATATTTGTCGCTCTAGGATTACTTATGTGGATTTTTTCCATCTCATATAACATTATACTTTTATGTGACACATTTTTGTAACCCATGCAAATGATGCTTGTTGATATGAATGTATATAATTTACTTATATTGTAGTATATGTAATACAAAAATGTTTTTTTTAATGTGTTACACATCAATATGGTTTTAACATATTGATTTCGTTGGGGGAATAGGAATCCATCCTAAATTAATTGAAAAATGCATACATAAATTATTTCTATAATAATATTTAAATAATAACATTTTTTATTTTATATTAAAAAAATATGTCTCTCTATATTTATGTCAACAATCAATTAAATGAGACTAAAAAGGATGTAGTTATAGTATATATACAAAATTAGTTTTGATACTTCGAGGCTGTACAAGTATGGAATCCATTCAAAGAAAAAGTAATCAAAATTTAAAATCGATGGAAAATCATGTGATAGATTCCATCACATACTAACATCTGCAATTTATAAATATGTTGTGTAATGTGGCCTATCTAGTAACTAATGGTAAAGGATGAGAACATATAATTTCATTGGTTAAGTATCAACCGGAGAATCAAATGATGGAGTTGTATGTCATTATAGCTACAGTGGAGGTTCCATTGATAATGGAAGTGTGGCCATCATAACATCATGATTCAAGGTCATATCTTCCAACTATAACAACTAAAGAAATTCCATTATCAATGGTAGTTGTTCTTTCATGTCCTTCGACCAATGTTTTGATGGATAATCATCCACAAAAATTATATGTGCCAGTTGATAATGTTGAGGATCTTTACAATTTAGAACAAGAAGATGAAGAAGAATATGATGAAGAAGAGAATGTCAAAGAACAGTTGATGCCCACTCATGTGAGGTTCAATAGACCATTTAACCATACTCTATTATTGGTGATATAGTCAACCGAAGGAATGATTCTATTTCTATAATTTTATTAGTCTGTTATTATTCCCAGTACAAGATTTTTTGGAATTATTGGTGGCACAAATCAAGTGTCTGATAAGGTTTCTCTATATTGTGGAAGACATTTCATGATATAAGAAGCAATGAAAATTTTGATAAAATAATATCACATTGAAATAAATTACAGTTATTTTTTAGAAGAGTGAAATAGGTCATATTATGTGATTCGGTGTGGAAAAAATGATTCAAACTATTTGATGCATCTGTGAGATATAATTAATAACACTTTTTAGATATGGAATATCAATAGATTTACTTCACACACATATGTGAACCTGTGATTTTCATAGGAAAATTCGCCATTATAATCTAAATTTGTTTCAATTATAATTTTTGAAATGATAAGATATTGTCAAGAAGTTCTTATCGTTATTGTGGTGGATAGAATCAAACAGATTTCAAGGTATCAAATAGAAAATTGGAATGAAATGGAGGTAAGAAATTAGGTTGTTGTGAAAGTTTATGATGATTGGGATGACTCTTACCGCGTGTTACCACAAGTTATGGAGTTTTTATTCACGAATAATCTAGTTTTCTATCAGTTACATACTAGTGAATATGTGAATAAAAAAACAATTTTCTTACACTATGGTTGTGTTTAATATAATTTTTAGACATTTTTTAAATTTGTGGTATATTTTATACATTGTAAGTAGTTTATATATATTGATGTCACATTTTATTATGTAATGTATACTAGTAATTTATTGATTTCAACAACACAATATGGTTATAGAGACCCTCTAACTTTGGTATTTTCAATTTTGGAGAAGGATAACTTCTTATCATGGAGTCAGTTTCTACTCTACCTTCTAAAGTTAGTATGGGAATATAAGGGATTGTTCGTATTTAAAATTTTCATAATGAAATCAAGTAGGTTTTACAGCCTGAGGGTCTGTCTTGGAGTCCACCCTATGCCCATCATTGATATTGTATTTGATTCATTTCTAGTAATGTGCGAATGAAATTTAGGAATGATTCCATGAAGAAATAAATCATAAAAATGGTATGAATATCATTTTTCATTTTAAAAATTATTTTCATAGTTATTGTCATTTGTGTTTAGATTAGTTATTTTTTTTAGATATGAGCCTCAATAACAAAGGATGGAGGAGTGTCTTGAAGATATTCATAGATCCAATCTAGGAGTTTATGATTACATGATGGCATTTACAATGCATAAATGGTCGTTGGATTATGATTATGGGAGGATATATAAACATATGATGACCAACATTGTAGAATTTATAAATTGTGTTTTCAAGGATGTTTTGAAATTACCCATCACATATAATTAAGAATACTCGATTATATGTTACTTATAAGAGCGTAAATTATAATATAATATTTTTATAATTTTTTAAATGTAAAAAATAGTTTTGGTACAATATACATTCTATAATAGTGTATTGTATTTTTTGGAATGTGTAATGTGCGTACAAGAGGGTTTGAACAAATGGAAACACTATAAACACCATTTCAAGTGTGATCAAGATTGTTTTCTTTAGGAGGATATATCATTTCATGTACTTTCATTTGATCATGTAGAGAAATTATTTGAGGCCTCTAAGCCTGGTGATTCTTTAGCTTATAAAAGTGGTCATGTATGAGTGTTTCTACTAGATAAGTGTTACATTGAATGTGGAAACTTCCAAGCATTACAATATCCTTGCGACTATGTGATCACAATATGCACTTATGTACACTTATCATGGGAGATGCTTGTTGATCCATTTTAATAAATAGAGAGTATCAATGAATGTTACAGTTCTCCATGGATTATAATTAGGGAATATCAGAATTTTAGGTTTTCTAATGGCACATTTAGGCTTCTACTGAACATGACTAGGATTCAAACAAAAGGGAGGCCAAAATCGACTCGTATTAGAAATAAGATTGATATTCCAAACTAAAGTGTACCTGGAATAAGGTGCGACATATGCCTCTAATAAGGCCACACAAGGACACGTTTACCTAAACACAAAGTGATATCATATAATAGTTAAAATGATTCATGTACTCCATCTTGGAAATTCTTGATTTTCTCTACTCTGGGGGTTTCATCTGATTTTTCATCATGGGTGGATTGTGAATCACCACAAAGGGTTAACGCGTGGAAGGGAGGTCGATATACAACGGGAATAGGGAGAAATACAATTAATCTGGGTGATAAAATGAATTGAAATCATTGTCTCTTTAAATGAATTCTACTTCTTTGATATGGGAACATATGCTTAATTTCAATTGAAAATTGATTACCATGTGCTATTTTATTTTATTAGCAATTTTAGGGTCATTGGTTCTTCACCCATGGAGGAATTGGTTGAATATATTTACTATATAAAATAATATATATCAAAATCTATATTTTATTTTATATGTTTAATTATATTTTTTATATATGTTTAATAAAACTATAAACATAATAAAAATATTACAATTATACTTTCCAAAATGTTATATTTCAATAATAAAATAACAAAAAAAATTTGTTAAATTGAAATCATTTTAAAACATAATTAACATTTTATTAATAATTTTTTAGTTCTACTAAAATAAATATTCATATGGACAAAACAATAACATATTTGAAATTATTAATAGGGAAATATAATTAAAATAAATTTCATACATTACATGATAAAAAATTTTATAGAACAAATGTTTTATGCAGTCACTTGATAGAAAATACTTAATATTAATAAAAAACCCAAATGAAACATAATTAAATTATACAAAATAATAAAAACATGTATGAGTTAAATAGGTGTTGAAATTAATGTTTTACTATTCATACATTCAGATGGAGATTCCTTTGTTGTCTAATCTATAGTCATTTATGTCAGGTAATGTGTTGGAGAGGGGATCTGTTAAAAGTGATACTATTCAGAGAGAACATCATTTTCATCATGATGCACCCCCAACATCAAATTTCCCATACATCAGGAGTGTAAGATTTAATGAGGTCTCCCTGGGTGACTTCAATACCATTGATCACCACTTGATTACTGCAATGGTTGAGAGATTGTAACCGGACAAACAGATTTCATCTCCCTTCGAGGGATATGACTAATATTTAGAGGAAGATTCATACATTCTCAACATACCCATACACATAAAAACAATTATGTGTTCCAATAGTGGTGACTAGTGGTCCATAGTACACCGTCTACTAGGAATTGACATCATTGGCATACCACGTGTCCTCCATGGTCCTCGCTTGAACATGGGGTATCTTAATGAGAATTTATATGTTTTTACAAATGGTGAAGATGAGGAGACACTTATTCAGAATATACATACAGATATTATGTGACTGGTCAAGGGCATGATGTATGTTGACTACTCTGCCACCTTAGAATACATGATGTACCTATGGTTACGTAAGGATCTTGACCACATGACTACTTACAATTGGTGGTCTGATGTATTATCACATATGAACATATGTATTTCTTCCTGTAGTGATCAAATTAACATTATATTACCAATTGTATGGATTTTGAATATATGGGGGGTGAGGATCATTTTTTACACATCTCTCAGAGAGTTGTAACACCACTTCCACGACAGCTATTTCAGGACTATCCTTGGGGACCCTTGTATGTTTACATCATTAATTTGATTTATTTTGTGATTTTACAAATTTATTTCATAACATAACTAAATTTTACTTCTTTTTAACCTAGTGGAGATAGTCTCAGATGTATTCACATACTCTGAGACATAGTGTGAAAATATTTAAACAAATATTTGATGTCATACAACCAACTGATATATGTAAAACATTAATATTTTCTTATGCAAAATTTTTTTTGTTATTAAATTATTATATTATTTATTTTTTATCTTAGTAATTTTATTATTCTAATTTAAAAATTATTTTTTGAGTTTAAATTTCAGGTTTCAAGGCCTTATATATAGGTTTTATCTACGAATCGCTTCCACCATACAACACAACTATGATTAGTGATCATAGTGTTGTAGTTGCAATCATCCAATTCCAAATAATTGAGTAGAAGTAGTATGATCGGTTCATCCACCTGATTGGCAATATACATCATATTCCCATAGAACCACAACATCCCGATGGGTTACATTCCACTATGATGACAGGTAGATATACAATATACTGGGAATAGTTTCATGCACATTATATAAATAATTCAAATATGCATCCTCAATACAGTATATTTCGGCACGGATATCCCAGAACATGCTATCATTTGGATGATCAAAGAGATTATTCTGATTGGTACTGATTACACACCATCATGTGCCTTACAAACCAATGGATTGTCTTTTAGCAGTGGGTATGTTCACTAAGAATTATTATACTTTTTATCTCTTGTTTCTAATTAATTTGAATGTTATTTCATTTGCAGTTAGATTACATTTGTCATCTTGCACATATCAGAGTTCCTTTAGATGGGGAATTTATTAGGTGGAATATAGTTCACCCAGATGTGGTGGATCTTAGAGATCCTTTCTAGATCATACACGAGAGTGTCTACGATGAGGATCCATAGTTATATCCCGATCCATATGCTTTATCTGAGTCTTCATAGGATGATGATGTCCCTATTATTTCTATGGAGGATGACACATCACCACCACCACTGCCATCTGAAATACAGAAAAGAGGGGATCATCAAGGGTAGTGGTGACTATATAGATGTCCAAGAGAGGCTCCTACAGATTCTGTTGCACTGTAGAGAGATAATCCTATACAACTGACTGGCGATCTTACAAAACCAAGAGATAATTATGTGCCATATATGTCATATCCACTAACTACGATGGACTATGAGTCAGGTGTTGTAACACATATTCTGGTGGCCCCCACTCCCACATGTTATGACATATTTGATATCAATCTTCCACTAATTTTAGGAGCATTGAGTCTATATGGCTCTAGATATTATTTCGGGTCATCCACCACACATGATGTTGGCCAATCCTATACATACCACAATGAGGAGGCACACACATCACCGCAAGAGGAGGAATCTATACTTAAATCTAGGATAATAAAGTGATATTGACATTAGATGAGGAGTTGGTGTGAGTCTCATATGCCGGGTTGTGGTTATGAGGGGCATCAACATTGATGTGTTCAAATGTCACATTATATATATTAAAAACCAATTTATTGAGATATTTATTTTCAATTTTAGACAAAAAAATTAATTAAAAAATATAATAAAGACAAACTAATTTACATAAACTATTAATAAATAACAATAACCTATGTATAGTTTAAAGATACACTTAGATTGTACATATTATTTATATATTATAAGCATCCTTGTTACATAAAATTTATTCCTACAAATTATTATGCCATTAAAGTTAATTTCGAATAACTTTCTTTTCAAATTTCTTTTCAATTTCTGATATTTTATTATATGTTTAGTTAGTATGAAAATTATCATTTAAGTTGTATTTATGCTTTATAATATATATATTCTAAAAGTCACATACTTGTAACATTATTATGTTTCATTTGTGTGACTTCAAAAGTGTATTAATTATAAAGTATTAATACAATCTAAATGAAAATTTTCACACATGCTATATATATATATATATTAATTTGTTTAGTTATTTATTTATTTATATTATGAAAACATTATTATATTTTTAAATATATTATAAATTTAATAGGTTCCATATATATAATTTTATTTAATATATATATAATCCTTAATTAAATAAATATATATATAAATGTTTACATACAAAAAAATTTAAAATATATTTAAAAATATAATAAATGGTTAATAATATAATTTATTGAGTATTTTAAATATAAATGGATTTTTATAATTAGAAATATAAAAAACTTTTAATAATGTAAATATAAATATATATATGTATGTATTTATATACATTAATTAAATAAAAAGTAATGTTTATTTATATAAAATTAATAATAACAAAATAATTAACAATGATGGTTTAGTTATGTATATGTAAATAAAAAAATATACTTATTTAATTAACGTTTATTTATATATAATGATTTATATGAATAAACAATATATTTTAAAAATAAATAATAAGGTTTATATATATGTATGTATATATATATATTTATATATTTCATAAGTTTTATTTATATAAATATAAATAATGTGAATAAGGTTTATATATATATATAATGGTTAATTTATATATTTAAATAATTATATATAGATTTAGATATTTAAATATAATATTTATTTATATTTAAATATTATATATAATTATAAATATAAGGTTTATTTAAATATATCAATATATAAATATATTATTTAAATATAAGGTTTCTTTAGTTATATAATTATATATTACAAATTTATTAATATATATATAATTATATAAATATAAATAAACGTTATGTTTTAATTTTGAAGTGGTTTGTTTATATAAATAATTATATATTAGGTTTATTTAATTATTAAATTTTTTAATTAATTATTGTTTATTTATATCTATATAAATATCTATCAATAAATATAGATTTATAATTATATACTTATACATATAATTATAAATAATTTCATATGTTTAGATATATTTATAATTAACATTAAGTAATATTATATATAAATATTTGTATATAAATATATTGATAATTATGATTGTATAAATTTATATAAATTTAAATTTTATTGACCTATTTAAAATTATTAATATATAATTATATATTGATATATATATAGGGGGAATGGGCGAGGCGTGGGAATCGGGGAGAAAAACTCATGTTAAACTGGAATTTTTAAAAAGAGGCGAAAAGCTCATGTTCAACTGGTGCTTCACCACCCCATATACATAAATATCAAACCCCTACACCCATTAAATTAAAAAAAGCACACTATTGTAATATAAGATCCTCATGAGAGGTGCACCAGGACATGGAGAGTTCGAATAAATGAACAAGTAGCTCATGGTCAGAACACATTGTGTAACACTCTCCATGTACTTCTTATTCATTTTTCTTATTTTTTATTCCCATGACATATCCTTTATGATTACCATTTTCCTTATTCTAAAATCAAAGTGCCATGGGATCTTCTTCCAAACTTCAAAAATATCTGAGAGCTCTTCCATGGGCACCTCATCCATTTTCTCATATTTAATGATTTCATCATTCTCCCAACAATCCTCTATCACTACTACAACCTTATTTTCCACAACCATGATGGTTTTGATCGAAATAAGAATTATAGAAGCTATGTAATCATTTCAAAGTGTCAATAGTTCTTCATTAATAAGAAATTCTACTTCTTCAGCATGACCACTTCCTTTTATCACTATCTATTTAATATCTTCTCCAATTGATGTATTTAAGATACATATTTCAGCATCTTTTCCATATTTCCCATGTGTTTTGAGTACCAATTTCTCTATAAAACTAGTTGTTTCATAGAGGTTACTATATTTATCAGGTGTTTGGGGTTCTTTCACACTAAAAAGTGTAGTCATTCCCTTGTAATCTTCCACAATTTCATCTAATTTTTATTCTTATTTAAATTTTGTAAAAAATCTAAGAAGTTCATTAGTATCACTCTATGGTTTGGAAGTTGGAGTCGTTTTTACCTCTTCAAACCATATAGAAACATCACTGAAGTCAATCGCCTCCTTCACAACATCATGTTGTACCTATTTAATATTTTATTTAGCCCAAGGTTTCTTTTCTTCCTCATCCACAATCACATTGATGAGATCCATCACAACCATTTCTGTTATTTTTATAATGGTATTAGAGAGTATTATACTTCCTCTTCTTCTATAATTTCAATGAGTTCAAAAAAATCTCATGGTTCTCCATAGGTTCCAATTCTTTATCCATATGCACTCCCACTATCTTCTCTTATTCTTTAGAGAATTTTTTCTTAAATCAAGACATGAAACTATGGTTTCAAAACCCAGCTCAATATTCTCATATAATGTTGTACATATCTATATCATTTCGTTATGATCTTTGGATTTAGTTTTATTCAACTTTATTTTCACGTCATTGATCACAATGTATTTCAAGACTTTGTCTATCATCTCTTCATGTTCACTTATCACCTTCATACCATAATGTTCATAATTTTCTTCATTCCTATATTTTCTGTGGATATTCTAAATGTTGGGATCTCATTTTCATAGTGAGTTGTAGGGGTTTATTCAATTTTATTTATAGAAATATTCATATTCATGGGGGGTAGAAGTATTCTGGCACATTTCAAGATGTGAATATTATAATGAATATAGTTCCACCCATCATGTTGGATTCTATAAATTATTTGAAAAATATAGTTCCTTCCTAATATAATCATTCCACTCCTAGTTAATTATTTAAACATCCATAAACACCATTAACATATAACATATATATATAATTGAAATCGGAAAAAAATCATAAAAAATAATTTAGGAACATGAATAATAAAATGAAATACATGACCTAATAAACATGTTTACTGACCATCACAAGTTTGCATTGAATTGACAAACAATTATTTCCAAAAACAAAAATTGGTCTAGAGCATAATTAATTCTCTAGGGTGGTCAAAGTTTTTATTTTAAATATTAACTATGATCACTAACATAAAAATCATAGTAAAGTGAATGTTATGGTGGATCCCACTGAGAATTAGAGAATCCCAGAAACAATATTCTACTCAATTTTTAGGTATACATAATATTATCACTAAATTAAGGATTTAATTAGATAACTAAATTATCAAAACAAAAATTAATTTATATTAATCTTAAATAATTTAAAACATTATAAGAAAGGATAAAGATATGGGAATTCGATTATATAGATTATTTTACCTAATTTTAAACCATTCAACCACTCTTATGAATTTAATCCTAATAATATCCACAAATCCTCATGATGTTTTCGTTATTATTAGTTCATCACATACCAAAACACCCTAGTCCCACCAACCCTCTATTAAGGTTATCTACAACTTTCCTATATGAAATTATTTCTACTTATAAAGTGAGATGTGGAGTTGAATTGGCTCTTCCACCTCTGCTCAACTTGATAATACTGTTTTTTATCCACTAATCTTCATCACTCTCTCTCATAGGTTATGTAATTAAATGCTAATTTTTCTTAGTATGAAATAAACTAAATATGATATATTCATGAATGTAGAATAATGTGGCAATATTGTGTACACAATACATTAAACTCCACCCTCTTGTATTATAATTATCCACTCATGGTTGAGTGTTTTTCAATAATTAATGAAGTATGAATATTACACAAGGTAATAAAATAATTATAAAAAATAAATTTTCAATGAAAATCAAATATCTTACGTGAATTTACAAAAGTACAACAAACATATGCATTCAATTATCACATAATGAATATAAAAGGAGAAAATTGATCAATATATAGGGTTCTCAGTGGTAGGTTTGAATCCTATTCTCCACTATAACATTTTAAGACATAAAATCAATCATGATAGTACATTCCTGATTTTCTGGGAAAATCCTTAGTTACCCAGATTTTATATCCCACAAATCGCCCACCCACTACTCATACTCCTAGCTACTCTAGTTATGGTTCACCCCAGATCCTCTCAATTATTGTTTTTAATTCTTCTTATAATATACCTACCACTTTATGGGGAATATTTTTCTATAAAGTCTCTCTAAATTTGATCTACTTCCCATTAAAAAATTTATTTTCCTCTTAAATGATATGGGTTTCAGGCTAAAAATATTATTTAGGGGTCACTCTACATTGCTAGAAAATACACTACAATGCATCCTTCAAATATCTTGACCTTCAATGACATAAATGTATTTCCATTGATGCAAATCTCTATAGAACATAATTATATACATTTTGAAAGACCTGAAATCATGCAGAAAATATATTATTCCTTGTAACATTATATTTGTAATCTTATTCTACTTTATCCCTTGGTATAGGTTGGGTCATAGAGAAGGAGATTTGATTAGGCTAATAGAGACATAAAAAACCTCGCGCTCCTAGAATTTCAAAATTATTGTTGCGTCAATGAAACAACAACCCACAACATCCCCCTTTATAAATATTATAATCTCTCATATTTACGTGAGAATTCTTTAGAAAAACTGTATAGTGTGGCCTTCATACGCCCTTAAACTCATGCCCCTAGAAAATTTGGCTCATCCTTTAGGTTTTAGTATCCTATAGCACAATGCAATGTGGATAACATTATTTATCCAAAGAGAAAATTGTAAACCCGGTAACATAATCAACCTAATTCTTTATTTTTCACATGAAACTATGGTGTAGTAATAGGATTAGGGAACAACTTTTATATCCTTATCTTACTCCACAATATAGTATTGAGCACTATTCCATAACCATCATCCCCCCGAATTTGTAATCATCTTAGGAATCCCTTTAGCCTTTATACTGGATTCCCCTAAATTAAAAAAACATTCAGGGAATTTATCATATTTTAATGGCCTCTTAGGGTAGTTTTTAACTTCAGAGGGAGTTTCATAGTGATTATGTCTTTGGTGAGGCTTTATGTAGTCTCTCCCGAGCCCCCTCGATAGTGTCCTTGGTGATTCTAATGATCTTGCGTGGTGGTCAGCATCAAACATCGAGGATGTAGTGTAAGAAATTTTTGTGATCAGGGAGAAATAGGACATGAATGATACAACCATGTTTTTTTAATAATGAAAAGCATTATCGTACACCTCATCCCACATTGGAGTTTTATATGGTTGCCCTGATGTTAATAAATAATCTCACAACATTTTATCAGAAGAAATCAACTCCCTCATTGTGTCGCATCTTCTATAATTGGGTCTTTGGCCCCCAATGATTCTCACTTAACATGATAACACTTCAATACTACTAATATTTACATTAATAGTGCATAAAAAGGTCATTGATAGTGTTAATGAAGTGTTTTTTTCCTTAGCATCATTAAAGTTGGACCCCTTTATCAGCACTAAAAAATCCATCATAAAGGGGCCTCTTGAACTATTAATGGGGATATCTTTTATTAGTTCTAAAAAATTCAAGATAAAGGGGTCACTTTATCCTAATAAAGTTCATCGATATTTTTAGTGATAATAATGGACTCCCTTTATAAGAATTGTTAAAGGGGGACTTCATCAGTGCTAGAAATAGATTTCTGATAAAGGTGGCCTTTATCAATGTTAGAATTAGCACTGCTAAAGGCCCAATATACTGTAGTGCATTGAATTTATAACAACCCACTTTAGAAAAAACATGTTCATTAAAAACTTATAACCAATGTATGAAAAATGTATAATTCAATTTAAATATATTTGACATTATTAATACAACAAATACAATACTAAATAAATTTCAAACCATTATTTGAATAATTTAATTTAAAAATATCTAAAAAAATTAACAAATTAACGTTACATATTCATTGGCACCCATGATGGCCTCTCAGATGTGTCTGCCAATGAGTTTCTGAACAAATCACCACATCCCTAGAAAAACAATCCATCTATATAAAAAAATATTATCATATTGATACAATAATGAAAAAAAATATTATGTTAGTAAAAATATAAAATCAATAAATATAATCATTTTTCTATTAAAAATATATTATAAAAAACATAGTTTTAGGGTCTAGAAACATAGACATTTATTAAAGTAAATCATTCCTTAAGGGTAAGGTGTGTATTTGAGATATTTTCATGGGGTGATTCAAAGAACATAGTTTTTGTCATAATATTGATGGCCTTGAACTTCTCTCATAAATAGTCTCCCTCATGATTTAGTTATTAAACCTTATTATGGGATTGGTTAATTGAAAAACTTAGGGATTATATATCCTATAGAAGAACTAATAAATGGGATTCATAGGGTACCATCCTACTGGTCTATCCCAATGATTACATTGTCTCCGTAAAATGGACTTTATCATAGCCCTTAATATAAAAATCCCAATGGTCATTGTAAAACCAATATATTATCAACGAATATGATGATTAATGGTCATTTAAATTTGATAGACCATATAAAAGTCCCAAATAAGCAATTTAGTTCATGAGTTTCCTATAAATTCATTTATTAATAATGAATTTATTCACCAAAAATTGAATTTCATTTATAAAGTATTTGGTTGTTATAGAAACCAAGTCATCTACCTAGGTTCCTCATATACTATGGGATAATGGGATTTCTAGTTATAGACATCTGCCACAAAATTTCCCATCCATGGAGTATAGATTATCTTAAAGTCAAAGTCCTCTGGGGACTCCAACTGGTACATCTATCTCAGGATTAGACCACTCTGAAGTAAGATGAACCAGTGACTCTGTTGGTCTATGTAAAAAAAATTCTCACAATGAATATAACATCACTAAAAATAACTGGTTAAGACTATAGATGCAAAATCTAGGTCATGAGTCATATAGTTCTGATGATGTGGCCTCAAATAACATGAAAAATAAGTAATCACGACTTCCATCTACATAATGAAACAATTGATCCATGTTCCAGAGGTATAAATAAAATACTTACTACTCAATTCCATCCTCTAGTTGCATTAAAATATGAAAACAATTCAACATATATGTCAGCACATTAAAGGCACCCTAACACTACTCAGTCTTGGTAAATTGATACCCCTTATACCTCAGTGTGGTCAAAGGGGTTTGTATCCTTGAAAATTATACCATGAACCTCTTATAGTCCCATTCTAAAACTAGAAAACCTTTCACCTACAACAATCTCTTATGTGGTTCCCATGTATGTCCTATATCAATCTTATACAAATACATAGCTAAACCATGATTAGAAATAAAATTCTTGGGAATGTGAACCGTACAAATCCATAAGTATATTATGACTATTTCACTGGGAGTTGTTCTAGGACCATCTTGAAATTCTCTACATACTCCTCCTCTAATGCAGAGTATATGAATATGTCATCAATGAAGTAACCTAAGATGTAGTGAAAGTATGGATATAAGATCTGATTCATAAGATCAATGAAAATGGTGGGAAAATTCACCTCACTAAAAGGAATCAGCATGAACTCATAGTTTCCATAGTGACATCAAAATGTATTCTTCATAATATTATCCTCATGAACTCTCAACTGTTCATATATATACCTATGATCAGTCTTTGAGAACCAACTCAATCCTTTCTACTGGATGAAATTTTTTTCAACCCTCAACAAGGGGTACTTGTTCTTGATCATTACCTTATTCAAGAAATGACAATCAAAATAAATCCTTGAACTCTTTTATACCTTTTCCACAAAAAAAATCATATCCTCCCAGTGGTACACATTATGAATGTTAAAACAATTCTCTCAAAGGTTATCCAACTACTTCCATATCTCCCAAAGCTTGATAGGGCCATCCAATGTACCAAATAATATATTAGTGTAGTCCTAATGTGCAATTAAATGAATAACTCAATATCCCAGGATAGAGGTATTCTGAAGACAACATCATGGAATATTTTTATATAATCCTCCACTACCACTATAAGATGGATTATAGAATACCCTAGTACAATAAAAAATAAAATATCTTACTAATATTAGAGGAGTTACATTTTCATAATCATGAACCTTACATTCTTAGACATGGTATTTCTCTCCACCAAAAAGGAGAATCTCATCCCATGTGGAAATTTTAATATAACTCTCATATAATGATAATCAATCATGGAAATAACCATGGGAAACCAGTCCTTACCCAATATGATGTCATAAGGATTAATTACAACAACCGAGAGGTATCATGAAAGCTCACTCCACCCATGAAACCTCTAACATCAAATTGAACAGAACTAATCTACTACACCTTGACACTATCCTCTTTGGGTGGCACTTACTCACCAATGTCGCTTTAAATCACATCATAAGAGAAAGAGTCCTTATGGGGGAAGAATTACACTTCATTTCATGCATGATGTCACATTAATTTCACTAACACATGGAACTATAAATTCCCTGCAATTTCAAGAATTATTCTATCCATTAGGACCACTATCTTATTAGTAAGGGTCCTACTCAAGGACAGAAACCCAATACATCACTTAATGAGAAATATATATTACCTATGAGGTTGTAAGAAGGTACTTTAATCTGAATAAATGCTCATATATATCTACAAAGGGTTACATCAATGGGAATCTGGATGAAAATACCCCACCGGTTCTCTATTACACCATAATGAATACAAGTTGTGATTGTGTCCATCAAGTCATTTTGGGTCCTCAAAAGACAAAAAACAAAGACCACTACCTTGATCCAATCCTCCACTACCAAATGGTATATGACACTATAGAAACTAATAGGCCTCTATCCTTGTTTCTTGTGAAAAGTGTTATCCCTACACATATAATCATCCTAACATGATGAATCTATCTACTACTCATTAAGTAGAAGAACTCCTCTAAGAACACATAGAGTAAACAACTCATGAATCATCCCCTAAATAGAGGCATAATTTTTCAACTATTCTTCATCATGAAACTATCTCAAAATACTAGTTGGATGTCATCATGAAAGAATCATGGGAATGGTAAATATGTATCTTGGTCAGGAGAATGTCATACAAGATGATTAAAGAAGGATATAGAAATAAAATCACCCAATATTATATGATGCATGTACTACTAGGTCCACGACAAAATATTCCTCATAATACTAAGTCAACAAGTAGGTTTTCTGAGTCTTAGTGTATGGATACATCAACCACCACACAAAACATTTATTCCTTAGTCTCAGAGCTAATCTCAAGACACTCTATTACCATTTCCCAAAGTTTCTATCCAATCCTCACAATAATCCCATCTCCAAATTCCAATAAGAAGAAAAACCTCATTTGACACCATATTGACATGACCTTGCCCACCAAGGCCTGCCTGGCTAGTAGTATTCCATGTGAGATACACCAATACCACCAATAATATAAAAAGTGATGAAGAAATCACTAAATAGGAAAAAATTAAATGGGAGGCCTTAACATAATGTACATTTATGAACACCAACTACCAACTACTTGCAATTGTCTGGAAGTTAAATTAAATACTAATCATCAAGAGTATAAGAAATGTATGAAATAACCTATATGAAATACATATAAGAGTAGAGCAGTGTTAAAAGATGATATTAAGGGGAAAAATACATGTCTGACTAGAAATAAAGTTGGGGAAACCCAAACTGATGACAATTATGAATAGTGGAGTGATGGAGAACCTTACTCCGGTTCCAAGAGTGTAACCATAGAAAATGGTAAGTGTTTCCATTTACTACTAAGCTCCACTAATACATGTTCCACCATATTCACTACTAATCTATAGTTTAACTACATAAGATATTACACAGGTTGGAAAATACCATGAATGGATGAGTATATAAATACCAATTGGAATTCCGCAAAAACCACAAAGGGGAAGGAATAATCAATATTACTATCAACCTGTAAAGAAAGAGGGTGAAACAACCTAATAATAATATATTCTCAAAGAAACCCCTTGTGAGAGAGAAAAGGGGATCTCTATAAACAACAAAGCTTAGAATGAAGAGTCTACTCATATATCTAAAGGTCTCATCATTGATACCAAAACAACATGGATAAGAATATAAGATATAGGTTTGAGAGTTTTCACCTTTTCATTATGTTTCATGTATTAGGGGTCATTATCTTCTATCCAAACATTATGTTTGATATCTCAAGAATTCATATAGAGGGCATACACCTCTCCAATTCACTCCACACCCGAGGAGAAGTTATATCTAGTGGGGGACTCGCTCCCTGCCAGAACTCAAAGATGTGGTGTTCCCTCCATAGATAAGGGTCATGATACCTATATAGTATTGGGGTTTCCCACTCTACAAGTGTAAATAGTATGGGGGACCCATTCCCTTTTGAGATAGGGGGTTTCCAACCCTAGTAACACTTCGATGATCACACTTGATCACTATAATAATATTAATTTTACTATGAAGTTTCCATTGAGCATCACCCTTCACTAGGTCTGTTCTTCTAAAATTCATTCCACCATCATGTCTAACATGGATAACAACTAAAAATGGACTACTTATGTGTCCAAATATGAAACCCATAGAAGCTCAAAAAAATACACAAGATGCTCATATTTAGTTCAATAAGATAAACAATAAATATTCTAAATGTCACCCATAGATTACCATTAATGTAAAAATGTATTGTGGAATTGCGATCTATGTGTAAAAACACCCAAGATATGAAATTCAAATGAAAAAATTAGAACTAGGTGATAAAAAAATTTCATCATATCTCAAATAAAATTCACTTCATGGTGAGACTTTTTTCATAAACCACACGCTAGAATTAAATACCCAATATTTGTCGGGAATCATCTACCTCAATATAGTGATCAAGATGTCATAAAAGAATTTTCAATCTAACATCATATGAAAATGTTATGTAAGAAACTAGATTCCAGAATAAAAAAAATCATATTATTATTGTGGTTGTTGTTATTATTAAATATATTACATAAAAATTGAAATTTTTAACCTCCTTTCCATCTTCATATATAGAGGTTCACGCACCAACCACTCAACCTTAGATCCATTTTCTTTTATAAAATAATTTTTTTTGTTTAATTAAACCATTTCAACTTCTTTATCCCCAATAACATGCACATAAACATATAACACTAACCATCTCCATCACATTGATCCATTATTTATGATATTCTCACCATTTAGGTGCAACCCCCCATCTCATATAGCAACCTCACCGAAGCCACCCTCGATGTCGGTGTCCATAGACCTAATCATACCTTATCTAAACGCTCTGAAACCGAGTAACATCCCTCACACCTCTATGGAACACCCACACCAACCATACATAGGCCAAACATGAACTGTAGTGTTCTACCCCCATCACATTCCAACCTCCACCTTAAAGGCGTCCCCGTTGCCACGTAATCACCCCCATGTCGATTCACATGTCACTTATCACCCAATATTATCCCCACCACACAATACAATTTCGATCACACCACACACTTTGATACCACCATCATACCTATACACCACTAGATGGAGACAAGGTAAGTGACCTATCATACATGATCAACTTAAAAAAATTTGATAGAGGAAAAATAATAAGAGAGAAGCAATGATCTGTCAATGAAGGATCATGATAAAAAACAATCTAGGGAATAAAACTATCTATCTATAGTTCATCAGGTCACAATAATTAGAATCTATGATGAGGTATTGATAAATTTAACAGGGTTATCTAAAATTAATATGATTAATTTATCCTAGTTAAGTGTCAATGAAAAAATAAATGAAAAATATTATAACTATATTTGATGAATAATCAATGAATAAAATAAATTACAAACAACCAACATGAGTTCATAAAAAATAGATTTCATCTCCCAATTCCGAAAGATAAAATAATAGGTATCAATGTGATAAAAATAATAATAAAACCTACGATAAAAATGGATCATTGATTATAGAATAATGTATCCTCTAGAGATAGAGTTGTTGGTAATAATGTGTTCATCATTCATCCCGTGATTTTCTACAATAGTTTTTCATCAATACACATTCTTGATATTCCATCATTGATGAACTTGTCCTTCACTTCAAAAAAATCTCATGATTATGAATATAACCCTGTAACATTTTCATAATGATGTATTTAGATAGAGGTAATTAGGTTTTATTGGAATTTGAGTAAAACTAAACAATTAAATTATTTAATTTTCTTAACACACCATCGACGGTATCTTTTGACCTAATGTCCAATGTCGACCCATTATATTCCATTTTTAGTTTAAAATCATGTTCTAGAGACAATGGTGATCTCAAATTTCAAATTTGAGTTATCAATCAGTGAAAGACCCATTTGTTTCATAAATATGTGTTCATGTAATATAATATATTTAATAATTTAAATTTATCAATAGAGGGCCTCCTAGATCCATAGAATATCACTATAAATCAGCTCCTGAATCTGAATATATTCTTTAAAATATTCCAAATTCTCAAAAAGAAATAACATAGTAATTAAAGAATAAAATTTGGCTATGATATTCATGGAGATAACATAATTGATGAATGGAGGAAATTGTATACAATACTCGTGAGCATTAAAAACATGAATATGACTCTGAATGAAATGAAGTCATGTATTATGAAACATGACTACTGATTGCATTATAGAGATATCACATGAAATATCAATTTAATGAATGAAGGAGAAATATTTTTATACACATTCACATCAGAGTATGTAGGAATGAATATGTAGAACATCATACTATATGAATCACTTGATTCATGTATCCTGTATTATTTGAAAATAATAATTTGGATATAGAATACTAAAAAGATACAACATGCAAAACACTATTGTTCTATATCATTTTTCTATAGATACTACTAGTTCAAATAGGTCACAAAAAATGATATATTGCTTATTTGTTTCATAATTTTATCTAATATAATGGTAACTGGTTTATTCTGGATGGTTTATCAATTTAATATTAATCATTACATTCAATTGAATATTAAAAAGATTTTTTAAGCAATTCTTATATAATTAAGCTATAATAATGATCATATTTTTTTAATAATATCTTAATTTATCAAAAGAGTTGTGATATTTTGAAAATTTAATGTTCTATAGATTTAAATAAAGATTAAATTTGGAAATTAACTTAAAAATATATGGATGTTGTTTGATAAATGAAATATGATGAAAAATAATATGATGCCTTATAATATTTAAATAAATATTCAAATGTATTTATATTTTTCTATGGATAAAGAAGAATATATAATGGTTTTTCGATATTTGTAGAGGGAACTGTAGATTTTTTGGCTCATTTATTTTTAAAATATCTAATGAATGAAGATCCTCCCCAATAGATATATAATTTTCATTATATATATTTATCTTATATGGTTATAATGAAGTTAATATATAATATTCACCATGTACAAATGTGTGAATAAGTTTTACTCTAATTCTTTACTATTTTTGTACAATGTTAAATCATATTTTTTCAAATTGAAGAAGAATAAGAAGAAGAAAATAATGAAGAAGGATGCATATGAAAACTTTAATATCACATGTTTTTTAGTTTTACACATTAAATATCACTTATAGAAACGTTTTATTTAAAACTATACCATGAAGTATTCTCTATTTTCATTAGGAATATTTTCTTCTATCTATTGTTACTTTGAGCAATTTGATGGAACTACTCAAACTGTATATCTCATCCTTTCAGGTTAAGTGAAAACTATTTTCACACAATTTTAGGTTAAGTTAAATATGCTTGTACATAGTTGTTGATGGAGGATTCAACTACTTCTACTTAGTTTTCAAGGTCCATAGTTAAAGGATATGATGGCCTAGAAAAATCCTTATTACACAAATTATCAGTTTCTTACACTCAACTATTTGATACCCAATAAAATGATTAGAATAAAAACCAATATCAAATATAGTGTTGGTGGAGAGGACTAGGGGATATGTCTTGTATCCATAAACCTGCATAAAAATATTTTTTTCACTAATATTTTATATTACATTTTTCTTGTGTATTAATTGATTAATGATAGCAGATATATTCAAACATATTTTAAGAGGTAACATTAAATTAGAGAAATATTTTTAAAGGAATCAATTCACCCCCATGTCGTTTTTATGAAATCCATTGGATATCATGTGGTATTAGATAATTTTACTCATAGTTTCATTAATTCATACATAACATTCAAGATAGAAATATTAATAAAAAATAAATATGAGAAAAAATAATGTTACATAAGGGATGTTGATGATTATAGTTCCCTATTCTAATGGTGATAGTTTTGGTTACTTAAAGTATTGAATTATTATTTACATAAAAAATCTTGCAATGAATGTTTAATTAAATATGGGGAAACCATATAATATTTCTGGTGGTAAACATGAATTTTGGAATATTTCTTAAGAAGTTATTGCTGATCTCAATTCAAAAAATATGAATGATATCATTTATGGATTTATATCTTATGAACTTGAATGATATTCTTAGTGTTCTACAACATATAAGATATAGGAAACCATTTTTGTTTCTTATGAAGACAATCATAATTTCAAGTAATTGAGGTAAAATACTACTAAAATAAATTTTGATACTTTTAGGATATTTTATAAGGAAATCATTACGAAAATGAATGGGACAGTGACTAAATATTAAAAATATATTGCGACTTTGGGAACTGTTATTCTAGAAACAAAATAACACCTTGAAATTTATAATAGATACAAAGTCTAAAAGGAGTTGTATATATTTCCCTCTTGGATAGTATAAACCAATTATGTATTAAAAAATTATAATTCTTATTCGAACCCTTGAAATATTTGAATATAAAATCTATGTTGAGGAGGATATATATATTTTTCAATATGAAAAATATGCCTCATTGGATTTCTATAACAAAATGTAAATAAAAACATTTTCATTCATCTGATAATGATTCTTGTAGATTATATTCAAATGGTGAACATCAAAAAACTTTCTATAATATTTTGTAAGATACAAAAGTGGAGACAATACAATGGTATGAAAATAAATCAATGTATGTTAGATGTTATAAATATAATAAAAGTGTAAATTTGATACCTAGATTTCATCACATCAAATCTAATAGGAAATCTATAATTTCATATTACAAAAGGAAACTAAATAAATATATGAAATCAACAAAGAGTGCTTCTACGGACTCTAGTAGTGGTTATTAATAAAACTCTAAATCTAATCATCAAAATAAAATGGTAAATATATGTTTTATTGCTCAATGTGAAGAGGTATATTCTCTTTTATCTTTTAAATATTAATTTGAAAATATTTATTTTTATGAGATAGATAAAATTATTTTATACTAGATGATTAATTTGATATTTCAAAAAATTAGACGAAAATAATATAAAATCATATGATATTGTTCCATTTTAAAATATAATTAATCTAAATAACTGATTGATTTTAATTAAAAATATCATAATTATACTTCAAATTAATTTCATGGTAATATATAATGAATTGTTAGTAGAAGTAAAATCTATTCAATTTGATGTAGGGGTATTTAATAATGGTGAAGATTCTATAAATAAATTACTTCCTAATGTTAAAGGGGATAGAAGAAAATTGGGACGTGGATATAATGTTGAAAATCCTAAATTATATATAAATTATTTAGTGTGTAGTGAAAATAGAAAAAACTTGTCTATTGTTAATTATTTTTATTGAGGTATCTTTGTACATTTTGTTTTTAGATGCTCTTTTAATATTCCTAGATTTTTTAGTGTTATGTAAGCCCAAGTTTCTAAATATATATCAATAATTCAATCTAGTATTTTGGGATTTAGTAAACCTAATTATTGACCTATGTCCTTAATTGTGAAAAATGATCAACACAAAATTATATAAGAACCAAACGACGGTCATATTTTATATTTTATAAGAAATATTCCACAATGACATAAATGTTAAACCTTATGGTGGATTATCAACATATGATGAATTATTAGAATAATTTTCTTATCAAAATTGATGGCATACATGTTTATTTTAATGAATAATTCAGTGGATACATGGTTATATCATCAAATGAATTATTGTTTTTAATAAATTCAAAAGGTGAATCAACTATTTTAACGAGTGGAGAAGCTTTTATAAAAGATTAAAATTTTACATTCTAATTTATATGTTACTATAGTAGTTATTTTTATTTTTATTTCATTTAAACACCATAAAATTTATATATATGATTACCTTTAAATGAGTTAATGTGTTAAATTGCATGTTCCATATACAATACCGAACATAAACAAATAGAAATACATTTAGACCATTAAAACCAATCCATTGAATTCGTATGGATGAATAGGAGTAACCACATTTTGGGATATTTATAAAAATAAAATAAATGATACTTTTAATGTCAATAAATTAAATTATTATAGCTAAAATGAATAATACATTCATTTTATACATAGAAATTTATTTTTATAATAATTTTATTTTTATGTGATATGAATTTATATTTAATGAATATTGTGACTAATGATAATAAAATATATTTGATATAAATAATTGGTTAATATTAATATTTTTATTAAATAATAGGAAATTCGAATGAGAATGTTTAATATTCTGAAAAATATATGTTCATATAAAAACATGTTTCATTATATCTCACCTTTTTATTTAAAATATAAATTTCAAAAATTTATAATTTGAAATTAAAAAAATGAAATTTATTTTTGATTAATCATTTTAATACTTTTTTAAGATTATTTTTTTATTTATTATTAAAAGGATTATTTATTTGTTGAATAGTGGAAAATATATTCCTGGAAAAATTACCTTTAGGTCATTATTAGTATACATGTATTAATTATAAATTCATGAAACATTTTAATACATAAAATTATTTTATTAGGGAATTTCTAATTTTAAAATTTTGGTTTTAATTTACAAACCAATGTTATCTATTTTATAATGTATGTAATATTTTTTCAATAATTTATTTTATTACATAATATATTTTATTTTATGATTTATTTGTATCAAATTTATAAATTGAATTAATTTTAATGGATTAAAATTTATAATTAGTTGGAACAGATTATTTAATAAGGACCACATTGTTTTTTGGCATATATATTATGTTACCTTAGGAAAAAAACCAGCAAAATTGGTAAAAGATACAATGGTAAAAGTAATAATTCAGGGGGTAAAGGGAATAAAAAATGATAGAAACTTGTCTATAACTAAGTTTATGATGTGTGTCTGAACCTTATCTCTTCCAACTGTACATTTGTTTTTGAATTTGGTTATCCATTTGACATGATTAACATGTGTTCCATTTATATTAAGTTTAAATATTTACAGAGATATCGTACTCACCTCTTATAAAAGGGCATGTCACCACCCCTTAAATTCGCTCAAAAAATTTTTATTTAATCATCAAACCCAACCATTATTTAATTGCACATACTAATATTTCACTATCTTAATCTTCTAATCCTTTGATATTATCCTATGTCATCCATTTCCAATGGATCTTACAAGGAAATCTCAACGTGTTCAACATGAGTTCTCATTTTTATATAACTTCATAATTTTCTATTTTTCTTTCAAAATTATAATTTTCAAATACCTATGTAATTGAAATCATAAATGTTTTACATAATGAATTTTATTATTCTCTATAAATAATCGATAACACCATTTTCCCTTTTTAATTATGAAAAAAAACCATCATTCGTATATTTTGGAGACTACCTCCTCCACGATAAAACAAATTTCATTTTCCTCCACCACCATACAAGGATGATATAAAAGGTGAATTTAATAAATAATTTTTATATATATTCCCTTTTTATTCTAAAATATTTTACCATATTACACATTTCTCTTATTCAATGGAAAATGAAATTATCAACCATGCATATATGCAGACAGCAGCCTCCTTCAAATGATTGATTTTCATTTTTATTTTCCTCATAGCCTTACATGGATGGTCATGAGGATGAGATTAAATAAGAAATATTATTATTAAAATATCATTAATGTTCTGGTGATTTAAAATTTATAACCTATTAATGATATGATTAATAGATGTTTATCATTATTTCATTCAATTAAAATTAGCGAACTAAGAGGAAAATTATATCTTATTTATAGATAATTTATTTATATTAACTATACAGTCTTAATATTTACAATTAATTATAATATATCACAAAAATAATCACCACATAACGCCATTATGTTTCTGTTAAAATGATATTACAACTAAAAAAACACAATCATCCATTAATCAAGGTAGATTCATTTTGGGTTGGTTTAACAACCTACTTGAACAATACAATGAATTTATATCATAAATGACAATGAGAAATTATTTCAAAGTATAATATAACATAAATATGAAAATATATTTTTTTGGTTCTAATAAGTTTATATAAAAATTTAATTCATTAATTAAAAAACAACTTTTGTTTGTTTAGCATCATTGAAACATGCTCATCACTAATTTAATATTCATGGTTTACTTCAAAAACTACAATGAAATGAAATTATATACTTTATAAATATCATTAAACATCTATTAAAATACCTTTAATTGTCTTGGAATGATGGCATTTTTAACAAGAAATAATATCAACAATGATTTTACAAACCTAGTTTAAAGCGATAATGATTACTCGCACCGAGTATTGAAAATATGTAAAAAAATACTAATATTTATATCTATGATTGATTTTAAATGATTATTATAAATGGTTATAGTTAGGAATTTTTTTCATGGGTATGTATATAATTATCATAATTTAATTATTTATGATGTTATTACTAGTGCAGAATAAATCAAGATTGAGGTAGCGGTTTCATCACAAATTCATCTATTATAGACATGTTTGATATTATGAAAAAAATTTCTTTTTTGTGGTTTATATACAATATATTTGAGATATCATATCATGACTAAAAATTAATCACTATATTTTAATTTCAATTTACATCCCCCTCTTTCAGGGGGTTTCAATTTGAAATTTTCAAAATTCATAATGGGTTTTGTGTTCTAAATTATGATTCACTGAGACATGATACATTTTATGCACCGTGTTATCTTTATATGAATTTATATTGATTTTATATCACATAAATCTTCTATACATTATTTCCTTGTAATTAATGATTTAAAATAACACATATCAATTTATTTTCATTAAATTTATTTTAACTCAAGTGCTACCCATGTCATAAGAGTTTTTGGTAAGTCAACTTCTATTCACTGAGTTATGATCATTCACTGGTAATTATTTAAAATAATTTGGGTATGTTATGTCCCTATATTGTATTATGTGGTATTATATAATTGAATAAAATTTGACCACATAATATCCTTTTTTATTGTTTCATGTTTCATGGAGAATATTTCTAGTAAGGGATATTGGCCAATAAAATATTCTTTATTTGAGTTATAATGATTAATCTGGAATGTTTGTATTCCAGGCTTGTGTTTAACCACCATAGTATTTTATTATCTTTTAATTTATATTTATATATATATATATATTGGAAAAATATTTTGTTACAAAAAAATGTTTTGTTACACATTTTACAATGTGAGTTTTGAAAAATAGGTGTTTCAAAAATAATAAAATGGGGTTTTAATCTCAAATTCATATGTTTTGTCTTAATCTCATAATTTATCCAAGATAAACATTATATATTTTAAATCAAATATTTTTAAATATTAATTTTAAATGTTTTGAATGTTTTTTAAGTTAACCTTTTATGAGAAATTCATTTGGAGGGAACCCATAACATTTTATTTTATGTTAATATTAAAAATGATTTCTAAAATATTTTTTTGTGTTCACTTCCATTTCCAATTTCATTATAAAATTTATTTAACCTAATATAATTTTCTCACTCTTTATACTGTAATATATATTATTGTTTTGGGAAAACAAATCACGGTACCAAAAATCGCATTTAGGATCCCTTCTTTGGTAGCATCAATCAAGAATTCTTTTGCAAAGATATTTTTCTTCAATATAAACATCATTCTATGGTTCTTTTATTAAACTGGGGATGCTTTATTTTAAAACCACCCACATTATTTATCTTTATATATTATGATCATGTTATTCTACCATTTAATTGACAATATACTCATTACCCTATATGGTGTGAACATCTCATTCTAAAATTATAGACTTACGGATGATCATTGAGAAAAAAAATTATTTATTGACATGGGTGAAATGATTAGGTATTATGTATGATGTTATTCAAATATGGATGATTATTTCAAATTTGGTTATAAATTGTTTGACCATCCATCTTCTTCTTTTGGATGGGTTATTATCATGTTATCTTGTTTATTAAAATTGGGAAAATTACTGTTATTCTTAATTATTATTTATTGTTAACATAGGTTGATTATGTATTGATATTACAATTCTTTAATTATATGTATATTGATGTATTTATTTAGAAATAGGTTCTTTAGGGTAAGGTATGAATAATATTTTGACTCTTATGATGAATTCATTGGACGTAATCAGGTTATTTGGGGGTTTCCAAATTATATATCCTTGTGATGCATAAATATGTCTTGTGAGAGAGAATAGTTTTGATTTATTTTTTAACTATTCTAATAATAGGATAATATCATAGAATAAGGCCTTGATAACATGTTTTGATATAAGATATTATGAATTCCCTCTATATTAGATTAGTGTTGTTTATATATGTTCTTTAATTTATTCTTATGGATATAGAAATATCTAAATTTTAGTTGATTATAGAATTATTTGGATTATTTATTTCTACAACGTTATGTATACCATGGTTATGTTTTTATAGATATTTTTATAGGTTTCTATTAATGAGCATTTGAGATAACCCATTTATTTTCTTTACATTACTGAGGTTATATGTTAAATAAGTACACATGACATGTTTACCAGGATAGTACATGTGGACGAATATATGGGAGATATTGAATATTTATAATTAATTTAAGAGATTCTTATATATAATGAAAAAATGTCTTTATTTATGAATGACATGGGATTTATTAGTTTTAATGTTCCATAAATTCTTTAAATCACTAAACCAAAAACTATCATTGAGATGTAAGAGAAACAATGATCATTATTTATTTTTTAATTATGGATAGTTATATCCAATATTTTATATCTAGTATCCAAGTGAGTATAGAAAGTGAGTTTAAATGAAACCAAATCTGGGAGTGTGAGTCTAGGGCATCACAATTGCTATCAATTTAAAGGATTAGATATATTTTTAGATTAGGATGTTTCTTGAGGGAGATTTATGGTTTGATAAGTTATGGTTGACCATAATTTCAAAGGAATAGGTAACCATTTGACATAGTATATGATTCAATATTAAGGTAATAATTCACATTTTATCTAAACACAACCCTAGGGATAATTCCATGAAATATATCATAGTATAAGATAACATCTCAAGGTTTTGGAAGTCTTGTGTATGTAGTTTTCCAAAAAATTGCTTCCTTTTATGGAAACTAATAATTGGATATCTATAGAATAGATGCATCTAGGGGTAATCACACAAATAATAAATTTATTTAGTGTTAATGTTTTCTTCAATCATTTTCATGATCAATTGGTCTAAGACTACACACCTAACTAGTAATTCTGGGGGATAATCTTTGGAAAATCACATTCATTTTTATATCAATTTTTATGGATTTGAATATGTTTATGTTTAATATCCCAATTTTAAAGTGACTATAAATTTCATGTATTATAAAATATATATTCATAATTTATGGTACATATTAATTGATTTGTTCTTTCCTGGATATTTGATAAGTAAGATTTTGAGAGCATATATTTAAAATATTTTTGGGTTTATAATATTCTAGAAATGTTTAGGGTAATTTTGAAACAATATTTTTAGTATTAGGTTAATAATTATGATAAAAACCAACTCAATGTGACATATGTTGAACTATGAATAGTATAAGTTAAATTGAGAGTGATATAGGTTGAACAGAGTCTAATACAACTTGATTTGTATGAAAAATATTCATACATTATAGTGTTATATGGTGATACGTAATTATGTTAAATTTCCTATGGTTATTTTTGATATTAATATTATAATTATTATCATGTATTTTAACTATTTTGGTATTAGTAATGGAAGAATCAATAAGGAACTAATTTAAAAATGGATTATGAAGACAATGTAAAAATTGTCCCAATGAACAACCCAATGGGATAAGGGTTGGAGTGAGAAATTATATGGTTATTCTAAACTGGATATCAATAATTATGATTAAAAAAATTGAACATATTTGAAATCCCAAACATAACAAATAATAGAATGATAAAATGTCCTATAAATTTGGGTGAAAAATATGATGAATGAATGAAGATTCAATTTCCAATATATAAAAAATTCTGAAGGAAGCATGTGGTAAATTTCATTAAAAGGATAAGTAAATTGTATATTTGTGGCGATGAGGGTCATCAAAATCAAAAGTATAATTCAATGTGAGAATTTATAGAAATATGTTACTTCAATTTCAAGAGAGTTAAGAATCATGTGACCCAATATCCCAATCTCAGGGATAACAAGCTAAACAGTCACTAATAGCTATTAGAACAAGGAAAATCTTATGAAATTAATATTAATGTATTGGATAGTGTGTTTTTAATCAAGATTTTCTAGAGTCCCATTTCATGTAATGTTTCACCAACTACTTGATATTGAGTTATAAATAAAAAATAGCATGTGGTATGATGGTCATATAACTAATTTTCACTGATTGTGAGAAGTTAATCCTTATAGAACTATTTCATATTAACTAATTGGAATTATATGGGATATTTGGAATATGGTAACCTTATTTATAAACCTCTTTTAATACTTTTTCATATAGATAAATCTCTTTTGACATCCTAAATAAATAGATGATCATCAAGAAGATTAATTTAAATTATCTGTTCCCTATACAAACCACTCTGATTTTATGATTCAAATTCATAATATTCAATTTATTTAATGGGGTCAAATGTAACACCTAAATATATTATTATATTATTATATTTAAATAATACTGTGTGTTTAATAGTTTTCTCCACAGAGAACACAAAACTAAAACAAAGCTATGTTTTTTAGATCATTAAAACCTCTCTATTGAATCATAATGAATGAATATAGTAACTACTTAATGATGTATTTATAGAAGATAAAATAATAAAACTTTTATTATATATTAAATTCAATTGGAAATGTTAAAATGACTAATATAGTCAACTTGTACATAGAAATTTTATTCTCTAAATATTTATTTTTGTGCGATATACATTTATATTTAAAGAAAATTGTGATTAATGAATATAAAATATACTTGATAAAAATAATTTTTTAATATCAATTTAGTTAAAAAATAATAGTAAGTATGAATTATAATGAATAATATTCTAAAAATCTTTTTCCCTTTAAAAATAGTTTTTCCTTATATCTCATTTTTATTTAAAAGTAAAATTAATAAAATTAATAATTCAAATTTTATAAAATGAATATTATTTTTGGATCTGTCATATTAAAATTTATTTCTGATTAATTTTTTTTTCCAAAAATAATAAAATTATGTGAATTGTGCAAAATATTGTTTTCACAAATAACATGGATTTTATAAATTTATTTGTATATAAATATGATTTCTAAATTAATTTATCATTTTATAAGAGAAATATTTATTTTATAAGAGTCTTTAATATTTCATAAATATTAGCTTTAATTAATAAACTCATATTTTATATTTTATAACATGATTAATATTTACTCAAAATTTGTTTTTAATATATTAAATATTACTATTTAAAATTTATTTTTTATTTTAAAGTTATTTTTTATCACATTTATAGATTGAATAAAATGAAATATATTAACACTTTAAAATAATTGTTTCCAAATTATCTAATAAGGGACACATTATTTTTAGGCATAATGATTAAGTCATATAATGGAAAAACAAGTTACCGTATTAAAAGATAAGATGTTGAAATTAATCATTCAACGGGTAATGGAATTAAAATATGATAAAACCATTTCGATAATTTATTGGGTAAATTATTATTTACCTTATATATTTCCCTTCAAATTATTTCATTATTTTGGAGCCACATGACATATTTAACATGTTTTCCTTTTATAATAAGTTGAAATATTTACAAAATTATCAATCTTACCACTTATAAAAGGGGCATGTCACCACTACTTCAAATAACTCCTAAAAAATTGGTTTCCTCCTAAAAACCTACCATTTTTGTTTTCTATATAGTACTATTCCACTCTATTGAGCTAATAGTCACAACATATTAGCATATGCCACTAATTTTCAAGGGATCTTGCATAGAAATTTAAAAGTGTTCAACATGAGTACTCATTTTTACGTAAATTATTCATTTTATATTTTCATTTGAAATTATATTTTCTAATACCAATGTAATTAATTAATTATTTTTTATATAATTAATTTTATTATGTTATGTTAACAATAAATTATTTTCTTTTCAATTTTCTATTATGAAAAAAAAATCGATCATTCGTGTGTCGTGCAGATTTCCGCCTCCAGAAAGCAACGTGTTTTGTTTTCCATAAACACCATAAAATAATCGTATAAATTAGGAATTTAATAATTAATTATTATATTTATATAATTATTGTTTTTTTGAAACATTAAACCATATTAATCCTTTCTCTCGTTCTATGGAAAATAAAATCGTCGATCATGTGTATGTGTGGTCTAACGCCTCCATAGAATAATGAAATTTTCATTTTTATTTCCCTAATTTCCTTACATGTTAAGTCATGACTAAGGTATTAAAGGATATATATTATTTTTACTCTTTTATTAAGGTTATGTTATTGAAAAATTTTCAACTTATTTATGATGTGATTAAAAAATGATTAGCATTAATTCAATCATTTAATACGAGAAAACTAAGAGGGAAATGGTATATTTTTTATAAGTAATGGAATATAATAAATTATCATCCACATATATTAAATGAAAATTCATATATATCAAACTCATAATATTGGAATAACATTTTTATGCTTCTGGAATAATGATATTACAACTAAAGCACCTCATAATCATTTTTTAATCATTGTAGGTTCATGTTTGGGACTGTTTAACCACATACTTGAAGAATACAAATAATCTATATCCTGAATGATTATGAAAAAACATTACAAGTATAATATTATATAAAATTATAATTTTTTTTAATGTTAATGTAATATAAAAATTTAACTCATTAATTAATAAAACACCTTTCATTCATTAATGATCATGAACACCTGATCATCGTTAATTTCATCTTCATGGGTTGTAACCAAAACTAACATGGAATGAAATTATACCCTTTATAAATATCATGGAACATCTATTAAAATAACATTAATTATATTTTAATGATTACCTTTCTATAAATAATTAATACTAACACAATTTTTACAAAACTATTTGAATGTGATAAAGTTTACTTACACCTAGTATTGAAAATGGGTAAAAAGTAACTAATATTTAAATGTATATTATTATTATAAATAAATAGTTTAAATTGATACAGTTATTAATAAGGTTATAGGGTATTTATTAATGAAATTTATTTAATTATTCACAATGTTTGTTTGATGTGCAGAATAAATCTTGGCTGAGGTAAGGGTTTTTATCTCAAATTTCTCTTTTTGATCAAGTTTGGTATTCAACATCTAATTTCATTTATTTGGTATATATAATTCCTTTTTTATATATTATATCATTAATTATATTTAATAATGGTATTTTAATTTAAATTTCAATCCATATCTTGAAATTTAATTTGATTTAAATGTTTTTAATAAATGTAAGTGTTTTCTTTGTCTCCGTTGGGATTCTTTGAGACATGATACATGTTATAAACCATGTTATCATTGTATAGAGTTATATAAATTTAATATCCTATAATTTTTTATACATTATTTCCTTGTAATTAATGGGTTAAAATATTCCAAATAAATCTATTTTATTCATATTTTTTCACTTCAGTGTTACCCTAGTCATAAGAACTTTAAGTATCACAAATTTCATTCATTGTGTTATGATCAGTCACTAAAAATTATTTTATATATGTTGGTTAAATTATTCACCTTGACCATAGTAAGTTGTATTATATCTATTTATTAATTTTTATCCTATAAATTCCTTTTCAAAATATTCTCGTTTCATTGAGTGTGTTTCCTAAATGGGATATTGTTAATTAAAATCACTTTTCATTGAGTAATGATGTTTTTTCTTTATCATTGATTTTTCATGCTTACTTTCAAAAACCCTAATATTTTATTATATGTTAATTTATATTAATATATGGGGAAAATATTTTCATATAAAATAATGTTTTTTATTCTTATAAAAATTTAGGTTTTCAAGAAAGATTTTTTGAAAATAACAAAAATTGTTTTTCATTTCACTTTCATATGTTTTACATTAATCTCGTAATTTCTCCAAGATGGGCATTATAAATTTAAAATGCCCTATTATGAATGATTAGTTTAAAAAGGTAATGGTATTAAAATATTTCTCACATCAACTTTTTAAGAAAATAATTTTGGAGGGTTGAATAACATTGAAATTTTTGTTAATATTAAAAATATTTTCTAAAAGATCCTTTATGTTTTCAATTAAATTTCCCTTTTAATTTTCAAAATGATTTTCCCTAATAAGGTTTTTTTCATTATTTGTAATCTAAAATATATCAATTTTTTCACATTTAACTCATGATAGAAAACAATACAATTCATGGTCCCTTCTTTCGGTGGTATCATTCAAGAATTATTTTTCAAGAATGTTTTTAATATAAGTCAACATTGTTATAGGTTAAATTTTTTAAACTTTTGATATAATATCTTTAAACCATTAACATTATTTCTTTGGATGTATTATGATCAGGTTATTCAAGTTTAGACATAACGGTATACTCATTATCCTATATGAGGTTAACATATCATATTATAAATTCATATTGGAGGATGTTCACCAAAAATGAATATTTTTTTATTAACTTGGTGAAAATTATAATGAATTTGTTATGATGTTATTCCAAAATAGATTATTATTAGAAATTAGACTATTTATTAGTTCACCATAAACCTTCTTCCTCAAGATAGGTTATGTTTAAATAATCTTGTTTATTAACATTTGGAAATGTAATGATATTCTTAATGATTATTGACTACTAACATGGGATGATTTTATATTGAAATTTTATATCATTCGTTATATAGATAATCATAGTTTCATTCAATAATTTGTTACTTATGTAATGGAATAAAATTTCTTGATTACTATGATATTGAATACATTGGACTTAATGAGGTCAATGTTGGGGATCAAAATTATATATCCCCTGATGTAACAACATTTTTCTTGAGATAAAACATGTATGGTTTTGATGTTTACATCTTCCCATAAAAGGATATTGTATTGGAATATATTCTTGATATCATATTTTTATATCCAGAATTTTCAATTCTAATTTATGAGATTATAAATATTATTGATGTCTATGGTTTAATTTTTTTATGGATATAGCATGTGATCATTTTTAGTTGACTATGAAATTATTCATATTATTTATTTTATCCATAATATGCATATCTAGATTATTTTTCTCATATCATATATTAAATATTTCCCTTAATGATCATTTTAGCTTAATCCTTTATTATGTATCTATTACCTAAGATATAAATCAAAGCAGTACATGTGAAACGTTTAAAAGGATCACACATGTATATGAAATTTTGGGAGATGTTGAATACATATTATGAATTAAGAATTTTATTATATATAATGCAAAACTGTCTATTGGATGAGAAATTCAAGATATTTATCAGTTTATGATGTATACTAAATCTAAAAATCTATAAACCTATAAATATTTTTTAGATGTAGGATATGAAATAATCACTATTTATTTTGTAATTATGGATGGTTGTATCATATACAATAAAACTAATATCAATGATAGTATATAAATTATGTGTTTTTGGAACCCTATCATGGAGTGTGGGTCTAGGGAATCAAAATTTTCATATTTTAGTTTATTTTTCATATGTTCATTGTATTTTCTAAAATATTTTATCATTTCAGAGGATGATATATTTATTTATGTTCTAAATTGTTAACATGATTGATTATTTTAACGTATGGTCATCATGAATGTTCTTTATATTTCTGTTTTTTTATATATTAACATGATATTATTTAAAAGTTAATTCAATAGTAATAATGAGTTAACTATTTCATCTTATGGATTTCTCACATGTTCTATAACTCTTTTATTATTTCATGTGTTGATCTATATTAATTACATGAATAGGTTTTATATATTTATTCTATGATTGGAGGGAGTTATCTTAAATAATAAGAATTTACATTAAAAAATTAATGTAATGAATTAATATATTAATTACTTATTTAAATAATTGTAAATCCTTTTGTAATTCATTGAATATCATTTAACATGTTTCATGTCTCCTTGATAAATCTTGGTTCTATATTTGTAAATGAAGCCTATTTTAAGGTAGAGTTTATATTTATTTTATATATAATTTTTATTATTACTTGTGTTTAGAAATATTTATTTTTTTTTATGAATGAATTTTAGTATTTTGATCGTGGGGGTTATTTCTGATTTCATTCTGTGTTATTTTTTATGAATCATGATACATTTTATTTTATTTATTATTTATTGAAAGGGGGTTATACGATTTCTTATCCGTTGTGTTTATATTATATTCTTTTAATAATTGGAGAATGTGGTTCTTATATAGTGTTATCTATTTTTATTTAATATACCCTTCAATATGTTAAAATTTTATATCCTTTGAAAAATTTAGAGATTGTATTTACATTATTCATGTTTATTATTTTTTAAATGGGGGGAGAATATTGAATTGATATGCCAAATTATTTTTATTTTTATAATAAATCCATTTCCAACAATCCACTACTTATTGATTGTGTGTTATTTCAATGTTACTTGAATTATTTTTATACTTACTTAAATTATAGATTACATAAATAATAAATAGGGAACTTAAATTATAACGGGATACCATAAGGTGTGTCTAGTTTTATTAGTTCTCTTTATTTTAATCGTAACATGATATACAAACTATAGAATTGAATAAATATTATTGAGTGAAATATATAAATAGATTATATAAATATTCTTCAACTATAAGGATTGTTGAATCAATCGTTTGGATCTTCAAAATTTGATCTAAATTCACTATATATTTTTTCAAAATTATTCATATTTATTGTTTAAATTTTTTGATTTATCAATTATATATTGATCTATATAAGTTGTATTGAGAATATAATTAAATAATTTTAATAATTATGAAATAATTTAAATTTAATTAAAATCTACTAGAATATGAATATGTTTTTTAGATGATAGAATTTTGGTATTAATAAGACATTATGAAGTTGAGTATTGATATTTATTAATATCAAAATTTCTGATTTTTGTAAATTAAATCAACCTTATGAATATTTGAATCGATCTTGTAAAGTTGAGTACAAAACCTTAAAAATAATAAAATTTATAATTTTTGGTATTTAATTCAACCTTATGAATATCAATATCAAACTTATGAAGATTAGAATATACCTTACGAATAGAAAAATCAACAGATTAGATAGGATTAACCATATGTGTTGGATCAGATTATACTAAATATACACAAGAAGAGGGTGAATTGGGACATTTCAAAAATCATCTCAAGATCGTGTTCTATCCTTTATCATTAATCAGATAGATTGATGGAGAAAAAATATGATGTGTCGAGACACACAATGTATAGTGTTTTGGGGAACAAAAGGCCCCTAGTCCACTCCACCAATTCTCTACTCCATAAGATTGGTGATTTTCACTATCTGGTCCACCTTTCTAGAGACCTTTCAACAACTGAGTACAAGCAGATGAAACCATAACAATCTAAGGAAAAACATAGCCCACTCACATAACCTACACAACTAATTATGAGAAGCATGTCACTAAAGAATAGAAAAGAATGATTTTAGTACTTTGAAAATACTTTCTAGATGTTCTTCACAGTTGAAACAACATGAAATTTATAGTAGATGGATTGTCGCCTTCAGAAAAAATAATCTCCACAAAAGAGTCATTCTGAATTGATCATGTTGCATTAAATATATAAATATAATTCACAACATTAGTAGTAGCAGATTCACAGTAGATCTTCGATGTTGAATGAGTGAATCTTCTATCGTGATTATTCTTCTTTAATAAACAGAGCTTTGTCGCTCCATTGAATCAGTATGTCTATGTTTTTGATAGTTTCTATTTTTCTTCCTTTTTATGAAAGATCTATTTTTACAAACCTTCTCCTCTCTTTTTCTATTTTGAAATTCTCATATATATAATAATAACGAGCACTTCTCCAGAAAATTTATATCCACAAAAGTCTCATTTTGACTCACGATATTCAAACATTTGAATTTATAGAGTAATCATAATTTCCTGTACGACTCGACATAAAAAGATCCTTTTAATTCGATCATAAACCATTGATAAAATAGCTTCGAATAAGTCAAAGTCACGCTTAAAAAAACATTAAATATTGCTTGAAATCATCCAAATAATCAGCCTGTTGATCATTACAATATAATATTGACTTTATACTCTCTGATGCCAAACATATGGTAGAGTTGTATAGTATGCATCCCTTGAATGTAACTTAGGTAAAAATGTAATGTTGATGATGTAGCCTTCACATGTAAGGTTTTCCACGTATGGTTGATCAAAAACATAAGGTTTAGGTCTCTTTCTTCAAACATAATGTTTATAACAGATCCATACTTTTATAAGCTTCCAAATGAAAGATACTTGATCCTTACTTTTCTAAGAACATATGGTTGTTTAAAAAAGTAAGGTTGATGAACCATACTTTTGAGAAACAAACGTAACATTTAACACTTACGTACGATTCTCCTTCCATACATTTCTCGTATCCTAAACGTAGGGTTACTTCCTAACGATGGTTTATTTTTCATACTTTGCCGATAACGAATGGTTGTCTAGACATACTCTTCTTTAATCTCATAAATTATACACCGCATTTTATCCTTACACTACATTTATCAATGTTGGGTATGAACTGTGTTTCCAGAATGTGCTAAAGAAAATCCCGAATACGTAGAGCATGAATAGTGATTCCAGAACGCGCTAAATGCGAATTCCTTGGAAATTAATTTTCGTTGTTCATGAATCAAAATATTTCATCTAGAAGTAAAAATATAATGAATAAAAAATTCCTGAAATATTCTTAAAAAATAAAATCATTAGAAAGTAATTATGGGTATTTGTGAGAATCAAAATTATCATAAATAGATAGAGTATTGTTCTCAACAATCTCCCCCTTTAAATAACAACATTATGTTTTGTTGAAGACAACTCTTCCTCAACAATCTCCCCCATTTTGATGATCACAAAACCCATAAAATAACCAATGAAATTAACATACAAAAATTAATTCCATATAGTTTTGAATTTTGAAAAAATAAATACAATATTTGATTTAAATTAATTTCTCTCTTTAATTTATACATTTTAATTTATCCCCTAATAAAAAATACATAAAATAAAATACACAAAAATTTTGTGTTTTTCCAAATTTCTCCCACTTTTTGTGATATAAAAAATAATGAAAAAATATGGAATATAACACAGATTAATGTTACATTGAACATAAGTAAATGCTATAATTAAATGTTTTTCAATTAGTAAATCTGGATTACTGGATTAGAAAAACAAAGACAATAAAAGAAAATAAACATAATGAAATAGATTTTCATTAAAAGTACAAAACTTATAAATACGGGAATCATGGTTTGTTTAGGGTTAAGATAAATACTATCAAATTTGAACGACTTCCTTGATTTCTGATAGCTTCTCCTTGAGTTCTCTCATCATTCCATCACCAAGCCAAACAATAAGATCCTAGTTTTTTTGAGTCATATGAATGTTTTATATGAGGTTGACACTGAAAATCTCATGTAGTATTTCTTTCTTCTCTAAAAATAAGGACAAAATCTCTGTGAATTTATTTAAGACAGATCTGATTCCTGGTTCATTTGAGGTTAGCTGATCAACCAAAAATTTCTGATTGTCTAACAATACAGATAAAGGAGAACTATTGAATTGATGATCTTGCAATCTGTCATTCATGTTTCTCATTGAATCTGTGATAGCCTGTAACCTTTTGATTAAATCTGGAGAAGTAACTAATCAACTAGCTTCACTAGTCCTAACAGATGCAATTTTTTTCTCCATAAATAATTTGAGATCTGATAAATCTGACTTCAGAACTGTTTCAGACATTAATTTTTCAACCGCTTTCAGCATATCCTTCATAAAAAATTCAACTTCTTTCTTAGAAAATATAATATTTTGTATCATCTAGAGTTTTAGTTGATCCTTTGGTAATGATCTCCTCAGATCAACATTCTCTTTCTCCACCATCTGCAAATTCGTGTAAATATTTTCAACTTCATCAGTTTCTGTTTCAGGGGTACTTTGTGCATGATTATACTTTTAAAAACGAAAGGGATATAAAAACACTAGGGATAAGGATTCAACATCTTCTTTCTCATTATCTTCTCTAATCGGTTGGTCCACATATTGTTCCTTTAAGTATTTTCCAAACTCTACCATATAAAAATCCGCTTGAAGAACTTATGTTTGTACTTCTGAAGGATTTTCATCCTCTATATAAGACAATATATATTATATTTGAATCTATTGATGAATTTCACCTTTATCTAATTGAGTACTGGAAACTTCTACTCTCGGAATGGCCTCTTGTTCAGTTTCACCTTCAGTTTCTAGTTCTATTCTATCAACTTCAATTCTTTCAGTCTCATCTTCTGTAACGGCCACATCCTATTATTGAGTCTCTCCATTTGCATCTTCTTGAATTCTAGATTGAATCTGAAGTCCTTACACATGTTCTGACCTCTCAATAATATATTCCTATTCTTTTTCAACAGCAGAATCTCTTAAAAAACTATAAGAGAGTAAATATATTGTTGTCAGTACTGGGGAAACAAGGTCCTATTTAAAAGTTCTTTTTCTTTGAGTCTGAAAGCCCTTTTGACTTCTTTCTTCTTGAGTGTCTTCAGTTTCAAATCTTATTCTTCTTCAAGCAGTGATTACTCTCGATTTAGCATGTCCTTATTTGGACTTAGCAGATTGAGCTTGAGCATTATCCTCTTCTTCCTCAGATCTTACTAGAAAATGATTCCCTTTTAATGTGCTCTAGAAATTGCCAATTTTTCATAATGTTCAAGGATTGAAAACCTTATTTTGATGACATCTTACTCTGGCATCCACCAGTCTCACCATATCCTTTCTGATCAAAAGTTTTGAAATGAATCTACCAAAAGGGTAGAAATTCATTCTGGCTTCACTATGATAGAAGTAACTCAGGTACCTCACAATGTACCTAGGAAAATTTGATTTTATACCACTGAGCAGAAGATACATTATGTACATTTTCGGATACAATATCTTTTCCATCTCTGACATTCTTGATGATATTCCTGTTTTTACAAATTTCACAAGAATCATCTGATCTGGTTCCAAATCCTTAACTAACATTTTCCTTGGGTAATTTGATCCAAACATAGAAGAAATATTGTATTCATATTAATACACATAATCTTTTAAATTTTTCAAATCAAAATGAAACACTACCTCCTGAGGGCCGTTCAGTATCTGACTAATTTAAATAAAAGAGATCGAAAATTACTAATCCTCTATTATAGCCAGCTCAGTGTTAGAATGATCTCCCAAATAGAATTGAACATTTTTAAACAAGTATCAAAGTTATAACTCATACAAAAATTATGTATTCTCACTATTGAATGTCTGTTTGAGATTCTGAAATTACCTTACATGTTTTATCAAAAACTTCATCTAAAACAGACATTCTAAATCAATCACCTTTCCCTGTTTGATTTTCCTTCCTTCTGAGCAATGTTTCTTGGCATTTCTAGTCTCAGCCTCATCATCTCACTTACTCAATGACATTTATTCAAGAATCTCTAAAGGATTGGAGGTTAGGGTTTTAGAGGTTTGAATATTAGGGATGAAAATAAGTGGTACAGTTTCATGGGTTCGAATGGGTTTTGGTGGTAATGAAATGGTTCAGAAATAAAAAGGTTTCTAACAACCAGGATTCTCGTGTTTTCATTAATCATTAGATATATTTTCAATGTATAAAAAATTGGTTACATGGGGAAAATAAAAAAAACTTATTCTATTCGAAAAACAAATAACTAAATTATTTTAAAAATTATTAAAATAAAGAAACAACATGGTAAAATAAAACTTTATTTAAAATTAAATAAACCTAGACCCCCCTTAATAAAATCAAACCTTGCAGTGGGAAGTGGTTTAGTAAAAATATCTACTAATTGAATTTTAGTACTTAAAAATTCCGATGATATATCCTTTTTAAGAAAATAATATATTAAAAAATGATGTCTTATATAAACATGATTAGTTCTAGAATTTTTTATAAAAAATTTTGAAATATTTGTAGCACTAGTATTATCATGTAAAATGGGTGTATTATTAAATAAAATTCCAAAATTAATAAGAGTTTTTTTTCATCCACAACACTTGTGCACAACAACTGTCAGCAGAAACACATTCATCCTTAGCTGTTGATAAGGCAACTGAATGTTGTTTCTTATTTGACCATGACAATATGGATTTCCCTAGAAATTGACAAGTACCTGAAGGGATTTTCATATCTAATCTACAACTCCCAAATTATACATCTGAATATAAAATCCAATTAAAATTAGATGTTTTGGGATAATGAAGAGATTAAAAATAGTTCCTTTTAAATATCTAAAAATTCTTTTAAAAGCAGTTAAATGAGATTATTTAGGATTTGATTGAAAACATACACAAATACATACTAAATACATTATATATGGCCTGATAGCAGTATGATATAATAATCTACCAATCATACCTCTATATAACTTTTCTTCAACTGATTTTCGAGTTTCATCCAAATCATGTTTTATACTAGTACACATAAGAGTTGTATATGTATTTCTATTTTCAAGTCCAAATTTCATTAATAAATCTATAATGTATTTTATTTTATTCAAAACATTTTCAAAATTGTTTTGAAAAATTGGAAGTCCTAAAAATAAATTTAATTCTCCCATCATACTCATTTCAAATTCTTTTTGCGTTAACATTGATGACTCATGACAATGTGATTTATTAGTTGATAAAAAAGTTACATCATCAACATAAATTTGAACAAAAAAAATATTATTATTTATAATTTTCTTAAAAAGTGTAGGATCTTCCATTCCAATAGTAAACTCATTTTCAAAATAAAAGAGCTTAATCATTCTTAGATAGCTCTAGGTGCATGTTTAAGGCCATAAAGATCTTTAGTATGTTTAAAACCATAATTTGGTTTTTGAGAATTTTCAAAACTAGGTGGTTGCTCAACATAAAATTCCTCCATGAAATAACCATTTATAAAGTCACACTTAACATCCATGTGAAATAATTTAATGTTCATAGGATATTTATAGGCTAAAAGGATTCTAATGGCTTATATTCTAGCTACTGGTGCAATGGTCTCATCATAATCTATACCTTTTTCTAGATTATATCCTTTTGATAAAATTAATTATTTATTTATAGTTATTATTCCTTGATCATCTTGAATATTTATATATAACCATTTGGTTCCAATCATTGGATAATTTTGTGGTCTTTAAACTAATTCCCAAGCTTCATTTATTTTGAACTTATTTAATTATTCTTGAATTGCTATCATCCAGCTTTCATCATCTAAAGCTTATTCTATATTCTTGGGTTCTAATTGGGATTGAAAGGCAAATAATTATACAAGATTCCCTATATTTCATTTAGTTTTTATTCCTATGCCTATGTCACCTATTATAGTTTATAAAGGGTGATTCATTAGGGTTCCAGTCTATCTAGGTAGTCCACTCATAGGGTCTTCAGTATCATGTTCTTCTGAACTGGACTGAATTTCATTAATACCTTTTTCAAAATCAATTTTCATGTTCTCAAGTCACATTTTATCATTAGATTCATATTCATCCATTTAATATATCATATTCCCAAAGGGATCAGATTCACCAAATTTCACATGAACTAATTCTTCAACAATCCATAACATCTTATTATAGACTCTATTAGTATCATATGAAAATTCATTCATCATATTTTTGATCAAACATACCAATATTGTCCTTGGTGTTCAAGATGTAAACCCTGCATCCAAAAACCTTAAAGTAATTTACTTTAGGTTTTATTTTATTCCAATGTTCATAGGGTGTCTTTTTCAAAATAGTTCTAATTAAAACAATATTCATTATATATTAGGTTGTGCCTACATCTTCTACCCAAAAATAGGTAGGAATACCGTATTCATTTTGCATTGTCTGATACATTTTCTGAATTGTATTATATCTTCTTTCATCAATTAAATTTTGTTGAGGTGTTCTTGGTGCAGAGAAGGTGGGTTTAATACCCATATTTGATCAAAATAAATTAAATTCCTGATTCTCAAATTCTCCACCATGATCATTTCTTAATGAAATTATTTTAAATCCTTTTTCATTTTGAACACTTTTTCAAAAACATTAAATAAAGTAGAAGCTTTATTTTTATATTATAAAAAGAAAATCCATGTAAATCTAGAATAGTAATCAGCTAACACATATACATATAATTTACAAACCAAGCTTGCTCGTCTTAAAGGTCCAAAAAAATCTATATGGATAAGTTCTAGAGGTTTTGATGTAGAAATTCTGTTAATAGTGTAACGCCCCAACCCCAGAAGCCCAGAGTCAGTGCATTATTACATATCATTGGCATGATAATAAAAGATCTAGTCTCAAAAGACCGATTAGTTTAGTACCCTTGGAAGTACTAATACATTCATAAGGATTACATTACATTATAAAAGGGAAAACTACAACAACATTTTCTCCATAGATGATACTGAGATCCCAGAGACTATCCCTCGAGGTCCGTCATAATATACTTTTTTGCATCCTAGGAAAATAAAACATAGAATGGGGTGAGCTCAGATACTCATTAAGGATCACATTATAGCGGAATCTTTCATAAATAAGAATAAAAATTTAAGGCAGTGTATAAGAATTGGACAAAAGTCTTTTAAACATGAACTTTAGAAGAATATGGTAAAGATAAAATCAAATAATTTCATTTACTTATTCACATGGATATTATACTAGTATAATGATCCAATGAAATATCAACAACAACTTTCATAATGATGAAATGCATAATTCCAGATTATCATAACCAAATAGTCAGGGCCTTGTTCCAATACTAAAAATAAGATTTTGTCAAGGCCTTGTTCCAAGAAACTAGTTTGTCACATTAGACCTACCAATGCATCAATGAGCTATAGCGGGCTCCACCCGACACTTTCTAAGTCCAATGAATTCCTCATATGAAATGTTTGAAAAATAACATAAATATTCGTATTTAAACTAGTATACGAAATGTCAATACTTTATCTGCAAACCATGAATGGAAGAAAAATAACACATCCACATTCAAACATACTGCATTTGATAGAATATGGAAGATTGTATTGTATCATATTAACCACAATCGAGAATAATGAAGGATATTGACATAGATGAAAATAATCATCAAAACTATTAGTGGTAAATATCCCCCTTTTTCATGAAATGATTTAAAAGTCACACTATTTGTCATGAAGTCATTTAAAAACATATTTTTGAATCAAAGTGTCCCATACCACAAATAAACTTTTAAAGAAATTTTAACTTTGAAACATTAATTTCCATATAAATAAATCCTTAAAAACATTTTTAAAACATGTACATTAATGAGAATTAATTATAATAATAAATCATCGAAACATTTAAAATGATATTTTAGTTAGAGTTCCAAACCAACTAATAGACACTTGGATAAAAATAATTGAGGTAATAAAAACATTTTAATATCATGAGCATAAAGGGGTTTATGATATACTATGTCAAAGTACATTATAAACAACATATATCATTGATTTGGTGTATAACAACAATGAAGTCTCAATTGAATATAAATTGAGATTAAATATCTTATGAAGACCGTAACCTTAGGTTAAGGATAAATCATTGACATAATTATGTGTGAAAAAAATAAATACACACAATATGATTTGATATTAAGTGTAAATAAATTAGAGGACATTGACACATATTCTTGTAAAAACAACACAAATGAATTAGATAATTAACACAATAAATGGAGATTGAGTTAAAATTACTCTTATCAAGTTCATATCGATGAATTCATAATTTATCAATGGTGTGATTATGTGTATCGAAATTATATACACAGAAAGGGGAGTCAAAATTATGACATAAGCAAATGGATAATGACTCCACACAAAATCTTGGAGTAAAACAATCAATGAATTATGCATAAAGATGAATTAGTCGGATTGAAATTTGTAATTCCCTCACCAATTTCGTAACATAAGAAATATACATCCCATAAAATATGGATCAAACAATTATTATGTAAATATCCATAAATTAATTTATATTACACAATGAATACAATCATGGACAGTACGCAAACCACAAGAAATAAATAAGTGGGGAACAATGGAAATGTCGTTGAATTAAAAGTGAGATAAATAAATCCTTACTTTTTACTTTTTCATTTGTCAATGGTAAGTTAAACTCATGTATAATGGTTAAATAATTGTTATTTAATTATAAAAGAATCATATTCATTAATATGACATGATATATTATCTTTTAACATTGATTGTTTTAATAATATCTTAGTATTCTAGTCATTTCGGGTGTTAACAGATTCATTTTCATTTATATTAATTGTTATGTGAGCCATATTTGTTATGGATGGGATGTATCTTATTCATATATATATAATGATATTAAATATTTAAACATTATTTTTAACCATCAAATGAATATTATTCTTGAATTTATATGATGGGGAATAAATCTCATCCTGTTCGTGGAGACGGTAGTCCGTACGTACGCACGAGTGAAAATATTATTCTTTAGATATTAAAATAATATATAATTGGATGGTATATCATCTATAAAGAAAAATTATATTGTTATATTTATTATTTACATAAATTAAATATCATTATTATATCCATCCAAATAATAATGTATTGAATAACAATTACAACACGACGTGGAGACGGTAATCCGTACATACACACGTATGGTGACCTGTCATTCAAAGGATGGATAGAATAATTAATATGGTTATACCATATTTATAATAACATCACAATATATATATTATACAGGTGTTATTATTTTAGAATGGAAATAACAAATAATGAAGAAGTGTAAGAATAAAATAACTTGAAAGAGGCTTGTGAAATTATTACCACTTAATCAGGTTCTTCCTATTGATTTGATAAAAAGGGCTCCATAAGATGAATTTATGACCAAATAAGGATGACTAGGATGAATTCAGGGAAGTTTAGTGGATATTTGGGCAGGGTTCAGCCGAGCCAAAAGGCTTTGATGGTGTGAATTAGTGAGTAGGGGGAGTACCCTTTTATAAGAGGGGTGAGGGGAACCATAGGAAAAGCTAGAAATATTATTTTATAATAAATAAATATTTGCATTATAATGGCTCCAAAGTGGATTATTTAAATCTTAAGGTAGTTATAGGTCAAAAACCACTCAACCAATAGGTTTTAGACAGATTTGGGTCACTATAATAACTTTATCTTTTTGATTTAACTCTTAGTTAAATAGTTTGACATTTACCATGTCTCAATTTATTTTTATATTATAAATAATCATATTATATAATTCAAGTGACACCAAAGTGGTCCATTAGTGATACATCTATCATTATATTAGTCCTTTTTCCGAACCTTATCTTTTTAGGAAAATAATATCAATTAATAATATAATATTTTAAAAAAACTCATTTCTATCAATTTTGACACTATTTAATAATTTATTTTTGATAAAGTAATAAAAACACTATTAGTTCCAAAAAAATTCATTTACGAAATCCTAACATGTCATATTAACCTATAAAATTCGTGAATTGTAGTCAAAACATTCAAATTATATTTATTTTAACATTTATAATACCAATTATTTTATTCATTCATTAATATGGAAAATACTACATCATTATTGTGTCATAAATAAATATAATTAATAAAGGTCTAAATATTATAAATATAATATAATTATGTTGGAAATCGTTTTATCTTTCTAATGAATATTTATAGTCGAACATATAACATATATAACCATATGTAAAAATTGTTTTTCAAAAAGATATATTATTATGTCGTTTTTGTATTTACTTTAACTTAATTAATATAAAGTGTCATTATCACTTACAAGTGGCTCCATGGGGTCCAAAAATCGATAAAAAGATGCACATGGTCGGACATGTATCAACCAATAGGGTTAGGACACGTTTTATATTAGTTTAATAATATTATAATATTATTATTTTACCCTTATTTAGAAAATTTACCCTATAACCTTGGTAAATAAAATATTTAAAGAAATAATTATTAAAATTTTCTAAAAATAAAAGTTACCAATTTAAACAATTTTTAACTCATGATTCTAAATATGAAATCCATTTTTTATAAATTCATAGCACATAAGTGGCAGAAATTAATTTAATAATAATTCCCTTTGTCAAAACAAAGAGCGTGTTTTTTAAGAAATAATAACTATCAAAAGATTGACAGTTGTTTATGTCTAGTTTAAATTTGAAATTAAATCCAATTACCAATATTGGATTAAATGGTAAAAATATATTGTAATTACAATTTAAAACCTCTCAATAGTATAATTTTTCACTATAAATTATTTGGATTAAAAAATTTATCTTAAATTAATGTTTAGTATTTTTCACTATACATAAAAATTTGACTGTTTTCAAAATAATACTAAAATTTCACCCAACGCTAATTTCGATATTCTGAATCCAAAAATGATGTCCATTTTGAAAGATAAAATTTATAAGATTTCAAAAAGTTGACATTACTATTCATATTGGCTAGTTTGATTGGTTGTGGTGTGTGTTAGAACTCAAAGTTGAATACAACACACCCTACTGTATTAATCAAACAGAAGAATACCATGGAAGCTTGGGGTGCTATAAACAGATTTTAAGGTTGATTTTTGTTGCTTTCCAAGATGACATGCATCACCGAATCTGTTACTTTCAAATCCGAGTCTTGGAAAATTAGAAACTAATTTTTTCTTAGATAATTTATGTAAAAAATATGCATTACAATGTCCAAGTATCCAATGCCAGATCCCAGATTTATTCACTTTAGCAGTTAAGCAGTTTACTTGTTTTTTACATGAGGAATTTAAATTTAGGGTATACATATTGTCAGTTATAGGTTCTCTAAATTTAATTTGTTTATTTTTGAAAATAGAACAACAATTGTTAGAAAAATAAACAGTATAACCATCATCACAATGTTTAGAGATACTTATCATATTGTGTTTCAATCCTTGTACATAATTTACAATGTTAATTGAAACAACTTGTAGATCTCCAAATGTTCCAATACCAATGATCTTCCATTTGGCATTGTCACCAAATATAACTAATCCACCATCGTTTTGTATTAGTGTAGTGATGTTCGATGAGTTTCCACTCTTGTGACTTGAGCACCCACTGTCCATATATCATATTTCCTTTTTGTTATTGTGACATGCTTACTAAAAAGGTATTTACACAATTTTCTTTGATACCCATATTCTATTGGGACCAGGATTGTTAGCCATTAGTGATCTGGGAATCCAAAATTTATTTCTTTCTAATACCACAAGAGTCAAATAAATCATTTGATACAAAAGCCTTCTTAAATACCACTTATTTGGGGATTTCATAAGAAATATTTTTTAGAAATATATCCCCTTGTTCCACAATAATTACAATTTAGTCTTTTTGCACTAGGAATAAAATAATTCTTGTACAGCCTGGGGTTTTCACCTTTACTTATAATTCCAAATCATTCCTTTGTAATGATATTTTTCCCATGAATTTTATTTAATTTATTTAATTCTTTAGTAAAAACAAGGGCTGAATTTTTATAAGTTCCCACTTTAGTTTGCAGTGATTTTTTCTTTGATTCGTAATCTCTACTATTATAATTCATTGAGTCAAAATTTTCAGTTAACTACTTATATTGTTTCAGCATTGTATATCTTTCATCAGAAATAGCCTTATGAATGTTTTTAAATACTTATTCTTCTTAATTAGAGAATCATTTTATTCTTCCTGAATATTGCAGTAGGCTGCAATTTTTTCATTAGGATAACTAGATTCAGAACTACAGTCAGAAGAGTAGTAAAATTGTACATCATCTGTTTCTTCCGTGAAACACATGTTGGCAGTTATATTTACTTATTCCTTCTCTGAATCTGATTCATAAGTTCTACTGGAGTCTTCAGATACATTCGATGTAGATTTTGTTGGTTTCTTGTCTGTATTCTTAGAATCATTTCTTTTGAAGAATTTCTTTTTCTTGTATTCTTTTAGCTGAGGACAGTCAGGTCTGATGAGCCCCATTTTCTAGCATTCATAACATATGACTTCTTTGTCATCGTTTTTTAAAGTTTTTCTGAAACCCTTCTTCTTTCAATAGAATTTAATAAATTTTTTGGCTAGCTGAGCCATTTCCACATCAGAATTTGACAAATCAAAACATTATAATTTTTCTATTGAAATTTTCTTCATATTTATGTTTTTGTTCTGTGTTGTCACTTTCAAGGAAGTGCCATCTATCTTGAGAAAAACTTTATGCTCATTAGCTTCATATTTCATCTCAACATCATACATCATTAGTGTTTCAATCAGTTCTCTCATGGTTAAGTCATTAATAGCTGTCGACTGTCTGATTGTAGTAGATATTCCATTCCATCTTATAGGTAGTACCCTCAGTACTTTTAAATCTTGATCAGCTTTTTTAATGGGATCTCCCAAAGTGGTTATGTTATTGACAATTTCTGTCAATCTTCCATTCATTTGAGTAATACATTCATCTTCAACCATTATGAATGTGTCAAATTTAAGCTTATTAGTAGAATATCTCATTTCACTGATATTGTTAGTTCCAACATAAGAAAAAATAATAGTTTGAAACATCTCAAATGATGTTGGACATTGAGATAATCTGTTGAATTCATCAGGTCCTAGAACTCCTTTAATATCATTTATTGCCTTTGAGTTCATAACATATTCTACTTCAGTAGCTGAACTCCATGATTCAGGGATTCCTATTATTTCAGATAGAGTCAGAATTTTAGAATATACTATGTATCCAAGGTTTTTCAAATAGATAATCATTCACAAATTCTAGCATCCATTTTTTCTCCATTTAAGTGCGGTGCTCTTACAATATACATTCCCTCTCTTGTATCAGTCATATTTCCCTGTGTATAATCACTTTTATCTTGTTAAGGCTTTATCAAAAAGCTCAACCTTGGATACCAATTGTGGGATCAAATTATACTAAATATACACAAGATGGGGGGTGACTTGTGTCTTTTCAAAAATATTCACGAGATCAGGATCTGTCCTTTATCTTTAATCAGATAGATTAATGAAGTAGAAATATGAAGTGTAGAGACACATAATGTACAGTGGTTCGGGGAATAGAATGCCCCTAGTCCACTCCACCAATGCTCTACTACACGAGCATAGTGATTTTCACTATCTGTTCGTCGTTTCAGCACACCTTTCAGCAACTGAGTAGAGGCAGTTGGCACCTTTACAATATAAGGATAAAAAATGCCTTCTAGTTGACTCACAGAACCTACATAGCTTTGTACGATAAGCTGGTCACTCAAGAATAGAAAAGAATGGTTTATGTACATTGAAAATACTTTCCAATGGTTCTTAACAAATGCAACAACATTCAATTGACAGTAGATGGATCGTCGCTATCAGAAATAATGATCATCACAAAATAGTCATTCTGATTTGATCCTATTGTAGTAAATATAGAAATATAATTCACAACATTACAAGTATAAGAATCACAATACATCTTTGAAGTAGAATGAGTGAATCTTCTATCGTGATTGTTCTTTTTCAATAAACAGTTCTTTGTATATTCTTTGAATCATATTGTCTGTCTTTTTGATAGTCTCAGTTATTCTTCAGTTTTATGAATGATTTATTTTTTACAAACCTTCGCCTCTAATTTTCTATTCAGAAAATATCATATATATAATAATGACAATAACTTCTTCTGAAAATTTAAATAAACAGAAGTCACCGTTTGACTTGCGATATTCATACATTTCAATTTACATTGTAGTCGTAACTTTTCTGAGGACTCAGCATAAAAATATCCTTTTAATTCGATCCTTAAACCATTGATAAAATGGCTTTCAATCAATCAAAGTCGCGCTTCAAAACAACATTAAATCTGGCTTGATATTAACCTAATAATGAGCTTGCATATCATTGCAAAATTATATCGACTTTAAACTCTCTAACGCGAAATGTAAGGTTGAGTTATACAGTATGCATCCTCTGAACTTAACATAGATCATAAATTTAAGTATAATGACGTAGAATTCACATCTAAGGTTGTTAATGTATGGTTGATCACAAATTTAAGGCTCATGTCACATTTTTCAAACGTAAGGTTGATAAAAGATCCATACATTTATAAGCTTCCAAATGAAAGATACTTGATCCATACTTTTATAAGAACATATGGTGGTTTACAAAAGTAAGGTTGATGAAACATACTTTTCAGAAACAAATGTTACATTAAACACTTACATATGGTTCTCCTTCCATACTTTTCTAATATCCCAAACGTTGGGTTCCTTTCTAATGTAGGGTTATTTTTCATACATTGCCGATAACGTATGGTTGATTATCCATACATTTATCTTATCTCAAAAAGTATACACCACATTTCATCCATACATGAAATTTCTCCACATATGGTATAAACAATGTTTCCAGAACGTGCTAATGTAGATCCCAAATATGTAAAGCATGAATAGTGTTTCTAGAATGCGCTAAATATGAATACCTTAGAAATTTAATCTCTTTGTTCAAGAATCTAAATATTTCTTCTAGAAATAGAAATATAATGAATAATAAATTCCTTCAATGTTTTTAAAATATAAAAACATAAAAAAATTAAGGGTATTTGTGAGCATCAAAATTATTATAAATATATAGAGTATTTTTCCCAACAATCTCCCCCTTCAAATAAGAACATTATTTATTGTCGAAAACAACACATTGTCAACAATATGATGGGATTTGGACCTTATGAAATTAGATTAACAATACAATGGGGTTTTAAACTTATTAAAATATAATATTTGGAAATAATCCCATATAATAATCCCATATGATTGATAACTTTATAGGTAGAGATTGACATGTAAATTATTTGACATTACGAATTATTGTAACTTGAAGTACATGTGGCTATTACAGTATATTGTTTTATTATATTAGCTAATCCAATTATATGATTATGATAAATCAAAAAATAATATTTCGCTTCATGACTTGAAGAATTCATCACGCCAAATAAGTAATGGAACTTGGCAATAATATGTATGGCGATAACTATGATGTTTCATGTAAGATATTGCATACAGTAACCTTAAGAATATTGTAATGGATGAAGACACGAAATTAATTGAAGTCTTATATTATATTCATGACTAAAAGTTTCATTATATATATATCACGTGAAGTATCAATTAAAAAAATATACATATTGAGTTTTATTCACATTAAGATCATGATATGTACGAATGAACATTGACAAAGGTATTTCTGTATCAAAATAAATATCAATATTTTCAATCTATAAATATTCCACTGTGTCATCTCATGGTCAATCTCAAAAGGAGTCCACTTACACAAACTATTTCTCTATTTTCAATATTTAAATTTTAAAATATACTACCAAAATATACTAATAAATTGAATATATTATTGAATGAATGTGATATATAAATATATATAACAAAAAAGGATGAAAAAAACCTATATACATAATAAATGTAGCAATAATTAAAATATAGAAGAGAATAGATGTTTCTATTTGGATTTTAGAGTAATGAAAACATCATTATATAAAAAAATATCATTTTTCATTCAATGTAGAGATAAAGATCTCTAAAACTACAACCATGCATTTTAAATTGTAATTACTCTACACCAAGAACCTGATTTGTGGGATAATATTCCTCCACATCAAGACCTTAGTCAAGACTCCACCAAATAAATGAATAAAATATTGAAGGGATGGAATACATATGAATGTGAAAGAAGAAATGTATAATATTTAAAAGGGGGTAAATTCTCACCCTAATTGTTTTGAACATTAATAGATCCCTAAAATAGAATAAATAAAAAACATTAAATCATAAAAAAATCAATCATTATCTATTCCCACCATTAAAAATTATATGATGTTAGTTCTCCACTTTAGTGGAGTAGATAAGGGGATAGTCAATTAACAAAAAAATAGAAAATAAATAATGAGATAAGAAAAATACTACAATATATTAAATATATACAATACTATTACACCATAAACATCCCATCATTATCAATATTTAATTCTTAATTACTTTGAGGGATGTGGAGGTACACATTTATATTCAAGAGGTGATTGAAATGTTCTCTCTAAAATATGTCCCCTAAAGGATATTGAATAATTGGAGATTTTAGTGAATAAATGTCAGAAAGTTTCCCTCATTGATGTTTTTACCTATGTAATTATTATTATTCCTCCAAATTTATGCTTCACCTAACATGTTTAGTCATGATTATGTGGGAATTAGTCAAGAAATTATTTCCTGACATGACTGCCTATTTAAATTCCAATGATTCAATTAATCATTCAACTATTACATTTAAAGAACCTGAATATTGGGTAGATAAAGAAATAAAATATATTCCTCACATTAAAATATCACTTTTTTAAAATTTTCATTTCATTTGGACCTTCTATGTGTGATATGTGGGCCTAGGTTCAAAATTCGTCCAAAATGTGCACATATTCCAAGGCCCCACTTGTGAGCTTCCTTTGGACATAAATGTTTTAATTAATCTTATTATCTAGTTGTATTAAATGTATATAAATAATAATTTTATCATAAAAATTTATTTTAAAATGTTTATTAGTGTAAAAAAGTTATATATGAAATATGAAAATGATAAAAAAAATTTACAATAAAAAATTGGGTCATTTTTACAATTAATCTCAAATTATTATAAAAACATAAAAATATGTCTATTACCCTTAAAAAAAATTTTATGGTATTTAAATACAATTAACTATAGAATAAAATTATTGAAAATATGAGATTTATAAATCTCTCACAATTAATCAATGTAGTCCCCTGCAATTATCTATTATTCATATCAAATTTACATAAAAATCAATAGTTATATAATTTCCAAGATATTTTCAAAAATATTATTCTACCATGACACATTGATGAAACAAAATTTCCTATCCTTTTCATATCCAAAATTTAAATTTTGTATCCTTAAAAATCCATCTAGGACCCAATCCCAACTTACCTCACCCGGTATGTTATGTCACCCATCACTCAAAAGAAATTTAATATGGAGATATTCTCATACATGGAAAATGAATGTAATGAACCAACATGAGTCAACTAGACAAGCCACCCGAGTTTTCCCATCATGGTGGTTAGGTGAAATACGATAACTGAAACAAGTACCATATATAAGAAAAAAATACAAATAACCAGTGTACATCATAGAAGAAAAGATACATCTATGATCCATATAATCCAATCCAAACTTGACAACCCATAATGTATGACAAGAAAAGACCAACATTTATCCATGTTACCAACTATCACTTCCAAAACATACCTCAATAAAAGAAATTATTAATATGGATGGTGACATAATATAATATTCCCTTCACATTACTTGGGTCCTGCAAAAAAATATCAAAACCCACTAAAAGGAAACATTAGGGTGCGATCACTAATCCAAATTGGATTCCACCATAGAATCATTAAAAATTCTAATATCATGATTATATCAATTATATATTTAAAAAACTATTTCTAAATCGAAATGATTTGCGAATCATCCGATGGTTTTTCATAAAATCCATTCATATTCTAAAAACATGGAATATAAAAAGTAAAATTTATAAATCATGAGAGAATAATCAAAAAACTCCATGAATATTTAATAGTAAAATAGATGAATGAAAATAAAAATAACTAATGCATCATGTGAAATCATGTGATCAAAGAACCTAGACTAATTCATTAGGTGAAAGAGAGTGAGCAAAGAACCATGATAAATAAATCATGTGAAAGCATGTAAGGAAATAATCATGAAAAAATTCATCATGTTATAATCCAATAAAAATGAAAAAGTAACCCATTATGGATCTATACATTGAGTTTGCACACTTTACATAAAATGAAATCCACAATTCAGGCCTATGGTGGATCCAACAAGTATACCCTCTAGTGGAATTATGCACACTATAGTGACATGTGTATTCATGATGCACCTATGGTTCCAAATGTGCCAATTTTTTTCAAATCCATTTAAAAAAATTAGTTTCAATTTATAAAACATTTTAAAATACATGAAAATCCATTAAGGTATTTGAAACCCCAATTCAAAACCACAACCACCATTCATGCATTTAATCAAACACTTGGATTGTACATATCATTTTTAAATAAAATACCCTTTAAAAACATGATTTGGTTTCAAAAAATAAATTATAATCAAAAATATATTCAATTAAATTACCAAAAAAAAGGAATTTACAATAACAATTAACAATTCATATAATTATACCTTTTATAGACACGTCTAAATCAAGAATAGAGATATATATTATTGCCTTAGAAAAAAGTGATCGTATATGAGTAGGTTGGGTCATCATGATCCTTGAAAAATAATAAAAACATCAATATTCTATCAACCACATTAGATCCAATATACACATCCCATTTGTTTTCCCTAAATATTATATGAGAATATATCTATTGAGTATCTATAATGAATAAGAGAAACCATATCAAGAATGTAACATACACTGGGATGATCGATAAATAATGAATAAAATCCACCTAGAGTCCCAGTAGAGAATCCTCTAGATCACTATGGAGGTATTAGGTTGAACCTAAAGGATATTAGAGGGATTATGAATTAAACCCACCAAGGGAAAAAGGGTAAAAACTATCTTTTTAAAGGTTCAGTGTCACAAATTTTTAGGATTCATAGATAGACAAACCATACACCAACTGTGCATGTCTATTGTCTCATTAAAAAGACAACATGAAAGGAATCATGGGAAAAGCCACACGGTTTGGTAAAACCATACAACTCACTTGTAAAAACACCCATAACAAAAATTGTTTTCCCTAGTGAGCTGCATGGTATCTTTTACCGTTCTCAAAACATTAAAACACCCTCTATTAAAACATATATCCATACGGAAAAATTTTCATAATGTTAGTACTAAGCAAGAACCAATAGTGTGTATGGTCTGTCTCCTCCAAAAATCTACATTTTTTACCATCATTCCCTTGAAACCTCGAGAATGAATTTATAGACAAAGCAAGATTAAATTTAATCTCAACTAAGTCAAAATGGTGCTACAATTATCACCACCATAAATGCTTTTTACCCTTTAATAAAGTGTAGGGAACAACTGCCTCTTCAGAAACTCCCACTCCAACATACTGTGGATATCCTGTTCACAATTGCACAGTACACAAACAATGGTAATAAATATACCATGCAGTACCTTATCCAAGTTATCCATAATATCAACTATTATCTTGATAGTAGATGTACCAAGATCAAGATCAACATCCTCCCATCCAATCATATGGGAAGGATCTAGTTACAAACTCCTCAACTGGGATGCATGAAACACTTCATAAATTTAATCCAAATAAGATGTTAATCCCAATTAATATTCCACCTTTAAAAGTCACTCCATGATCTCAAATGGGGCAACAAACCTTGATGACAACTTTCCCCACATACCTGGATAACGATGTCCCAATTGAGGTTAAAATATAAAAACCCCAATAAAAAACATCAGAGTGTAGCAGAAAACGATGAAGTATTACATAATATATATAATTGCTATATGATATGAAAAAACTCTTCCATATCATCTTCCCCTTTTCTATTGTCACTTAAACGAAACACTACCTAGACAAGGACCTCTCTCCCAACTCTTCCCAGAAAAATAAAGATCTATATAGCATCCCATACAATTATTAAAAAGGATTCATCTATATCAAGGAATGATAAGTATTTTTATAGAAAACATTTTCCAACGAAGATATACTTTCACAAGATCCACCAAAATTAATCATCCAAGCCCAAAACATATCCTCAAGAACCTAGATTGGTATCTCTATCATTCCATCAGTTTGTGGGTGATAACTCGTGCTCAATTTCATCTATGAACTAATCACATACTACAAATATTTCAAAAACATAGATATAAATAATAGGTCCCTCTTAGAATAAATTATATAGGTTACCCCATTAATTCTCACAAATTATCAAATGTACAAGTATCTATGTTGTTACATTTTCATCATCTCCTTGATGGATAATAAATGATCCAATTACATAAGTGGGTATATTTTCACCTTAATAAAATCCTTCCATGAAGGAGTATATTAAAAAACAATGAATAATTCAAATGTACTCTCATCCCACACCCATAATGAAATTTTATGTTTCAACAAACTAGTTGGTCTTTGGTGTTTTGTCCAAATTTTATGAAAATGTGACACCGCAAAACAAAATCTACAATCTACTACCTCATCTCTATCCACCAATACAAACATATGATATCATAATAAATCCTATTATTCCTAGTTTTTATAGACTAAAATGGATAGTTTTCGTTATTTATCAACACATTATTTAGATAAATCAAAACAACCAACTTCTACAAAACCAAAGAGTTCCATTGGGAGATTGAGACCAATCACCCGAGGTCTCACCGCCATATAATATTTTACCAAATATTTTGAACTTGGTGTATATCACAAATTAAAGATGAAATCTAACATTTTATTATGATTCATCATTCATTAATACCGATAAAACCTATCCATGAACCTCTACCACTACAAATCTCGTCTGAGAAAACAAACTCTTTAGAGACTACTCCGCAACCAATTGCATTGCTTCTTGTGTCAGAAAATTTATGATCAATGCACTGAAAACCACATTCTGTTTCCAATTAGTGTATGAAATATAGAAATCAAAATTATTAATATAATCCACCCAATTTCTTTATCAGAATTTCAGATCCCTCTTAGTAAAAAATAATTTAGGCTATTATGATCAGAATAGACAATAAATTTCTCCTCAATAATATACTAACAGTGTGTTTTTAGAGAATTCATAACTGTTACCAAATCAACATAATGGTAGGGTATGTCTTCACTTGAGTGAAAAACTAGCGATATCCATAGTGAACCGCCTATTTACCCAAAATTATAACACATCCCGAACCAATACCTAATGCATTGCAGAAAACATCATAACCTAAACATGCTTCAAAAATATTAAAAACTGATATTGATGTCAAAATCACATTCATATCTTCACAATATTGATTAAATTTTTCATTTCAATCAAAATTTAAGAACATATGGGTTTATTATATCATCTAAGATACGAACATAGAGAAATCCTAATCAAACCATCTATAGTAACCATCAAAACCAAAAAATCTTCAAATCTCAAACAAATTTTTGGGATGCTCCAAAGACATATCAACCTGTATTTTTTTTGGATCCACCAATACATCCATCATTGATATGATATTACCTAAAAAGATCACTTATTTAATCCAAAACACATATTTAGAAAGTTCATAATATCGAAAATGTCCCTCCAAGGATTAAATAATGATATTTGAATGGTTTGTATTCATCTCCTTTGACTTAATGTACACCAAAATTTATCTATTATGAAAAAAACAAATACTACTGGAAATAATTGTTATACCAACATACCTATTCCAATGGTTTTTCTAAAACAATTGGTATAGGTATCGTAATATGACATTATACCAATGGTTTTGGCCAAACTGTTGGTATGTGTTATAGTTATTCAAAAGGTTGGAAAAAAATGATTTGTATAGCTTATACAAAATTCCCATATACCAGCATTTTTTCCATTCCATTAATATATGTCATATCTATAGCAATAGTTTTTTAAACTACATTGGTATTTCTTCTATAAAATTTCCAAATACCTATGTTTTTTCTAAAATCCTGGGTATAGGTCACAATAATCAGTGCACCTACACCAACGGTATGAAAAATAGTTGGTATAGAACTATGACAATGGTTTCTAATACCATTGAGATAGGTATTCAAATTTTTTTACAAATTATTTTATTAAATTACATTCAATATGTCAAAATTTAAATTACTTTTTAATAATAATTTATAATTATTAATCATATTATGTTCAAAAAATTCATTGCATCCAAGTTGTTATGTCTTTGAAATATAAGTTGGATGTGCTCTGATCAAATATGAAAAGATTTATTTTATTACATTAATTTTACAAATAGTTTGGAAAATTGTTGATATAGGTATTTAATATGACTTATACCAATGGTGTGGGAACCATTGGTATAGGTATATACCAATGTAATACAATCCAAGGAACCTAAAAACCATTTTTTAGCCTATAAGAATAATTTTGGGACCTATACCAATTTCTCCAAATGATTGTTATAAGATATTTTTCCAATAGCGAAAATATTCCAAGAACTGATGAAATATTCGGTTCATTAAATACATAAATATTGATGGATAATTAATGAGATTTAATGTCGTAACCTAAAACTCCAAATGCCCATGTTATCTCCTAAACACAATCTTAGGTATATCCACTTCTCGAAATATCAATAGGTGGAACCCCAACTGAAGTTAAATTTTTTAAAACTAATAGTCCATTATGATATAGTTAAAGAGATCATAAATCCTAAAAGAATGATATTTTTTCTTAACAATCACATGATTAAACATTCAATAAGTTATGAAATGTTTGAGAACACCCATATACATTCATAGAAAATACTATATGTAAATATGATGGGGACACTATTGGAGGAATTAATCCTTCAGAATCTAGGTCCCAAATATGGAATTTTTGTTCCACAAACTCATTTGGTTCCTTTCGATAAGATGGCATTGGAATGGGAATAATACCAAGGAGTATGTCAATAGTAAACTCAAGATGTTTATATGGTTTTAAACCAAAAAATATTCACAAATATCAAGAGGTATTCAAATATCAATAAAAAGATATAAATCCAAGTCAATGGTCAATAACATCATGAAACATCTGTAAAAACTTATATAATATTACCCTATCAAGAGGTACAATAGGCCTTACCCTTCTTGATCTATGGTCCCACTCACCCATAAAAAAACGAGTGACCTCATTAGAATATAAAAAAAAAATCTGATTATTATAAAATCCAATAAATTTCATAAAAAATATCTAATCCATTCTATGAATTAGGTTTAGGGTTTCAATATAAAAAACTAAAAAGTCCCACATCACCTCAAATTCAGTTATCACCAACCAATATATAAAAAATGTGAAAATTTTTAATACTTATTTCCCAATGATGTGGAACGATCCATCAAGAATGTAATATGTTATTAATTTAATCCCTACACAACATCTATCATTGATAGTAAAGAATAATGAGCAACACCTATATCAAACCAAGCTATCCCCATAGAAGATGAAATAAACATTGTACCTCTAACATTTGTTGTCCCTTTGTTATATTCCTATGGTTCATATACATTTTCATTAATACATCTACTTTTATCAATAATGATATACCCCATGTCATATTTATTAGATCTATCACCCATATAATCATCATTATGAAACTTAAAACCCTTGGTGAGAGTAAATCCATCCTTACTTCCCTGGGGTATCCTTCCACAAAAATGCCTTACATGCCCTGATAGTTTACAGTGATGGAAAAGATTTAGAGTCTCTATAAAGTTAGGGTTTGTATGAATACACCTTCCAAATTAATATAAAAAACTAATGTTTTAAAAAACAAATACCCTCAAATTGGTCTTGAAGAACACTGGCCACCCTTGTGCTTCCTTTTCTATCTATAAGACTCACGCCAGATAACAATTGAACCAACGGAAGCTCCACACAAACCATTATTTCCATCGATGAAAGGATCTCTCAAATTTTCTTCATCTTTTACCTCTATGAAGGTCTAAAGGCACATGAGAATCAGTATCGACCAATTATCAAGCCTCAATACCAACTCAGCCCTCTAATTCATTAGGTAATCCATAATGTCTTGCTTTGTTTCAAAACACACAAACTTAAAAAAAATTGAGTAATACTCAATAATAATATGATATCCATTCTCCAATGTCAAGAAACGCCTTTTTCCAAGACAAATTTAATGTTTTTGGTTAATATTGTTGATTGAATATTTTCTTTAATGAAGTACAGTAAGGTATTCATTCATCTTAGCTTTCACAATTAAGTCACATCATCTCCTTCTTGGTCCATTGAGAATGTACATAAAAAACCCCCATTACAGTTCATAGGAGTATTCAAGAAGATGAAAATCCTCTCAATATAATGAATATATTCTTCAGATTCCTGGGGTCCCTTGTCACCACATAATATGGGTGTATGCTTCTTAGTAAATTTAAACCATGATCTATTGCACGTCATAGGATCCCGACACTCGCTTGACCTAGATATTGAATTGTTTAGATTAAATCTTCCACTAAATAAGGGTCTAATGGAGGATTTTTCTTTGTATCATATCTCTTAGTACCCTAACTTGGATTCAAAAGATCAATTTTATGAGGTGAAATAAAATAAATACAAGATAATAACCAGTCTATTTTTTGAGAAAAATTACAAACTAATCCTACCAACTTCAAAAATTCATATCAATGGCTTAAAATAATGATAATTTAGTGAAATATTGAATCTAACAATGAAACTCAACACTTAAAAATTAACATTTCCATTTAAAAACGTCCCCATCTATTTCATTCAGATGACCTCAAATTTCATGTCTAAAACATAGAAAAAATTTCTAACCACCCATGGTAATGTGAGTTCAGATATATATGTGAATCGGTTGGGCATCCGCCCAAACATAATACTTGAATTACAATGGTCCTAACTCCTTTACACACAATACATAGATCCAAATTACGGTAGTTTTAACACACATTAGTCTGAGCATCCCTATAATAGCATCCTATAATAAGAAAATCTTGGTCAACTAGACAATACACATGATCCAATCCTTTATGGTGGTGAGTATAAACATGATAACATGATCAGGTATCATATATAGGAAAATAATATAAACAAATAGTGTAAATCATGGAATAAAACAATAAATCCATGATCCAAACAATCCAAGTCAAACAAAAAAGTATGACAAGACTAGACCAACAGATCATTATGTGTCCAACGTTGCCTCCAAACCATCCTGTTATGAAGGAAATGAAAAAAGATAATCTGTCATGCTATATAATACCCTTCCCATAACCAGGGTCCAATAATGAAAAATCTATGACTATTCTAAAGAAAATATAGTGTGTGAGAACTATGCTCGATTGGATTCCACTATAAAATCTATTCAATGGCTAATACCATAAATGCAACAGTTCTAAATTTAAAACAAATACAATTTTACAAATTATATTCATAAAACATCACCCTTTGTAAATCATACCTTGGTTTTTTCATTAAATACTTTACTATTATCAAGACAATGAATAGGACATGTATAAGTGATAATGCATGAGATCATAATCAATAAAATACATGAATACAACATAAGGTAAACATGTAAGAAAATATCCATGACTAGTCCATCATGTGAAAGAAGTGAGAAAAAAATCATGTCCAATCCATTATGTGGAAAAAAATTGAGAAAAGAACCATTACCAATCCATTATGTGAAAGCATGTCAGAAAAAAACCATGTCCAATAAATCATGTGATAATCCAATCAAAATGAAAAGGAACTCCATTGGGAATCTATCCTATTGGTATACGTACTAGTAATAAAAAATAAATCCCCGACCTAGGCTAACGATGGATTCAAATGATGTAACCACTAGTGTCACTATGCTCACAAAAGTGATATGCCTATTCCCATGTCACCCATGGTTCTAAATGTGTTACTTTTGTCCAAATACATTTAAAACATTGATCAAAATTTTTAAAACATTTTTAAATACAATAAAATCTTATTATGTTATTGAAAAATTATTTCTGATCCAGAACCACAATTCTATAATTTAATCAAACACTTGGTGTGCACAATCTTATTTTAAATAAATTCCCCCATCAAAACCAGATTTATTTCCATGATATTAATTATAATCAAAAATCAATTCAATTAAATGAATACCGTAATGGAATTTAAAAGAAAAATATTCATATCATATATTTATCCTTTTTTATAATAACACCTAACGTATGAATTGAGGTAGATCTAACTGCCTTTGATAATGGATAACAAGAATATTATATCAGGTATTAATGATCTTAGATCCATATGAACCAAAATAATACTTTTCCAAACCCCAAATATTCACCATACAAAACCCCATTTGGTAGATAAGGGTTGGTGGGTAAAAATATTTAATAATTAAGGGAATAATGAGGAATTTAAACTCTTAAGTTCAATTAATGAATATTCAAGTGAAAATAAAGGAGGATACTGAAAAGAAATGTTTTGGTCACGTTCAAATGATATATGGTTTTTGGGTACTTAGGTGTAAGAGAGTGGCTGACAAATATCATCTCTCAAAGATGGAGTAATTAAATCAATTTATTAAATATATATTTTAAATAAAATAAAATAATATAAACACACCACTTGAAAGGATTATGGTTAATCATTTATAAAGTAATGAGATGTATTTGGAATTAATATTGCATTTTCTAAAATGAAATTCAATTAATAAGACACAACGAGATGAATTTTTTTAGATAATGTTTTTCGAACGAATAACAGATCTAACTTTACTTATTCATTTAATTTTTATTCATTATCATTTAAATTACATTCCACATAATTATTTTCCAATAATTGTTTAACCCTAGAAACCTATAGGAGTTTATTTAAACAAAATATTAAATTAATTAAACTCTTGGCTTGCTTCGAAACGTGAAATCACATCACCCTACATTGATTGATGTTATAAGGCTAGATTTTGGTCAGTGGTAAATTATTGAACATATCCACACTATAGATGATGATTAATTGAGTTTATGGATTATATTTTAAGAGGAATAATTTATCTTGACGGCTTTTGTATTACAGATTAAGATTGCAATATAAAAATTCACACAATACTCAACCTCATGTGTTTTGTGTTAATTGTTCAATTTCATGATTATTTTCATTTTAATTAAATACTAAATTAATATATCATATTATGTGAATTACAATAGCTCATTGATTCAAAAATAATGAATGAATAAGTTAATATGTAGATCGATTTCTAAAATAACTAGTCTTCAATTGGTGGTGTAGTCATCATAGAAATGTAATACATGCGAAAAAGTTTTGAATATGTATAACACAATATCATTTATAATCATGATTTATAGACCAAATAAAATGAGTAAAGAATAATATAATTTAAAAAAATATAATTAAATAGAATAAATAAAATACGAACTAAGATATTAATTATGAAAACATAAACATTACAACACGAAAAAGAAGTAGAAGGCTTCAATAAAGGGATCCTTACTTCAAGAGATACCATTATTGAAATGCTTAAATAAATTGATAAGAACCACTTATTCTCTTCCCTAAACATCATTACTCACATCCTAAATTATATAAATGATAAAAACAAAAATTTATAGAGTGTAAGGGAATCTAGGTTTTAAGAGGTTTCAAGTGTGAATGTTGAAATTCGGCTGAATAATTTAATCCACCTTTCACTGCCTGTGTGACCACCAAAACACAAGAAACAACTGTCCTTAAATAAGGATTATTTGTGATAAATTGTTTTTTTATTATCTATAAATATGGGACCAATCCAGTAGATTTAGAAGATTTTATGGCCCAAATACTTAACTGATGTCCAATCTGATGTGTCTATACCAACTTTGACATCATAGACCATTCACTCTAACCAAATTCCCAATCTAGCTCATATTTTGAAAATAAAAGTTTTATAGAATTATGATTGGAAGACATTTACTCAATTTTTACTTCATATAATTAACTAAATTGTATTTATGTCATAAATACTATAGAAACTTTTAATGGGAAAAGGTGAAATTTTAATAAAATTTTTAAATGAATGATCTAGTCTCAAATATTTTATAAATAAAAATATTTAACAATTTATGAGAAAATCATGTCATTTATTTTTAATAAAATTGTGTTTTATCAAGTCTCTAACACATACCCTTTTACACTCCTGGGAAAAAACTCATATCATGTATTCTAAAAAATTGTGATAAGATATTCATGTTCATATTTATCAATCAAAAGTTGAAATATTGGTAATGTAATAATCTAATAATGAATAAATATTAAAAAAATGAATTCATTATATCATGAATTGTATCAGAATAAAATACAATTAAATTAATTATATTAATCATAGTAAAAAAACTATGGGTCCACCATGCCATTAATTACCCATGTGGGTGTGCCAACCATTTCATGCCCATATCTCCACCCATTATTTAGTATATTCAAGTAATGTAAAACAATTTTTTTAACTAGTTTAATTCACAGAAATTGTTCTACATTTATGTCGAATCAAATCTCAAGAACCACTAACTTATTCATTCTTGAATGTCAAACATTAAACTCCTAACCTATATATCCAAATGTGTTGTACATTTCATCACTCCCCTATTTATTTATAATTTTTTTATTTTTTATTTTTATATTTTATAGTATTTTTTGTTGTTTTTTACTTTTTTGGGAATACAAATGTTAGATATCATGTACACATGCATATGTCAATTTAATTGGGCTATAATGTGTCCACTTTCAGGGGATAGAATTTAGCTATAAATTGAGGGGAGATCCTCCCTCTCAAATCATCCCATTGTCTATCCACTCCTTCACTGCACCAGGGAGGACATAACCACCGAGGGAGTCTGGCCACAACTGTTTGCCCTTTATTTTTAATTTTTTAATTTTCTTTATTTTTTTGTTTTCATTTATAATTTAGATTTCGAATAAATTAATGCATTGTGTTTATTTCTTTTTCCACCCATCCACCGTATTTGATTCTTCATCTTTTCTCATTATGTTTTCTTTTATTATTATTATATTATCCATTATAACCACATACCCAAAAAATGGGGGGTTATCCCAAGATTTGGCCTGGGGTAGGTATGTGGAAATTTCATTTTTTTTTCTTAAATTCACATAGGCCATGTTCTTTCTAAAGTAATTGCATTTTGTCTTTGCATGTAATTTTTATATTTTATTTAAATTAAATTGAAATCCATTCCTAGATAAACTAAAAAAATCAATAAATAAATATTTTATTTAAATTATATTTAGTGAGTTAAAAATTTAAAAATCTCCCCAAGAGAGGAAACCATGTTCAGCCTCTATGTTCCACTATGAAAATTAAAATTCTTTTGCCACGCCCTACGATTGGCGTGAGTCAATACTAGATTTTTTTCTGGGGAAATAATTGGTTGTTTACTTTACTTTTTCAGTTTTAAAATATTAAAAAAAATTTAAAAAAATTCCATGAAGCATTAAAATTCAAATTATTCTTCATCCAATAATTACTCACAGGTAGAGGAGGAAAAAATAGACTGCATTGTGGATGAATACCTAAAAAGAGCCTATTCACTTAGGATAATGGTCATGTAGAAGGAAATTGTCCTAGAAACATGGATCTTGCCAGAATATTTGATGGCTGTGGTTGATGAACTCTATCTTGATATAAAAATATTCAAGGCCTAAATGAAAGTACCACTGTTCTTCCCAGATTTCCCTGATGACATCCATGAAGTCGAATCCAAACATGAGGTTGAGGAGCCTGACTACCTACCACCATCTAGTGATGATCGACTCGAAGAGAAACAATCAATTGAAGATGAGATTATTGTCGAACCGACTCCAAGAGATGATACATTCTTAATCTCAAAATCTTTTATTTTTATTTAAAATAATTTGAGAATCACACCTAATAGTTTTGAATTTTCAAATTCCGCCATCTTTTATTACGTCCTGTAAGATGATGATGGAATACAAATCAAAAAAGCTAAGTAATGGATAGACCCCCTGAATACATTGAATATCTAGTAGAGGATACCCATCAATAAGAGATCCATGTTGTTGAGCATGAGGAAATTATAAAAAAGTCTGAAGCCCCCATGAATACATCACTAGCAGATAAGATGGTTGCACAAGTAGAAACAAAAGGAGAGGAGGGTCCCTACATAATCCTACCCCCACCATGAAAGATGTACCAAATTATGAATTTGGTATATCTGGTATACTCTGCCCATGGGGTTCTTCTCAATAAGAATGAAGAACTGCAAGCTGGGAAGAGCCATATGAGTTGGTTCAAATCAAAGAAGATTCATCCACTGAGAGATTATGGATAAAAGTTTGTACTTCCCTCTGGAGGTTGTATATGATTATAGGTCCCACATTGAGGATCATAAAATGATTTATCATTTATAGGATTTTACGTAGATTCATTTTCAATAATAGGAATTTAAATTTTAAATTCAGTATTAGGAATTATTCCAGCATGCAACCTACTCCCTCTTATCTTTTTGTGCTTCAATTACATGATCTTTGGGGTTAATTTAGTTGTTTTCTTTTATAGGTTCGTGATGAGGGAATGAAACCCAAATCATTGGTGGAAGAGGACCAATGAAATATTTTAAACTAGAGTTCAAATTTTATGATTATATCTTGAACTACATACATTTTTTGGGCCAAAACATGATTTCATATTTAATGATAAAAATTGCATACCCACACTCAAATTTATGCTTAACCTAGATTATCTAAGAGACCCATGTTTCTTAGGAATTCAGTGATTCCATTTTTTAAATTTCAATTTTAATGATATTTATGGAGTAAAATGGAAAATCGAATGTTTAATGTGACGCATGGATATTGAAATTTCGACTCATGATTTAAGGGAATTATTTCATTTATGTAAATGAAATTTCCCCACCATTTTTGATACATTGAATTTCTGAAATTCATGTGAATAAATTTGTTGTTATTGATCATCCTGTGATTCATCGTGCAATATCATATTTCTCATTCCTAAGAGGATTTATTAGTTAAGTACTTCCTATTGGTTATTGAGCATATTTCTTTAGGGATTATGGGGCATGTCACCGACTAGAAATTTCATTTGAACTTTTCAAAGCTATGACTATAGAAAATCAAATTTAAAATGAATGAGGTGTCTTTTCAAAACCTCTTATCTTTAAATAACACCTTTATAGTAATCCTTCTTTTATCCCATAGAGACCATGAATGACCTTTATAGAGATGATCCACCTTTTAAGCCATTTTCATCCATTCCTACCCTACTCTTGGTATTTGCATGATATTTTAAAGATATTGTGTGGTGGGGAAAGTATTTATGTTGGAATGGATGATTTACATTATATGTAAATGTTTTAGGGGTGTTATTTTTAGAACTATAAATTTTTTTATAATTATTCAATGTCACATAATATTTTCACCTCTTGGATAAAATAAATGCAAATGGAAAAAGCAGTAAAAAAAGAGAAAAATGGGTTGTGATATTGGAAACCAAAAATCAACATTTTCCAAAACAATTATCTCATATTTATATGTGGTTAGGTGATATATGTGAGGTTTCATATAATCATTACATTCTATAAAAAAAAAAAAAAACAAAATTTAAAAAAAATCAACAGGGCACTCAGTCATTATGCTTTATTTTGATCAAGACCTTACATTGTGTTTTTGGGAAAGTTGTTGTTGAAACATTAAAGGAGGAAATTTCATTTCAATTTTGATATCATGGATTTTACTTAAGAGGTAAACCTCCTCCTTGAGCTTTAATTTTAAATACATCAAATCCTACCAACCTTAAGTATTAGTGTCATTTAAACTTTTATTGAAAAGTCCTCATGATTTTATGTACCATTTGACTTTATGAATTGGAGAAAGTAGTTCTTTTATAATCTTATGGATAATGTCCATGTCCTCATGATATGAGCATAAATCTACATGAACTTTATCCGGAGAGATCATGATGTGGCGTGCTTAATAATAATGAATTGAGATGCTTGAATGAAAGAAAGAATAACTTTCATTTATTCAATGGGGAAAAATAAAATTCGTGAATTAATTATTTCTTTAAAAAATGAGAAATTACATTTATATTTTATGTGGATTATTGAAACTTTTATTGGAAATTAGAAATTGTTAAATTTTATTACTTTGGAATTTGAATATCGTAAACATTGGTGTCCTCTGAATTCCATGTTGATATTTTATGCTTGAGGACAAGCACAGTTTAAGTGTGGGAGAATTGATATAGATAATATTTTCATTAATTTCTATATGAATTTTAATTTTTTTAATCATACCAAATTATTAATTTGAATTTAAAATAATTATTTTTGGATTTATGATGTTTTTTTAAGAAAAATGGTGAAACACATACTTTTGGATTTTGGACAGAATTTTACATCAAGGGTAATTTAGTCATTTCCTAAAAACTAATAATCAAGATTGAGTGAATCCTTTTTTGTTGGAATCCTTATTTTAGTTACTTCAACTTTATCTTCTGTACAACTGGATGATTCGACCATCTAAGGGCCTTAAAAATCATTGAAGTTGAGGAGTTTTCCAGGCGAACAGCGTGGACCCCACCACAGTAAGAGATGTCTCTCTCAGGATACACATCTTAAATTGTGATTATTACACATGGTATATGAGAATGACACATAGGTGCAGATAAAAAATTAATTAGAGGGAGTTTTGAATTCATTTATGATTCCATAGGGGTTTGTACTTTTGAAGGAAGTTTCCTGGAAACATAATTTAGAAAAAAGCATCCAACTAAATATTCAAAACTCCCACATATGATGTCAAAATATGCTTAAACTCTTTGGAGAGATGAAAATTATATTTATGAACAACATTCTAGATGTTTGGAATGCGTGAATAGGTCATTTAATGGGGCTACAATGCATCTACTTTCTAGGGATAGATTATAGCTATTAAAGGAGGGGAGCTCCTCCCTCTCAAATCATCTCATTGTCCATATATTCCTTCAAGGCACCAAGGAGGATATATCCAATGAGGGAGGACAGTTTCAACACTTCTCCCCTTTTAAATTTGTTTATTTTAATTTTTTTGGTTTTAATTTTCAATTTTATTTATATTTAAAATAAAATAATAGATTGTTTTTATTTCTATGTCCACCCATTTACCATGTTGTCTTCTTCATCTTTTCTATTTCATTTCATCTTTTATTCATCCCATATTATCCATCACGACCAATTACCCAAACAAATATGGGGTTAACTTGATTTTTGTCATGGGGGAGGTATGTGGCAGTAGGATTTATTCTGTACATAAATTCCTATGTTTTATTATGTTTGTGATGGGAAAGTGTGATGTGCACTAGTGTCACTATAGTCCACCATGACACAGATCTCAAACTCATTTCTATTATTTAATTTAATATTTCCCATCCCATATATTGGATGAAATCATTTCATATTATGGATTTGATCCATTCAGTGGTTGAAATGGCATACAATGGAGCCAGGTCTTGGAACATGTCCCACTCTTGATCAAGGTGTTCCAACAACCTTGAATATAGGAGGAGTAAAGTTAAGATTACTAAATGAATTCAAGATTTCACACTAATAAAAAATAATAGTATTCCATGAACGAGAACTCATAATTTAATAATCCAACATAATTTAAATACCAATAAAAAGAATGACAGAACCCACAAACAAACCCATAAAGGCCAAGTTAGTTCTCAATTAATTTCATTTTGTCATTTAATGTTAGTTTTATCATTTATTTTAATTGAATTTAATTTCATTACGAGATTAAATAAAAAAATTAGTTTAGTTAAATTAGATTATGTGAGTGAACAACTAAAAATGATACTCAACAGAGAAAACCCTGGTTAGACTATATGATGCACAAGGAAAATTAAATTGCATTTTCCATGCCCTATGATAGGCACACATCAGTAACACTTATTATCCTATGATGGGAGTGAATGTGGATATCCCTTGAAGACATGTGTATGTGATATCATCTCATGAGGTATTGTGATCAATGGATAATGGAAATCTCTGACGTCTAAATAAAATCTTTTGGTATTGTACACAAGTGAACTACTCAAGTAGACATAGAGTGAAATGATTAATGGCACACTACTTAATTATAGGTTGATACCCTCTCTACCATGAACATTGTATTTCTTGTTAATAAGGGGGAGATAAAGTGAACTGAATGTTTGAAATGTAAGGGGGGAGAAAGAAGTTTAGGGGATATGGAAATATAATCATTTTGACATTGACACATTCATTTGAGGATAAATTTAAGGTATTGAATAAAAATACAAAGGGGAGATTTTTGGAACCACTTTGTGTATGGAGATTTTATTTTATTGTCTACAGTTTTCAATACAGGTCAAAATAGAGAATTATATGAAGAATAAATCCATAGTTAGTTGATGGAAAAGGTAATTCAGATGATTGTTAAAGTGATCCTAAGATCGATGAACTAGTGTCAAAGGTGACACATTGTTCAAAATAATGAATAATGGGTAAGTATCAACCACTCAAGTATGAATGGTGTAGAATTGTGAAGTATTGTCTATATGAAAATTATTGATGAAGAATGAGGATTTGATGTAGAGAATGATTGTTGATGATTAAGAGGGTGTGTAATGTCTTGGCATTCTAAGATGGTCATGCATAAAACATTTCCTTGAAATTAGACGAACTGTGCACTATTGTTAAAGTTCAAAATACATGTATCAAAGGTGATATATTGCCTACAACATTGATGGTGTTTGAAGAAGCCACAAGCCTTAAATTTTGTATGAAGAGATATTATTAATGTTCTGTTGATGTGATCATCCATGTGATATGTTCTTTGTAATTAATATTCCAAAAAGATTAGAAGAAGAAGGGAAATTAAGGGTCCTTCAATATTTCATTAAATCAAGAAATCAGTGGAGGTTTATTTGCATGAAAAATAAACTATGTTGATGATTTGAGTATTTTTATTTCAGAATAATCATATGTTTGGAGAAAATGTGATGAAAGCCTTATGAATGATAGGGGGAGTCAATAAGTGTTTTTTCGGTACTGGAAGGAAAGTGGCGTGCATGTGTGGCATGCAAGTATTTGTGGAATTAAAGTGTGTGTTGCACAAAAGTCATATTTCAAGATCATCACATCAAAATATGAAAAATGAAATAATGTGGTGCACAAGTTAAATATTGGTGCACAAGTCAAAAACCGGAGCACAATTATAAGTGGTGTGAAAGTTTATGTTGTGTGCAAGTCATATTTCAACATCACACATCAAAATATTGAAAAGGAAATAAAGTGGAATGCAAGTGATGGAGCGGCATATGAGCAAGAATGGTGTGCATGTGTATGTGGCACGCAAGTCACCTAAATTCCTATATATAGATTACTAGATTCCTCATTTATTAATGATCAACAATTAAGAGAAAATTTGAGATCTGATCGCACATGAGGTAGAAAGTGGTGTGCCTGATGGAGTGTCATGCAAGTTGGGAGTTATTAATAAGGCGCACAAGTTGGACCGCATGAAAGCAGAGTGTTTCAAAAGAAAAAGTGGTGTGCATGTTGTAAGAGGTGAGAAAAGCAGGGAGTTGTGTGCAACTAGTGGGTTGTGTCTAAGCCCAATGTGGCGCACATGTTGTGAGTTGTGCACAATTTTGGCACACAAGTAGTAGGTGGCGCAGATGTTGGAAGGAGCACAAGCATAGAGGTGCACAAGTAGGAGGAATGAGAGCATAGATACACTCAAGAAGAGTGTAACACAAGAAGGGATGTGCACAAGAATGGTGACGCACAATTAGGGTGGTGCGCAAGTCAGGATAGGTACACTGGCAGTGAGTCGTGATAAATGTACTTACTAGCTTCTGGTCAACTGTGATGATGCTATGCTGATCTGGACTTCATTGATATAAAAATAACAAAGACAATCACAAAGGAGATCTTGTTATTCTAGAAAGAAGAAGAGAAGTGATCTCAGTGAAGTTGTTTTTTCAAAAAAAATATAATGTTTAAAGAAGTGTATATTTTAGTGTAGAAAGTTTTTCATTGAAGAATAAAATGAAGAAGTGTGTGCAGCTTACATGTTTTCAGTAGATAAAGAAGATGTTGGTAACATACATGATGCTAATTAAGTAACCGGAGAAGAAGATGGTTGTGGAAGAACAAAGTAGAACTATAGCATCTAATATGTCTGAATGGGTTGAAGATTCTTTTTGTGTTGCAAACGCTTTTAATAGTGTCAATATTGTCTTCATAAGGAGTATAAAGAATAAGCTAGAGGCTGTAAGAGACTATCTACAGTAGCAGTATAAATAACTAGTTAGTGCAATAGTATATCCTACTCATTGAAATGTAGAAGTGGAATTTTCCCCCTCCCCCTACAAGTGTAGGGAAAAACACTAGGAATCAATTATTTCTTTCCCTAATCCATGTGTTAGTAGCCACACTAATGAGAGGACTATTTTCCTAGTCAACCACTATAACTGTTTCTACATTATAGTGGAGAATTTGTGCACTGCTCATTAACATACAAGCCAAGGATGTGGCTTCTCTTGTTGAGTGGTGAACCTCTTAAAAATATTGTGTTAATATCATTACGAATTTCATACTATTTCATGCGATAAGGAAAAGAGAATAATAGAATAAAGATCCTAACATCTCAAGAGGTACAAGGATAAAAAGAAGAAATTTGTTTAAAAAGTCCCTAACACTAATTAACCCCCCCCCCCACCCCCAGCTCAGTGTTAGGAATATTCCAAACTAGTCCTCTTGACTGATTAAATAAAAAAGTTACTATTACGTCATAATTACGCATTCTTCCTACATGTGTTATGTGATTACATATATTTGTATCCCATATATCTTTACATGTGCCTCCTTCCATAGTATATGACATGGGGTGGAAGTGGATTTGGAATTTAATTCATCAATCTACATATAAATAAAGGAACCTAATTATGTTATTGTTTCATGTCACATAAAATTATTATCTTAGATTTAAAATCTATACTGGTTTTTTTTCAAGTTAATCAAACCCCATCCTTACTTAATAATTGGGGTATGATGGTTTTTATACATGTTGGTTATTTTAAAAACTCGGTTGATGTTTCATAAATTAAAAATTAATAATCCAAGTGATTAATTTATGTATTTTAATTAATTTATTTTCAATCACAATGTACAAAAAAATCTATCTCCTTGTGATGATCGATAAATGTATCCCATGCATGTTGGTTTATTATTTATTAATACGTCTATGGTGGGTATGGGATTAATTTCCCTTCAATGTATGTGAGATCATACTTCATAAAAATATTCCAAAAACCTCTATAATCCATTACAGTGATCATTAATACATATTTTATTCAAGATTCTTCTATAATATATTCACTACAAACGGGATAATAAAGAGTAAATAATCATTTCAATATTTGGTGCTTTCGTAAAATAAAGAAATTATATCATATTGTTACCCAAATTACTACCCAAATTAGTTCCATAAGTGAGAGAACAACATTATTCCATTAATTTACAATAATTTTAATGTTCATTCATTTGGAGATCCCAATGTAACTACTAAACAAATCCTTTTTAGGGTTAATAGGATGGACATGTACATTGTTTCTAACCTTGAATTTGTAGACTTTGTCTCTTCTATAATATTTTTTCTAACACCATCATGCTATAGTGATCCTATTTTCTATAGGACATAAATGGTTAACCATGTACCATTAACTAAGATTCAACCTCATCAATATTTTGTTATTATGGAATGGTATCATCAGTATGTGCATACTATTTTTAATCCTTTGTACTTGGAGCAAAATCATTTGGAAAAACCTATTGTTCCTCAGTACTATGAACATCATCATTTATAGAAGTCATTATATAAATAATTTTATGAACATTTAATTTTTATTATGAAAATGTTGTAGTTAATATATAATAATATGAGGTAACATAATGTATATTTCAAAAAATATATTACATGATTATTAAACTCTCTTTTCTTAATGGATGAAGAGACTTAACCCCACTATCGAGTATCCAAATCCCATCGTTGTGGTCTCTTATGACATACAATACCCAATATATATTGGGACGACTGTGAAATGATTATGATGGCCTAATAAAATGTTCATACCCAGTTGAATTGACATATGACATTTTAGTGGTTTTCATCACTTTTGGGTTACAAGATAAGGAACATAATATACTTGTACTATATGTGATTCCATTATAAATGGTTCATCTTTACAACCATTCTTATTGAAATACACTTTTAATTAATCATAGTTTATCTATTTTAAATGCACTCTTGATATCAACAACATTAATTAGAAAATTAGTACTGGGAAAGTTATATTATCTGAATCCCATATTTGTTTGATGATTCCAAAGTATGACATATTTTCATAAATTGGATTTTATACTTTGGTACCATACACAAAAATCACTTCAGATACATGTGAAAATCCACTATTTTTCATGGTACTATGTTCATCATGTACATTTTTATATAATATATAAGCATTAATTATATAACAATTATATGATAGTACATTCACACATGGTCCTTTGTTTAATTATCTATGTTATTTTGAAATTGATTCCCAATTTTAAATTTACTCATTAGAAATATAGTCTCGAAATGGTCTTATAAATTATTTATTATGTTTATTTGATATCTATATTTCATACCATTATGGATTAAAATGCCTAAGAATTAATTTTTGAATCTGAAAATATAGCACATCCAATAAACTATTACAAAAAACATGAAGGAGATCATGCTTCTGATTTGTAGTGGTAATTGTGAAAACATCTATTCTAAAAATTCCTTCAACCACAAGATATCTATTAGGAAGAGATTTTGATATACCAATGATTTCTATGTAGGAAAAGTAGTCTGTATAGAATTCAAAGAATTCCTGAACAAAAAATCATTCTGTAATACAACCTCTTGGACGGATTAATGTTTTTACATTCCCATTAAAAGTATTAATATATCATTCAAAGGGGTATATCCATCTATAATATACAGGACAACCTAATCAAATCTCTATTACAATTTGAACCAACAATTGAACCATTATATCAACTAATATATGTGGGAAGAACATCTCTAATTCACATAATATGATAGAAATTGGTTTTTCCATAATTTATCTAGGTCTATAAATTTTGTAAATATATATTTGAACAAAAAATATATCATGGTAAATATATGAAGTATATTCTTTGAAAAAATGCAACGTAATGCTACTAGAAATAGATCTTACACCAAAATATGATATCCATGTGATTTCAGAACATTTAACATTAAATAATTCATTAAAATGATATTCTTGATATTTTATGAATATCCCTATTGAACCTTTACATAATGAAATAAATTTAAAAACAAATATTTCCCCTGTATAGAAAGAGTGTAAGAAGCTGAGAAAGAAAAGTCTATTTTTCACTCTTCACTAATGTCAACTCCTCATGTATCCACATGTCAATCATATTCAACCCCACCTTAAGTCAATACAGTGTTATGTCAATGTAATTTAAAAATTTTCCTATGAAACTATCACATTAGGTTTTTTCCACATACATAACATAAAGAAAATGTCTTATGTGAAAATAATTCTAGTATGGTTATTCAAAAAGTTGATATCATTATTCAATCCTTTTTTTTAAGAAATTTTTAAAATTTCTTACCAAAGGTAGTTTCCATATCATTTAATTTCTCAATTAGTTGATCAACTTCTATTGTAGATGGGGTTGTTCCTTTTCTTAATCCCCCATCAAGTTATGTTTTCCATGATCATTACTTGTGTCATTGGGGTAGAATTATTATGATATCCTAGAATCAATGTATTTGATGGCTGTTTCATCCAAATTGATTATTTACATTATTCACAAATGGTAAACCCATGAGTCCATTTAATTTTATATACTAAAATATTTTCATAAGATGAAATTTCATTTATCGTCCCATGTAACGTAGTTCTCAACATGAAATATTCATTATGGTCATCATCAATCAACATAACACTTGAATCCCACATTAATTTCAAATCATCAATCAATATAACCAATTAAAAATCAATATCATTACCGAGTTTTTTTTGGTCCATACATAAGTAGAGATAACAAAATATATTTTTGTTTGAAGTCATAACCATGTTGGTATATTATAATTAACCAATATATTTAGCTATACATTGTGAGTGATGATTTGAAAACCATATGGACTCGCTCCATTTGTAGATAGTGCAAGACAATGTTTTCTCAATTTGTTTTCTTATTCAGGATACTCCTGATCAATTCTATTACACTAAGGAGATTATATTAGGTGAAAACGATTTCCATATTTATTATTCTACCTATGTACCATGAAAATTGCCATGTAGTCTCCTCATATACATATTTGTTCCTAATCCATGGATTGAATGGAAAGTATGATAAAAATATCACAGGACATGATTCATATTTATTGTGTTGAAAATCACCATATTATAATCATTTTAATGTGATTTTTTGTCCTCTTAAAAAAGTATAAAGTCATTTGGATATGCATGTATTCTTTTAGAGATCCCACCCATTGAAAATAAAATTAATTTAGAATCATATATTCAAAACGAATTGTCCTTACCTTCTAGTATAATATTATTTAATATAGAATGAAGTTTTGTAAATTTGATGTCACTCCATCAAATTCCATCTTTTAAATTATATAGCTTTTTTATTGATGAAAATGTTGTATATTTATTACAACCAGTATACGATGTAATCTTTACAAAACTCTTTAACTTCCCTAAAAAATTTTCACAATCATGAATTTCATGTTAAACTATAATTACCATTTTCTTAATACGATCGTCATCATCATTCACACTAGTAATCACATCATCTATGTACTATTTTTTATTGTTGACCCTTGTAATAATATTAGATGATCTATAAAACATTGTGTTGTCCTAATAACTATATAGATTCACTTTTTCCCCATGTTTAGTCCTACATTTACAACTTTTATCTACTACATGGAAGATCATGTGTTGTTCAGACTCCTCTAAACTATTTAGTCATGAATAATAAAAGTGTAAACACATACAATGGGTTTGATGATGTTTATATTCATTATCTTTTTCGAACATGATAAACTCTTTCACACCATCCTCATAGTCATTTTTCATGTAATTTTTATCCATCCATTTTTTATTCATGTCCATCCTTTTTGATTTAATAATGTTAATATTCACAAAAAGTAAATACATAAAAATAATAATCTTAGAACCCATAAAAGGTCATTATTTAAGAACCATGTAAGCAATATGAATCTATTTTTCTCAAAAAATAAGAGCAAAATGATGAGTTTTGAGATTTTTTTGTAGTGATGGAAAAAAATTGAAGTGAATAAAGGTTTGATATATATATATATATATATTAAAAGAATTTAATATTATTTTCATCTATTGATAAACACGGATATATCATGTATGATTAATTCGATGATATCTCATATGATTAAAAAGACATAGACAATCCTGAAAAAGTAGTGAGAAATTGAAATCAACAAGAGGGGGAGTTGGTGTTTATTCATTTATTCACTTGATACATGATGAAAGAGTGGTTGTTTTAGTGATAAGATTAATAGTATCCAAAGTTCATCTTTTTTTAGATGATGAAAATATTCAAAAGGCCCAAACAAATGGTCTTGAAAACCCAATGTTTCAAGAAACACTTGAATATATATCAAATGAAATAGAATTTTCGAGCTGGGGAAACCATGTTTCATTATCATTTTAGATATTTCCCATTTCAAAAAGGGTATTTCCATGAACCCATTATAGGAAATTAAGTTTATTAAATATCACAATCTACTATAAAACATTACATTTCTTAAAACAATGTAAAAAAAGTATATAATACAAGAGTAAAAAAAACCATCACTATCATCATAACATATATTTAAACAATTAAATCACATTTTATAAAACATGTCGTGAATGTTGAACAAGCCAATCGAGGCATTGTAATTTTAAAGGACTACCATTTTTTGAAAATACCATTTGGAGAATTACATTTTTTGGGAAGGACATTTCATAACAATGATCAAGATGTAGAATTTGAGTTTTCGAATCATTCTTTATCATTACACATGTATGTATTTATAAATAGAGATACAACTGATCGTGTTTCACATATTCACACATCATTGTGTGAAGATGTAAAATAATAATATATATATATATATTTATCAATGTAGTATTTATTTAATTCATTAATAAATATTTAATGAAAAAAACATTTCCACTTCATCTTGGTAAAGAACTGTATAAAAAAACTATCATTTTCTAGAAGTACAAAATCCATTATTCCTATATCAAGATTCTTTAACTGACTTAAAGAAACATTAATTCTTAGAGAATGAAGAACAATATAATGAACATAAAGGAGTGTTAAATAACAATCATGTTGTGTAGTAGGTTGTAGATCAAAAATTGTGGAGGTGTCAAGCAACGCAATGCTCATTTTTATGGATTAATTTTGTTAGCTATTTAAGAATTGGAGCATTGACATATATTGACGTAGTAGTAATTCATTGGTTGTAATGTAAGTTGTTTTGGGTTTTTATTAAATAAAAACACAATATGTAATTTAAGCAATTGACACCAACCTTTTTCTGGTTATATCATAATGTCACGTTCATTCATATGTGATAGTTCATTCTACATATAACCTAGTACATGCCCTTGATTTGGAATGTGATATGTTTCTATCATAATACTAATTCTCCTATTGTAATGGTTGGTGTAATACAAGACACTTAAAATCTGCTTCAGCAATATCACTTGATCATAACTTACAAAAGATTCATTTTTCATGCAAAGCCTCTTATGCATCATCTATATCTCATGTAATAATGTGCATCCTCAATCCATGTGCATAAATCATGTGTTCATTTAGTATCACACTTGTAAAATTTATAAAAAATTGGTATCCCTAAAAATATATATATTTAATAAATGTTAAAAAAAATTAAAAAATATCAATACTTATTATTGTGTTAATAAGATAAAATTATTAAGAATAAAAAAAAGCATAAAAATAAATAGTATGTGTATAATTATAAATATTATCATGAAATAATTTTTATCAATTTCTATAAATATAAAAAAATGAATAAATCATAAAAACAAAATTAAACCCATTTATAATTAATATTAATATTATAAACAAATCAAAAGATATTAAAATTATTGGGGTTCATCTACTTGGTAGTATAAGAAAATGAGAAGAATTTTTTGATTTTATTCAATGGTAGAGGAAGGGACACTTGGAACAGGGGGACGATTACCATCTGAGCACCACAAATGCCCTTCCTACTAATCATTTACAGTCACCGCCTTAAATGATAAGTCAGTTTGGCTGTTATGGTACACAACTATGAGCTCCATTTAATTAGAGTGAGAAATAATGATGAATGAGTGAAATTAATTTCAATGTGTGGGAGAGGGTGAACCAATAATGGCACAAGGAAAGGTGGTTGGGTGGAAATCAATGAGGTAGATCGAGGAAACATTAGACCGCTCATGCGTGCCATTCAAACCATTTGGGATAATTAAAAACAAATAAATTTGTTTGAGGAGGAGCGACAGATCATAAGTGATCACATACATTGTCTTTTGATGGAGTTGATTAGTCAATGATGATCAAGGGACAGAGATGATAGAGATTCGATTCCACGAGAGCTTAAACTGTCCAAATAAGGAGAACTTTGTTAGGGTTCTATTTAGAAGATCAGGTAGGGTTTTATCAATGCTAATAAAGCACTGACAATGACTTAATTTTAATAATATAATTAATATAAAAAAATCGAATATATATAATTATAAATTAATATATAATTATATAATTATAAATAAATATTTATGTAACTGTAAATATTATTAAATATTTATAAATATGTATTTATAAATAAAATTGTAATATATAAATATATATATATATATATATAATGGTATATAATTATAAACAAGAAATTATTTTTATCATGAAAATATATTAGAAGAATTGTAAATATAAACTTATAACTTTAATTATAGATATATATTTATAATTATAATTATAAATAAATATTATTATAAATATTATTATATAATTATTAACGTATTTATATAATTATATATTTGTATATTGGTATAATTATTAATATATATATAATTACGGACATTTCTATTATTATATTTGTCTATTTATTAGTATACAAATATATTTAATAATAAATATAATAAATATATTTATTATAAATTTATAATTATAGGAATATATCTATATTAATATTTATAATTATAATTAAAAAATATTTTTAAAAATATTTTTATATATTTATAAATATATATATTTAATTATATATATTTACTAATATATAAATATATATAATTATACATATATTTATTCATTAACTTTATTTATTATAATATTTTAATTATCTAAATATTTATTTATTTATATTTATATTTATAAATAAATATTTTCATAAATATTTTTATATATTTATATATATTTATATAATTATATATATAATTATTAATATATAAATATATAGAATTATAAATATATATATATATATATATTATAATTTTATAATTAACTAAATATATATTTATCTTTTAATAATTATAATTATGAATAAATATTTTTAAAAATATTTCTATACAATTAGATATATATTTATATTATTTTATATATGTATATTTATTAATATATAAATATATATAATTATTATAATGACCTTTAACTTTATCAATAGAATTTCCTTGATATAATTATGTCATAAAACACATACATCACAGAGAGAATGACCATTCTCAAAAAGTTGTAGAAATAAAATATTTCATTAATAATAAAATATTCTTCTTGAAGATAAAAGTATATATATATATACTTGAGAGAAAGTATAAGTGAATTAAGAATGAATGTAATAAGAGGTATTTATATTATGGAGTAAACACATATGATCATTATAAATCTGAAAATAGGAATAGTAACCTGACAATTGGAATAATAATATGGTCATCAAGAATAGTAATCTAGCCATTAAGAATAGTAATCTGACATTAGGAATAGTAATATGGTAATTAGAGTATCAACATCACAAATGAAATTGAAAGATAACATTTCGGTATCATATAAATGAAAATATGATATATTTATATCACGATACAAGTTAATAAATGCTTTAAAAACAACAAAATATTTTTTGGAATTTTGGTAAAACGTAAATATTTAATTTTCAATTTTATAATGAATATATACATTTAAAAGAAACATTATTTTCATAAACTGATTTCTTAAAATAAAAATATGTTATATTATAGTTATTATATAATTTTTTGAGACCATAAGTAATTTTTAAAGGGTTATAAAATAAATTATAATATTAATATTAGTATTTTTCAAATAGATAAGGATTTCATTTAAAAATTGAATTTATATTATTTAGAAAAATAATTTTATAAAATGAATTTCATTTTTTAAATCTATACATTGAAAAATGATTAGGGTTATATTTTATATTGTTATAAAACAGTTGAATTTTTAGTAAATAGTGAAATTTGTTAATTTATGATATTTAACATTGTAAGCCAAATACATGAATTTTTGAGTCTTGGATAATGTCATATCCCACTGGTTTTAACTATCCAGAAACATTTATTTTATCTATTCAACGAAATCAATACTATTTATAGTCTTGAGCAAAAATAATAAACTAATAAATATAATAATAAAAAACACTCCTCTCTTTACCCTATAAATACCACCCTTTTTATCACAACTTCTAAGCCTTGCAGCTTGTCAATAGTCAAAAAAATTATACATCTAACCCGCTTTCCCCACATCCAAGAGATTCTCGTCTCAACAAAATTCCAAATCCATGTTCCTTAAGCATGTTCAGAAGGAGACGGTATTCAAGAGTTAAAATCCTCAATCCTTCTATTTTTAATTTCTTTTATTTTCTTATACTCTCATAACCTCCCATATCTAAAGAGTCCTAATGAATCAATTATCATATATATATATATATTAATTTTTTTGTGATAATGGAATATTCATCATCAAATATCATATCTTCTCCTTTTATTCTAAAAATGAAAACATTATCCGCGATATATCAGTTCACCACCTATAGGGAGGATGAGTTTTTTTCCATTGCCACCATTAAGGATTGTCATAAAACCAATATTAATGTTAAGTCATATTTTTATAATTATATTATAACTTATTTCATGTTCCTAAACAAATAAATAGACATTTATTAAAAAAACAAAACAAGTTCTTGATGATCAAAAAACAACCAAAATCAACTAAATATTTATCAATATAGATGAGGTTATAATGTCTTATTCTCATTTTATACAGTTCAAATTTTATCAAAGGGGTATTTCAATAATCCATGCCAAGAAATTAAATTCATTAAACACCACATGCATCTTCAAAACATTACAATTATTAAATCAAAGTAACAAAAGGGTTTAACTGATAAAGAGTCATAAAAACTATCATGTTCATCATAACATAGATTTAAATAATTACATCAACTTTTATAACACATAGTGGTCGGTTTGTCATTGAATACATGAAAAAATTACTATTTATAAACCCTATTTTAAACTATTATAGTTTGTTTGTTGGGTTTTAAACCATAGTGAATTTTTTTTAATGTTTGGAAAAACAAAAATAATATTATATAAATAATAAAAATGATTAAAATTCATGATTTCATGCAGCATCAGAAAGATAGGAAAAATGTGCGACCAATTTTACAGTAGAGAACTCGATTGACTATTTTAATAAATGTTTATTTCATTCATGCACAAAACCATTACTAGAACACTGAATTGAGAAGTAAAAAAAGAAATGTCATAAATTAATTATATGAATGAATTATTGTCACAATCATTCAACTATATACTTAATCGTTCATGAAAATATTAAACCAGCTTTATGTAAAAACAATTTTTCAATTAATTTTTTTTGTTTCACACTCAAAAAATCTTTTGTAAAAATATATAAAATTTTGAAGCATTTATTTGATGAATTTAATAGAATTTTTTTTATTGATTAAATAAGAAGATAATATATGATAACATAGAAAATTATTGACAATGTAGAATCCTAGGAATAATGATTAATGCATAAATTAGTCATGTTAAAATGAGTTAATCTTGTTCTAAAAATATTTATCTAGAAAAACTAATCTGAAGTGAAATTTGAGAATGAATCAATACAAAAAGAAAATAAAATAAAGAAGAAAATAAACTTATCTATAGGGGAATATTCTATATATTTGACTACCTGATTATCACCTTCTATCTCCCTCTCTTACTCTCAAACAAATGTGTGTTAAAAAATTCTAGAGTCCGCCAATTTGTTTTTCAGAAACCTATTTATTTACATTTAAAACACTAACATAATTATATTTTATCATATACGGGTTGTCATATTCACTAAACATCTATCATTTCACTAATTAAATGAATGTAAAAAAACCAAGTACCTCAATTGATCTGACACTTTGGTAGTTTCTCTGATATGTACCAAACTACATTAAATAATTTCACTACATGTTAAGCTCAGTCTATTTACCCCAATCAAATCTACCCTTGATAAACATAAAATTGAATTCTCTCTGAAATTTTAGCCTTCAAAGGGAATACCTTAATAGAACCAGTGTCATTTCTCCACTTTGGGATAATTCTGTGTGATCTTGAAATAAGTTCCATTAAATAAGACAACCATAATCACTGAATAATAACATTAAAACACCAGGCGTGCAGTCCTCAATCACATAAACAAAACACATCACATACAAATTTTTACATTTCATTTATTCTCAATTATTTATTATATTTATGAAATTATTGTTATTATTAAGAAATTATTATATGTTTGGGATATGTTTAAAGTTTTATTCAGATTGTTTTTATATTTTATATTTTACATGATTTGAAATTTTTCTACTAGAAATTTAATAAGTATTATTATGTTTACAGTAGTCAACATTGAAAGCTTAAAAAATATTATCATGACTAATATATATAAAAAATTAAAATAGTGGATAAAAAAGTAAAAATTGTTTATATTAAAAATAATTTTATCATTTTAATAGATATAAAATTGTACATAGGATAGAATACATTATTGTTTCAAATCATTTTACACAATACCACACATATAAATAAATGAGTACAATAATTGTCTATGACAAGGCCTTGTCCCACAATATGGTGTGAAAATAGGACATCCATATCAAAATACATGTCCACTATTCTAGTGTGGAGTATGATGAGCTAGAGAGGGATATTACTCTGGTGCTAGAACCTCAAATGTCGGATACTCTGGCTACGACTCATCGAAAGGAGGTATCAGATGGATGTCTTCATGTGAACCTTATTCTTATCCCACTATGTTAGTTGATGGGCCTTCCATCATCTCATGGGGAACCATAAATCCAATGAAGGCTTGGGCGATGAAAGGTAGAGGCATATGAAATGATCCCTAATAGAAACTAGTATATGTTTTACACTGAAAAAACCACAGATATCCTGAAAATAGTAATGTATCACATGCCTCATGATGCACATCCTCAATCGACTAAGACTAGAAAACTTGATGGAGGACCTCTAAAACTGGAACATGTGAGGCCTCATGTGCATCATGGCACGGTCTACGTCATCTACGTCATTAATCCTCCTCATCATCAGCTACTGGAAGAGGTTCCTACGCCGGAATATACACTATCGTGGTAGGAACATCATCTCTATGGGGTGGACAATTGAAGTTACTATCATGTAAAACATGGTAGGATAAAATCATCCCCTACCTTTTAGAATGAATTGTTTCTTGGCTAAAACAACATCCTACTCTACATCACACATATCGATAATATATTGTAATTGAGTGTGTTTTTAAGAGATTCAAACTAAATTAAAATATGTATAACAAAAAAACTAATGGAAATATATTAACATATGATACACTCGATACCTCTAACATTTGGATTAAGATATATTATATAATTTATTCTATACGATGGTACATACTCAATCAGTACTGCTAGAGGTAATCACATCGTACACATACCCTAGATATAAAATGGAGATTATTTGTGCCAATGTTCCAGATAATCTACCTGTCATTAATTCCATTCAATATCTCTTCACCTTGTCAGCTTCATGGGATAAGTTGTTTCTAACATTCTCGATGGAAGGTTAATATGTTGAAAAAATCCCAACTAGCGCATGACTATTTTAGGTCGGCGTCATTCATCAATGTAAAAGTGAATTAGAGGAACTACAGTTATGGAATCGTGAATCCCATCAGTGTAGAATGGGGGAAGCTGGTCTAATATATCCCAATATGGAAACCATGCAATATGAAATGGCATATGACATTTGGGTAAAAAATTATTACTAAAAAATAAAAAAAATAGTATTATGTAAATGATTTGCCATGAACAGAGTATATAAACTTTCATCTGTAGGTACTATATTGTCATACATGAGGCGATACACTCCCACGTTGTTCATCAACGTCAAAAAAAGTTGTGTTCTGGACTCCACCTATAAATTATAATTTATAAAGTGATAAATAATAAGAAATTAAGTTAAATAATTCATATTATCATCAAAAAAACAAATATGGGTGATCATACTGGTTTCCCCAAGGAGTGGCATGCAACATATCTATATGAAGCTTCTTTATAGAAATAATATGGGAGAGGGGAAGAATATGATCCCATTCTCATATCTCAATAAGCATGTCACATCACTTGAGATCTGTAAGATCTGGTCAACATGTTGCGTATAAGGATCTGTAAGTATTATGCAAACATGAAAGTCCCCAACTGTATCTCTCAACCTGATATAAATACTTCAGTGGCCCCAGATACGTCATGTTCACATTCATACCATGGTGATCAGTTCACAGTGTCCCTTAAATGAGCTGCAAGATATGTGTATGGGTGTGATGCAAGATAGTACACTCATCAGCATCAGTGAGTAATTGTAAAAAGTGTATCTCAAGACACCTCATAGATATCAACCCACCATTTGTTGCATCATCATCACCCAAAAATATAGATGCCTAGAAATAATTGTACAATATCAAGCATGTCTTTATTGGTGGATCTAATATAATCATCCCATGGATAAGAAGACCGAGCATAACTACCACATCCTCATTAGAGATGGTAATCTTCCCCTCATAAATTTGGAATGTGTGTGTCTCATGTCTGTATATCTTGGTAATCCCATCAAGTATGTGATGATAAACGAATGTAATATCAGATACAATAATTTCATATAATCCGTCACAGCATAGGTATGGTATAATGGATGCTAGTGGTGGAATGTAATGATAATGATGTTCTCTACATACCATGATCCATCGAACCTCCCATACACCTAACATGTCACGTGAAACATGCCAATACTGCTCAGTGAGTAGTGTAGTATCCTCCATCACCATGTTAATGAATTAAATATGCCTTAAGATTAGAATATAAATATAAATTTTATGGTTAGTATAATGTTATGACAGTTATAATAATTGACATATGATGGCTATTCACATTGTTTTATGAATTTCTTCTTACTAAAAGAAATTGGACGTCTCCCGGTTTATCAAAGCAGATTTATAAATGGGTTTTAGATATGTTTTTACCTTGTAAATATATTTTTGTAAGATATGGTTTTATATATTTATATATATAAACATTATGACTTTATTATCTAAAATATTATTAGAAAATAATTCATGAAATGTTTTTTAATTTAAGGTAAAAATTAATTGAAAACATCAAATCAATTTTTTAACCACCATGAAATTAAAATTATAATCAAATAATGTGAAATGAATAAGAAAAACCCCATTAAATAATACATTAATTAATTAAAATATATAAGAAATGACTTAAACATTTTTTAATCATTAATCATTAGTCAATAATTAGTAAATCATTCTTTACTCATTAGTTAATAATTATTTATATCATTAATAATTCACTCATTAATCATTATTTAATCTTTATTTAATCATTCTTCAATCAATAGGTAATAATTCATTAATAATTTTTAATTATTAGTTATGAATTCTATAAACATTAGTTAAACCTTATTTAATAATTATTTATTCAATCTCTAATCATTATTTAGACATTATTTAAATATTCATTAATCATTTGTTAATATTTATTTAATAATTTAATCATTAGTAACTCATTATTTAATAATTTATTAATCATTACATAATCATTATTTAATATTTAGTTAATAATTATTAAATCATTAGTCAAGAAATTGTTAATTATTAGTCAATAATTCATTAATCATTACTTAGTTAATATTTAATAATTAGTTAATCTTTTGTTAGTCATTATTTAATCATTCATTAATAATTATTAATCATTAGTCAATAATTTTTTATTCCTTAGTTAATAATTACATAATAAATACATATTATTTGGTTAATAATCATTTAATTATTACTTAATCATTACATAATAATTAGTTAATATTTAGCTAATTATTATTTAATCATTATTTAATCATTATTTAATCTTTATTTAATCTTTATTTAATCTTTGGGTTACCATTATCTAATCATTAGTTAACAAATATTTAATCATTGGTTAATCATTATTTAATTAGTTGTTAATCAATATTTATTTATTAGTTAATCATTATTTAATCCTTTATTAATCATTATTTAATCATTATTTAATCATTTATTAATCATTAGTTAATAACTACTTAATCATTATTTCATCTTTATTTAATCATTTTTTAATCATTAGTTAATCATTAATTAATCATTATTTAATATGTAGTTAATATGTAGTTAATCATTCTTTAATTATTAGTTAATCATTACTTAATCATCAGTTAATCTGTAGTTAATATTTATTTAATCATTAGTTAATATTTTTTTCAATTGTTAATAATTTCTTTAAAAAAATTTAATCAATATTTAATCAATATTTAATCATTTGTTAATCATTAGTTAATCATTCTATAGTGATTCTTTAATTATTTTTTAATCATTGGTCAATCATTCATTAATCATTATTTAATCATCACATAATCAATAGTTAATATTTAGTTAATCATTATTTGATCATTAGTTAATCATTTTTTTTCAATTTTTAATCATTTGTTAATCATTAATTCATAATTAGTTATTCAACCTTTAATAATTAGGTAATATTTACTCAATAATTAGTTAATAAAAACTTTATCATTAGATAATCATTTTTTAATAATTAGTTATTCATCCTTTAATCATTCTTTAATCATTAATTATTCATTCTTCAAACAATTGTTAATCATTGGTTAATCAATCTTTAATCATTAGTTAATCAATATTAAATCATTAGTTAATAAAACATTAATCATTAGTTAATAATTCTTCAATCAATAGTTAATCATTCTTTAATCATTCATTAATCAATACTTAATCATTATTTAATCATTCATTAATAATTATTTAATTATTATGTAATAATTTGTTAATTAATATTTAACCATTAGTTAATCATTAGTTAATCATTATTTAATCATTATTTATTCATTTGATAATCATTAGTTAAAAATTACTTAATCCTTATGTAATTATGGCATACTCATTAGTTAATCATATGGTATTCATTAGTTAATCATATGGTATTAAATAGTTTATTTTAAATTTATAAAATTATGTAATCATTATTTAATCCTATATTTTTGATTAGTAAATCTATACATAATCATTACTAATAATAACTATGACTTCTCAATTATATCAAACTAACTAAACTAGAAAATAAATAACATATTTAGAACTAACTAAAAACAGATCAATTGAAAAAATAAATTACGTTAAAATGAATAAGAAAAAATACTTCATATGATGCTTCGAAATATTCGACACTCCCTTTAGACTACTGAAACCACCACGTAAAAGGGAAGAACAAATTGGATTATTGTAGTGAGAGGGAGTGCAACATATAGAGATGAAGGAAATTTAGTTGTAGGGGTGCAATTTTATAGGCACTTCAGAGAAGGGAGGTAATGTGGCTTCTGCCATTCGTATTTCTATACACAAAAGGAAACATCATGAAAGGTGCCTTTCCCTTTACTATAGGGAAAATATAGAATATTTCATGCCATATTTTCCATGATATTGATCTGAATCGGTGAGAGGCAAAGGAAAAAATTTGATATTAAACCTTTTAATTAATAGGAAAGGTGTCAGGGCCTATGGAGCCTTTCAGCATTAGTTTTAAGAAAATCCATCCTCATATTATTTAAAAAAAATAACAAAACAAATTTTCAAAAACAAACCTATAGATCCTCTTCAACATTAACAAATACATCAGATGAACAATCTCAGTTGGAGGAAGTATACTGGCCATCTAAAATTTGATGTTTAAACTACAAATCTCTAAACTAGAGCCCGAGTGAATCCATACTACAGAAAATACAAGAATGAAATGCTAATTGAAACTCAACACATTATAAAAAAATAGGGACGTTCTTAAATAATTTTCATCATCTTTAGAACAGAAATACAAGGGAATGGGCTTGAATTTGATTTGGTCTAGGAATATTTGGCTGAGGTCTCTTTGGTTTTTACCTCGGTGGTTCTTCCTCATCATCTTGAAGAAGAAACTTTGACAAACCAACAATAATTCAACAGTCAACATCAGCCCTCATCTGGTCTTAGTATGAGGACTTGGGTCCTCAGAACCTTCCCACCTTTTCGTCTGATTACATCCTAGATTTGGATTTGGGGATCGTCTGGTTTCATCAAACTACAAAAAAATCAGTGTCATCAATTTTTTATGTTTGGGGTTGTCTTCAACAAACTCTTAATTTTGAATATTGGATCAGCTCAATATCTCTTTCTTCACTCGATGATGCAAGTCATCTTAGTGGTGACTACATATTCCTCTAACAACCTGATGACTATCAAATGCATGTTTGGATTCTCATTATTTATGATCACTTAGTTCATCCATGGTGAAATCTATAGCCCCATTTTTTGTAAAATAAAATATGTTCCAAGAATTTTATTTATCTTATAAAATTGTATGATTATTATTGTACACATATTCCTTCCAAATATTTATTTATATTATGTAAATAGATTCCTCAAATTACTATAAAAATAATCTTACGATGTCGTCTATTTCTATTACACAGTACAAATTCAATACTGTAAGGGAAATTATGTTATAGGTTTCCTAAGTTATTTCCCCTCTCCTGAGGACAAAACATCTAATGCCCTGCATTGAAATAAACAGAATTTAATATTATAAGTCTTAAAATAATAAATAAGAAATAGTGCGAAATAGGTTTAGATCGTAAAATTAAAATCTCAAAATAAATAAAACATTTAAATAATATAATCAAAATACAAATTAAAATTAAACTAATTAAATATTGACCGAAAACATAAAGTTAATATTTAAAAAAATTATCATTTAAATAAAACAATTAAATAATCAAGTAATAAAATACTCATTAAATTAAAATAATATAACAGATTAATAAAAAATATATTATTGGATAGTAAATAAATATTATCACTATAAATAAAACTAATAGTCTCAATTAAATAGTAAAATCACAAAAAAATCAAAAAAGATGTGGTAAAACATGTGATTTTAATTCCACATCAAATCACCCCACACATAAGCATAGCTTGTCCTCATGTAATTACTTAATAAAATTCATTGGATTTAACCGATTATTAATAATGAAAAACAAGAATGCCATATAGATTTAGTCTTTAAAACTATTTTCCTCAATGGGAACTTTAAATTAATAAATTTTATATTCCCCTTTAATATAATATTCTTTTATAATGTTGAATTCTAATTTTATATAACAAATTGAAATTGTTAATTTTGAAAAGAATTAAACAAATGTCAATTTGCATCCAAATGGAATTCCAAACATCTCATTACCTCTTGGTGAGACGACACACCTAATTAAAAGTCATAATAAATAGTCACTCTTCTTATAAAGGTAGGATAAATAATTAAAAAAAGATAAATAACCAATCTAACAGGTTAAATAATTAAAGAATGAGAGAATGATGAAATTATGGCTCAACATAGGTTTGGATTTTCATTTCATAGTCCATTTAAATTCATATACATTGAGTTTACTTCCAGCCAAAAAGTTCTAAGTCAATGAAAACTGTAAAACATTACACCAAAACTACATCAAAAATAAAATTATCAAAAGGGAAATAATAATAATATGCTCAACTATATTCCATGGGGTAAAAAATTAACATCCTGAAAAGTGGCATCACCAATCTTTAAACTTAGGAAATACGTGATTCCTTTAAAATGGATATAAAATCTTGAGAAGCCACAAATTTTGGAAAAATTTAGGGAATCATATGGGATTTGAATTAAAGAAAAATTAATATTTGTTTACAGAAGTCCCGTTCCCCCACACTTAAAACCCAACCTTTTCCTCAATGATCTATTTAAAGGTAGAAGAAAACATTTAGAATTTTGGTTCATAAAAAATTTCAATTATGTTTTAATATGACATGTTAAAAGGGTTAAAATAATATTCAAATAGAATTTTTCTCAACATCATATGCTTTTATCAAAATATCACAAAGTTCATGCTTAATACTCTTTGACTAGGAACACAAATTTTCAATAATATAGCATGTTTAACTATTTTCTCTAGAATGTATTTTTAGTTCCAAAAAATTATAATTTCTAAGAAAACAATGAAGAAATCAAGGTTCTAAGTAATAAAATTATTTAAAAATAAATAGGGAGTTTCCCCACATTTAATTTTATTCAATTTCAAATAATGAATAAGATGAATTAAAATAAAGTAAAAGAACTGAAACAACCCTAGAAATAGAAGATTTTGTCATTTTTGCTCATTCAAAATTTACTCTTCATTTAAACCTTGAGTGAAATTCCCTAGATATAAGGTGATAGTTCCTATAGAATTAAAAATATCAACATTATTTAAAATAAAATAGATATAATTTAATAAATTAACCATAGAGAAAGTTTTGGGAATTGAATCAAGTGTTTTTGGTATTGTATCTCCATAAGAATTAAATAACAATTGAATCTTAAACCATTGAAAATTTGGGCTTTTTATTATTCGACGGGCCTACCACTAAAACATTTCAAAAACATTATAAGAGATAATAAATTTGAATGAATAATATAATTTTATAGAATTAGGTATATTTCATGTAGTAATTTTTTTGAAAAGGGAAAAATAAAAACAATAAGGACCGTGGGTTGACTCACATAAAGCACTATGTTTAATGTAATTTGTTTGACATAGTAGATATTCATTATTCTTGAATAGAAATGTCATCCAATCCATTTTACATGTAATTCCCTGACCCGAGAAGCCCAGAGTTAGTGCATTATTACGTATCATTGGCATGATCATATAAGACCATGTCTCGAAAGACCGATTAGTTTAGTAGCCTTGGAGGTACAAGATACTCTCATAAGGTTTACATTACATCATAAAATGGAAAACTACAATGAAATTGTCTCCATAGACAACACTAAGATTCCATAGACTATCCCTAGAGGTCAGTCATAATATACTTCTTTGCATCCTGGGAAAATAAAACATAGAAAGGGGTGAGCTCGAATTCTCAGTAAGGATATCATTATAGCATAAACTTTCATAAATAAGCATAAACATTTAAAGCAGTGAATAAGACTAGAACAAAAGCCTTTTAAACTTGAAATTCAGCATAATATGGCAAAGATAAAATCAAATAATTCCATTTACTTATTCACATGATATTCTACTAGTTGAATGATCATGTGCAATATCAATAACCACATTCATAATGATGGAATGCATAATGTCATAATATCATTACAACATAGTCAAGGCCTAGTGCCAAGACTACAAATATGTCTTTGTCAAGGCGTTGTGACAAGACACAAGTTTGGCTCATGAGACCTAGTGATTCATCTAGGAGCTATATTGGGATCCAACTGTCACTTACTAAGTCCAATGCATTCCTCATATGAAAAGTTTGAAACATAACATAAACATTCGTATTGAAACCAGAATACGAAATTTGAATAATTTATCCACAAACCATGAATGGTATAAAAATAGCACATCTATAGTCAAACATAACTCATTTAATACAATATGGAAGATTGTATTATATCATATTAACCTCAATCAAGAATAATGAATGACATTGACATGGATGATAATAATCAACAAAACTATAAGATATAAGTATCCCCATTTTTCTTGAAATCATTTAAAAGTCAAACTATTTGTCAAGAATCCATTTAAAAAGAGATTTTTGAATCAAAGTGTCCCATACCACTTTGAGACTTTTAAAGTAATTTTACTTTTAAAACATAAATGTCCACAGAAATAAATTCTTAAAACCATTTTTATAACATGGTCATTAATGAGAAAGATTTTTAATAATAAATCATTCAAACATTTAAAATGATATTTTAGTTAGAGTTCCTAACCAAAAGAGAGACACTTAAATACAAATAATTGAAAAAATCAAAACATTGTAATATCATGAGAATAAAGGGATTCATGATATAATATGTCAATGTACATTATATAGACCATATAAAAGTTATTTGGTGTATAACAAAAAAGAAGTCTCAATGGAAGGTAAATTGACATGAAATCTATTATAAAGATTGTATCCTTAGGTTAAGGATAAATAATTGACATAATTATGTGTGAAAATATAAATACAATCAAAATTATTGGATATTCAGTGTAAATAAATCAGTGGACATTCACACATACTCTTGTAAAAACAACACCAATGAATTGGATATTTTACTGAACAAATGGAGATTGAGTTAAAATTACTCTTATCAAGTTCATATCGATGACTTGAGAATTTGTCAATGGATTTATTATGTGTATCAAAATTATAACCACAGAAATGGGAGTGGAAATTATGACATAATCAAATGGATAGTGATTCCACACATAATCTTTGAGTAAAATAATCAATGAATTATGCGTAAAGCTGAATGAGTCGAATTTTAAATTTTTAATTCCCTTAAAAAATTTATAACTAATAAAACATACATCCCATGAAATATAGATCATACAATTATGGTTTAAATATCTATAAATTAATATATATAACACAATGAATCCAATAACGGGATGTATACACACCACATGCAATAAATAAGTGGTGAACAATGGAAATATCACGAAATTAAAAGTGAGAAATGAAAATACATACAATGTACTTTTTCCATGGTAGAGGGCATTTTAACAACCTTTATAATAGTGAAATAATTGTTATTGAATTATATAAGAATCATATATGTTAATATGTTATCATATATGATCTTTTATCATTGTTTTGTTAATAATATCTAAGTATTATCGGCATTTCGTGTGTTAATGAATTTGTTTTCCATTATATTATTTGTTATGTGGGCCATATTTTTTATGTATGGGACATATATTATTCATATCTAGAATTATATTAAGACATTAAACATTATTTTAAACCGGAAAATGAAAATTATTCTTCAATTGATACGATGGGGAATAAATCTCATAGCGTTCGTGGAGACAGTAGTCCGTACATACGCACGAGTTACCAAAGGGCTCCTTAAGATGGATTTTTGACCTAAGGAAATCCTCTTGGATTAATTGAGAGAAGTTTAGAGGATATTTGGGAAGGTTTTGTCTGAGCCAAAAGGATTTTATGGTATCAATTAGTGAGTAGGTTTGTTCCATTTTAAAAGAGGGGTGAGGGGCACCTTTGGAAAAGCTGGAAATATAATTTTATAATAAATCAATATTGGGATTCTAAGGGCTTCAAAGTGGATTAATTAAAGGTTAAGGTGGTTATATGTCGAAAAACACTCAACCAATTGGTTTTAGACAGGTTTTGGTCACTATAATAACATTATCTTTTTTATTTAACTCTTAGTTAAATTGTTTGACATTTACGATGTCTCTTTATATTTTTATATTATATAGATAACAAACATACTCTATACTTCTAAGAGAACCCCCAAGTTGTACATTAATGATAAAACTATCATTATGTAAGTCCTTTTTCCGAAACTTGTAATTTTAGGAATAGAATATCATTTAATAATATAATATTGTTTAAAAACTCATTTATGTCAATTTTTTCACTATTTAATAATTGATTTTTGTTAAAGTTTTAAAAACATTATTAATTTGAAACAAATTCATTTAAAAATTCCTAACATGTAATATTACGCAATAAAATTCTTGTATGTCATCAAAACATTCATTATATATTTATTTTATAATTTATAATACCAATTATTTGATTCTTTCATTAATAAGAAAAGTACTACATCATTATTGTGTCATAAATAAATTTAATTATTAAAGTTATAAAATTATAAATAAAATACCATTATGTATGAAATAGTTTTGTCTTTCTAATTAATAATTACAGTCTAAAATATAACATATATAACCCAACGTAAAAAATTGTTTTCTAAAAGATATATGCTTATGACATTTTTGTATTTACTTTAACTTAATTAATATAATGTCTCATTATCCCTTAGATGTGGCTCCATGGGATCCCAAAATCGACCCAAAGATACCCATAGTTGTAAATGTATCATAAGATTGGTTTAAGACATGTTTTAGAGTAATTTAATATTATTTTAATATAAATTTTTACCCTTATTTACCAGATTTACCCTTTAACCATGGTAAATAAAATATTTACCGAAGTTTTTATTAAAAATGCCTTAAAATAAAATGTACCTATTTACCCAATTTATACCTCCTAATTATAAATATGGACTCCATTTTCCTGAATTCAAAATACATAAGTGGCGGAATTTAATTTCAATGTAATTCCCGCTGTCAAAACAAAGAGCGTGTTTTTTAAAAAATAATAACAATCAAAAGATTGGCACTTATTTATGTCTAGTTTAAATGTGAAATTACATCCAATAACCAATATTGGATAAAATGGTAAAAATATATTGTAATTATTATTTAAAACCTCTCAATAATATAATTTATCACAATAAATTATTTGGATTAAAAAATTTGTTTTTAATTAATGTCTATATTTTTCACTATTCATCAAAATTTTAATGTTTTCTAAAAAATACCAAAATTTTACCCTAGGATAATTTCAATATTATGAAACTGAAAATGATGTCCATTTTGAATGATAAAATTTATAATATTTCAAAATGTTGGTATTTCTTTTCATAACGGCTAGTTTGATTGGTTGTGGTGTGTGTTAGAACTTGAAATTGAGTACAACACACGCAAAAGTATTATTCAAAGTGTATCATACCATGGAAGCATGGGGTGTTAAATTATCCAGTCCTTCAAATAATTTCTTCCTTGAAATATTTTTAAAATTGGGATTGGGAATATAATGGAAGGTCCCACATCGAAAAAAGAGTCAACAAAACTACCACTCTAAAAGAAAGAAAGAGAAGTACAAAGGTCACCCAAAATAACCCATACTTGGATTCCATGTAGGAAAAAATGGATATGGATGATAAACTAAGTGTCAAGTTCTGATTTAGAGGGATATATAACATGATCAGGAGAATGTTGATAATATTAAAACCACAAACTTGTGAGGGGACAAATTTTCATTAGTCTCCAAGTAGGAAAAGTAAATGGAAAACATTTTTTTTATTTTAAGTTACATTACATAAATATGAGGAATTAATTTATAAGATTGACTATGAAAATAAAGATATATACTTACTTTTTATGTATAGTTTCATTATTTAATAAATTTAAAACACAAACTCATTTATTAAACGATGAGTATTCAGGAAGACATGGTCACACTGAAAGAGCTAGAATAAACTTCTATAGAATTACATGATCCATGAATGATAAAATATATATTTACCTTTCCTTTAGAGATTAATCAAAACCAAATTGGTTAGTATAATATCTGATGATCCCCTGAAAGGATATTCTATTGGAGAAAAAAACTAATCATAATTTTGAAAACTAAACCAACAATACCCCAAAGCTAAATAAATACCATTCAATAAACAATTGTCCTTAAAATCCTTCAATATAATCCAATCTAATATTGAAACCCAAAACATAGAAGAATTTGGTTGTGTAGTCTTCCACTTTATATTGTATCTCCAAATGATATCAAATACTCATTAAGTCACACACTTAAAAGTAATTAACCTAATCACATATTCTCTATTATTGGTTAAAAATTTCTATAAATAACACAAATCACTATAAATCCACAATAAAAACATATATAAAAATCCACCATTACTCCTCAAATGAAATCCCATAGTATTCTATTTTTCTTGGGCATATAGTGTTCCCAACCAAGATAACGTCTTACAAAATAACATTTATCAATTAATCATCGAATTATTTTCCTATACTAAGGATATTCATTTGATAAGATATAAGATCCCAAATCAACATATTATTGATCAATAAAATAATTTAACTAAAAATAATTAGTCACACTAACCAGGGACATCACGTAGTCTGGTGGTAGGTGATAAATCCCAACTGCACATTGGTTGTGGGTTCGATTCCAACAACTTTGTCTGACGCGACGGGTTGTCACAAGTTCTGCGTGTTGTCCTTTTTCAAAAAAATTATTTTATGACATTACCAAATTGAGATAAATTCCTCAAAATAATCATAACATAATTTAACCCCAAATGTTTTCTCATACCTTTTATTTTCATCCCAAAATATAATAACTTGTAATTTCCTCAAACCCAATGATCATATAAAACCAAATGGTTATTTACAACTATATCCACAAGATAAAAGATAAGTCTCCCTCAAATATCATTTTCACATGACAAACTGCAGGGTTACAAATACAAGAGAAAATTATTCCAAAGTAAACCAATAAACCCGGAGTACTAGCATTTTAAATAAATTTCTCCGACCATTTATTTCAACATAGCTTCTTCTTTGACAATGAAAATATCTTACAGAATATAGAATTCACTCGGGTAAAGGCCAGGTCCCCCAAATTTATGGCAAATTACTGTACATGGATTCTTGTGACCATTTTTATTTTCTTTCAAAGTAATCTTCATTTTTCCTTGGAAATTCTTCACTTTATGTCCTTCTTTACCACACCTAAAGCATTTCTTAGTTCCATTGAGACACTTTCGTTGGTGTCTCCATCCAAATTTCATGTATGATAGAAATTGAGGATTATTTTCTGCATGGTCTCTACTGGTAAAACTCTTATCATTCATCACCTTTCTATTCTTTGTTGAGTCCGGGAGTTGGTTAAAATTTATGTTGTTGATCATATTTTTGGAAGACTGATTTGGCATGAACATGATAACTTTAATGCCTTTCAACATTCCATTTTTTGCTCATTTCCACCATCGTTCCAACCTTGTACATGATTCTCAAAGTTACTGTGACTTCCTTGAAATACAGCCATTGACTAAAAACAGAAAGCATTGTGTGAGGACCAGTAGTCATAAAATCATTTAGAGAATATCATGACACCATATTATTAATATGAAACACCTTAGGATTAACCAAGGTCATTTATTCTCATCTTATATTAAAATAATTCAAATCTGTTTGTCAAGAAAATAAAAATTATCCTAAGCATATCCCCCAAGAGTGTTGTAACCAAGAGTGCAGCAAATCCCATTTTCATGCATCAGTTCCCATTCGAGTCTAGCTCAAAGCGGTGTTTTCAGGTTTTACCCCTATGTACATCTGTGCCAGGGCTTCCTCTACCTACTCATATCCAGACAGGTATGTATTTCTTGAAAAGCTCAAAAAATCTCTACAATACCAAAGTTCTAGGATGTTATTATATAGTAATCCTCAATTTCTAGCTTAGGTCTATGTGTTCTAATTAGATTTTATCTAAATCTAGTTTCCAAGGTTTGTACTAAACTTCCATGGATACCAACTATAACTCCCCAAACCTAGAATCCCAGAGTTATTTCATTATTACGTATCATTGGAATGATCATAAAATATCATGTCTCGAAAGAACGATTAGTTTAGTAGCCTTTGAAGTACTAGATACATTCATAAGGCTTACATTGCATCATAAAATGAAAAAATACAATGACATTGTCTCCATAGAAAACACTTAAATCCCATAGACTATCCCTGGAGGTCAGTTATAATAAACTTCTTTGTATCCTGTTAAAATAAGAACTATAAAAGGGTGATCTTGGATGCTCAGTAAGGATACCATTATAGTAGAAAATTTCATAAGTATGTATAAACATTTAAGGCAGTGAATAAGACTAGAACAAAACTTTTTAAACTTGAACTTCAGCATAATATGACAAAGATAAAATCAAATAATGCCATTTACTTATTCACATGGATATTCAACTAGTCAAATGATCACATGAAATATCAATAACCACTTTCATATGGTGGACACATACCATGGTTGGAAGGATTATTCATTCTATAGACTTATTTTTGGATGATCACTATTTCCTCCAATTAAAATATCATTAAAGGGTGTTCCACCACTTGAAGGCCTGAGTTGTGTAGGGTTAAAAAAACCATCGTCTGCACTTTATCATTGGCATCATTTTTAACATTGCCCAATATCTTAATTTTTTAGGACAAAATACATTATGAATTTCTTTATGAGAATTCACATCTTTCAAAATATTAGGTTGCTTGTACCAATCATTATGTCTTAACATAACCATTGTAAATGGTTACACCATGCATCCTTTCCCATAAGAAACATTCTCTAAAGTAACACACAACCCGAATATCTAATTTTCCACATCCGGTAATTCATGTTGATAGCCTTCCATAGCATGAATCTCTTTCAAATACATTACAATAGAGGGACCATCTCTGTCATAGGAAGAGAAAAAAGTAGCATCACGTGTTTGCTACTTATCTTCCCTCCTAGTCACACCCATGACATTTTTCTTATCAATATCTATGTGATTATCCTCACAAAAATCCTTTAGGATAGAAGTTCATATAGTTGATCTCGAACTGTCCTTCTAAACATTAAGGTCATCTCCTATTTTCATATGATTAACTTTCCCTTTCATACACACAAATTCATCATTCCCTGTAATGGAGCATGTTGAGTAAAAAATGTATCTCTTTCAACTGTCCAATGAATCTCCAATTGTCCTAAAATAAAAAAAGTAATATGTAATAATGTCATATTCCACATGAAGATTCATATCATCATTATAGGTGGATAATAAAGCATATTTTTCTAAAATTTGTGCTTAAATCAACTTCAACAAGTACCCTTTCAAAATAGAATAACTTAACTAGTTATATTTCTTCTATCTTAACTAGGAAAACAATTAAAATGGCCATATAAAATAATATTTTTGGATTCAATATAATCAAATTCTTACAAATATTTTTACCCAAACATCTACAAATGTTTTTTATGCACATGAGGATTGAAGCCAAAGTTGAACTCCTAGAGGCAAAGAATGCCTATCCTCAGAGAAAAAAAGTCGAATCCCCATTCCATTTTATTCAATTTAGAACATGGAAATAGAATGTGATAGAATCCATGCCCAATAATAATGTATTTCTAGTATGATAATCCCTAAATAGTAGATAGCCTATTTATCAGATCCTCCAATCTCCAAGGCTTCACACCCTTCAAAAAAACAACCCATTCAATGATGGAATGATGAAAATATTCAAGAATCTCAAAGACAACTTCCTATATTTCCATCACCCAAATAGTACCACCATTTTTAAAAACCTACTAGAATCAGAATTTCATAAAGAAGATAATAATCATCGATTCAAGGATTTGAAATATTTACCTTCATCCAGATTTTTCAAGGGTGCCTCCTTGGATGAAATTCCAAAATGAATACATGGTTACACACACCATACAATGTCAAGATAACCTATATATCGATGATATATTGGCCCCTATGCATCCTATTTAGATCAATATTCTACATCTGACACTAGATGAGTGGAGGCCAAAGGACTCAACATTAATATGGCCTTTGGGAGGGTTATATCAGCAAGAGACTAGGAGCTATCACAAACCGTCGATGCGGAGGGATGAAATATATTTTCAACCATTAAAGATGATTATATCATGGGGAGACCAAGAGATCTCATGGACCATCGATGAAGAGAGATGATATGACGATGCAAATCAGCTGCGAGGAAGAAGAACAATTATTATGTAATACGATATCTCATTGACCAAACCCTAATTGTCATCATTGAGGGAGGGAACTCCCACATACCTCATAATTTCTCCTCATGTGTGGTATGGCCTAAATTGAAATCAATATAAATTAACAATATAAGTCATAAATGAATATATAAAAACAAAATCGATTAAAATAATATTAGCACATAAAATTTAAATATCAAAACAAATAAAACATCTAAATGAATGAGTAAAAACATAAATTAAATTACATTAATTAAATTTTGACAAAAAAACATAAAATTAATTTTTCAAAAACAAATTAATAATGCAAAAAATTAAATAAAAAGGGAAAATAACACTCCTTAAATTAACCATTTATAATTTATTAATCCAAAATTTACAATTTCATAGAGAATTAATATTATAACTATAATTAACAATAACAAGCCCAGTTAAATATTAAAATCACAAATTATTTATCAAAAATGATGTGGAAAACATATGAATTTAAGGCCACATCTATTGGCATGAAATATAAAAAAGTCACCTATGAAATTTTAATTTGAATGGAATACAGGGTTCTGAAAATTCCATTGGAAGAATCTCATTTATGAGAAAAATATTGAAAAAATAAGTTCCAGATTCAGAATTTGAGTTCTTAAATCACCCTTCATCCAAACACATGTATGCTTTTATTAATATATATATCACTCATCCCATTTCACCTATTCACACATCATTGTGTGAAGATATGAAATAATGTTTGTATATTTATATCTTTGTAGTCTTCATTTAATCAATTCATTAATAAGAAAAGAAACAAAAATCGTCATTGACTTTGTAAATCACTGTATAAATAAACTATCATTTTCATGAAAAAAAAATATTTTGATCTTCTATCACGCACCGTTAAATAACTTAAAGTAAATTTAACTATTATAGAATGAAGAACAATGTTATGAGGATAAAACAGTGTTAAATACATATCATGTAGTGTAGTAGGTTGAATTCGAAAAATTATAGAGGAGTCGAGCATCACAATTCTCATTTTATTGGTTAATTTTGTTTTCTATGTTGGTTTTGGAGTAATTACATATCTTATATTATCATATTCATACTCCATTTGTTGTATTGAATGATGTGTTGGGTTTTGATGTAATATAAACTTCTGATGGCATGTAATCAATTGATGCCACAAATGTTATGGTTACATTGAAATGTCAAGTTATTTCTTATGTGAAAGTTCATTCTATATATGAACTATTATGTGCTCATGAGACGACATGCGATATGTTGATATCATAATACACATTATCTAATTGACATGGCTGGTGTAATACTAAATTATTAAAATTCGATTCAGTGGGCTCACATGATCTTTACTTACACACCACCCATTTTTCATGCAAGCCAGTTATTCACTATCAATATCTCACGTATATATGTGCATGAATAATCCATATGGATAGGTTATGTGTTCATGTCATATAACATGTGTAAAATATATAAAATATTGGTATCCATAGAAATATATATCAACAAAATATTAAACAAAATTAAAAAAATATTTATAAAACTTATTAATGTGTTAACAAGATAAAATTATTAATAATAATCATAAAAAATCATAAAATGTGTATTTCTATAAGTATCAAAAGTATCGTTAAATAATTTTAATCAGTCACTATAAATATAAAAAATTAGAAAAAATCATAAAACTAAATTATACTCATTTCATTATTCCTATAAAATTATAAATAAATATTTTGATATTGAAATGATTGTAGTTCATCTACCTTGTAATTAAAGAAAATGGGTAGAATTTTTTATTTTAATCCATGGGAGTATGAAAAACACTTGCATGTTGGATCTAATTAAAATATCTACACTAAAAACCCATTCAACTTATAATTTGTAGTCGCCACCTTATATGATAAGTGTGTATGGTTTTTGTGATACACAACTAGGAGGTCCATGCAATCCGAGTGAGAAATAATGATAAATAAGTCAAATGAACATGGAGGTCAAGGAGGGGTGAACAAAAAATGGGTCAAGGAAAGTTGGATTGGGTTGTTAATCTGTGAGGTATATCGAGGAAAAATAACATCTATCATGCATGTCTTTTATACCATTTGGGAAAATTAAAAACAAATAAAACTTTTGAGGAGGAGTGATGGATACCATGTGATCACATACCTTGTCTTTGGAAGGTGTTGATTTGGATTAGATGATAAAGGGGTGGGGAGATGATATAAAATTTAATTCCATGAGAACATAAATGGTGTGAATATGGGGAAATATATTAAGTTTTTATTTAAATGACTAGGAATAGTTTTATCATCACATTTAAAAAAGTTCTGCTATAGACCAAATTTTAGTAATATAATTAATATAATTAATATAATTACAAAAATTATATATATATAATTATTCAAAAAGGAATCAATCATGTATTTGGAAACCAAATACATGAATGTAAATTTATTAATAAATGAAGAACAAAAAAATATAGAGAAGGAAACCAAATAACATAGTTCCCATATCAAAAAGAAATAGATACAAAATAGGGAATCGATCTGTTACAACCCCTCTAGATCCCACATTTATAGGATGTATTCCATTAATATTAGGATGTTGGCATCTCTTCCATGCCTTGAACTCTTTTGGGGAAATATACACCTATTTTATAATGAGATAATGGTTTCCTCCATGATATAGAAAATCCTTTATTTCCATGATAAATTCAAAAAATCAATATCAGAATAGGAGTATAAACCAGATTCAATGTTAATTGAAAACATTTTTTGAATTGTTACATAGTAATTTGACCTAAAAAATTGGCTTCATCAAAGAGTGAGTAGCTTCATGATGCAATAAAAACTATTCTGCATCTTCCCTACTAAGAACATCCATGGGCCTTTCCACTTCATGATCTGCAGGTGGAATAATAGTGGAATTATATTCTCATGAAATAACACACTAATAATTTGAGGCCTTTCCAATTGAAGCATATCCCCTTTCATTAATTCTGTAAATTATAGTGTATTTACCCATTCCATGTTTACACTATCCCTTTGATGCTCAGTCTGTAGCGGGAAGCATTCAAATTAACTTAAAGATTATCATCTTTATGAGACAAGATAGATAAAACCATTGAGGGATGATGTGGCTCAGGTTTTTTAATTTCCATGGTTTTACCAACTATAATCCTTCGGAATCCACTGATATTTTCATACCATTGTGATCTCTTTCCACAACTGTCATCTCTAGATTTATGTATTGGTCAATTGATTCTTGATTAACATCTTCATCAATATATTGGAAATCCATTAATATCATCTAAATAAGATCATCCAAGCCATTTTTCTACTTGTAGAACCCCCATCCTCACCCAAAAAAATTCTTGACAAATTTATTTAAATATACCACTAAAATTACATCTAGAATCTCTACATCAAGATCAATAGGGCCATCCTCTACCTATCCCTCAATAATTTTCTCCATTTTTTGGTATGTTTCACACTACCAACATAACCAAGTTTGGATACATCTGTCACCTAACCATCACCAGGTCGAGAAGTAGCATAAATAACAGTAATAACATCCATGTTCTACCTATATATAATAACATTTATATTCCCATCAGCCAGAACATTAATTCCATTTTGATGCAGTGCCTTACCAGTTTCTCCCATGCAACCTGTAGTACCTTTCTTCATAGTTCTTCTCCCTTTGAAGCATGAAGCGACATCATACCCACCCATTCTCTTGTATTTTGGTACTCCATGTTCAATAATATTTTAATTCAAATATAAATGTGGTAATTTTTTATACACAATTTTCAATTCATGTTAATCATCATCTGTGGAATGAAAGACATGATCTACAAAGACAGAAGCCATATCAACTTTGATCTAGAACCGTGCATAATATCTGAATCTGGAAATTTATTTTTCATTATCCAATGTAATCGACACTTTGATGGACATAAAAATGTCATATAGGATCCTTGGATGAAAAAGGATCCAGTTCAAACTAAAAACCATAACCCAAACTCATAATGAGGTATGACCTTCCTCCAATAGATTCAATGTCCGATCTCATTCATGGATATTATGAAATCCTAGATTGAGTGATATTGATCCAAATTCCTATGTCTTCATCATAAAATATCTAGAAGGGAATAGAAAATGAATGAATCCCCATCTTGGTGAGATGCATCTCTAAAACCCATGAATCTCCAAATAATTGGAATACCTTAAATTATGTTTCTAACCATCTAGGGTGTCGAGCCTTTTGGAAAAACCAGATGACCAATGATCATGTGTTCTCTAATCTCCAACCATTCTAAGAAGACCATCAGATAATCCCTTACATGGGAAACATTACCTATCTTGTGAATGCCACTAACCACTGACCCTTTGAAGAATGAGGAAAAATAGGGAGGATTACCATAAAAAAGTGGAAGAATCATTCTTTCTATCTATAAGACTCCATATGTCCAATGAAACATCCACATACCTATTAGATTCCAAACACCTACGTGAAAGGAGATCAGAAGGTGATTGAAGAGATTACAATGACATAAAGGATCCCTAATTTCCATGGTGACCCTCTGTGAGGAGCTCTTACAGATCCATCAAATTATGATATAATCATATATATATATATTTATAAGTAAATATAAATGTATATAATTATTAATAAATAACTATATAAGAGTAAATATATTTAAAGAAAAAAAATATTTATCTATTAATATAATTATAATTATAAATATATATAATTATATATAATTATATATAATTATATATTATAATAAACAAAAAATTATTTATATATTTAAAAATATACTAATAGAATTGTAATAATTTATTTATAATTCTTTTTAAATAATTATAAAAATATTATTATAATAATATATATAAATAATAAAATATATTTATATAATTATATTTATTTATTAATTAATATATAAATAATATATTTATAAATATTTTTTTTAATTATAAATATAAATAAATATATAAATAAATATTTTTATATAATTATAAATATATTTATATGATTGTATATATATTAATATATACAATTATATATATATTAATATATATAATTATATATATTTGTATAATTATATATATTTTAATATATTAATATATATAATTATAAATAAAATAGATATATTTATTATACATTTTAAATTATTTAAATATATATTTATATATATTTATAATTTCAATTATAAGTAAATATATTTAAAATTATATGTATATAATTTTAAATATATTTATATAATTATATATATATATATATGTTTATGAATATTTATTAATATATAAATATATATGAAAGTAATTCAAAAAGAAGATGCGCCAGTCTGGAGGGCGACTGTAATGATCCAAACATTTATTTAAAAAAACTCCTCTAAATCTAATATAATGTCTTACTATGTAAAATGGTTATATAAAACACATTCACTTTCTTGGTTTTATGTTTTCTGATTTTAAAATACAGTTAATAATTGTTACCATTGCTAATATAGTTGTTGAACCATCATCACATGATTGGTATAAATAAAGGGCATTAACCAATTCATTTTAATCATAAAAAGGAAATGATGGCCTCATCTAGTAGAATTGATTCAGACAAATCCCATTTGTCATAGCTCAGAAAAGAGGAGGCTTCATTGGTATTCTCTCTAGAATAATCCCAATTTGAGCTTCAATATGTTAAGCTTGAACGAAACTGCCTACAAGAGAAGTTGAAGTTGAGAATGATTAACACTAGAGTGATGTTATCTGAGGCACCCCATGAGTCTATGGCCATCACACACCTTACCCTTAGGGCCAATGGAGGTGTTATAAGGGGTTATGTAACAAGACCCTAGCACTATAGATATGTACATTATTTTTGTATAGAATAAAAATGTACTTTCATTGTTACTTTGTAAATTATTTTTAAACCACAAATAATATTTTTAGTTAATATTGAATTTAGAAATCTATTTTGATGAATTAATAGATTTTATAATTAAATAATATTTTAATAAAATAATATTCTAAATTACTGTATATTAAATATAAATGATCACATAATTTTTATGAATACAATTGTAATTTTTATTATGTTTTGAAAGGCATTTTTGTGAAAACCCATGAATTTTCGTTAAATGTAGATTTTTATTTTAAAAGTAAAAAATTCACATATTTAGAAATTATTTAGATATAATGAATATTATTTTTGGAATTACGAGGTCGAAATTATCCAATGGTGAATTTGACATAATTTTTTGATATAGTATAATTTTGGGATAAAAAGTAAATTCCATTTTAATATACAATGTGTTTTATGACATCATAATGACCCAATAAGGATGTAATAAAATTTTATAAATTATATATTCGTCCAATATGTGTTTTATATTTCATATAATGTGATTTTATATTTGTTTGATTAATTTTATGGTGCCTTAGTGGACCCTTCAAGACTTATAAGACATTTTATCTTTTTAAATTAATTTCATTGAGAGCATGACTCACCTCCAAATAATCAACTATAATATTTTAAGACATTAGTCCATTGGCCTCATAAAGTAATTTTTTCAAATCCCCTTTGGATAATCTATTGGAAAAACTGTGGGTTGGGTTGTGGTTTTGATTAGTTTAATGTGTGGTGTCGAAAACCAAAATAATAAAGTATTCCCTCTTTTTTCCTATATAAACCCACCCAAAATCCAACATCCTACTCACTGAAATCCATCGTAGCTTGAAAAAACACTAACCACTTCTCTCTAGAATCTTCCAATGGTGCCCCAAGCTCCCAAGAAGCCTCTCCCAAGCCTCATCCAAGTCTTTAGGATCACATTTCCAAGTAAGGTATTTCTTCCATTCTCATTTTGGTCCATATTTTATTGTGTTGTTATACCCTTCTAATTTAAATTAAAAAAATTTGGATATGATTTCTCACCTACCCCATATATCACTTATTATGTTTTAATGATTAGAGAACCCTTTATCTCTAATTCATTCCTTTCATATACACCCATTACCATGCTTAAATTCCGTAAGGAATTTCTCTTCTATCATTTACATTCAAGAAATTATTTCTTATTATGAATCCAAATTACATTACATATTTTGGAAAATATATCGGTATGACCCACTTACTATCCAGTTCTTGTATATGTGTTGAGAAACCCCTTTCTCTCTCATTAACAATTTTTTTAGATTCTTATGTCACGTCGTAATGTTGCCACAATTGCACTACGATTTTCCAAGCCATAGTCATTGTGTAGTGAATTCCATGCTCATTTATCTATCAAGGGTATTCACCTTTATAAAAATTTACAAATGTATTATATAGTTTCATGTATTAATTCTACATTCATTTATCATGGAATAAATTATGATGCCTAATGAATCCATGTTATATGATCCATGTGGCACACTGATGCATGAATTGAAATGATTAAGAAGGGTGCGCTCTGATTGCGCTCCAATGCATCGGGTAAATATTATTATAATGATATTTCATGTTAAATGATGGATTACTCATTATAATTCAAGTTCAATGATGTTTTACTCATTTTCCATGTTCAATGATCCTTGGATCTTGCTAAAATCATTTTAAATGTCACTACCACATTTCCATGTAATAATAATCATTATATACCCTGCCTTTATGTTCATTTTACTTTTATTCTCCATTGAAATGCATATTGCCTAACATGTACTGTATTCTATATTTTTTTCTAGTTTTATGCCTTATAGTGCTTTATATATCACCATTTTCTTATGAATTTCTTCAAGTTATCCCATGTAATGCTAAGTACGAAGGAATGGTGTGGTCAAGTGAAATAGGTTTTCAATAATGATGTTTGGTCTTATGTTATATGTTGTTATATAATGTTCCTAGGCCCCAAATACAATAGACCTCTCAATATTAAATGTTGTATAATTTATATAGTTTTATTTAAGAAATTATGTTTAAGTGTGTAATAATAATCATGGTTGGGATAGTTTTTATTAGAGGATATGTTCAGTTATTTCTTGGATTATTATTAGAAAACCCTAGGGAAAGCCTTAGGGATAAGACTAAGAATAATAAAAACATCCTATATTTTTTGTGAGTATTGAGAAAGTGTTCTATCAAGAACCTACATCCCTTCCAAGATAAGAGAATGTAGAAGTATCTTTAGCACAGATGAATCGAGGTGTAAAACCAGAAAATGCCACTTTGAGCTAAAATGGAATGGGAATTAGTGAATAACAATGGTCCTCTGTACACTCTTGGTTACGTCAATCCCGGATGATATGATTTTTTTAAATTCACAAGCTTAGTATGAACCACTGTTAAGAGTTTTAAAATTCTCCCAAGAATATATATTCGGATTTAGATCACGGATAACATATATTGAATCCTAAAAATTAATAAGTTAAGGAAATATATGTAATTTATAAGTTATCCATTTTTTTTCTTCAGATTACCCTTTATGTGTTACATTGAACATTCCTTTTATTCCTTCCAATGTCTAGTAATAGGATGATTTGGGATAACAACCAATGTCAACATCAATGTGATGATTGTTATAATGAGATAAGCAAACCAATGGGATCAGGAATCACAAACAGTGCCACGATACTCTCTCATTAAAATCATGTTTTTAATAGAAACATTGGTCTAGAAGAACGTTCAACCCCCCTAATAAAGAAAAAATCGCAATGAAGAGAATCATGAGACAATGGTCTCATACTTTTAAAGGATCATCCAATCCCTTAATCGTTTAACAATAGATCTAATCCGTTGAAAAGATATTCAATATCCTTCAATGTTATGGACAAGAGAAGGTACATCCGAATGATTTCATATGGAGGGTGAATATAATCAATAGTGGACATTTATTATAAATACAAAGCCTAAGGTGGAGATTGAGGCATTGAAATGGAAGGATTTCTAAAAAAAAATCAACAATGATTTTCCTCGCACCCTTTGACTTAATATGTAAATGGACTTTCTTTCCCTCAAGAAAAAAGATGAAGAATCCATCGGAGCATATAAGGAACAAATTACAAGACTTTCACGATACTCTTCCGGCTTTGTTATTACCCTTGAATGCAAGGTTGACCACTTATTTGGGGGGCTAAATCCTAGCCTATGGAAACCCTAGCAATCCAGAACTTCAAGAGCTATGAAAAAATTGTATGATGTTTCCTCAAAGTTGAAATGGAGATTGGAGAATCTAACAGATATCATGTGGATAAAAATCATAAGTTGGACTTCATTTCAGGTTGTCTGATGGATAAATCCAATATTTTTATGAAAATAAATCACCACATTTTCCAATGCTGCAGAATGTAGAACACTATAAAATTCTAGAAGGGGACGAGGAAATGATTTATGTGTGGAAGATAAGGGAACCTGGAAATTAACATATGACAAGAAAACCCTATAGCTGTGACAGAGGAGAATAATGCTATATTCGACCCTCAATGAATTTTTCATTTGTTCAACTACAAATAACCAGGGCACTTTTCAAACCAATGCTATAAGCCAAGGGATTTCAGAGGCAACCAACAACCTCCAAGGTTAAAAGGATGATCATTTTCCATCATTACAGCAGAAGTGAAACCCGACAATGAAGTGTTGATAGGTACTCTAGATTTTCATTCATGATTAGAGAATCCAATTTTTTATTCTGGTTCTATGCATTCTTTTATATCCTGAATGTTTAGTAGAACAATCCCAATAGCACCACAAATCATGGAAGTAAAGATGTCAGTGAGAATGGAAAATGTGGAAATCATTGAAAACCATGAATATAACTCATCCCTATCATAATATGTGGATTGAACTTCCTGGTTATCCTTTTCATAATTCTTTGGTGAATTTTTTTTGAATTATTGGCATGGATTGGATTTCCTTATATAGAGCCAACATAAATTTCCGTGATGGGGAAATCACTCTCCATTTGACGAAAAGACCCATGATTCTCTACATGTGCTAGGAGGAGGATGAATATTCTTTATCACAATCATCTCAAGAGTGGATATTATTTCCATATTAACAAGTGTATCTAGCTCATATTATTGAGTCTCAGGAAGAAACTGTCCTTGAAAACATTCATATTCTGAGGGAATTTACTGAAGTGTTTCCTGAGAAATTGTCTAGTCTTCATCATATAAGAGATGTTGAGTTCCCAATTGATCTTATACATGGTTTGTTTCCAATATCAAAGAATATATATAGAATTGATGTTGTGAAACATGAAGAGATGAAGAAATTACTACAGGCGAATCAATATTGAGGGTTTATACACCCAAGTGATTCACCGAGGGGTGCACTAATCCTCTTCATCAAGAAAAGGATAGGTCAATTGTCATTTACATCGATTATCATGCGCTCAACCAAATCATGATAAAGAAAATGTATCCCCTTCCATGAATTGATGACGTGTTTGATCAGATACATGGAAAAAAATACTTCTCAAAGGAGGATTTGCTGTCATAATACTACCATGTAAGGGTGATGAAGGAGGATATCCCCATGACTACTTTTCGTAAATGATACGGGAACAATGAATTCATAGTAATGCCTTTTAGAATCAATAATGCTCTAAAAGTCTTCATGGAATTTATAAATAATGTCTTTATAGATTACCTTATCAAATTTGTGGTATTATTTATAAAATATAGTCTTATATAATCCAAATCCAAGGAGGATAATGAGTAGGATCTATGTATTGTACTAGAGACCTTATGAAAGGAGTATCTCTATGAAATGTACAGAAAGTGTGAGTTCTGGTTGAAGGAGGTATAATTAGTTGTTCATATCATAACATGAATTGGTATATATGTGGATCCCTCTAGAAAAGATACAATTGATGGATGGACGAGGCTAAATTCAGTAAAGGATATCCACAGCTTCCTGGGGTTAGATGGATATTATCTCTTTTTTGTAAGAAATTTCCCACGATTTTCAAACCCTCTTACCAAGATAACTAAAATTGGAGTAATGTTTTCATTGAGTGATGAATGTGAAGATAGATTCATGGGGTCGAAAAGGATACTTATCACTGATCCTGTGCTCACACTACCCACAAGTGGATATCTTTTTGTGGTATTTATTGATTCTCCAACGAAGTTCATGGGCTGTGTGGTGATGCAAAATGAAAAATTCATTGCCTATGCTTCAAGGCAATTGAATGTTCATGAGATAAAATATCCAACACAACATCTGTAGTTGGATGTAGTAATATTCGATTTGAAAAATTTGTTCCAATACCTCTTTGGTGAGAAGTGTGAAATATATACGAACCACAAAATCCTGAAGTATATATTCCCACATAGTGAGTTGAACATGAGATAATGAAGATGGTTAGATCTGATCTAAAACTAGGACTGCACAATCCATTACCACCCTAGGAAAGAGAACAAGGTGGTGGATGATCTATGTAGATAGGACCCAGTGATTGTATCATTGATGAGAAACGAAAAGGATCCTATATTCATAGATTTTATGAAGATGAACATGTGAATCATAAAGAATGGAATGTCATCAATCCATTCACAAATAATTTCTCAACCATATTTTTTGTTAAGGTTAAAGGATTCTCATAAGGATGTTGTGGGGATTCAGAAGAAAGTGGAAACTATCATAAAAGGGAAATCCTCAAAGATCTATTTTAATGAAGAAGGAATTGTGGGATTTGGTTCAATACTATGTGTTTCATTAAATCCGAAGTTAAAGAATGAAATTTTTCATTATGGACATAGTTCAAATCACTCCATTCATATAAAAAACACAACGAAGTATTGAGATCTTTGATAGGGTTATTGGTGTGATATCATGAAGAGGGAGATCATTGAGTATACATCAAAGTTAATGGTTTGTGAGAAAGTGAAGGATAAGTGGCATAAGTCTAAGGGGATGATGAAACCATTACCCCTAACAACATGGAAATGGGAAACACCATCATGGACTTCGTCACTGGACTTCTGAAGACATCCAAAGGAAACAATGCTACCTGGTTTATTGTGGATCATCTTACAAATACTACACATGTCATTGAAAATCGAGAGGATTTCTCATTGGATAAACTTACAGAGATATATATCATATATTGGTAAGGCTGCATAGAGTCCCACTTTCTATTGTATTTGACAAAGAACCAAGATTCAACTCTATATTTGGAACGAGTCTTAAACATGATCAGAATACTGAACTGAACATCAGTACAACTTATCATTATCAAACTAATGGACACTCTTTGTAGACTATCCAAACAATAGAAGACATTTTGAGAGCATGTTCAATGGACTTCAATGGAATATGGGATCTACATATTCTTCTAGAAGAGTTCACTTGCAATAGCAGTTTCCACTCAATCCTCAAAATGGCTCCTTATAAAGCCCTTTATGAGAAGAGGTGGAGAACACCGACATGTTGGGATGAAGTTGGGAAGGAAAAACTCCTACATCTACAAATGGTTAATTAAATGGTGGAGAAGGTTAAGACCATCCATCAACACATTAAGGCTACTCAGATTCAACAAAATATCTATGCAGATAATCGTCATTGAGACCTATAGTATGATGTCAGAGACATGGTATTTTTCCATATATCACAATGGAAGAAAGTTATGAACATTTTGAAGCATGTAAAGCTTAGTAAAAGGTACATTGACCCTTTTGAGATCCTTGATCATATTGGAGCAATGAACTATCGACAATCATGCCCACTAATACTATCTCATGTAAAAGATCTTTTTCATGTATCACTCTTGGTGAATTATATAACTGACCCGTCGCATGTACTCAATCCATTGTTGGTACCATTTGAGAATGTTCTATCCTATGAAGAGAAGCCGGTGAATATGTTAGATTGTAGAAAAAATTTCTACGCATAAGACAATGCCCCTCATCAAGGTGGTGTGGAAAAACCACATGTTTGAAAATGCAACATGGGAATCAGAGGAAGTGATGCAGCAGAGTTACCTTCATCTATTTTAGTGTGGGAAAATGAAATTTTTTATGGAAAATTTTCATTAATGGAGGAATATTGTAATTACACAAACATTTATTAATGAAAATTATTATTGATTTAATTTAATGGCTTGTTTAGTAACATGGTTATATTAAACCTATTAAATTTATTGGTTTTATTTTTTTGAATTTTAATGTACTGTTAATAATTGTTACCATTGATAATATAGTCTTTGAATAGTGATTACAAGATTAGTATAAATATAGGTCTTTAACAAATCCAACTTACTCAGACAAAGGATGTGATGGACACATCTAGTTGAATGCATCCTAATGAAGCCCATTTCTTGGATCTCATAAAGGAGGTAAAATCATTGGGCTTCACTCTTGACCAATCTAAAGCTGGGATTCAACACGTTAAATGCAAACATAACCGCCTATGGGAGACGTGGAAGTTGATAGAGATTACAACCTGAGTGATATTATCTGAGCCACCCCAAAAGTATGTCACCATCGCACACCTTACCCATAAGTAATATGTAGGTGTTATAAAGGGTTTTGTAACTAGACCCTAGCACTATAGTTTTGTACATTATTTTTTTTCCGGAGTAAAGAATATACATTCATTATTACCTTGAAAATGGTTTTTCAAGCACAAATAGTATTTTTAGTTAATATTAAATTTGGAAATATTTTTTGATGAATTAATGGATTTTTTAATTAAATAATATTTTAATTTATATTTTTACTAAATTAATTTTTATTAAATATAAATGATTGTATAATTATTATGAATTCATTTGTAATTTTTATTAAGGGTTGAAAGCTGTTTTTGTTTAAACCCATGAATATTAAAATTATGTCGGTGTTAATTTTATAAGTAAAAGTTCATGTATTTAGAAAATATTTTAGATAAAATGAATATTATTTTTGGAATAAGGATTTCAAAATTATCCAATGGTTAATTTTTTGTAATTTTCTAAGACAATCAATTTTTTTAGTAATGATTAAATACTGTTTAAATATATAATTTGATCTATGACATCCTAATGTCCCAATATTGATGTAATACAATATTATAAATGATATTTTCTCAAATATATATTTTCTATTTGATATAATGTGGTTTTAGAATTTTTTTTATTAATTTTCTGGTTCCTTAGTGGACCCTTTAAGACTTATAAAACATTTTAACTTTTTATATTGATTTCAGTGAGAATGAGACTGACATCCGCATAAGCAAGCCTAGTATTTTAAGAAGGTAGGATATTGGCCTTATAAAATAATTTTTTCAAATCCAATTTTCCAAAAATCAATAGAAAAAATCATTGGTTGTTTTTCGGTTTTAATTAGTCTAATGTGATGCGTCCAAAACCTAAATAATAAATAATTCCCTCGCTTTTCCTATTTAAATCCACTAAATATCTCACTTCCTCATCATTGAATGCTTTTTTATCTAGACCAATCACTTCCTTAATCTCTATATAATCCTACCAGGGCACCCCTAGCTTTCTATAAGACTCTCTTCAGCCTCTCCCAAGCCTTTGGGATCACACATCGAAGTTTGGGATTTCTTCTTTTAACTTTTTTTGACAAATTTCATTATGGAATTATACCCTATAAATTTCAATTAAAAAGGTTGGGGAATGAATTTTAACATCACAAATAATACCTTTTTTATTTTTTTTAATGATGATATATCCCTTTATCTCTTATTAATGCCTATCATGTACACCTATTACCATGCCGAAATTTCGTATGAAATTTCTCTCTTCTCATTTACATTCATGAATATTTTTTGTATTATGAATATAAATTTTATTACATATTCTGGGACATGTATATTTATGACCCCTTACGATCGATTTCATGTAAATATGTTTAGAAACTGCTTTCCCTCTAATCAACCATTTTTATGAATTCTTATGTCACATTGTTATTTTGCCGGAATTGCACCGTGATTTTCCAAGCCAAAGTCATTGTGTACTGAATACAATGCCCATTTCCCTATTTGGGGTATTCAACTTTATGCACATTTACTTATTTATTATTTAGTTTCATGTATTAATTCCACATTCATTTATCATGGAATAAATGATGATGTTTAATGAATCTATGTTATATGATCCATGTGGCACACTTATGAATGAAATGAAATGATTAGGAAGGGTGTACCCTGATATTGCTCCAATGCATTGAGTAAAGATTAGTATCATGATACACCATGTTCAATGAGAGTTTCCTCATGATAATTCATTTAGAATGAGGATTTACTCAGTATCCATGTGCAATTATCCTTAGATCATTCTAAAATCATGTTAAATGTCATTTCCACAATTCAATGTTATGATAATCAGGTTATATCATGACTTTATGTTCATGTTTATCTAATGATCCATTTATATGCCTATTTCATAACATGTATTTTATTATTCATTTTATTCCTTGTTTACTCCCTTACTGGGAATTTTATCTCACCCTTTTCTTATGCATGTCTTCCGGTTATCCCATGAAATGATAATTACGAAGGAATGTTTTCATCATATAAAAAAAGTTGTCTATAAATATGTTTTGTTTTATATTATAAGTTGTTTGTTAATATTAATATACCCCAAAGACACTATACCTTTATATATTCTATGTATTATCATGTAAATAGTTTTATGTAATAAATTTTTTTTATTTGATTAATAAAGTACAGGGTTGTTATAGTGACTCGAGAAATTTCTCGCTGATTCGATGTGGTCCATAGAGCATAGGGAATTAATTGAATGGAGTTTGATATGGAGTGTTACCGTGATCCAGTGGATGTTTTTGTTGGACCTGTTATGATTTAATGGGACTTTTCAAGTTACGTCAACATCAAATGGTGTGTGGATGATCAAGGATTCCAATGTGGTGATCTCGAGAGATCTGGTCCTAGAGTTCTCGAAGAAGGGTGATGTTGGTTATAGTTTTGGAATTTCCCCTCTACCCCCATAAGATGATCCAGTTCGGATGAAGAAGCCTTTCTTTAGAGATCTCTGTCATATGGTATCTATTTTTCAATATATGGACTTCATCATGGATCATTCATGTTCTTTAATGCTCATCTTAGACATAGTCAAATTGAAGAATGTGAATCATCTAGGTTATTTAGCACTAATTCCAAAGCTCTTCAAATTTAAGAATGCATATCAGCGGAGTTCTATACTGCTCATCTTGAATATATAGAAATTGAAGGATGCAGATCAACTAGTTTCTTCACCGCTCGTCTCAGGTTTGTAGAAATAGAGGAATGTTTTTAATCTATGTCCTTTAAATCATCATAATGTTTTCCTTACTAACATAATAAAGATTCATATAGATTTTATGGGTGCTCCATTGGTTCCACTGGAAATAGAATTTTCTATTGTAATTTGTTCTTATGCACAGGTAATGGATGGCCTTTTAGATCCTCTAGTTGTAATGTATTGAATGAAATAAATTACTCCTCCTATTAGTACCCATTTTCAAGATGTGTCTTGGATTCCGAATTTCAGAACCTTTTATGATATTTGTAATGAGTAATGAATCTACCTTGACTCAAAAAATAAAGAAAAATGGGTGATTCATCTTTTGTGGAGGCCAATCAATGTCTCTTTTCCAAGAGACATAAACAATATAGGTACTCTATTATTTTTCATCGATATTTAAGATTAAATGAGGGTAGATTAATTTAATATGATCTTAAGAAACATATTTTTTATTTTTGTGGTTTTTATGAATGGAAAATGATCCAAATGGGCATAGGCTTCTTTTATATTGTTTTCTCATATGTGTATTTAAATTCTAAGGCACGAGGAAATGAGTTTGTGAATATAAATCTTAGTATTTTAAGAATTATGTATTAGGAACCTCATTTTAATCCTATAAATGTGAAAAAAATATCACATGGACATGGATTAGAATTTGTGGGGGGATTTGGTTTTTACGGCACCATAATATAATATGGGAGATTACCACTACAAAGGGTGGAACAATAAAAATGTAGAAGGAAACAAAAAGATATAGGTATAGTAACATTGAATTCCTCCTAGTGGATGTTTACCTTATCACCCCATTAATCAAAAACATAATCTTTTATGCTGATGAATATAGATTTGATTCATTAGTGGAATTTGAAAAGATCTGTTTTTTCGGTAAGGGCAGATATAGAAGTGGTCATGTCATTGAGAAGTTTCATAAGACGTTAATTTGTAGAAATTGTGTTATGTGAGTTCACCCATGGGTAAATTTTAGAAATTATTTCAATGTTATTAAGGCCCCTTCTATGGGTATGGAAGGATGCAAGGAGTATGAGCTTTTTGACAATGTTTCTACAACAGTTTCCACCGATACACGGGGCTCTGGACATGTGGCCATACATTTCCTTTAGAAACTTTTTTTTAGCGATACTGCAATAGATTAAGGTTTAGTTGAGGGGCTAGGACACATTGAGCTTCAGTTTCCTGTATAATACATAATGAGTATTTTTGACTCTATTGTAGTTGTTCATAGAAACCATATTGATGTTTTTCTAACATTGGATCAGTCTCTAGTTATTTTGGTTGATTCTACAACCCTTGACATTGTTAAAAAAATTTCATATGGATGTCATTCTTCTTAATGAAATGTTGGATCCTTGGGGACATGTAGAAGGTAAGGAGTCTGATAGGGGGTTTTATTTAGTGGATACTCTATCCAAAGGAAATAATGATTTAGATTTTGAGGTCTTTCAAATCCTACTACCCCGAAAACAAAGGCTCTCCAATACATATGTCCCTAATTTTGGTACTACTTAGGATGATACCAAATAGCCTGCTCACAAATCATTAATGTTTCAACCTCCAGTAAATGATACGTTTTTTTGTGTTCAGCATGAAAATTTTATTTTATGTTATCGAGTTTCCTTTTTATATGATGTATGGTCTTACGCACCTCAATTCCCAAATTTGATGAAGGATGTTAATGATTATTTGGGAAAGGGTTTGGTCCTGGAATGGTAATATGAAAGCATAAAATATCAATCCACTCTCTAAGTTATTATTATAGTGAATGGTTCCTTCGGGGTATTACATATTAAACAGAAAATGGTTTGATTTTTATATCGATGATACCTTTGAAAAATGGAACATGATGTTTTGGGATAATGTGATTATCTTTTAGTTGTAAAATTGTTATCCTAAAAGAGTGAAGTACTTTTCCAGCATAATCTGAGGCTTAATTTTTAGTATCTCTCATGGAAATACATGGGTAAAATCGTTCTAGAGTCTCCTCATATTCATCATCAATTGGTGATCTTGTGTTGCAATAACAAACTGAGCCATGGTGGAGAGGGAATCAACCAAAGTATATAGGATGATATCCAAGGAATTTCGGTTCTAGAGGGAGTGGTAGATGTTAATATGTTGTTTACCTTATTGTGTGAATATCTAATGTATTCTTTCCATGCATTCTTTAATTTGTTGTAATTTGTAAGAACCATTTTCCTTCCTTTAGTTAAGCATCCTTTCTTTTCAATTTGTACATAATGTGATGGAGGAAAATGAAATATACAAACCATGTATTTTCAAGTACAGTCTATGTAAGTATGGTTACACATCGTATAATCCCATTACACAACCACGTAATGATCATTCCAGGACATCTATGACCACGGTGTTTATATTTATGTACATTCTATGTAATTTTCTTTTTTATGGAAAAATGGTCAGTAGGCTTGTGTTTTTTCATACTGATAGATCCCTCATTTAGGTTCGTGAACAGCAATGCTGAGGGCCGTTTTTCATTCTGTTTTTCCATATGAACTCTGATTTGAATGTCGTCAGAGGTGTTGGAACCCAATCGGAATGATCTATATACCTCTTTATCTATTATTTTTTGAAGTATCCTCCCAACCTAGTTGTATAGGGTGGAGTGTTTATTCCATTTTTTTATATTTACATTGTTCTTGGATAAATTAATGGCCGACGTTGGATGAGTACAGTCCTATGAGTATGATGTATGTGTTCTTGTGCCTTTCATGAATTTTCATCATGTTTATATATACTGGAGTGTCACTTGGCCACTTTTACAGTGTCACTTGATTGAATAAAAAAGATTTTTATTACATTCTTAGGTAAATATTTATATGATTGAAATCTTATTTAGGATTGTGATCCTTGATTTAGGTCCACCCCATGGTTGTATTTCCCTTGGATGGATGTTTGGTCGAGAATCCCTTTGAGGCATGGCTTGAATTCTCATTATGGGGATGAAAAAAAATGTATTTCTCACTATATAAATTTCTAACTTGAGATACTAATTATTTTAATCCTTTTAAATATTTAAATTCCATGGAAGAGTTGTTATATATTTTTCCCATGTGATTAATCCTTGTTTAACCATGTAATAGATTAATTTACATGTGTTGGTTTTTATGTCAACTAATCCCACATGATATGACTATGTTAAATATCTGTGATAGTTTATTTCGAATGTGATGATTTTGATATGGAATGTGTAATTAAATTAAATAATAAAAATATATTATTATCAATGGGTGAGCCACAGTCTCAATTAAAACACAAGGTGAAGCTCATGTGAAAAATTTCACATTATATACCTTCGATGAACCATTGTTTCGGTTAAAATACAATGGAAGATATCAAGAGTTTAATTATGTAGAACTCGTGAGAGAGCCACATATTGGGTGGTCAGGCTCATTGAGTCTTCATTAAAATTTCGTGCGAAACTAAGATCTATTGAGGGATTACCAGGTTAGTATCTATTGGAAAATGAATTAAAAGATTATTATGTCCTGATTTGAGGGTTACCAATATACAAGGGGTCATTGGCCCTAGTCTCGACCTCGATACATTTATATATATCCAATGTAATTGAATAGTGAAATATAATGACAAATCACATGTTTGCGAATCCATCACACAAGCATGGATTTGGTCATCACTTATATTTGGTTATGTTGTCTTTGGAGACATCTATTGTGATTAATTTTGAGTACATTATGGTTTACTTCTTTCACTATTGTACACTTCATATTATATATATCCACTTACAGATTTCCATAGACCTTGGGTGGTTTTCTACTGGGATTTAGTCTCACACCCTATTTGGTTTAGGGTTTTGGGACCAAAAATATTATATTATTATAGGTGTTGATCTTGGAAAGTGACCAACTATAGTTGATTGATGTGATGGTTGGGAGTATGATAGCATCAAACTGACCTGAGTCTTGTGATGCTTCCTAGTTCCTTTCCTTTTCTTTTGTTCTTTGAGACATTATTGTGTATTACTTTAGTGTACTTATTTTTCATGCTTTCATAAAACATATAACATGTTACATCATCTTCTGCATGGAATGTTTCTTGGTTATTTATCTTACGAGCCTTCTTCTATTTAATTCAGTTGTATGTTGTTTATTTCTTTTGTTGTTGTATGTTATTTATTACACTATGTTACACTCTGCCAATGAGAGAATATTTTCCCCACTATCACACCATAGGTCGTCACTTCAAGCCGATAAAAATTGGAGTTTGGGGAAATTTACTTAAGGCTTTGTGGACAACTGGGTATGGGGCACCAGTTGAGATGAATCCTAATCTGGGACATTATCATAGGTTTCCTTGTTTATTAAAAAGGAACATAAAAGTTGATTTTTCATTGTACCTATTAGGATGTCTGTTTTCTAGTGAGTAGACCCATGTGAAAATGGTTGATCATTGTATCATGACACTTGATCTGGGAATTAACTTTGGGAAATACTCAGTTCAATAGGTTAGACATGACTTATGCATGGTTAAATTCTTAAGAGATTGTGTGAACCAATCTTCCTAAAGCGATAGAGAGTTAATATTTTTTTATCTATCTAAATGGTTAATGTTATTTTGATCTTGTTTTTATGTGATCCTTTTTTTGACAGGATGAATTGGGTGGACAACATTTGATTAGTGCCAACAATGTACCATATTCATTTGTAAATTTTATGTAGTATGTGTTGAAATATGTGGTAACTGAAGGGTGTTACATGCTAAAAACTATCTGTTGGTTTTGATTAAATTATTGAGCATTGATCTGTTCTTTATTTCCTCAAGTTATCTCCAGAGTAGAGTGACCTTAGCATTATGGAACCATGTTTGACCAACTGCTCCGGAGGGCTTTTTTGGACATGGGTATTTTGACACACCAGTCAGTTTAATTTTGGTCATCATCCAACGTGTTATGATGTGGTGATCATGGTTCATGGAATGACACGCATGCGTTCAAATGTGAGCTCTGAGGTAGAAGGATCAAAATTAAGGACCATTCATAAATCATTGTTTTTACATTAATTCATATGAGGCACCAATGATCATGGATGGTCCTCGTTGGTTAAGTGTAAACTATTAGAAATGCATTGGGATTAAGGCATTTTGATCAGCTAAAAAATGAGGCATCAGCCAGTGAATTTCAGTTTCATTTAAGAAGTCGACCAGTAGTAGTTAAGCTATCGTTTTATAGTAATTTATTAATCCTCTTAGTATACTGTTCATTGAGATATTATCATGTCTCCTATATTGACATCCTCATAGATGCACTAAGAGAGCATTAATTATTTGTCATGCTATGGTTGAAAGTCAATGGGTTTTTTTGTGATCTCTTTATATGTTGTACATTGGAGGCATAGTTTTAAATGATTCTTGGTTAATCATGAGGGATGCTTGGGTTCCCATGTAGGAACACCTTGGATTGAATCAGGGATGAATTCAAGTTTCTTCTAATTGGCCACCAAGCAGATGCCGCTCTGGGATCATTCAATGATCTTATTTGGAATTTTGGCCCTATCCAAAGTCACACTGGTAACAGGAAGTGTGGACCACCTTGGTGAGTTCATTGGATCCAGTTTTGGTGAATTTGAGGTTATCTCACACTTGAAGTTAGGATCAGATGTGATTTTCTTAAAAAAATATGTAATTGTTCTTGTAGGATGGATCACGTATTATAATTTTACTCATGTTGTGGCATGTCCTTTTTTTATTATTGATCAAGGGATTTATTGACAAACGAGTTTCACTGAGAAACAAGTATGAGACTCAGTGAATGAGATTGTTGTTGGTGTATGGTGACATGTGAGTAAGCATTGTGTTTTATTGCAATATGATAGCCTTCTAAGTCAGGTTTTCTTAGATAAGTCATCCAATGATCATTTGACTCTTAATCCTTATTGTTCTTCTAGTTTGGTTCCAGTGGACCTATTTAAACACTCTTCCAATTTAAGGTAAGTGTGGTGTAAAATTCTTCAATATCTTTATGGAATGATTGTGTGACCACTTTTGATGAGCCCGATCAGGGTTTTACCATTCATTTCTATGAGTCCATTTTTAGGACCCAAATTATGTTTGGGTTGTATCATTTAAAGGGAAATTACATCGGAAGAATCACTAAAACACTCATGGGTGTGCTTGGTGGATTTTTTCAATGGTAGAGGTGTTGTCGTAATGATTCCATTTGAATTGTTCTTAAGAGTATCACGAAGGTTGAACTCTTTGAGCCGATCAAGGATGCCTTTAGTGTTAATGAGCATGGAAGGTTGTACATCTTTAAGATTGTATGAAGACATAATGTTCTGTATTATATCATTTTAGATAGGGATTCCCAGTTTTAGAAAATGTTTCAAAGGCTCCTTGGGTACATAGGTGCTTCTGATCACATATTCCCTCCTCCAGAAGGATATCTAGTCAGAGCACATGATTTAAGTGCTGAAGAAAATTCTTTGGGCTTGAGTCATGAATTATTATAGGTTCTTGGGAGGGAAACCTACCCTTCGATGAGTTATCCTATAATAACACATTTTATTCAACTTTTCAGATGGCTCCATAGGAGGCTTTGTATGGTAGGCCATGATAGTAACCCATGTGTTTGTTAGAGGCAGGAGAGGCAACTATGATGGGACCTCATCTCCTCTATGACACCATGGAATAGGTTCTTGTGATTTGATAGTGGGTGGCTATTTCACAATCCTATAAAAAATCTTATGTCGATGGTCGTAGATGACCTCTAGAGTTTGAGGATGGGGATCAAGTTTTTTGTATGCATTTCATCGTGTTTGGGACATAGGAGGGTCATGAGACATGGTAATATTTCACCGAGATACATTGGGATATTCATGATTTTGGTAATCGTTAGTCTGGTTTCTTATTGGTTGCAGCTACCTTAGAAACAGAAGTATATGCACGATGTCCTCCACATGTCTAAATTGTGATGTTACCTTTTAAACTCGGCTCTCGATTTTCAAACTGAGGATTTTGAGTTCCTTGTAGATTCACCCTTGGAGGGACATCCTTTTCATACTGTGGATCGTGGAATGAACATTCTCCATGATTGGTATGTTCCTTATGTATGAGTGACATTTCAGCAAGGTCGGGTAAGAGAGGAGATCTGGGAGAGGGATAATAATGTATGGCCGCAGTGGCCAGATTTATTCTATAATATTCCATTACCAACATTGGAAGGGAAATTTGGGGAAACTTTTATTTAGAGGGGTACAAGAGGTTTTAAGATCTAGATTCATTCCTTGAAATATAGATCCATCATTTTTAATTTCTACTTTCTGAGATGGAGGGAAAAAACCTACACACTGTGTAAGGAAGCTTACATGTTGTATGATCCCACTACATGACCATGTAATTGTCTTCCCAAGACATGTAATAACAAAACATGTATTTTTATGTACACACCATGTACATTTAATTTTATTTTCTAAAATGGGCAGTAGCCTCATGTTTCATCAGATAGAAACAACTGTCATCTTGGTTTGCGAACAGAAGCACCGAGTGTTTTTATTTTTAAACCATTTGTATTTCCAAAATCCAATTCAAATGTTGTTGGATGCATTAGAACCAAATTTTTAAGCTCTCTATTCCTCTTAAGACGCAATTTAGGATTTCTCCTCTCGACCTAGTTGTAGAGGGTTGAGATTTTATTCTTTTTTATGTAGATCATATTTGATCTAGGCAGAATTAATTGTCGATGCTGGACGATGAGTGTCTTACAAGTACAAGGTGGGTGGTCATGTGCCTTTTGCAAATTATCACGAGGTTTATATAGGTCAGAGTGGCAGAAGCCCAATTTTATAGTGTCAGTTGATTTAATAATGAACCCATTTATTTACTATTTATGATTAGGTAATTAATTATATGATTGAAATCATGTTCAAGGTTTTGAACCTTGATTTAGGGCCACCCCAAGGGTGTGTTCCCCTTAGATGGTAATTTGGCCGAGAATTCCTATGAGGCTTGACATGAATTCCCATTTATGGATTTTTAAAAATGTATTTCTCATTATATAAATTTTCCATGTGATATATGATTTATATTAAGTGTTTTAAATGTTTAAATTTCATAGTATATTTGTTATATTTTTTACCCATATGTGTTATCTGGGTTTAACTATGTAATACTTTAACTTACATGTGTTGGTTATTATGTCCACTGAGCCCATGCAAGTTGATGTTAATTCCATGTGATAGATTAATTCGGATGAGTTTCTTTTGAGATGGAATGTGTAAATGAATTAAATGATAAAAATATGTAATTAGAAATGGGAGAGCCACAGTCTCAGTTAAAAGAAAGTGTAAGAATCATGTGACTAATTTAACCATATATACCTTTGGTTAATGATAAAGCGCTATCGTGGGTGCCCTCAAATGATTAATGTGATTTTGGGGTACTTGGGTGTAGTAGAGTGGCTGACCAAGGTCGTCTCTCAAAGGAGGAAGTGAATTTAACAACTTATTATAGGTATTCTAAAAATAAAATAAAAGAGAATAAAATAAAAACACTACATTAAAGGATTGGGGTTTTTTTATAGTTTATGAATCTAGAAGAAGTTTGCTGGAAGAAGATTGTATATTTTTTTTGTTTTTTGTTTTGAAATGAATTTCGCGTAAAATGTCACAACAAGAAGATGTTTTTTTAGAAATCTATTTTAAAAGGAGTACTCGATCTAACTCTACCTCTTCATTCACTTATTAATAATTATCATTTAAATCAATATCCACTTAATTATGATCCCCTAATTTGTTATCTCTCGAACCCTATGAGATTTAACTTAACCTCAAAGATGAAATTACTTAAACCCTAGGCTAGCTTCGGAACACGCGATCACATCACCCTGCTTTGATTGTTGTCCTAAGGATAGCTGATGGTCAGTGGTTAATTAGGGAACTTATCCATTATGGAAATGAGGATGAATTTTTTTATGAATTATATTTGAACTCTACAAATTTATCCCATGTGGTCTTGTATTACCGATTAAGATTACGCTCTCACAATTTACACAAAATCCCGACCTAGCGTGTTTTTGTGTTAATTGTTAAAATTCTTTCTTAGTTTCATGTAATTTAAAAACACAATTCATGGATCATATTATGTGAATTAATTTATCTCATTGATTCAAAATAATTAAATGAAGAGGGTAGAAGATAGACCGATTACTAAAAGACTACTCTTCCATGGGTGGTGTAATCATCGTAGAAGTGTTTTGCATGTGCAAAGGTTTATAATGGGTATAAACCAATAACGCTATTACTCAAGAATTCCAGCCCATAGAGAAGATTAATAGAAGAATAAATTTAAACAAAACATAAGAAAAGAGAAAAAATAAAATAATAACAATGAAGTTTATTACACAAACAAAATCATTACAACATGAAGAAGAAGAAGAAGGCTTCGTCGAAGGGATCCTTGCTTCAAGAGCTACCCTTATTGAAATGGTTGGAGAATTGGAGTGGATCCACTTCTCATCTGCCCTAAACTTCCCAAATCACGTCCCAACCCCTCCAAAGGGGAAAAATCTAATTTATAGAGAGGATGGGAGGGGAGGTTACAAGTGGTTTCAAGTGTGAATGTGTAAATTCGGCCAAATATTTTAATGCCAATTGCACCGCCCATTTGACCACCAAAACGCGTGCATCGGCCAGACGTCCAGAAGGATAATATGTGAGTATATGGGTCCTTTATCTCCTCTTAATATTTGGGCTTAAGCCAGACCCAGATGAAGGTGTTATGGCTGAAATATAGAAGCTTTTCCATTCTGGAGAGTCCAACACAACTTTCAATTCATGGCCCATTTTCAACAAACAAATGAACTCTTTAGCTTTAGTGTCCTGAATAAAAGTTGTTGATAATTCTGTCCGTAATATATTTACAAAATTTCATATTCAAGTAATTAATATAGAAATATATAGCTTCGAAATACTACAGTGAACTAAAAAGTGTAAAACTGGAATTTTATTCAAATATTCAAATGAATGATCAAATCCAAAATACTTTCTAATTAAACATATTTAAGACAATGTGAGTAAATTATATCATTTATTATCAATAAAATATTCAATAAAATAATGTTTTATCAACTCCCCCACACTTACCCTTTTGCACTCCTGAGCAAAACCTCATATCAAGTAAACATCAATATCAAATCAAAACCAATTTTAAACCACCTATCCTTGAGATCAAACAATTACACACCAAGAAACAAAATATATCATGTCTCATAAATAACCATTATTTAAAGTTCTTCATTTATATCTTTCCATATATTTCCACTTCATTTATCCTCCCATGCACAAAACACTTACCTCGCTTGAATTTTCTCTCATCACTCAAATATCATTATTTTTTTTGCAATGTCTTTCTCATCCAAACTCATACAAGGGTCACCATAGGCTTGATAAATTCCTACATCGCGACCCAATGTGAGTCAAGGACATATGTTCATCATGAGGACTTTTCAGGGTTGTTTTGTGTCTTTTGGTTGGTAGGATTAAGATGTGAAAAACTCTGAGGCTGAAAGAGGAGGGCTTGACTCATTTTGAAGAAAAATTGCATTAATCTAATTTTCACTTAAATATAGTCTTCTCCTCAATCCCCATAGTATCAATTCAGCTCCATTATCATGAAAAGTCATGAAAGTTTTACACCATTATATATTTCAGCATCAGAAATTTCAATATTCTCAAACATGATTTTCTTAAAAGCTCCAGATGGGAAAAGCTTTCCACCTCAATTAGAAGCTCTAGAAAAGGCACAGCTTCACTTGTCATGAAAGCTCCAGAAAAGGAAAAACATTCAATATAATGATTTTCCTTAGCAGCAAACACATCTCTTCAGAATTTATTTTTCCACCCAAAGTTTCACATAATGTGGTAGCACAACACAACATAGCTTCCCCCACACATAAGATCAACTAGATTATGCAATTTCACTCCAAGAGTTGGTTGGATAGGGAAAATTGGCTTGTAATGTGTCTATCCTAATAGGTTTTGCATAACTTCTAAGGGCTAAAAGGATTAAATTCTCAAGGTAGGCCATTATAAAAAAGGGATTCTTTGAAATAGGGTTTTAATACCAAACAAATGCCTCAATCATTTAAACATAAGTACCTCAAACCCTCAAGTTTTGACAGGAATAAATCAAATTCTGGTTAAATCAAGCATGGTTTGGTTCTCTCAAAAACTGAGGTGAATGTATAGAAAATGAAAATAATGGTTTAGTAGCCTCACAGGAAAGTGATTCCAAATAAAAAGACCGTGAGATGTGGAATGGGATTCAAAATTCAGCGTACTTTTGATGAAATTAATAAATATTTGAACTTGAAATAAAGTCTTTTTCAACATTCATTTATGCTTAGTTTCAAGGGATAAATTGTCTCACTTATTGATATGGATTTAAAAATGGTGATGAGAATCATTTCAGCTAAAAAGTTTCAAAAAAACATAGAAAATTGTAAAATAAACACACAAAATATTAAAAACACACAATTTTTTTGGGTTTTTTTAAACAGGTAATCAATTGAAATTACTAAACTAAAAGGTTCCCTCCCCCACACTTAAAATATTGCATTGTCCTCAATGTGAACCCATGAGATGATATATGCAAATGAAATTCCGAATTTTTAAATAGGAAAAATAATATAAAAGTGAAAGGGTTAGGAACAGCCTGATGTTATCAATTGATGTTGGGGTCTTGTAGTGTGATAAAATCCACTACATCAGTAGGGAGTCCCTCAATGTATCTCTTCAAACATTTCCCATTAACTGTAATGCTCCTTCCAGTGTATTCTTGTGTGATCTCCACTGCACCATATGGAAAAACATTAGTCACAATATAAGGACCAAACCATCTGGAATGCAACTTACCAGGCATCAACTTGAGTCGTGAACTATAGAGAAGGACTTTCTCACCAACATGAAACTCCCTTTGTTGGATCATTTTGTCATGAGCTTCTTTTGATCTTTCCTTGTAGAGCCTTGAGTTCTCATATGATGACAGTCGAATCTCCTCAAGCTCTTGAATTTGCAACTTCCTTTCAATTCCATCTTGGGACAAATCCATGTTTCATTTCTTTATAGACCAATATTCTCGATGCTCGACTTCCACTGGGAGATGACATGCTTTCCCAAACACAATCTGAAATGGGGACATACCAATGGGGGTCTTGTATGATATCCTATAATCCCACAATGAATCATCCAAGTGCTTGCTCCAATCCTTCCTATTTGGCTGCATGGTTTTCTCCAAGATTTGTTTCAACTCACGATTTGAAACCTCAGCCTGGCCATTTGTTTGGGGGTGGTATGGTGTTGATGTTTTGTGTGTCACCCCATACTTTCGAAGGAGGGAAGCAAAAATCCTATTGCAAAAGTGTGTCCCTTGGTCACTGATGATGGCGTTTGGTACTCGAAACCTGCAGAAAATTTGAGCCTTCACAAAATCCACTACAACATGAGAATCGTCAGTCCTGGTGGCCTTGGCCTCCACCCATTTACTCACATAATCAACAGCAACCAAAATATAAAAAATCCAAATGAACTAGGAAAAGGACCCATAAAATCAATGCCCCATACAACAAAAATCTCACTGAATAGTATGGGTTGTTGGGGCATCTCATGTCTCCTAGAAATATTCCCAGTGTGTTGGCAACGAGAGCATGACTTAAAAAATACATGGGCATCATGGAATAGGCTAGGCCAATATAATCTAGAGTCCAAAACCTTCCTAGCTGTCCGTTGGTGTCTAAAGTGTCCACCACAAGCAAGTGTATGACAGAAATGCAAAACAGACTCAAACTCATGATCGGGAACACACCTCCTAATGACTTGGTCACTACACATGAACTATAGGTAAGGATCATCCCACACATAATACCAAGACTCACTTTTTAATTTTTGGACTTGATGCTTCTTCAAATTTGCTGGGATTTCAGAGGAAACAATGTAATTAACTAAATCATCATACCAAGGATGCATACCGGAGATGGTATAGAGATGCTCAACGGGGAAAGTGTCCTGAAGTGGTACCTGGTCCAAGGTTTCATCCTCTAGTGTGTGGGTAAGCCTACTCATGTGGTCTGCCACCAAATTCTCTGATCCCTTCTTGTCCTTTATCTCAATATCAAATTCCTGAAGAAGGAGCATCCAACGGATATGTCATGGCTTTGCATCTAGATTCTTTAGGAGGTACCTCAAAGCTGCATGGTAAGAAAAAACAACTACTTTAGAACCCAATAAATATGAATGGAATTTATTTGAAGAAAATATGACAGCAAGAAACTCCTTTTATGAGGTTGTGTAATTTTATTGGGCTGAATCCAGTGTCCTCGATGCATAGGCGATCACATATGAACGTCCCTCCTCCCTCTGAGATAAGACCGCTCCAACCGCGAAGTTGGAGGCATCACACATAAGCTCAAAAGGAATCTCCCACCGTGGGGGCTGTGTGATCGGTGGAGTGGTCAGACACTTCGTTAGCTCATCAAATGATACCCTGCATGAATCATCAAAATTGAAGTCAATATCTTTTTGAAGCAATCGAGATAAGGGTAGAGCGATCTTACTAAAATCTCTGATGAAGCGTCAATAAAATCAAGCATGTCTAAAGAATGATCGAACCTCACACACACATGTAGGATATGGGAGGGATGAAATAATGTCTACCTTAGATTTATCAACTTCAATGCCACGTTGTGAGACTATATGACCTAAGACAATTCCCTTTTCGACCATGAAATGAAATTTTTCAAAATTTAAGACTAGATTACTTTTAATACAACGATGCAACACATCACCCAAACTAGAGAGACATTCATCAAATGAGGATCCATAAACTGTAAAATCATCCATAAATACCTCCATGCAGGTCTTAATGAAATCTGAGAAAATACTCACCATGCATCTCTGGAAGGTACCTGGGGCATTGCGAAGTCCAAATGGCATCCTTATGTAGGCAAAGGTACTGAATAGGCAGGTGAATTTCATCTTCTCCTGGTCCACTACTGCAATGGGAACCTGAAAATAGCTAGAGAAACCATCCAAGAAGCAATAATGCGTCCTACCTGCAAGTCTCTCAAGCATCTGGTCAATGAATGGAAGTGGTAAATGGTCCTTATGAGTGTATTGATTTAGTTTCCTATAATCAATACACACTCTCCAACTATTTTGAACTCTCACAGGAACTAACTCATCATTTTTATTTTTTAAAACAGTGAAACCAGTTTTCTTAGGCACAACCTGAATTGGACTTACCCACTGAGAATCTGAAATCGGATAGATTATACCTGCCTCGAGCAATTTTGAAACTTCTTTTTTAACAACCTCCAAAAGTGTTGGATTGAGTCTCCTTTGTGGTTTCCTCGCCGGTTTAGCCCCATCCTCCAAGAGAATCATATGCATGCAAATAGAGGGGCTAATACCTGATATGTCTGCCAATGTCCAACCAATTTTCCTAATGTTATCTCTCAATAGATTCACAAGTTTTTTTTCATGTTCAAAAGAGATATTTTTAGAAATTATAACAGGTAATCTATCACCACTCAGCAAGTATGCATATTTAAGATTTGGGGGCAGTGGCTTGAGTTCCAATGTAGGGGGGTGATGTATGGATGGAGAAATTGATGCAACAGACATATCTGCACAATGAACATCAGTATCAGAATAAAAATCCTCACAATCTGAGAATAAAGCACCAAATCCATCAGCATACTCAATATCCATGTCATAATTAGAGTTCACATGATCAAAATCAGAATATGATTCTATTTCAAAATAAAATCTTAGAGAGTCTTGTTCCTTAAAAATGGGTGTAGAAGTACTCTTAGACATCAAAATAGAACCAATACTCATAATCTCCCTAAGAATAGGACAATCCAATTCCATGGTGTTTTTACTTGGTGGTTCAAAATGGGAGATAACAAAAGCAGAATGGTCCTCTGAGGGGTACTTCAGGGAATCCATAACATTAAATATCACAACATCATCTCCAAATTCCATGGAATGTTACCCTCAATGACATTTATGATAGTTTTTGAAGTTTTCCTACCTAAGATAATGGGGGCATGAGAACTTACCTGATCATCCTCCATGTAAAGCACATATAAGTCTGCTGGAAATATCATGTCTCTTACCCGGACAAGTACATCCTCAAGTACTCCCGTTGGATATGTCGTAGATCTATTCGCCAACTGCACCACTACTCCTGTTGGCTTCAACTCACTAACCAGCAAGGAAGAGAATACAGAGTGAGGTATCACATTTATGGAAGCACCTAAATCCCAAAGTGCATCAGAAAAGTGAAACTCCCCTATGGTGCATGGAATGGTGAATGTCCCTGGATCCATGCACTTCTTTGGCATTTCTAGAGTTGGTGAAATGAGTGCTGTGACATTCCTTCCATGTTTGATCCTCTCATTTCCCTTGAGCCCTCTTCGATTGGTGCAGAGTTCTTTTAAGTATTTGGAATACCTTGGGATTTGATTAATGGCATCAAGTAGATGAATGTTGATCTATACATGCTTGAATGTGTCCAAAACCACTTTTTGCATTGCTTCTTCAGCCATATTCTTGGTTTGAACAACCCTGTTTGGAAAAGGAAGGGGTTTATGAGGAACATCATCAATCATTTTCTTACCTTTATCTTTCTCCTTCGATTGCTCCTCACTTGGTATCGAATGCGGCTTATCTGGAGTTGAGGTGAATCCTAGTGGAATGGTAGGTCCAGATGTGTCATTCATTTTCTTCCCACTTCTCAATGTGATGGCACTAACATTAGCCTTTGGATTTGGAGTGGGTTGGGAAGGTAGATTTCCATAATTCTTACTCACAAGTTCATGGAGGGCGATGACAATCTGGCTCATATGAGTCTTCAACTCCATCAGCTCCAAACCTTGACTCCTTAGCTCATTCTGTTGATTAAGAACAATTATCTTAAAATGTTTATTAGTGTTATAATCTACCTTGGGTGGGGGATTCCCTTGTTGGTGGCTTGTTGATGTTTGAGCTTCAAATCTTATTTGGGGTTGTTGGAAACCCTGCAGGTAAGGCGGAGGCTGCTGGAAGTTTGGATGAGAAGGGGGCCTTTTTTGTTTTCCAGAGCCATACCTAATGTCCGACTAATATTTCCACCCTTGGTTGTATGCTGGATCAAACTTCTTTTGGGGATATGGTTGTTGTTGCTGCTAAAGTGGTCTCCCTGGGAATACTGCTGCGCAATCCTCTGTCTCTTGTAGTTGTAGGCAACAGTTAGTAAGGTGGCTTGTCTCAGTGCAAATTCCACAAGGCCTTGAAGGAGGGGGTAGATATGTCTTTTGTGCCAAATAAATTTTCCTCAGCATAGTTGTCAATTCTTCTAAATTGGTATCAATCAAATGACTCTCAAGAGAAGAAGGCCTTGCCTGATGTACTCCCCTGATATGTGGTGTACCTCGATCACCAAATTGTTGGGAGTTTTGGGTCATCTTGTCGATAAATGCATGCGCAGCTACTGGTGTCTTGTCCACCACTGCTCTTCCAGCTGTAGCATCAACCATGCTCCTCTCCATGGGTGAGATTCCTTCATAGAATTATTGGATGCGGTGTTGCTCACTTATTTGATGATGCGGACAGCTTGCGCACAACTTCTTGAATCTCTCCCAATACTCATACATTGATTCCCCTTGTGCTTGCTTGATCCCCGAGATCTCCTTACGAATAGATGGTGTCCTTGATGCTGGAAAAAATCTCTGCAAGAAAAGACGTTTGAAATTGTTCCAACAAGTTACTTCTTCCGGTTGTAAAAAATACACCCAACCTTTAGCTGCTCCATCAAGTGAGAATGGGAATACTCTTAATTTGATTTGGTCTTCAGATACATTTCTTGGTTTCAAGGATGAGAAAACCACATTAAATTCTTTCAAATTTTTATTAGGATCCTCACCAGAGAGGCCATGAAACTTTGGAAGTAAGTGAATTAACCCAGATTTCAGTTCAAAGTCCGATTCGAGATTTGGGTATGCAATACAGTTTGGTTGATAGTTAATATCAGGTGCAACCAATTCTCTATTGCTTATATTAAGTTCATTTACATTATTTCCAGCCATTGGTTCCTCTTTTATTTTTGAATTTGAATAACTTCCCATTCCAATGTTTCAAGAAGTGAGGAATTAACCAACTAGTTGAATATTGAAACTTCCCGTAGACTGAGAGTGTCTGATTCGTGCCCTATGGTTGCGTTCAATCTCAGGGTCAAGATCTAAGAGATCTTTAGGATTAGTTCGTGTCATAAATCAAATAAAAATTAAAATAAACTGAGTGTACCATAGTAAAAAAAAATGTGAAGTTGAGTTGATGGTCCAAAAAGAAAAGAAGATGATAAAAAAGAAAAGAAAACATGAGAAAGGGTAAAGATAAAAGAGAGAGGTGAAAAAAAATAATAAAATGAAAAATAAAAAAATACCTCTAAATGTTTGAATAAATAACTGGCCTCCACGGAAACAACGTCAATTTGATAAAGCGCTGTCGTGGGCGCCCTCAAATGATTAATGTGAATTTGGGGTACTTAGGTGCAGTAGAGTGGCTGACCAAGGTCGTCTCTCAAAGGAGGAAGTGAATTTAACAACATATTAATGGTATTCTAAAAATAAAATAAAATTGAATAAAATAAAAACACTAATTTAAATTATTGGGGTTTTTATATAGTTTATGAATCTAGAAGAATTTTTCTGGAAGAAGATTGTATATTTTTTTGTTTTTAGTTTTGAAATGAATTTCGATTAAAATGACACAACAAGAAGATGTTTTTTTAGAAATCTATTTTAAAAGGCATAATCGATCTAAATCTACCTCATCATTAACTTATTAATAATTTTCATTTAAATCAATATCTACTTAATTATGATACCCTAATTTGTTATCCCTCGAACCCTTCGAGAGTTAACTTAACCACAAAGATGAAATTACTTAAACCCTAGGCTAGCTTCAGAACACGCAATCGCAGCACCCTGCTTTGATTGTTGTTCTAAGGATAGATGATGGTCAGTGGTTAATTAGGGAACATATCCATTCTATAAATGAGGATGAATTGTGTTTAGGGATTATATTTTAACTCTACAAATTTATCCCATGTGGTATTTTAATACCGATTAAGATTACGCTCTCACAATTTACACAAAATCCCGACCTCGAGTGTTTTTGTGTTAATTGCTCAAATGCTTGCTTAGTTTTTTGTAATTTAAAAACAAAATTCATGGATCATATTATGTGAATTACATTATCTCATTTATTCAAAATAATTAAATGAAGAGGGTAGAAGATAGATCGATTACTAAAAGAATACTCTTCCATGGGTGTCGTAATCATCGTAGAAGCGTTTTGCATGTGCAAAGGATTATAATGGGTATAACCCAATAACGCTTCTACTCAAGAATTCCAGTCCAAAGAGGATGATTAATAGAAGAAGAAATTTAAACAAAACACAGTAAAATTGAAGTGATAAAACAAGAACAAAGAAGTTTATTACACAAATAAAATCATTACAACATGAAGGAGAAGAAGAAGGCTTCGTCGAAGGGATCCATTCTTCAAAAGATACCCTTATTGAAATGGTTGGATGATTGGAGTGGATCCACTTCTTCTCTACCCTCATCTTCCCAAATAACGTCCCAACCTCCCCAAAGGATAAAAACTCTAATTTATAGAGGGGAGGGGAGGAGAGGTTACAAGTGGTTTTAAGTTGGAATGTGGAAAATAGGAAAAATATTTTAATGCCAATTGAACAGCCCATTTTACTACCAAAACGCGGAAATTTTCCGGACTTCCAGACATATAATAATGTGAGGATATGGGTCCTCTATCTCCTCTAAACTTTTTGGCTTAATCCAGGTCCAGATGAAGGAGTTATGACCGAAATACAGAAGCATTTCCATTCTGGTGAGTCCAACCCAACTTTGACTTCATGGCCCATTTTCAACGACCAAATGCACTCTTTAGCTTTCGTGTCCTGAATCAAAGTTGTATATAATAATTCCATGAATACTGTTACAAAATTTCAAATTCAAATAATAAATATAGAAATATTTATCTTCGAAATACTACAGTGAACTATAAAGGGTAAAACTGGAATTTTCATCAAAAATTCAAATGAATGATCTAATCCCAAATAATTTCTAATTAAACATATTTAACACATTGTGAGGAAATTATATCATTTATTATCAATAAAATATTCAATAAAATAGTGTTTTATCAGTTAACCATTGTCTCAGTTAAAAGACAATAGTCATGCTGAAGTGGATAATTATGTGGAGGCTATGAGCGATCCAAATATAGGGTGGTCAAGATCATTTAGTCTTCATTAAAATGCTTAGCAAACCCAGGTTCCATTGAGGGAAAGAGAGGAAACACTCTATTGGTATTTAAATTATTATTATGTCAAGAGTTGAGGGTTAGCATTATACAGAGGGCCATCGGGCCTATTCCGTTCCTCAAGACTTTTAAATATATCCAATTGAGTTGAACAAGGATATAAAATGATTAATGATGCATCTTTAAAGAAAAAATCACAAGCTTGGCATTAGTCGTCACTTGTAAATGGTTACATTTCTTTTATAGACATCCTTTGTTCTTACTTTTTAGTACCTTCTACGTTACTGCTTTTACTATTGTACACTAACTATTAAATATATATCCTCTAATAGATTGGCACAGACCATGGGTGGTTGCCTACTCAGATATAGTTTCACACCATGTTTCTGTCATTCTATTGGGCCCAAACAGTTCATTTGAGTGTAGGGGTTGATCAATAAAATTTCCCTGCTACATGTAAATGAAGTGTTTCTAAAGAGTATGAGAGTATGGGACCGAACAGAGGCTTGCGATTCTTCCTAGTACATTTTTATTAAAAAAATTTCATTGAAATATTTATTGTGTATTACTAAAGTGTACTTGTTTTGGATATTTTATTAGAACATATAACTTTATGCATCCTATTTTTTATAGAACGATGCATGGTTATTTTTCATATCAGTCTTCCGCATTTTATTTCAGTTGTAGGTCATTTACTGCTTCCGCAATTTTATATTATTTATTCTGTTGTGTTACACTCTACCAATAAGGGAATAGTTTCCCCACTGTCACACCATATTCCCTCTATTTGGAAAAAATACCTCAAGGTGTCATTGATTATTATTTTAGGTGATTGTGTTGGTTATCAAAGAAGACCTCCATGTTGTGTTTGTTGACCAAATAGACCAAGATGTTAAAATTTGTTGACAAAAGAGGATTACATGGTGAGTTGTCTAATTAAAGTGATGTTTTTGACAATACATTATTAAATTAATAACCTAAAAAAATTGAATGGATGATCTTGAGGGGGTAAAAAAGAGTAGATACAAGGTGGAGTCGTTTTCCCACATTTGACAAATTTTTAGGCCTCAAAATCGTCATATGGAGAAAAGTGTATTTGGAAAAGGGACTTGCACACCAGTGTCGTGGACACATAGAAAGTTGTGATCTGTATTTTTTTCTAGATATTAACATCAGAATATGGAAAGGAAAGAGAGGTTCCCATTTTTTTGGGCGTGCAAGGTGACTAGGGTGACAAAGGAAAAGGCGGCTGGAATTGCGCGCCAGAAGGAGACTTGCGTGCGGCGCTTAGGGTGAACAAAATGCCTAAAAATATGGGAATACTCCATCTAATTAGTTTAAAATATGAACACATATAAAAAACATGATCCTTATTCTTGTAGATGGTTTGGGAGTGCATGCGGTGGTTTGGTCTCTCAAGTATTAGGTTATTAAGAAGTTGCATGACAATTGCTAGTTGCGCACAAATACAAGTTTGGGCATAAAAGGATGTGAGTCTCCCAGGTTCTATGATGGAGAATGGAGTGCCCCACATATAGTGTGGGGAAATTTGTGTGCTAGTCTTAAAGAATCATTCTAGTTATAGATAATCATTTTAGGCATGGATAAGAGCACCAGTGATTCTAGGGTTGCGCGAAATTTGGATGTTTTCTCGGTACACCTGTGGTAAAGTTGTATCCATCAGTGAATGAAAGTTTATCATCAACTAAGCATCTACAAACAGTGGAATATGCATTCATTTTTGATAATTAAGGGACCAACAAGTCTTTAAACTATTGGTGGATTTTCTGAAGAAGCATTTGTCACACTTCTGTTGAGAGAGTTGCGAGCGTTCATATTGTGAGTGGTTGTAAACCAAGAGAGGTGGTGAGTCTACTCCAGAATTTGTAAACATCAAAACGATTTGGTGGATTTGGTTCATCATCACATCACATTTGTTTTCTTATTTTATGTAGCCTATTGAGGGTTAACCATGTAAAAATTGATTTTTCATGTACAAGATTTAATTTTTGTTTATACTTTGATACATGAACCAGAGAGAAGAGAGTTTTTCCTAACAGTGAAACAAGATCAGTAGGTTTAGTTGGTTTAATCTGTCACACCCTTCTTCACACCCCCCCTATCAGGGTATCTACCCTAGTGAACCTAACAATTTTTATCAGAGGGAAAGGATAATATCAATGGTTCTCTCTCAAATTGAGGTCACAAATAACAAAGGGGTTCTAATATTTGATGAGAACAATTTTATGATATGGAAGAATCAGATGCAACACCACTTTTGATCATCGATAATATATGTGTTCACCAAAAAAATGGATGGTATACCAGCCAATATTAACAGTGGTTCGTTATCTAAAGCTGGGCGAAGTGAATTGGATATGGATGCCAAGGGAATCAATTCATTAGGGGAGCCATGTCCAATTCTATCTATATGAAGGTGATGTCCTTAAAAACCTCACATTCCATGTTGGAAAAGCTATTGAATATATATAAAAAAGATACGAATGTCAAATAAGCATTGAGTCAACTGTTGCGAACAAGCATTGATATCTTATAATGGGCCTGACTGAGTATTTTGATGCACTCTTTGATTGGGTAAATTTGGTAGTGGAAGACTAGCGAGGTCTTGGTGAAATATTTGAAGACAAACATTGTGAAGCACATATTGAGTAAACATACACCTCACTTCAATACAATGGTTTTAGTATTATAAGGAAATGATCCGAAATAGATTACATTGGATAACTTTCACAGTACCCTTGCAGTATATCACATGAGAAATGGTGACAATGATGCTATAGAAAAGGGGAATCCCAAAGAAGTGTCATTCAAACCCATGAAGGATCTTGCTATTGAAAACTCTAAGGAAGAAAAAGAGACACATGAGGTGATGTCACTCCCCTCCACAAACCTTTAAAGAGGATAAGGAATGTTTAGAGGGAAACTTCCAATTGCTTGTTTTTTATATGGAAAGGTGAGACATCTTGCGGCAAGGTGCCCTAAAAAGCTATAATAAAATAATGATGTTGATGAATCCAATATTTTCAAGAAGAATTCTTCAGCCTCTGTGAATGTCAATAAATATATCAAGAGAAATTTCATTAAGAAGAAGAACCTTATTTCAAAAGAATGTGACAGTTCAGATGAGGATGAGGTTGAAGAGGTTGAAGAGATAGAGAACTAGAGAGATCTTAGAGAGAATTATAAGGTGGTAGTTGTTTGTAGTTCTCAGAAATAGGATGAAACTAACGATGATGATGAAGAAGAAGATGTTTAAGGATGAATCTACTAGGAAGCTAAATTAGAAGAATAACATGAGGATTTGGATGTTTGGAAAGAAAAAACAACTAAATCCAAAATGGTGGTACATGATGTAAAACTATACACACACTAGTAGGAAGAAGAGAAGTTTGATCTGGTAAAAGAAATTTAAAACCAAAATTCATCTAAGCCATAGACCACAAAAAAGGTCAATGGACATAATCTCAAGATTACAGAACTGAAAATGGATATCTATGAATTGAATAGAAATGTGAACGATCAAGTCAATCATATTGAAGAAATTGAAGAAGAATTTGTCAGTCTACAAAGAAAAAAGAGGGATCAAGAAAAACTCTTGGCCCCCAATGTGACATCAGGAATGCAGATCATTCAAAAGGATGAAAATTTGAAAGAGGATCCTAGTAGTTCAGTAGTAATGAAGAAATAATTGAGCTCGGATGTTATGGTTGATTTAGGTCATGATCAGGAATAGAATGAATCCATTGTTTACGTAAGACTATGAGAACCTATTCCAAAAATGGAAAATGATATGGGCACATAGCATAATCAGAAAATTAAAAGAACCCAAGTAACAATTAGTAGTATAGAATTGAAATGATTGGATGCTCCTTTTATCAGGTGTTATTGTTGTGAAATGATGGGACACCCAAAAAAAAAATTTATATATCCATAAGATATCAAAGGGCACAAGAACAAAGGTGGAATCCAAAGAGATAATGTATCTCTAGAGCATATTTCGAAGGACACTACTTTGGGTGTGGATTATTTGGGAACATAGATAGATACTGCACATCGACCATACAGTGGAATGTTCAAAAGCAGAATCAAAATTTTCTCTAGTAGTATGTCAATGAACCAACAGGTGGGTTGAAAATGATAAGTATATTTATAGCATTACAAGATGAAGGCATTCTATCATACTATGAGAAATATTAGTTGACTCAATCTATGCTTAGTGTGAAAAAAATATGGACGAATAGGAAGAGATTAGAGAAGGTAGTGGTTTCTAAAATTGACCTTAAATCAACAGAATGTTCAGGTGTATAGATTCTCAAAAGTGGTATCACATCTCAAATGAATGTCAAAAAGTATCTGGTTACAGGCATAAACTATGAAAAAGAAGGATTTTTCATGTGTGGAAATGATGAAGGCATAAATATAATTGGATCGGGAAAGGCTAGGTTTGGGGGAAAATCAATAAGACGAGATGATTTAATTGTTATCGAAGGTCTCAGTCAAAATTTACTAAGTGTCAGTCAACTGTGTGACTCAGGAAATTCTGTATGGTTTACCTAGAAGACATGTGTCTTCAAGGGAATACATGGTATAGTGATCCTATAGGGAAAAGTACAAAGGGTAATCTCTACCTTGTATGTGGGGAAGAATATATATGCATTTTATCCAAAGAAGAAGAAACATGTTATGGAATAAGCAACATGGTCATCTATGCCAACCATTCATAGAAGATCTGGTTATGTGTGATGGAACAAGTGTCCTTCCAAGATAATCATGTGATCAAACTAATACTTTTGATTCATGTCAACAATGGAAGATCATTAGAATGGCGTACATGGAAAAGCAACAAAAGTCAACCAGAGTGCATGAATTGGTGCATACTGATGTTTGTGGACCTATCCCGCCTAGAGCCATAAATGGGGTAAGGTACAATGTTCTTTTCATTGATGACTATAGATGAATGGAATGGGTATTCTTCATTACGCATAAGTCTGATGTCTTCAGTTTCATAAAGCAGTATCGAAGGGAATCAAAAAGGAAACTTGGGTAGAATATTCTGAAGATTTGTACTGATAATGGTATGGAATTCAGAAATATTTAGGTGGAATACTATATTGATATACATTGGATAAGGCATCAATTTTCTTCAGTAATTACTCCCCAATAGAATGTAGTGGTTTAAAGGAGAAATCTAATCATCAAAAACATGGGCAGAACGATACTTATAGATTAAGACATATCAGAAAAATTTTAGAAGGAATTAGTATTGACATCGGTATTCATTCCTAACAGGTCTCTATTGATTCCAATGGAAGTAAATACTCCTTATGATATGTGGTATAGAAGGAAACCAACAGTTAAATACTTTTGAATATTTGGGATTAAGTGCATTATTTTCAATAAAGAAAAACATATGAAATTTCAGTCATGTGGAGATGATTGGATATTCCTAGGATACAATGAATTAAATTAAATCAGAGAAATGTTTTAATAAGAGGCTGGGAGAAGTAGTTTTGAACAATGATTTCACTGTAGTAGAGAATTAAGAGAAGATTGAATAGTACAATGAAAATTTTCCTGATTAAAGTGATGAAGTCGAAAGCAATACATGGGGATCAGAGGTGGCAGATTCTGATTCAGAAGAAGACATTGATGATGAGAATGAGGAAGTAAAATCCATATCTACACAGATTTCAAGGAGTCTAGATTAAATTTACAGGCTGAATATCATTGGATATTTGTCATCTCTAGTTCAGACAAGAAGAATTAAATCACTACAGAAGACATCGTTCCTATCTCAGGTAGAGCCTATATGCATTGCTGACATAGTTGAAGAGGAAAACTGGGTTCAACCTATGAATGAAGAGCTTAATAAAATTTTGAAAATCTTACATGGGAGATTGTTTTAAGGCCAGTAGATATGATTGTCATCAAAACTAAATTGGCCTTTCTCAGTATGATGAATTAATATAGAATAGTTATTCAAAACAAAGCATGACTAGTGTGAACATTATACTCCTAGATAGAGGGTATAGAGGTTGATGATACATTTTCACTGGCTTCAATGATAGAGTCAATCAGATTACTCTTAGACATTGTAGTGCAATGGAAGTTCAATTTGATCCACATGGGTGTAAAATATGCATTCTTGAATGGGGTTCTGGAGGAAGAAGAGTATATCGGGCATCCATATGGTTTTCTCATTCATGAGGATGATAATTAAAATTTTCAGTTTAAAAAAGGAATTATATGGACTGAAACAAGCATCAATATCATGGTACTAAAGGCTTGATCAGTATTTGAAAAAATCATTGTTTCTAGCTTGGTGAAGTTGATTACAATCTATTTTTAAAAAATGATTATAATCAAAGGATGATGGTGTAGGTTATTGTTGATGATAAAAATTTCGTGGATTAGATGATGCTCAGTGAAGAAAGATTTTGGAATTCATGAAAGGTGAGTTCAAAATGTCAATGACTTGAGAGATTCCATTTTTTTCTTTGGTTTACAGATGTCAGAAAGAAGGAATAGCACATTCATTTCACAATATAATTATTCCAAGGAGGTTCTCAGAAGATTTGAAATGAAAAATTCCAAGGAGTTGAAGACTCCAGTTTCTAACCGGATATAATTATCACAAGATGATGATGGAATCACAGTTAATATCACATAATACAGGCAGATTATTGGGAGTTTACTATAGTTAATAGCAATAAGACCTAATATTGTTTTTTCCCCATGAAAAGTAGTGTGATATTAAAGAAATCCCATGGAAATACATATTCTTGCAGTGAAATAAATAATTGGGCATATTAAGGGAATTGTGGATTTCAGTTTGATGTATAATGAAAAATATCATCTAGAGCAATTGGGATATGTAGATGCAGATTGGGTCGGTTCAACGGATGACAGTAGATCAATGTCAATAGGTGCATTATATCTTGGTGGATTGTGTATTTCTTAATTAAGCAATAATTAAGATTTCGTTTCATTGAGCACCGATGAGGCTGAGTATATTTCTACCACTCAAGCATGCCCACATTTATTATAGATAATGCATCAGCTAGATGTTATATGAGTTGAAGTGATGTCTCTGATCATAATCCACTGCGATAACTCATGTTCAATAAATCTAAGAAAAAATCTTCTCCATCACTAAAGTAAAAATCACCATGAGATAAATTATAATTTTATCAAGGAGAAGGTTGAGCAGGGATACGTTAAATTTTAGTATGTATCTACAGAACTATAGGTTGATGACATTAAAAGGAAGGCCTTACCCAAGGAAGCTTTTGAGAGACATCAAATGGCTCTGGGAGATAATTCGACTCTCCTCACATGAATAAGTGTAGATGAGGGACCCCCTATCCCTAATTAAAGGTGGGTTTTCCTTACTATACTAATATTTCCTATCTACTCTATTGCAGACCAAAAAAGGGTGACCCTTGGGTTTGATTACAAAGGCAGATAAAGAGTGAATACTATAGGGGGAAAATTGTGGCTAAAGAAGGGAGACAATGTATTTCTCAAAGAAATGGGGAGAAGCTGACATGTAGTGAAAAGAGATAGGGGGTTTATCAAGACAGGTGAATAATTTTATAGGGGGAGAACCATGATGAGAGTATGTGGTGTTCGAAGTGATCATCCAGATATTAGATTGGAAATCCCATGAACCCAATAAGGGAATAAAGATACTATTAAATCTGATTATGCTACAAGTGATCAATCATGATATAGATATGACAACAGTTGAGGATCATGATAAAAGTAGGATAGTGGTGTTGGAATGGCGTCAGATGGTTTCCATCAATCAGTAATTGGTTCAAGTTTGGAATCAATAATTGGTGTCAGAAATTAATTGATTCATTGGTGAAACTTTTTTTTACTCGTGTTTCTCATGCCGAGAATTTATCTTGTCGTCTTAGATTAGGTGTTTAGTGAATCTGTGATTGCTATCAAAATCGTAAGAGGTGAATGGTGGATGAAGTTTTAATGATGTATCATTTTATAAGAAGTGTTGTCAACAAACAAAAATGGGGAGATTGTTGGTAAAAATCATTCATGGTATTATTGAAGCATTTTATAGGTGATTGTATTTGTGGACAAAGAGGGCCTCAATGTTGTGTTTGTTGAAAAAGAACACCACAATGATCAAATTTGTAGACAAAGGAGGATTATAAGGTGTGTTTTTTAGTTCAAGGGATGATATTGGTGATCCATTATTGAATTAAGAACATCAAAAAAGGAATGGATGATCTGGAGGTGGTATAAAAAGAGCAGATACAAGGTGGTGTCATTTTCCATTATTTGCCAAATTTTCCAGCCTCAAAATCGAAAAATGGAGAAAAGTTACTTTTGAAAATAGAGGTTCTCATGTTTTGGTTTGGTTGTGCAAGCTGACTAGGGAGACAAAGGCTAAGGCAGTTGGACTTGCTTACCTGGATGAGACTTAAGTGGGACACTTAGGATGAAAAATTTCCATTAAATAAAGGGATACCTTTCCTCATTAGGTGTGAAGATCAACACTTATATATATTTCAAGATCTAGTCGTGTAGGTCATTTGGGAGCCCAAGCTTTGGTTTGGTCATGCAAGTATTAGGTCATTCGGAATTTTTGTGCGAACATTGGTTTGGGTGTAAAAGGGTATGAGTTGCCCATGTTCTAAGTTGGATAAGGGAGTTTCACGCATTTAGATCGGTGACACATTCATTCCATGCTTGTAAAATCATTCCAATCATTCTAGGGTTGTATGTAAGTTGAAAATTTTCCTGGTACAGTCATGGTAAAGTTGTATTCATTAGTGAATGAAAGTGGAACTTCAACAGATAATCTCCATATAGAGAAATATTCATTCATTTTTTATAATTAAGGGACCTACATTTAATTTAACTATGAGTGGTTCTTCTGAAGAAGTAGTGAGAGAACTCAGTTAAGAGAGAAATGAGCTTTAATATTGTGAGTTGTTGTAAACTAGGAGGGATTGTGAGTCCACTCCAAACATTGTAACTAGTTGTGCGCTTTTCTTTTATTTGGAACATTGGTACATTTCCGGTGTATGCTCCTTGGATGTATCCCAGTGAAGTTGAACCAAGTAAAAATTGATCTATATTGTGCATTATTTAATTTATGTTTATAATTTTCTATAAGAAATACTTAGAAGAGTGTTTTTCTTAACAGTGAAACAAGATCAATAGGGTCTTTTTTTTAATTTGTAATACATTGATTCCCCCCCCCCCTCTCGAGGTATCTAACCAAGTGGACCTAACACCCACCCTGCTAGTTGTAAGCCTCTGGCATTTGGGGAAATGAGTTGGAGACCATGCGGGAAACTGGGAACAAGGAATTAGTTGAGTTCCATCTAGATCTGAGATATTATATACCTTATTTTTTTTAATAAATTTTTTTGTGTGGTTTGTCTTTCAAAATCATAACCGAAACTTTTGAATATATAAATATAAAAATTATTTTAACAACCCATAATTTTATAAATGGAATTTCCATCTTATAATTATGCCATAAAACACATACATCACATAGATATCCCAATAAAATCATTATTCTCATAAATTAATAATGATACATTAGTCAGGAAATAAAACAATAATAATTTGAAATATTATAGTGAGACAATAAATAGAATATAAGACAATAATAATGGAAAAAGGATTGATATTCTCGGTCCACTAGAATGATCGCGCTCAAGATCAAATCCCTATAAATAAAACATAACATTAATAATAAAAATTTCATTTGTAAGATTAAAGTATATAAAATGACCTTTAGGTCCATGTATTGGGCTGTAGTGCCCACAAGGCCTACATGCCAGGTTATGGGTTTCTTCATCCCAAGAAAAAGTGGTCCTTTATTTCAATTACAAATTGCTTCAACCCAAAAAAAATGAATTTAATAATAGATATTCATCGGATTTAGTAAACTCATATGACCATTATAAATCCGGTCATTAGAATACTAACATGGCCATTCGAATAATAATCTGGCCATTAAGAATAGTAATCTAACCATTATGAATAATAATTCGACCATTTGGAATAGTAATATGGATGTTAAAATAGTTACCTTACCAAAGAATGTGTAAAGTAACATTTAGGACTCATATAAATGAAAATATGATATATTTAAATCACAGTACTAGTAAATAAATGATTTAAAATTGATAAATTATGTTTTGGTATTTTTGTAAAACATAGTTATTTTAGTTACAATATTTTAAAGGAAATAATGATTAAAAATAAAAGTTATTTTCATAAAATGATTTCATAAATTTCAATTTGTTGTATTATAATGATTACATAATTTTATGTGACCATATATAGTTTTTCAAAGTGTTATGAAATCGATTATAATATTAAAATTGATAATTTTCAAATAAATGAGTATTTTATTTAAAAATTATTTTTCTAATATTTATAAAATTATTTTTCTTAAAATAGAGTTCATTTTAAGATACTACACATTGAAAAAAATTTAGGGTTATTTTTTGGGATTTTTTTAAAGTAGTTGAATTTATGTGAATAGTAAAATACGGTAATTTATGGTATATAACATTATAATCCAAATATATGTATTTTTTAGTCATGGATTTTGTAAGAACCAATTTTTAAAAAACATTATGAACAATTTAATTTATTTATTCATAGTATTAAACACTATTGACTATCTTTATCCATAAATAATAAACTAATGAAAATAATTATAAAAACACCTCTTTCTTTCCCCTATTAATGCCTTCCCTCACCTTCCCTTATCCTTGCACCATCTAATCCATGTATCTTGTTAATATTCAACCAAATTACCTTTCCAATCCAATTCCCCATGTCCAAGAGTGGTTGGTCTAAAAAAGTCCAAACCCAAGTGAGTTAATGAGGTTTTAAAGGAGACGAAGTTCAAGAGGTAAAATCCTCAATAATTCTATTTAATTTCTTTTCTTTTCTAATAATCTCCACAAATCCCCTATACAAAGAATATTTATTACCCTAGTATCATATATATATGGGAATTTATTTTTTTTAATGGAATATCCTTCATCAAATCTATTCTCTTTTTCTTTTATTCTAAAAATGAAAACACCATCTTTGATATGTCGGTTCATTACCTTCATGGACGATGAGTTTTTATTATCCATTATATCCCTTAAGTCTATTAATAAAACCATTATTATGTTTAAATAAGTTTTTATTGTTTATATTATAGCTTGTTATATGTTTTGGAACAAATATATATTCATAATATTAAATAAAACGAATCTAGTTCGCGATGATCTAAAAACCACAAAAATAAACTAAACATTTATCATTAACATTTTATCAAATGAATCATCCTGATACATGGTAAAAAAAAAGGGACAATTTAAACATTTATAAGTACATTAATACAATATAGTTTCACTTCTAGATAATTATTCCCATTTTACAATGTAACAGCCTGAGATTTTATGAAAACTATTCTTTTTAATTTTATTAATTTCTTGTGTTGTACGCTACACCAAAAAGAGCTTGCACAACACGCATCCTTGACTTGCCTTGCATTACACGCAATCGCAACCTTCCTCGATAGCGTGTGTAGTACGCAATACCGAGTTTCACTAAACAACGATATGCTATTAAAATATTATTATAACTAGCCGTTATGAATAGTAATAACCACCTATTAAAATTTTAGAAATTTTAGCTCTCAAAATGGACTTCATTTTTGGATTCGGAGTATCGAATTTAGCCTAAGGTGAAATTTTGGTACTTTTCGGATAACTTTCATATTCTGATGAATAGTGAAAATTACTAAATTATAATTAAAAAGAACTTTTTTAATCGAAATAATTAATAGTGATAAATTATTAATTTTAGTGGTTTTAAAGTATATTTAGAATATATTTTTACAATTTAATACAATGTTGGTCATTGGTTGTAATTTCACATTTAAACCAGACATAATCAAGTGTCAATCTTTTGGTATATATTGTTTCCTAAAAACACGCTATTTATTTTAACAGCGGGATTTAATTATAAAATTAATTAATGAATCTTCTATGTTGTTAATTTGGTAAAATAGACTTCATTTTTGAATTCGGAATATGAAATATAGCTTAGGATGAAATTTTGGCATTAATCTGAAAAACATCAATTTTTGATGAATAGTGAAACTACTAAGTGGTAGTTAAAAAAAACTGAATTTTTCATAAAACATAATTTTACTGCTTCTGTGAATGGAATTTAAAAAATCCGAGAGACACGGTTGATGTCAGTAAGTAAAATGTGGTTCAATGAGATGAAAATAATTTTTGGTGAATAGTAACTTTTTATTTTTATTTACCACGGTTAAAAGTAAATAGGGTAATTAAGGGTAAAAATGATATTAATATTACCCTAACACATGACCTAATTCTATTGGACAAGTGTATTTCGACCAAAAACAACCTTAAGTGTAAAATATTATCATTTAGGCCCACTTGGATTAGATTAGGACATTTATTATAATTTAATTCAAAGAAGAGTTAAAAGAGTTAAAATCAAAGTTTATTTACTAAAACATTTTTTATATAGGGTTTTTCATAAGATAAATTCGATTGTAAATATTCATTAGAAAGCTTAAAAGATTTCCTACATAATGGTATTTTATTTATAATTTTTAGACTTTAAATAAATTAATTTATTTATGACACAACGATGAGGCAGTAATTACCCTTTTAAGGAAATATTAACATAATTGATGTTATAAATGCTCAAATGAATTTAATTTGAGACTTTTTATGAATTCCACTAATTTTCTAGGTTACTATGATATATTATTGTTGATCTAATCAACATTTTTCGAACATATAATTCTGTTATGACTTTCACAAAAATCATATATCAAATAGTGTTAAAATTGACACAAAATAGTTTTTATATCAAATATTATATTATTAATTGTTATTTTATTCCTAAAAATCTACGGTTCGGCCAAATGACTTAGATAAAGATATATATATTAATAATAAACAATTTGGGGTTCTTTTTTCATGTTATAGTAACTGTATTAACCATATAGTGAAAGAAAACAAAAAGACACGGTAAAAGTTAAATTATTTAACATAGAGTTAAATCTAATTGATAAGGATAAAATAATACCCTAAACTTGTCTAAATCCTATTGGTTGATAGTATTGCGACCCATCCCCACTTTAGCTTTGAAATAAGACCCTTTGGAACCATTATAAACCGATTTTTACTTTAATATAAAATAATATTTTGAGATATTCTAAGGTGCCCCTCTCCTCCCTTATAAAAGGGCACCTCCTCCCCCTTCTCCTCACACCAATTTGAGCACTCAAGCTCGGCCAAACTCTGCCAAAATCTCTTCTCCACTTCCCTAGAATAATCGTAGAGGTCCTGGTCTTCTTCAAAGACCAATATAAGTTCCCTAAGTGGAGGATTCAAAGAGGCGTTTCAAAGAAGAGGTAATATCCATTACCGATCTTTTCAGTTTTTTTTCTTCTTCAACTTCTTCTTCTTTAGTTGTTTCATGATAAAGAAATAACATCAGTATTACTTACATACTGATATGTTATTATAAATATGAAACAACTCTAATTAACCTTATATCCATCCTATGGAAAAAGGAAATCACCGCGCGTGCGTACGTACGGAATACCGTCTCCACGCCGTGGTGTAATCTATTTTCTGCCACCACCTTAGTTGGATGAGTATAAAGGTGTAATGAGTAATTATATATGATTATTATAAAGTGATATTGATACTTAAATAGTATACACTTCATCAAAATTCCACGACCATGAGAACGATATCATCGCTCGTGCGTACGTACGGACTACCGTCTCCACGACGCGATGAGATTCATTCTCAATGATTAACCATTCATGAATGATTATAAAGTATATATAATAAGTAATAATGAAATATATGACCTTATAATGATACTGGAAATATTTATATGTATGTCATCTACTTAATTCCATTCAATTCAATAAGGAAACGAAAACAGCGTTCATGCGTACGTACGGACTACCGTCTCCATGGACGGTGTATTTCTTTCCATTTACTGATTTATTATATATTTATATTCTGAATATTTATATATAAATCATCTTTTATATTCTGGAATTAATTAATCATGATATAAGTAATCATATGAATAATTACAAGTTAAAAACACGAACGACAAATGAGACGATTTTACCCAAAACGCTACTTTAACATGAATTTACAAAAGAACGGGTAATATAAAGTCATAAGTGGACCATATATGATATAATAACAATTAATATGATTCTGGAATAAGTCAATAACATGATTTAAATCATTATATAGGAGGATCGGACACTTACGAAGCAAATCAGACCTAAGGTAAGGGAAATATCACAATCTCATTTTTATCCAAGATTGTTTATACTTTGGTATTTACTGGGGTGTATTTTATCATCCACATCCATGTTTCCTCAATATGTAATATTATTTCCATCCACCTACAATTGTTTTAATCCAATTTTACCCTTCTGTGAGATTTAGTAAAAGATATGAAAGGAAACTTTTTTCGTATAAGGTACTTTTTGACTTTTCCGACAAAAGTACGAAGAAAGTTTTTTTTAACTTATACGGCACGAACAGATTTTTACGGTTTTATAAAGCCTTATTTTCATGAAGCTTCCTCCAAAAGATTTCATGACTATTTTCAATAAGATCTCTTTCTTTTAAAATTGCATGATGTTTTGTGAAAAGAAATTGATTTTGAAGAAGAAAGGATATTTTCCTCAAGAATTCATTTCAAGTGTTTTATCAAAATTATTTACCATCTAAGATAATAAAGGGTTCTGTTTCTATTCATATTTTTACATTGATTTGACTATGTTGTGATGGAATTATGTTTATGAATTCCTTTATCTTATATGAATGTTTTTATGATGTCAAGTTGTTTAAGAATCCCATTTTTATTACATGGGTTATGCTATGATGTATGGTTTATGATTTTGTGGCACACATAAGAATGGTAACATTATGAGATGGGTGGGACCTATATCTCCCTCCAATGCATTGGGTAAAGATTTTATATCTCATGAGATAGACATGGCTGGAATGGTAGGTTATACCGGTTCAGTGAAACAGGAATGAAACGAGGGTTACTCGATTCAGAAAGGGACATTGTCCACTAAGATAGTCTTGGCAATGAGTCTTGACTAACAAGAAATGATTCTCTATGATTATGTGTGAATGCCAAAAAGTTTAATGTTTTAAGTTATGATTATTGTGATTACATTTCACTACCATGATTTATCCCATGTTATGAAATTATGCTCTCTTTTGCAGGTTATGATTTCCAAAAGTTATGTTCTTATGAATATGATGTGATTGATTTTTCTTTTGTATACCCTTACTGAGAATTTGAGCTCACCCTTTTTTGTTTTCTTTTCCCCAGGATATAAAGAAAGGTTTTAGTTAAAAAAAGGGAAGATCTTTATGGGAGATATTGAAGATCTTTCACCACGATTAGAAGATTACGTTCTGAGTTTCCAAAGACACTAAACTATTACGATCCTTGTGTGTGTGTGTTATTGTTATGTACTAAGTATTCCGCAAAAGTAATGTAATGTCCATGTACATCAAGCTTCGGGTCTCTACAGTTGGTATCAGAGGAAAGGTTTAGTCAACCTTTGGAAACTAGGATGCGAAAACGTTAGTGAGACCCCTAGAGATATTTCTAAGGTATGTCTAGGGATGCCCCTAAGGATAAGTATACGTATAGGATATAGTCCTAGAACTATGGTAACGATATTAGATTAAACCAAAGATGTTAGATATTTAAGTTACTCCCCCTTTATTATGATTTTTTCCTCTCACACTATTCTTTTTGGGTTTTAGAAAATGGCTGGAAACAAGATGATTCACAATAATGGAGGATATGATGGACAATGGAATGATATTCTTCATGAGAAACCAAATGAAATGGGATTTGGAAGTCCAAACATCATTATTATGCCGAATCAACAATCTCATAATATGATCAATAAAGAAAAAATTGGTAAGTTTCCTGACTCGACTAATAAGAGAAAGATGGAGTTCCATGATGATCATAGAGGAAAGAAAGTTCAATTTCCCCTATGTAAATCATGTGGGAAGAGGCATCAGGGAGAATGTTTCAAGGGAACTGGAAGATGCTTTGGGTGTGGAAAAGAAGGACACAAAGCAAGTAAGTGCAAAGGAAAAGGGTCGGTCAACACCATGGATGAGGATAATGGTATTGCTACGACATCAAAAATGGTTAAGTGTTTTAAATGTGGAATGTATGGGCATTATGCAAACAAATGCCCTAAGGGAAAGACTCATGAAGAGAATCAGTACGGTCATATGGGTAGTATTTATGTTGATGATGATGAAGAGACTACAAATGACATGTGAGATGAAAGAATTGTTGAATCTTGGACAATGGTTTAAGAATGTAGTGGAATGATTACATGTTTATCATGTGTAATTTTGTATAAGTAATCTCATGCTACTATGGAATAAAGAGACATCTATGGATTGTTACACTGTTGTCTTTCCTTGAGTGTATGATTAATGTTACCAGTATCCATGAATGGTTATTCAGATATTTTTGGAATGTAGATGATATGCGCATAATGAAGGGATAAGGAGAAAATTAAATGTTTGATAGTATTCATGAGCTAATGATTGATATAAGGACTAAGTGATATCATGGTGTTAGTATATAGAATTTTGAGGATTTTCGTATGTGGAAAGAGTTAACTTTTAATAGAATTCGTGTTTTCAATAAGGTTCAATGGGTATTCAAGAGAGTACAAGATTAAGGCCTTTGAATGTTTGGAATGTGACCAAAAAGATATATCTTATGATATATGGGGATCAACGATTGTATTAAATCTCTGGTAATCATTTTCACTATGTTATGAGAATGGACTGCAGTATTATGGATAAGCCTAAAGATTGGAATGGATTATGTTGGACATAAGTTAGTATTGTTTAAGGATAGAAGTTTTTTCGATATTATTGATGGGATGTTATAGTAATATAGTTTTATAAAAAGGACAACCTGCAGGACGGGCGACAGCCCATCGCTTCGGACAAGGCTGTGGGAATCGAACCCACAACCGAAGTGCGAAGGGCCTTTATCGCCTACCACTGACCTACAGGAAGTCCCTGTTTAGTAGAAACTAGTGTTTTTATATTAAGCAGTATGATATATGAAGTATAAGCCCATTTTAGGAACCATATATGATTAATCCCACTATAGATCGACTTATGTATATAAATTTTGCTAACCTTTTGAGAGAGATGGAATGACCCGTCATTCTATCACATGATCTGCTAACACTTCACGAATAACAAATTCAACTTCATTTATTTAAGAGATGAAGTGGAAATTGTTAAAGGCACGAACAACAGTGAGATTGTACCAAAATAAAGTAAGTATTTATTCTAATTCAAATTCTTTAACTTTAGGGAAATGATCTTGAAAACCAAAAATGTTGTCCTAGTGCTCTTATATCTGATTAATCAGATGGTACCTTAGATCGTCACAAATTTATGGATTTGTGATTGCTAGCTTTTCCATAGCCATGTTCTCTACCACTCTCCATCAGAACATGATTTCTCTTCCATCTCCATATTTTCACCTATGTGGAAACCCAGTGATTAGTTTATTTGGGTAACCGTTACATTTCATACTTTTGTTTTTAAAGATAAGTTTTGGTATTCCTTTTTACGATGTGGGTTTCTATCAAAGAAACTTTCAAATAGTAAACCATTTATAACCCCGACGAATTTCGAGGGCGAAATTCATTTTAAGGGGGGTAGAATGTAACAGCCCGAGATTTTATGAAAACTATTCTTTTTAATTTTATTAATGTCTTGTGTTGTACGCTACACCAAAAAGAGCTTGCACAACATACATCCTTGAATTGCCTTGCATTACACGCAATCGCAACCTTCCTCGATAGCATGTGTAGTACGCAATACCGAGTTTCACTAAACAACGATATGCTATTAAAATATTATTATAACTAGCCGTTATGAATAGTAATAACCACCTTTTAAAATTTTAGAAATTTTAGCTCTCAAAATGGACTTCATTTTTGGATTAGGAGTATCGAATTTAGCCTAAGGTGAAATTTTGGTTCTTTTCGGATAACTTTCATATTCTGATGAATAGTGAAAATTACTAAATTATAATTAAAAACAACTTTTTTAATCGAAATAATTAATAGTGATAAATTAATAATTTTAGTGGTTTTAAAGTATATTTATAATATATTTTTACAATTTAATACAATGTTGGTCACTGGTTGTAATTTCACATTTAAACCAGACATAATCAAGTATCAATCTTTTGGTATATATTGTTTCCTAAAAACACGCTATTTATTTTAACAGCGGGATTTAATTATAAAATTAATTAATGAATCTTCTATGTTATTAATTTGGTAAAATAGACTTCATTTTTGAATTCGGAATATGAAATATAGCATAGGATGAAATTTTGGCATTAATCTGAAAAACATCAATTTTTGATGAATAGTGAAACTACTAAGTGGTAGATAAAAAAACTGAATTTTTCATAAAACATAATTTTACCGCTTCTGTGAATGAAATTTAAAAAATCCGAGAGACACGGTTGATGTCAGTAAGTAAAATGTGGTTCAATGAGATGAAAATAATTTTTGGTGAATAGTAACTTTTTACTTTTATTTACCACGGTTAAAAGTAAATAGGGTAATTAAGGGTAAAAATGATATTAATATTACCTTAACACATGTCCTAATTCTATTGGACAAGTGTATTTCGACCAAAAACAACCTTAAGTGTAAAATATTATCATTTAGGCCCACTTGGATTAGATTAGGACATTTATTATTATTTAATTCAAAGAAGAGTTAAAAGAGTTAAAATCAAAGTTTATTTACTAAAACATTTTTTATATAGGGTTGTACATAAGATAAATTCGATTGTAAATATTAATTAGAAAGCTAAAAATATTCCCTACATAATGGTATTTTATTTATAATTTTTAGACTTTAAATAAATTAATTTATTTATGACACAACAATGATGCAGTAATTACCCTTTTAAGGAAATATTAACATAATTGATGTTATAAATGCTAAAATGAATTTAATTTGAGACTTTTTATGAATTCCACTACTTTTATAGGTTACTATGACATATTATTGTTGATCTAATAAACTTGTTTCGAACATATAATTCTGTTATGACTTTCACAAAAATCATATATCAAATAGTGTTAAAATTGACACAAAATAGTTTTTATATAAAATATTATATTATTAATTGTTAGTTTATTCCTAAATATCTAAGGTTCGGCCAAATGACTTAGATAAGGATATATATATTAATAATAAACAATTTGGGGTTCGTTTGTCATGTTATAGTAAGTGTATTAACCATATAGTGAAAGAAAACAAAAAGACACGGTAAAAGTTAAATTATTTAACTTAGAGTTAAATCTAATTGATAAGGATAAAATAATACTCTAAACTTGTCTAAATCCTATTGGTTAATAGTATTTCAACCCATCCCCACTTTATCTTTGAAATAAGACCCTTTGGAACCATTATAAACCGATTTTGACTTTAATATAAAATAATATTTTGAGATATTCCTAAGGTGCCCTTCTCCTCCCTTATAAAAGGGCACCTCCTCCCCCTTCTCCTCACACCAATTTGAGCACTCAAGCTCGGCCAAACTCTGCCAAAATCCCTTCTCCACTTCCCTAGAATAATCCTAGAGGTCCTGGTCTTCTTCAAATACCAATATAAGTTCCCTAAGTGGAGGATTCAAAGAGGCGTTTCAGAGAAGAGGTAATATCCATTACCGATCTTATCAATTTTTTTTCTTCTTCAACTTCTTCTTCTTTAGTTGTTTCATGATAAAGTAATAACATCAGTATTAATTACATACTGATATGTTATTATAAATATGAAACAACTCTAATTAACCTTATATCCATCCTACGGAAAAAGGAAATCACCGCGCGTGCGTACGTACGGAATACCGTCTCCACGCCGTGGTGTAATCTATTTTCTGCCACCACCTTAGTTGGATGAGTATAAAGGTGTAATGAGTAATTATATATGATTATTATAAAGTGATATTGATACTTAAATAGTATACACTTCATCAAAATTCCACGACCATGAGAACGATATCATCGCTCGTACGTACGTACGGACTACCGTCTCCACGACGCGATGAGATTCATTCTCAATGATTAACCATTCATGAATGATTATAAAGTATATATAATAAGTAATAATGAAATATATGACCTTATAATGATACTGGAATTATTTATATGTATGTCATCTACTTAATTCCATTCAATTCAATAAGGAAACGAAAACAGCGTTCATGCGTACGTACGGACTACCGTCTCCATAGACGGTGTATTTCTTTCCATTTACTGATTTATTATATATGTATATTCTGAATATTTATATATAAATCATCTTTTATATTCTGGAATTAAGTAATCATGATCTATGTAATCATATGAATAATTAGAAGTTAAAAACACGAACGACAAATGAGACGATTTTACCCACAACGCTACTTTAACAGGAATTTACAAAAGAACGGGTAATATAAAGTCATAAATGGACCATATATGATATAATAACAATTAATATGATTCTGTAATAAGTCAATAACATGATTTAAATCATTATACAGGAGGTTCGGACACTTACGAAGCAAATCGGACCTAAGGTAAGGGAAATATCACAATCTCATTTTTATCCGAGATTGTTTATACTTTGGTATTTACTGGGGTGTATTTTATCATCCACATCCCTGTTTCCTCAATATGTAATATTATTTCAATCCACCTACAATTGTTTTAATCCAATTTTACCCTTTGGTGAGATTTAGTAAAAGATATGAAAGGAATCTTTTTTCGTACGAGGTACTTTTTGACTTTTCCGACAAAAGTACGAAGAATGTTTTTTTAACTTATACGACACGAACAGATTTTTACGGTTTTATAAAGCCTTATTTTCATGAAGCTTCCTCCAAAAGATTTCATGACTATTTTCAATAAGATCTCTTTCTTTTAAAATTGCATGATGTTTTGTGAAAAGAAATTGATTTTGAAGAAGAAAGGATATTTTCCTCAAGAATTTGTTTCAAGTGTTTTATCAAAATTATTTACCATCTATGATAATAAAGGGTTCTGTTTCTATTCATATTTTTACATTGATTTGACTATGTTGTGATGGAATTATGTTTATGAATTCCTTTATCTTATATGAATGTTTTTATGATGTCAAGTTGTTTAAGAATCCCATTTTTATTACATGGGTTATGCTATGATGTATGGTTTATGATTTTGTGGCACACATAAGAATGGTATCATTATGAGATGGGTGGGACCTATATCTCCCTCCAATTCATTGGGTAAAGATTTTATATCTCATGAGATAGACATGGCTGGAATGGTAGGTTATACCGGTTCAGTGAAACAGGACTGAAACGAGGGTTACTCGATTCAGAAAGGGACTTTGTCTACTAAGATAGTCTTGGCAATGAGTCTTGACTAACAAGAAATGATTCTCTATGATTATGTGTGAATGCCACAAAGTTTAATTTTTTATGTTATGATTATTGTGATTACATTTCACTACCATGATTTATCCCATGTTATGAAATTATGCTCTCTTTTGCAGGTTAAGATTTCCAAAAGTTATGTTCTTAAGAATATGATGTGATTGATTTTTCTTTTGTATACCCTTACTGAGCATTTGAGCTCACCCTTTTTTGTTTTCTTTTCCCCAGGATATAAAGAAAGGTTTTAGGTAAAAAAAGGGAAGATCATTATGGGAGATATTGAAGATCTTTCACCACGATTAGAAGATTACGTTCCGAGTTTCCAAAGACACTAAACTATTATGATCCTTTTGTGTGTGTGTTTTTGTTATGTACTAAGTATTCCGCAAAAGTAATGTAATGTCCATGTACTTCAAGCTTCGGGTCTCTACATACAAGAACTAAAATAATTATGTACAAGTAAACCGACCAGGAAACCAAGAAAACGAATACTTCTCGAATGATGAAATTGAACTTTATAACCCATTGAAATGGACACAATTGAACATAAAAAAATTATAATAAATATAATTCATGTAAAATATTTTTTAAAATAATTAATTAATAAACCTATAATATTATCCATGACAATAAGTGAAAGTGTGTAAGGAATTCAAACATATGTTTAGGGATCTCTACATACCTCCATATTTCATTTGGGTAATTCTTTATCTCCCGTTTCATCAAGTTACCTCTTAATAATTATTATTTAATTACTCAATAATTTATATTTATGTTCCAAACATATAAATATAACTCAATTCATTTTTCCTTGATGGGTAATTACATATTTTAAATGGTTCCCTTCTCAATTCCTCTCGATAGGTGAACACAATTAAATGGAACATCTCCATTTCTTAACCATTTTAAAGTACACTCCATAAATTTCTTTTAGCGACCAATATTTTTATAAATGAAAAATTTTATCATTAAAAACTTTTTTATATCATTTTAGGATTTTTCAAAAAAATATATATATTTATACTATTTAAAGACTCTATTATTTTCCATAAAACCGCACTTAAATGGGAAATTTCTATCGTCACCTAACCACTATATTTATTATTTATAATTCATTTGTACATCATTAATTATTGTAGATTATTTTTATTTTTCTTATGAACTGCTAATAATGATTTAAATCCCTTCTTTCATGGGTACTACTTTTATATGCCCATATTTTATGCTTTATAACCTGATTATGATACCCATTTCAATCTATGGGTAACCAATATGTTTATCTATTACATTTTATTCTTAGTGAGGAACAAATATACATAAAAATATTATGATGTGTAGAGACCCCATTTTTTCCTGGTAAGACGTTTTAATTTTTCTACATATATTTTCGGAGCTACGTTCTTGGAAGGCGTACGATTCTAAGGCCATGTGTGCCTGAAATTAGATTACTAAAAATACTATATATATTTTATATTATGCATGGATATTTAATTAAATAAAATGGGTTACATCATAAATGGATTCTAAAATATGAAATATGTTGTAAAGTCTGAGTCGGGAATTTGATGTTTTACTTAGGTTTCATGAAAAAAAATCAGTGTGGGCTTTTGAATAAAACAGTTATTGGTGGTATGTTCTGTAGAATAATTAATTAATTATTTTATTAAAATTATTATTTTATCTAATAGAAATATGTCTATTTAATCACCAATATTAAAGGATCTCTAGGGATATCCAAATAACCCTGTGATTGTTGTGTAGTGACATCATCCGACTATCATTGGCAAATCAGATTCAGACAATGAAGACCCTATGGATCCCAAAAGATCGACCGACGGTGAAAGCAACGACTTCCCTCATTGGTTGGAGAACATGTTATTCAATGAAATTTAATCTAAAACTAGACAGGAAATATAAATTCATGGTTTTTTTCTTTGTTGATTAAATTAATTGAGTATTATCATATTGATTTTTGATCTGTGTTCGAATTGCAATCCTTTCCATGCACCCGTGTACATATTTAAATTTTTTATCAGTTTGTTTTCACCCTAGAAATCCATAAATGTGTTTTTTGGACAGGAATATGTTTCTAATGAACAATAACCGTTGTTTTTATTATTTTATCCATTTGATTCTTCCCATTCTTCGCCATTGAGATTTGAGGTTGTGGATAGATGTTGTCGGATGTTTCCAAGTACAATCAGACCCCTAAATTATCAACAGAATAACATGTGACAAATGGAATGTCGAATCATGGTGGATATGAATTATTTGAGGGTTTTGGGGGATCAATTTTGTTATTAGAATCCAAACATATATGGAATGGAATTGTTTACGTGCATGGTGCATATGGGAAGGTAAAAATCAAACAGAAATCAATTTTCATCCACCAGATGGCTGGAAACATTGAACGAAGGAAATTTCATTCAATTTTGGTAAGGATTGAGGTGAGATATCACTTATTAAAGAACTATATTGAACATTGATGTAGATCTATAAAGTATATGAAAAAAACTATTATAAATTGTGTAGTCTGATGAATACACAATGTGTAATCCTTGTAGTTGTGGTGCTAGGGTTTTCACAGAATTATAAGTATCAAATTCTATGTGGGACCCCCATGGCCATGTGATACATGAAATAGTTGGTTGGAATGTACTCTAAGTGTAAATGGGCGTGACCATGGAAAGGCACATGTTGTGTGTCGAAGTACGTTGACTCGGGCAGGATACATGGACATGGCCATGGAGCACGAGCAGGACCCTGGGTGGCTGAGGGACATCATACAGGCCACCTATATGCCATGTATCACTAAATGGGAAGTGATAAATGTAATTGAATGGATTGATAAAGGAGACATATTGGAACCACATGACACGTGGGTCCACATACATGTCGTGTTCCCCTTCTTTTCCTTTTGAAGATACTTATACCACTCATATCTCCTTCATTTGGACTCAGATTTTATCTCCTGAGTAGCCTATCCTAGTTTTTTTCATGTATAACATGATGCTAGCCACTCTTGTGGCCTTTGAGATATGACATGATATTTTCTAAGTGGGATGATTATTTAGGTGATTCTAGATGATGACAGTGATGAAGCATGGTCACCGGGGGATTTAGAGTGGCACCCTCTAGCTGGACTGGGCATGGGTCCGCTACCTATCCCCGGAGTGGCACCCTCATGTGGAGTCAGGGCAAGGGTCCTCTTACTAAGATGGATCCCTTCAGTTGGGCTTTGCATCCATCCTCTATCTTTTATCACAGTGCCATCCTTTTACTATATCAGGTCATGGTTACTCAACTACTATAGTGGAACACTCTTGCTAGGATATGGCATGGGCCCTCTACTGACTACTAAAGTGGAACCCTCTCATAAAGATCGTGAATGGGTCCTCTAATGACTACTTGAGTATCACCCTTATATTAGGATATGAAATTGGTACTCTAGCTATATTTTGAGTGGAACTCTCCTATTATACCAGGGCATGGTTCATATACCTAGACATTGTTACCATTGACTCTTCGGCATTGTGGTGAGTTCTGGCATGACACAGATGTATCATAAGATAGACATGTGAGATATTACGCATCGACAAAGGATTTTTGGAAATGATGGAACTCTTTTCCTGGATTGGGTTGTGAGATAGAGATCCCCTCATATCTCATTTGGGTATCTTTAGTTTGATAATATGTATATGTATATATATATATCGATTTTGTTGGATTTTTTACTCCCTTTAGTTGTGCGGATATATCTAGTTTTTATATAGTCCTATCATGCCTCTTATTGCACCCCCTTCTGCTTTCAGGGTGTCCTGCTAGGTATGTTTATACTCACCCTTGGATAGAAGTTTCCTGTATATGTCATGTCCTCTAAAAACGACAATCTAGTTCACGGTGACTAGAGAAGAGCTCAGGGATGCAAGTGCATAGGATTGTGTATTGTGGTTAGAGTTGGATATGAGGAGTCTAGATCTCTTAGAGTTATACTTTTTTTTAGTTTTGTCATGATATGAGACCTACCTGGTCTGGATTGTATTTTCTCCTATTAGTTTTCAATTGAACTGTCATACTCTTACACCACCTAGAGGTTTCGTATGCTTGGGTTATATTCTTTTTTTGCATATTTTCTAGTATTCCTCTATAGTTCTATATTGATATGGTTGGGTGTGTCCGTACATGTTAATTAAGAAATGGTCTCCCATATTATTTATTTCTTTTAGTGCTTGTCACTAGCCCCTAAACTATGGAAGAGGGCCTAGGGTAGTTACAACATGGGCCCCACAGTGTCATGCCTAGATAGATGGTTATTAGAAAAGCATATTCCTCGGGATGGTGTTTGGATTAGTCCCATTATGTGAATCTGGTAGAGATTTATTTAAACGGTTTCAAAAAAAAATCAGCGACACCTGCTGGGTATGGAATCCGGTGTTGGTGTAGAAACCGACATATCCATTCAATAGGACATTGACTTCCTACTTTTCAACTCAGTAGAATATGATATTAGTTACAGGGATAAATGGTACATGCATCATATAGGATTGAGTCTTTGAATATCATTATTGAGTCATGATCACATTGGGTATATATATATATATGATCATCTAATCATGGTACATCATGATTCATTTTTCAGGTTTCCAACGCAACGACAGATAGCCAGGATACAAATTTCGGATCATGATGATTATCTAATGAGTGATTATGCCTCAGTTCCGGGTCCATCTCCCATGATTCTTCCTATAGGTTGATGAGGAGCATCACCCCCAAATTTCGAGCAGCAAATCATACCAGTAGAGTGGATAGAGGATGCACGTGAGATTAGTACACTCTATGAGTTCTAGAACCAGAGACTACTGAGGCTTCATGGAGAGCCAGATTTCTAGGTAGAAGAAAATTTCCAAGAGTCAGTGGTCCATGTTTTCAAGATTATCTAAACTCTAAAGGATCATGTGTTTATACAGGAAACTAGCCTATCATATAGAGTAGTTGGGGGCTAGTAAAGTCTTTTTACTCAGATACATGATGAATTGACACCCTCATGGTCCAAATTATAGAATATATTCCATGAGGAATACTCCCCCCCCACCATGCACTCTTTTTGGATTAAGGATCTTATGGAGATGTTGGAAGGAGGGAAGTTAATTATTGGGTACGCTGCAAGGTTTAGAAGCCTAACACGAAACTCCCTTGACATGATCCCATATGTTAACTTCTGAGCATGTAATCCTGATCATGGTCTCTACATTGATAATTTTATCATTTGGTACCCTTGTACATTCCCACCTATGTTGGGGTGTTGGAGAAGGCACTGAAGATAGAGAGATTCTAGAAAGAGTGATTCTAGGAAGTTGGAACTTGCACTGGGAGTTATAAGGATGATCTCTCTATATATATAGCATAAACCAGTTGATAGTATCTCGATGTAGGAGATCTTCCCAGGATCATCCTAGGGCACATGGTCAGGGGAAACATGGAGTGAAAAGGAATCCCGGAGAGGGGTGGTGATATGATTATGATGGGAGAGGTCTCATGGAATGTGACTATCTGACCATACATACTGAGGATCCTAGGCTGATTGTTGAGGGACCCACTTGACTGTGGAAACACCATGACCAGGGATATCTCTGGAAAGGGTAGGGTGGGACATATGGTGGTAGAGCTAAAATAGGTGGTGGTGGAGCTATAGGAGGATGAGTTGTTGGTGGTGGACGATTCTTTTATATACTTAGACCACCACCATTTTGTGTCCCACATTAGGCTCAGGGACCTTGCAGTCATGGTTTCAAACAACTTTTGGCTATAGAGGCTTATGACCCCATGTCACATGAGATGATCAGTGGTATGAACTATGTTTATTCTACTCTTTCTTCCATATTAGTAATCATAGGTGTGAGTTTCTAATGACCAAAATTATTATCAATGTAATTTCTCCCATATTATGATTATTTTATATATTATAAACCACATAAAATCACATATATTCTATAATAAAAACATTCTAAATGAATAATAAATTAAAATAAAGGATTTTTTATAAATTAACCAACCCATATTGTGGAATACTAACATGACCATTGGTATAGTAACATGTCTCTGAGGAATATTAATTCATCCAATAGATTAGTAACATAACCATTTAAATTATATATATAATTTTGGTATCTTATGTATGAAAATATAATATACTTATATAAAAAATTAGAAAATAAATATTTTAAATTGATAAATTATGTATTGGTATTTTTATATGTCATAAATATTAATTTAGAATTTTATAATTAATATATTGAATTAAAAGAGAATTTATCTTCATTAAATACACTATTAAATTAATTTTTTTGTCTTATGATTATAAGATCATTTTATGATACCTTAGTTAATTATTGAAAGTGTCATAAAATTAGTAATAATTTCAAAATTTCTATTTTTCGAATAAAGAATCATTTTAATTAAAAATTAAATTTCTCATGTTTAGAAATTTAATTTTATAAAATTGAGTTCAATTGTGTATTATATATGTTGAAAAATGGTTTGGGTGATTATTTTTAATTTTTTTTGAAATAATTAAAAAATTTTGAATAGTCAAATAGAGTAATTGATGGTATATATACATTATAAGTTATATACACTATTACTTGAGTTATTTAATATTTAATCATCATAATATTTATCTCCCCTAAATTAATTTAATATATTTAGTAATACTGATCAAATTATTTATATTCTTGAGCCACAATAGTAAACTTATTAATAAAATAATAGGAAAACACCCCCTCCTCTCTGATAAATACCACATCTTATCCTCACACATTTAGAGCTTTGATAATTGTCCAACTTTTTCCCAAATATATTACCTAGCCCCTACCCACGGATAAGACCCCATTGTATCATCAAAATACCAAAACCATTTTTCTAAGTAGGTTCTCAGAGAGGAGAAATCCAAGAGGTAGAATCCTCTTTCTTTTCCTTTTAATTTCATTGGTTTTTTTATTCAGTACTCACATCCTCTATAAAAATGTCCATAATAACACCATTATCTTTTATATACTATAATTATATAATTTTAATGGAATAACCATCATTAAACTAATTTCTCTCTCTCTCTTTTATTCTAAAAATGAAATCCTCGCATGAGATGTGTCATTTTACTAACATTGTGGATGATGTATTTTAATTTTACTTTAACTCCTTCAAGTATGTTCATAATTCTAATATAATGGTTGCAATATATATTAAAATTGATTTAATAACTCTGTTTATGTAATGGAACAAACTTGTATACACAATAATAAATAAATAAAAACTAGTGATGTTCAAAAAACTGCCAAAAATCGAAATGATTAACACTAACCTTTGGTCTAATAATTCATCCTCATACCATTTAACCAAATGATATATATAACCATTTAAAAGTATTTATATTCATTAATAATAAATAATTCCCATTCTATAGATTTATACCCATTCTGTAGAATCTTCTATACTTATATTCAAGTGAACCAGTCATAGAAACCATGAAAATGAGCACTCTTGAAATATGGAATTGAACATTATAAATCATATTAAAGATATAATAAGTATAATAAATAAATTAAATTTATAATATGTTATATATTTTTTAATTTATTTATTTATTTTTATTATCGAGAATATTAAATTGAATTAAGCACTCGGACAAAAGGTAAGGGGATTTTCAAACCCAACTCTCTTCCTTTCAGTTTTTTCACATTCACTCCATTTTTAGTATGAATGTTAAATTAATGTTCTTAATATATAGATTAATTTTTCCTTTCCTTTTCTTTTTTGTATATATGTTTTTTCAATCTGATTTTATGAAAAATGCATATATTTTCCCAAACATCTATTCTTTCTAAAAACAGAACATTTGCTTATCATGAAATTGTATCTTCCTCACTCTAGATTGATGATTCTTATACCAATTATTTTAGTCCATATTTATTTTTGGTAACCCCAAATTTTAATTATGAAGGTATTTTTTATAAAATGAAACCCATTCCTTTCTATATTTTATTTTAAATCCAATATTGATATACATTATATGTGTCATGCATGACTTTGTAAATGTTATGATGTGATAGGTGTGCTCGGAATTATAAATCACTCTAATGCATTGGGTAATATGATAAAACTTATGAGATAAAGTGAAATATTAATGACTGTGATACTATCTTTTTTCACAACTATGTGTGGTAGTTGAACACTTAGACATTATTTTTCATTTTTAGGAATTTCCTCATTCCATGCGTCTATAAAATTTTTCTTCTCATGATTATAATGATCATCCCATGAAAATGTTATGATGATTATTATTATTCTCACCTCATGTTTTTTGAGTCATGTTCTAATCATTCTTCAAATAAGAATTCTAACTCACCCCTTTATTTGATGTATATCCTCAGGTGATTACATGTACTCAGGAGAACACAACGGATAATAATAAGGTAGAGAAGAAGGAATTAAATAAATGATTATGTTCTATTTCGTAAATGTCATGTATGGTAAAAACATTTCCATGATACTACACCTTCAGATAATGTTTTTTAACACTGTAATGTTTTTATCTTTTTAAACACCTGAAAATTTAAAGGAAAATTTTTACTTATTTTTTTTGGAATTTTACTAGTCGCAGTTTCAGACGGCACCTGATTCTGAGGCCCGGTGTGCCCGGAATCAATTTCCGAAGTTTAGCTCATGCACGTTCAGTAAACGAACGAGTAGGTTTTTCTATCTTTTAAACAGGTGCTCAGAATTGAAATCTGAGGGCAAAGATGAACTCGCAGCGCCGGTAATTGCTTAAGGGGGGCTTTACCGCAATTGTGTTTGTGCGGGTGGAGAAGTTAAAAATTATGGATTAAATGAGGAATGAATAAAATAGTGAAACAATTTTATTTTTATGTCTAAGTTGGTTTTATCCTACATGGGGGAGTTGGGGTGGCACCTAACTACCCATGTGAGGATAAATGTTAGGATAATTGTGAGGTGGGGCCCACATGATCCCCAACCGTTCACATTCTCATAACTCACTTTTTAACTCTCAAAAACTCCCCCCTTTAATTATGAAACTCATCCACTTCCTTATTAATTTTCCAACCTACCTCCTAATTAATTAAACAACTCAAGATTTAATTAATTAAGGGGATTTGTTTTCAAAATTGGAATGACTTGGAAAGTTCAATTAAAATAAGGTGGAAGATTATTTTAATTGGGTGGACTTGTGTTGGAAAAGTCTTTTGGGAGGGAGATCCAACGCATTGATGAACTTATTCCTCTGACAAATAAACGACCATCCTTCTCGACAAAGAACGCTCCCCGGTTCACCTCCAAGGGAGGAAACACCGTGCGGGGAATTCACAAACGATGACGGAAGCAAGAACGACATTCATGCTGCATGACTATCACAGATCTTTCTTGAGGAAGGGGAATTATATTTGATTTTCTCTTTAACATTTGAGAAAAGAACACCATTCGCAGACCAACCTATGCCCGGTTGATCCGCGGATCTCTCATTCATGAGGGATGGATGTAGGGTTTATTTTCAGATTGGATTTGAGTTTGATCTATATTGAAAACCTCTAACGCGGAGGGTACATGCTAACAAATAATCTCGTACCCTCCAATGATTGTTTCTTGATGCGAGCATTGTTGGGCGATGATAAAACTGGACTACAACGGCGTTTGGAAGCTGTCGTAGTGAAGAATGGGTCCCGAGAGGACCGCTAGCGAAGACGGCGGGCAAAACGGACCACCGGAGCGTGTCCGGTGGTCCCGGGAAGGTACCGAAAACGGCGACCCAGCACATCGTCAGAATAAAATCTACCACGGCATAGCTGCGACGGTGAGGAGTTGGCCCCTGTGGCCGTGCGGGATCCGGGAGGCGGGGCGACGTTAGCTGGCGCCGCCGATTACAAAAAGGGGTCGCACCCCTTGTGTTCCGCTCGGCCAGCGCCGAGCCGTAGCTGGCCAGCCATGCCAGGACGTGCCCATCGGGGCCGAGCCGCGACCAATTGGGCCGAACCCGGACCCGGGTCGGGTCGACACGGTTCTGGCCGCCCACGGGGGTATTGGGCCGGGTCGGACCGGGCCCAGACCCCCTATTTTTGGACCAGGTTTGTTCAAATGCCAATATCATGGGCTACGAACCTCTGATTGACGCACCGTCTATTGCGTAGGGATCCTTGGATCGAGACGGTATTTTCAGTAAATTACAGTCAATCATTCGGCGAATTTTGGTTATGGAGGATTGGTTCGAACACGAAACCAACCGGGCCCTCGGAGCGGAAATGATTATAACTTGAGCTCAGGATGTCTGATTGACGTGCCACCATCTTTTTTCGATTCCTTTTGGTGAGACATATCTTTTGTTATATGTCGTCTAAGGTTTTGATGCAATTGGAGCATGGATGTGTTGGATTGTAAACGAAATCCAACCAGGCCCTGAAACGGAAAAGCTAATAACTCTTAGAACGGACGTCTGTTTGAGGATCTGTCAGTGGCATTGGTAATATCATTGAGAAAAATGATCCCTTTGAGTATACCCTATGATTGTTCGGGGTACAGTTGAGATACAGTCGGTTTGGTTCCTACACGAAATCAACCGGGCCCCCGTGACTAAAAGGCTAATAACTCACAGACCGGGCGTCCGATTGACGCCCCGTCTGTTGCGTTGAGACCCCTATGACGAGGCAGTCCTTTTAGATACTTCCACATGAGTTTATATGACACTTGGAAGTATCAACCAGTAGCTCGTGGAGTGGACCCTCCCGAAGACGAGTGTACGGTGTACGAAGACCTTGTAGCTGGCTGAGACCAGATGACTGCTTGTCTGATTTGAGTCGGAGTGACTTGACTAGCCCAGTGGGAAGCACTACTATGTTTTGGTGGCAGATCAACGGTAGGGAGCACTATTGTGTTTGGGTGGCAGACTCGTGGTACTCGACAGATGAAGTACCTCTGTAGGCTATTAGGGGGAGCACTACTGTGTTGAGATGGCAGAACCATGGTGGGGAGCAGTACTGTGTTTGGGTGGCCGACCCACGGTACTTGACCAGAGGAGTACCTCAGCAGTCTAAGGTTAGTGATTAGTGCCTTAGAGTTGTGACAGGGATACTATACTCGACAGAGGAGTAGTTCTCCAACAGTTGTGGTTTCAATATCTTTAATGAAAATCCTTTTTTGAGCCGAGTCGTTGAGCTTTGTGATTTCCTCATGATTGATATGGGTTACAGGATAACTTAGTTATATGTATGGGTGTATACCTAAGTAGTGGTTATCCATTGATTTCATATCTGTGTGATACCTCAAGATTGAGATGGGTTACATTATAATATTGGTATAAGTATGGTTTTACACCTACGTAAGGGTTATTTTTTGATATCATTCTTTGTGGATATCCTTGTTGGATTTAGTGAGACCTTGAGGGTCTCGGTGTCCATACTGAGTATCATTATACTGACCCTTGCATGGGCTATGACCGCACCTCATTGTGTTTGATGCAAATGATGGACAGTGCTGACAGAGACCGGGTGTATGCGGACTAGACGGTACCAGGAGATGGACCTCACGACGAGTCTGTATCCGGTGGTGGACTTCACGATGAGACAGTGCACGAAGGTGGTTGATTGGAGAGAGCATTGATGAGGCTATCTGTACCTACCCTTTAGGTAGGATCCGTGGTGGACGATCCAGGAGCTGCGCTATCTATAGCTACACTTGAGGTAGGATTAGAGGTGGACGACCCAGGAGCTGCTTCTATCTTCCAGCTATTTTTCTTTTCTGTTGTAATTTCAATCATCTATAGCTATACATTTTAGTTGGGTTTGTATTCTGGACCATTTACTTTTCAGCACTTTCTTTTGTACTTAGTGTTTTATATCCTCTTGTACTCTGGTTGGATGTGTTTATGTTTTATAAAGGTAATGCCTTCCCAGTTATTTGGATTTACACCTTTGGTGCTAGTCGCCAGCCCCTAGCCTATGGAAGATGGGCTTGGGGTAGTCACGACATGGGCCCTGAGGATGGGTCATGACAAATTGGTATTAGAGGAGTCGGATCTACCAAATAACATAGGACTCTGATATTTTATTTCTGTGATGCAACAGTGTTAAGGGTACTATGTGTGATTTTCAGTTCAGGGAGTCCAGTGTTGGTGCGGGTGGCCGACGTGTCCATACACTAGGACCCTGACTTCTGATTTCCGACATAGTTAATGAAAACACTAATTGCATGTATGTTTTAAAAAAATTTCTTCAAGTCAGCTCAAACTAGGTTAGCTCACCAGGTATAGTCTTTTAACTGTGCCATATATGTTCTTTCAGGATTCCTCCCCACGGATGACCAGCAAGAGCCCCAAGAGTTGTACATACTGATAGGCCGCTGAGCAACGATGCCTCAGTATAGGGCTCTCATCCAGTTGAGGCACCAGTGGAGGAACCAGCGGTACTACCACCCGTTGGGCCACCGATGCCACCAGCCCCAGCAGCAGGTGATACACGCCACTTGAGCACGCTACACGAGTTCCAGCGCCAGAGGCCACCCATGTTTTGGGGAGAGACTAATCTACAGGCGGCTGAGGATTGGCTGGAGGCTGTGGTGAGAATCTTCATGTTAGTAGGTACACCAGTGGAATTCATGGTGATCCTTTCTGCTAGCCTCCTTAAGGAAGAAACATGAATATGGTGGAGCCTGAGGCTCCAGATTCATGATGAGAAGTCACTTCTATGGGAAGAGTTAGAGAGCCTATTCAGGGAAGAGTTTGTACCAGCCACGCTTTGAGCGGTGCAGATACAGGATCTACTTCATCTGCAGCAGAGTAGCATGAGTGTAGCTCAGTACTCACAGAGGTTTACAGACCTCTCACGCTACTCTACATACATAGTACGAGACCTATTCTTTAGGGACAAGACCTTCGAGCAGGGACTGAGGAACGAGATTGGGGCCTTGATGGTCCCTCTCAACATCCCGACTCAGGCAGGGGTGTTGGAGCGATCCCTCTAAGTGGAGAGTTTTCTTGCTGAGCAGACTCCAGTAGTGGGACCCACCACTAGTCGAATTGCAGCGGAGTCTTCTGGAGATGGCAGTTGACAGATGACACAGAGGTCCAGGAGGGCCATACCTATAGGTGATCGAACGCATGACTCATGATCGGTAGTGCGAGACACCAAAAGTAGAGATAGAACCAGACCTACCATGCTGTGTTACACATGCGGCGGAAGGGGTCACATGGCTCGTGACTGTCCGACCTACCGCCCAGATGATCATCAGATAGATGAAGGACCACCCAGGCGGAGGCAAATGTTTACCGTGACAGACCGCAAGGAGCAGGAGGCAGAGGCAGCAGAGTTGTCCATGAAGATGGAGGTGGACGACGCTTCGAGGTGTTGCCACCACCACCACCCAGAGGACCACCCCGACCGCAAGGAACGAGTGGATATCGGAGAGCTCAGCTTCAGGCAGGTGAATCATACGACTATGGAACTCTGGAAGCAGGTGGACATGAGTGGGACTAGGCATGGAGGCCTTTATTTGTGATGTATTTAGTCTCCATGTTGTCACTATTGTGTTTTCCTTGTGTCTGTGTACTATAAGATGCAGTAATAAAAGAATCTTATCTTTTTCAGGTTTACTTTGCTGTCCACTTTGTATGGTTGGTACTAAGAGGTTCCAGTTTAAAACTGTTGACTTGATCATCACTTTCAAGATACCAACTGGAGGAGACCCAGTGACCACACACTGCTTCTGACAGTGTGACTCGACCCTTGGAGGTGAGAGTAATGGTTGGATATCATGGAAGTAGCGTTGCGACCTTACGAAGTCGTCCATGGCATGAAATAGTACTGTTCATGTTACGATTGACTGTATTAGGAAAAGAACATAGTTCATCTAGTGGATGAGACAATATTTCTCTTTCCCTTATAGGAGAAATCCTAGCACCTCTTTGGTTGAATGTAAATGAAAAAAGGTGGAGTTGATTTCGTACAATTGGCTTGTTTCACCCATTGTTCGTTCAGCGAACAGTTTACGGTTTTCTCCCTCTCAAATAGTCTCAGGTGTATCTACTCTCAAGAGGACATGAACCTAAGGAATCGGTGATGAATTTAATTCCTCTAGTACTATGGCTTGAAGATAGTTTATACTCCTAGGGAGGGAATGGTTTTAGCAGATTATCTTAGTAGGAGATCAGGTGTTCAGCTGTTAGGAGTGGCGATACAGCAGCTTGCCACATTTCACATATCCATTGTGGATAGTGATATAGTCAGCACATGTAGAACAAGAGATGGTTCAGGCTATGATGAAAAATATGCAGATCATCCAAGAGAAGATGAAGACTGCACAGAGCAGACAGAAGTCCTATTCTTATATGAGCCAAGATCACTAGAGAACGATGGTGGCGACCACGTCATCTTATGGGTCTCACCTCAACGAGGTCTAAGGAGATTTGGCCAAGGCAGAAATTAAACTCTAGGGTTAATCGAACCTCTCCAAGTCCTCTACAGGGTAGGTGAGGTGGCTTACTGTTTGTCCCTTCCACATCAGTTGCCCCAGGTGCACGACATCGTTCACGTATCTCAGTTGAGGAGATGTGTGCACGATCTATCTGTCACCGTAGACCATGGAGAGCTGGACATCGATGACGGGGAGACATTCAAGATGTTCCAGTAGAGGTTGAGGACTGACAAGAGTGGGTTCTACGGGGATGGTCAATTCCTCTTGTGTGCTTTCGTTGGTAGCATGGGAACCCTCAGAAGAGCACATGGGAGCTGGAAGCTCAGATGCGAGCTCGGTACCTCCTATTGTTTATCTAGTTTGTGATATAGATTTACGGGGATGTAAATCCCTGAGGTGAGAGTAATGTAAAGACCAAAAAATTTCATGGAAATTTTTCTCTTAATTTCTTTTGAATTTTACGAGTATGTAGTTTCAGACGACACCTGATTCTGAGGCACGATGTTCCCGGAATCATGTTCTGAAGTTTAGGTCGGGTACGTTCAGTAAACGAATGAGTGGGTTTTTCTTTCTTTTGAACCGGTGCTTGGAATTTAAATCCAATGGAACCTCTGAACTCGCAGCCCTGATAATTTCATAATGGGACCTTTACCGCAATTGCGTTTGTGTAGGTGAGAAGATAAAAAATGTGGATTAAATGAGGAATGAATAAAATTGTGAAACAATTTTTTTTTTATGTCTAAGGTGGGTTTATCCTACATGGGGGAATTGGGGTGGCACCTAACTACCCATGTGAGGATAAATGTGAGGATAAATGTGAGGTGGGCCCCCATGATCCCCAACCTTTCACATTCCCATAACTCAATTTTTAACTCTCAAAAACTCCCACCTTTAATTCTGAAACTCATACACTTCCTTATTAATTTTCCAACCTACCTCCTAATTATTTAAATAACTCAAAATCTAATTAATTAAGTGGATTTTTTTCAAAATTTGAATTACTTGGAAATTTAAATTAAAATAATGTGGAATCTTATTTTAATCGGGTGCACTTGTGTTTGAAAATCTTTTGGGAGGGTGATCCAAATCTTTGAAGAACTTCTTCCTCTGATGAAGAAACGACCATACTTCTCGATGAAGAATTCTTCTGGGTTATCCACAAAGGGAGGAAACACCGCGTGAGGAATTCTCAAACGACGACGGAAGCAAGAACATCATCCGCGTTGCACAGCAACTGCGAATCTTTCTCGAGGTAGGGGAATTATATTTTATTTTCTCTTTACCTTTTGAGAAAAGAACAATGATCACGGACCAACCTCTGCCAGTTTGATCCGTGGATCGCTCGTTCACGTGGGATGGATGCATGGTTTATTTTAGGATTGGATTTGAGTTTGATCTAGATTGAGATCCTCTAACGTGGAGGGCACGAGCTAAAAAACAAACCCGAACCCTCTAAAGATTGTTTTTTGATGCGTGGATTAATGGGTGATGATAAAACGGGACCACAATGGAGTTTGGAAGCCATCATAGTGAAGAACGGGTCCCGGGAGGACTTTTGGCAAAGATGGCGGGAAAAACGGACCACCGGAGTGTGTCTGGTGGTCCGCTGAAGTTTCTGCCGATGGCGCCTGTGACTGGAGGCGGAGGTCGGAGATGTCTGGCCTCCTGGAGGCGGTGGTGCACTAGCGTGCCGCCGGAAGAAAATCCATCATGGAATAGCCACGACGATGAAGAGTCGGACCCCGCAGTTGTGCGGGATCCGGGAGGCGGGGCGGCGCCAGCTGACATCCCCAGTTACAAAAAGGGGGTGCGCCACTTCTGTTCCACTCGACCAACGCCAAGCCACAGCCGGCCTGCCAGGCTGGGCTATGCCTACTGCAGGCCGGGTAGCACCAGCCCGGCCGGACCCTGACCCGGGTCAGGTCGACTCGGTTTGGTTTGACACATGGGGTATTGGGCCAGGTCGGACCGGTCCCCGACCCCCTATTTTCTGACCAAGTTTGTTCAAATGCCCATATCATGGGCTACGAACCTAAGATCGATGAAACATCAATTTCATAGGGATACTTGGATTGAGGCTGGCATTTAGGTATATTACACTCAAGATTTCGGCAATGTTTGGGTACGTCCGGGTTGGTTCGAACATGAAACCAATCGGGCCCTCGGACCGGAAATGCTCCTAACTTAAGCTCCGGATGTCCGATTGATGTGTCGTCAACTTTGTTCGATTCCTTTTGGTGATATATAACTTTTGGTATACTTCATCTGTGGTTGGAGGCAGTTGGAGTATGGCCTGGTTGGATTGTAACCAAAATTCAACTGGGCCCCTGGAACGGAATAGCTAACAACTCTGAGACCGGACATCCGATTTATGAACCATCAGTAGAGTTAGTAATTTCATTGAGAAACGGTCCCTTTGAGTATACCCTATGAGAGTTCGGGATACAGTTGAGATACTGTCGGGTTGGTTAGTAAACGAAACCAACTGGGCCCCCGGGACTAAAAGGCTAATAACTCACAGAACGGGCGTCCAATTGACACGCCGTCTGTTGCATTGAGACCCCTATGACGAGGCAGTCGTTTGAGATACTTCCACATGAGTTTAAGAGTCACTTGGAAGTATCAAACAGTATCCCGTGGAGAAGACCCTCTTGGCGATGAGAGTGCGGAGTACGGAGGCCTTGTTGCTGGCTGAGAACTGATGATAGCTTGTCCGGTTCGAGTCGGAGTGACTTGAATAGCATAGTGGGGAGAACTACTGTGTTTAGGTGGCAGACCCACGGTGGGGAGCACTACTATGTTTGGGTGGCAGACCCATGGTGGGTAGCACTACTATGTTTGGGTGGGAGACTCGCGGTACTCGATAGGAGGAGTACCTCAATAGTCCAAAGTTAGTGAGTAGAGCCTCAGAGTCATGGCAGGGAAACTGTAATCAATAGAGGAGGAGTTCTCTAGCGGTTGTGGTTTCTATAACTTTAATGAAAATCCTAGTTTGAGTTGAGTTGTTGACCATTGTGATTTCTTCATGATTAAGATGGGTTACTTGATAACTTAGGTATATGTATGGGAATATACCTAAATAGTGGATATCTGTTGATTTCATATATGTGTGATACCTCTTGATTGAGATGGGTTATTTGAAAACTTAGGTATAAGTATGGGCTTATACCTAGGTATGGGTTATTTTTTGAGATCGTTCTTTTTGGATATCTTTGTTGGATTTAGTGAGACATTGAGGGTATCGAGGTCCCTATTGAGTATCGTTATACTCACCCCTGCAGAGGCTATGCCCGCACCTCGTTTTGTTGGATGCAGACAACGGACAGTGCTTACAGAGACCGAGTGTACGAGGACTGGACAATACATGGAGGTGGACCTCACGACGAGTCAGTATCCGGTGGTGGACTTCATGACGATATGGTACATGGAGGAGGTTGAAGGGAAAGAGTGTTGAGGAGGATATCTATACCTACCCGTCAGGTAGGATCCATGGTGGACGATCCAAGAGTTGCGCTATTTGTACCTACCCTTTAGACAGGATCCGAGGTGGACGACCAAGGTGCTTCTTCTATCTTCAAGTTGTTTGTCTTTTCTGTTGTACTTTCATTCAGTTGTAGCTGTAATTTTCAGTTGGGTTTGTATTCTGTCCCATTTAATTTTCAGAACTTTCTTTTTTTACTTACTGTTTTACTTCCTCTTATACTATTTCTTAGAGATAGTTTATACTCCTATGGAGGGGAAGGTTGTAGCAGATTCTCTTAGTAGGAGATCAGGTGTTCAGTTGTTAGGAGTGGCGAGACAGTAGCTGGCCACGTTTCACATATCCATTGTGGATAGTGATATAGTCAGCACGTGTAGAACCAGATATGGTTCAGGCTATGATGAAAAAGGTTCAGATCATCCATGAGCAGATGAAGACTGCACAGAGCAGAGAGAAGTCCTATGCTGATATGAGACAAGATCACTAGAGAACGACGGTGGCAACCATGTCTTCTTACGAGTCTCACCTCAACGAGGTCTAAGGAGATTTTGCCGAGGCAGAAAGTAATATCTGAGGTTAATCGAACCTCTCCAAGTCCTCAGCAGGGTAGGTGAGGTGACTTACCGTTTGTCCCTTCCACCACAGTTGCCCCAGGTGCACGACGTCGTTCACAGATCTCAGCCAAAGAGATGTGTGGCCGACCTATCTGTCACCATCGACCATGGAGAGCTGGACATCGATGATGGGGAGACTTTCACGATGTTCCAGTAGAGGTTGAGGATCGAAAAGAGTGGGTCCTATGGGGATGGTCGATTCCTCTTATGTGCTTTCGTTGGCAGCACGGGAACCCCCAGAAGATCACATGGGAGCTGGAGGCTCAGATGTGAGCTCGGTACCTCCTATAGTTTCTCTAGTTTGTGATATAGCTTTACGGGGACGTATATCCCTGAGGTGGGAGTAATTTAAAGACCAAAAAATTTCATGGATATTTTTCTCGTAATTGCTTTCCAATTTTACGAGTACGTAGTTTCAGACGACACCTGATTCTGAGGCCCAGTGTTCCCGGAATCAATTTCTGAAGTTTAGCTCGGGTACGTTCAGTAAACGAACGAGTGGGATTTTCTCCGTATTGAACCGGTGCTTGGAATTGAAATCCAACGGCACCGCTGAACTCACAACACCGATAACTGCATAATGGGGCCTTTACCGCAATTGTGTTTGTGTGGGTGAGAAGTTAAAAATTGTTGATTAAATGAGGAATGAATAAAATTTTGAAACAATTTTATTTTTATGTCTAAGGTGGGTTTATCCTGCATGGTGGAATTAGGGTGGCACCTAACTACCCATGTGAGGATAAATGTGAGGGTAAATGTGAGGTGGGGCCCCCATGAGCCCCAACCATTCACATTCCCATAACTCACTTTTTAACTCTAAAAAACTCCCACCTTTAATTATGAAACACATCCACATCCTTATTAATTTTCTAACCTACCTCCTAATTATTTAAATAACCCAAAATTTAATTAATTAAGGGGATTTTTTTCAAAATTGGAATGACTTGGAAAGTTCAATTAAAATAATTTGGAAGCTTATTTTAATTGGGTGCACTTGTGTTTGAAAAATCTTTTGGGAGGGTGATCCAACTCTTTGAAGAACTTCTTCCTCCGACGAATAAACGACCATCCTTCTCAACGAAGAATGCTCCCCAGTTATCCACCAAGGGATTAAACACTGCGCGAGGAATTCGCAAATGACGACGGAAGCCGGAACATCATCCGTGTTGCACATCAACTATGGATCTTTCTCGAGGTAGGGGAATTATATTTTATTTTCTCTTTACCTTTTGAGAAAATAACAATGATCGCGGACCAACCTCTTCCCGTTTGATCCATGGATTTCTCGTTCATGCGGGATGGATGCATGGTTTATTTTAGGATTGGATTTGAGTTTGATCTAGATTGAAAACCTCTAACGAGGAGGGAACGAGCTAAAAAACAACCCCGAACCCTTTGCAGATTGTTTTTTGATGCGTGGATTAATGGGTGATGATAAAACGGGACTGCAACAGAGTTTGGAAGCCGTCATAGTGAAGAACGGGTCCCGGGAGGACCTCTGGAGAAGACGACGGGCAAAACGGACCACCGTAGTGCGTCCGGTGGTCTGCAGAAGTTTCTATCGATGGCGCCTGTGACTGGAGGTGGCGGCCAGAGACGTCCGGCCGCCTAGAGGCGGTGGTGCACCAGCGTGCCACCAGAAGAAAATCCATCGTGGCATAGCCACGACGGGGATGAGTCGGACCCCGCAGTCGTGTGGGATCCGGGAGGTGGGGTGGTGCCAGCTGGCGTCGCCGCTTACAAAAAGGGGTCGCGCCCCTTGTGTTCCGCTCGACCAATGCCGAGCCACGGCCGACCTGCTAGGCCGGGCCACGCCTACTATGGGGCGGGCAGCACCAGCCTGACCGAACCCTGACTCGGGCCAGGTCGACCCGGTTTGGTCTGACACAGGGGGTATTGGGCCAGGTCGGACCAGGCCCCGACCCCCTATTTTCGGACTAGGTTTGTTCAAATGCCCATATCATGGGCTACGGACCTACGATCGATAAAAAATCAATTTCATAGGGATCCTTGGATTGAGGAGGCCATTTAGGTATATTACGCTCAAGATTTCGGCGAAGTTTGGGTACGTCCGGGTTGGTTCGAACATGAAACCAATCGGGCCCTCAGAGCGGAAATGCTCATAACATGAGTTCTGGATGTACTATTGATGTGTCGTTGACTTTGTTAGATTATTTTTGGTGATACATAACTTTTGGTATACTTCATACGAGGCTTGGACACAGTAGGAGTATGGCCTGGTTGGATTGTAACCAAAATCCAACCGAGCCCTTGGAACGAAAAAGCTAACAACTCTCAGACCGGACGTCCGTTTGATGAATCGTCAGCAGAGTTGGTAATCTCATTGAGAAATGGTCCCTTTGAGTATACCCTATGAGTGTTCGGGGTACAGTTGAGATACTGTCGGGTTGGTTCGTACACAAAACCAACTGGTCCCCCGGGACTAAAAGGCTAATAACTCACAGACCGTGCGTCCAATTGACGCGCAGTGTGTCGCGTTGAGACCCCTAGGATGAGGCGGTCGTTAGAGATACTTCCAAATAAGTTTAAGTCTCACTTGGAAGTATCGAAAAGTATCACATGGAGAGGACCCTCTTGGAGATGAGCGTGCGGAGTACAGAGACCTTGTTGCTAGGTGAGACCTGATGACAGCTTGACCGGTTCGAGTTGGAGTGACTTGACTAGCCCAGTGGGGAGAACTACTGTGTTTGGGTGGCAGACCCATGGCAGGGAGCACTACTCTGTTTGGGTGGCAGACCCATGGCAGGGAGAACTACTATGTTTTGGTGGAAGACCCACAGTACTCGACCGGAGGAGTACCTCAGTAGTCCAAGGTTAGTGAGTGGCACCTCAGAGTCGTGACAGGGCTACTGTACTCAATAGAGGAGGAGTTCTCCAGCTTTTGTGGTTTCTATAACTTTAATGAAAATCCCGGTTTGAGCTGATTCATTGACCATTGTGATTTCCTCATGATTAAGATGGGTTACTTTATAACTTAGGAATATTTATGGGAATATACCAAAATAGTGGATATATGTAGATTTCATATATGTGTGATACCTCTTGATTGAGATGGGTTACATGAAAAATTAGGTGTAAGTATGGGCTTATACCTAGGTAAGGGTTATTTTTTGAGATCCTTCTTTGTGGATATACTTGTTGGATTTAGTGAGACATTGAGGGTATCGAGGTCCCTACTGAGTATCGTTATACTCATCCCTTCATGAGCTATTTCTGCACCTCGTTGTGTTAGATGCAAACAATGGATAGTGCTTACAGAGACTGGGTGTACGAGGACTGGACGGTACCTGGAGGTGGACCTCACGATGAGTTAGTATACTGTGGTGGACTTCACGACGAGATGGTACTTGGAGGAGGTTGAAGGGAGAGAGTGTTGAGGAGGATATCTATACCTACCCTTCAGGTAGGATCCGCGGTGGACGATCCAGGAGTTGTGCTATTTGTACCAACCCTTTAGACAGGATCCGAGGTGGACAACCCAGGTGCTGCTTCTATCTTCAAGCTGTTTGTCTTTTATGTTGTAATTTTATTCAATTGTAGTTGAAATTTTTAGTTGGGTTTGTATTATATCCCATTTAATTTTCAGTACATTCTTTTTTTACTTAGTGTTTTACTTCCTCTTGTAATCTGGTGGGATGTGTTTACGGTTTATGAGGGAAATGCCTTCCCATTTTTCTAGATTTATGCCTTTGGTGCTAGTTGCCAGCCTCTAGCATATGGAAGGAGGGTTTGGGGTAGTCACAACATAGGCCCCGAGGACGGGTCATGATAATCATTATAATTGTGTAATAATAATAATTAAAAGAAATTAGTGACCCACTAAGGTTATCACATTATCTCTTTGCTCAGTGTGCAACAGATGTAGCTCCCAGTTAGAGCATTAGCCCGAAAACATTATCTTGAGGTTCTTATAGGGAATGATTCTTATATAACTTTTCTCTTAAGGTAGTTTGAGCTATCTATTTGTGGAGAGAAGATCTTGTGGGAACTTTTTATTGTCATTATTGAACCCTATAATGTAATCTTGGTTATGGATTTGTTGTTCATGGTATGAGCCTAGATTTTGTTTTCAATACAAACAAGCCAGATAATTTTCACTATTGGGATGGGATTCTCCTCTATGGGAAGAAGAGAAATTATAGCATGGTGACTAGGTTATGCTAGACAGAGACAAAAACCCATCACTCATCAATTGGAGACTGTAACTCTTAGTGAATAACGATCGTCAAACATATGGATTCGTTCAATGGCGCAGAATTTTATGGATGCATTTTTGGATGATGTTATGGGACTACCTATTTCGTAGAATATGGAATTTTTTATTTACAAGCATCCCAATACTGATCTAGTGTCTTATGTGGCATATCATATGGCCCCTACCAAGCTACGATATCTTTTTTTGTAGTTGGAGGACCTTCAAGATATGGGTTTTATTGGGCCTAGTGTGTCCCCTAGGGTAAATTTAGTGTTGTTCATGAAAAGCTAGATGGTAGCTTGAGGATTTGTGTATATTATAATCGTTTCAACCATGAAATGATAAAGCAAAAGTACCCTTGGAAAGGATTGACAACCTCTTTGACCAATTGTGTGGCGCTAAATGCTTCTTGAAGGTCGAACTCTGCTTTGGCTACCAACAGTTGAGAGTTTCTGAGGCTGATATTCTGAAGCTGGCATTTTGATGTCTTTATAGACACTATGAGTTCATGGTGATGCCATTTTGCACGATGAATTACACCCACCGTGTTTGTGGATCTTATGAACAGAATCTTCTAGTCATAATCAGATCATTTTTTGGATGTCTTCATCGATGACATACTCATATACTCTGCGTCATAGTAGAAGCATACAGAGCACTTGAGGTTGGTTCTAGATTTTATTTGGGATCACTATCATTATGTAAAAATTTCAAAGTGATATTTCATGAGTCATGAGGTTCATTTACTAATGAATTTCATTTCTAATCATGGTTTATCCATAGATTCATTGAAGATTTATGCATTGATTTCTTGGGATATACCCAAGAGCGCGTCAGAGGTGAAAATGTTTCTTGGTTTTCCAGGGTACTACATATGGTTTTTGGATGTCTTATCATAGATTATAGTATCTTTGACCACTCTTATACATAAAGGGTAGTCCTTTACCTAGAATGAGTAATGATAGAGATCCTTCAAGGATTTAAGGCTAAGGCTGACATGTGATCTTGTTTTGAGACTACTAGAGAAGGGAATAGAGTATTTAGTATATAGTGATTCATCAGAGCTGGGATCAGCTAAGTGTTGATGTTGAGGTAGGTAGTTATTGTAGATGAGTCGAGGCATCTGATACCCTGTGATAAAAACATCATGACTCATGACCTAAATCTAGCTGTAGTGGTCGTTTCCTTAAGGATGTGGAGGCACTATCATCTATGAGAGTGCTTTGTGTTTTGCTCAGACCATCAAAGTCTCCTGTACATCTTCATGTATAGAGACTTGAACCTGAGATAGTGATTCTAGTAGTAGTTCATATAGGACTATTACTTTTAGATAGTCTTTACATCATGTAAGGGAAACATGGTAGCATATTTCTTTAGAAGGACAAATTATGTTAGTTTGGAACAAGAGGTGTTTCAGTTGTTGGATTCCATACAACTATCCCTGATTAAGAAAGAGGGTTCATATTTTCATTAATTGCCGGTGTTGACTCCTCTTCTCCTTCAACATGTGAGAGAGTCCAAGATAGGATATATCATATCTGATTTGATTCAAAACCAGATATCCATAGGAGATTTACCCAATTAATTTTATGAAGGATGGAATCATGTAATTCGATTCCATGGATGTGTGTTGGTTACCGTCATGATATGGGAGGAGTTTATGAGAGTGTTCCACACATATCCATTGGTTATATATCACAGTGTGGGAATATGAATAGATACATTCAGTGTTAGTTTTGGAAGGTCTACATGAAATGGAATGTGGCTGAGTTCATCTCTCAGGGCCTCACCTATTTACAGGTCATGGTTGGGCACTATATTCTGGCAGGTTTACTATAGCCCGTTGAGATCCTTGAGTTTATATATGAAAATATATCTATATAATTCATGATTGGGATTCTACAGATGATTAAGGGACATGAAAACATCTGGGTTATAATTGACCAACTCAAAAAGTCACCAAAATTCCTTTCTATCAGGGAGTGTAAAGTTTGGTGGAGAGGTTGAGGCAGATGTACATATGAGAGATTATTCACCTTAATGGGGAACCCATGACTGTTGTCTCATATCATGATGTGTAGTTCATGGAACAGTTATATAGAGGCCTATAGGAGGCATTTAGACCACGATGAGATTGAGTACAACCTTCCACCCCAATAAATATGGTCAAACTAAGTTCACTATCTATGTGTTGGAGGATATGCTAATAGCTTGCATAATATGATTTTTCTGCTGATGGGTGTATCACATTCCCTTATTAGAGGTTTCATACCATAATAGCTACCACAAAACTATCATCATGGAACCTTTCGAGACCCGATATGGGAGACCCTACATGTCACCCTTATGTTATATATAGATCGATGAGGCATCTCTTGTGGGTCCAAATACAGTACAAACAATGATGGAGAAGGCCTAGGTCTTCTATGAATGAATGAGAAAAATCCAAGAGCAGGAAGAAATCATACAGATATCACCATTTTAGGACATTGGATTTCCAAAAGGGAGACCAAATTTTCTTATGAGTCTCCCCATGATGATGATTGCGGAGATTCAGTCAAGGATGATAGCTATACTGAAGGATCATCATGTTTTTTGTGATATTTCAGAGGGTAGGAAAGATAGATTACTTCCTTACCCTACCACCATAGTTGGGGAGGGTTGATGATGTTGTTTTTGTAATCTTTTGATACAAAAATTAATGTATGAATATTTACATTTAATAGTGGATTCCAAAATGTATATACTATAATGGTATGTGTGCATCATGCAGATACAACTGTATATATTAAATGGAAATAAATATTACTGACATCATACTGAATGGACACTGTTGATTTCTAACTCTTAGGTGTTGTGGGATCATAAGAATTGTGAGTTATTATATTGAAGTTCCCATTTGGTGATCCTTAATAGGAAGATCATGAGGACAAACCCTCCAATAGACACCACATGTTTCATGTTTCATGGGATGTTCTTATCTACAAACATGTGTATTGGTCTCCAGACTTGTGGTAATTATCTACGTGTGTTGTTTGATCACGTACAATGATGCAAGGAAAACCCTATTATAATGAAATTTTGGATAGTTAACTTGTTTTGGGTGCGTCATTGATGGTATGAAATTGGTTTAATAGTCAAGATACGATTTTTCAGTTTCAATTTGATAAAGTTATATCTCTGTCTTGGTTAATGAGGATGGAAGTTCCATCACAATTTTTTAGATAAGGCAGTTGAGGGTAAATCCATCCAGTTAGATCAATAAATAATACACAAAGAAATAATTATGACACAAGTGTGAGTCCTTATTTATGAGATATTTAAAGACAATTATATTATATTATAGAAAGCATGTTTTTACATTGGTTGGTGTTGCTATGACTTCTCCTTATCTCTTTAGGGGCCTTGATGGGTTTTAAGTCTCCACCCTTGGTTTATGAATACTATTTACAATTGTCAAGACAAGGACCTAGAGGGAAACACACAATAGCCTATTCAACAATCCTCCCAATACTACTGAATAGGTATATCAGACATGGTGGGCCCCACCATAGGTTCTGATTTTTTTCCAAGTCATTTACTACTGCTGAATAAATAAATTGATTATTATTCAAGTAAAGAATAATTGGGTTGAATTTATTATTTAAAATTATTTAATTGTGTTTACTAAATACAGGGAATAATATTAATCTGATGAATATTATTTTATTATTCTAAGTGCATTTAAAATTTTACGAGAATTACGAGTAGAGTTGAATGACTCGGTTTTATCACATAATATAGTTAATATATATTTTAGACAAGTGATAAAATATAAATAATATTTATAATGTTGGTTAGTTCGTCAAAATTAATATTTATTACTTATTTAGTTGACATTAATGAAATGGTGGTCGGGGAACCCTTTCTGGATATTTGAGAAACCAATATAAATATGAAGAGTGAGGCCCTCACACAATGACTATTCACTATGAAGTCTCAAGATCCTTGGTCTCTTAACCCATTTTCAAGATAGATAATTTCTCAATCCAAGTGATCGGATCGAGCTCATCTCTTTAAATCAAAATCACTTTGATACGGGGATTATTGGGACATCGAAGGAATTGTTGGATCTCAATTCTGGAACCCATAATTTCATGACTGATGATCTTATTGATTTTTGGAGTTTGTGTGGATGATCTAGAGGGATTATTCTTTTGATCCTTTGAGAAACAATCGCCAATGACAAAAAGATTTCAAGTGTTGATTCAGATAAAAAAGATATATTTTCAATTTTATTTTTCTGATCTGTTTAATTAATAAGAGATCTTAGAACCATACTAGGGCTTAGATTGTTGGATACTATTTGTTTCATCATCCTGATAATGAAAAAATTTAAATCTATAGCCCACCAGCACCCACTGCATGGTCTGATACCGTCAATTGGTATCAAAGCGATCAGATAAATTTTATAATATAATAAAAACATAGTTTCATTAAACATAAGTAGATGATATTAAATCAAAACAAACGGTTCAGACCATGGTAAAATATGAGGTCCAATTTACAAGTTATGTCCATTCAAAAAAAATATTATTGATCAAAATTGATTGTTTTACGGGTTCATAATTTAAAAAAATATGTTTTTGTTTTCTGGTGAACCCGAGAGGGTCCCCCTACTCTTATCCCTCCCATAGTTACCCTTCTCAAGATCACAACCAAGTGAGTCATAATGACACCACCATTTTTGGTCTCCTGCCTCACCCCCTAGCTATTACCTCTTTCACGTCACCTCTTCCCATTGGAACCTCCAACACCAACATCGAACGTCGACGAGTTCAACGTGGCCCAGCTGTCGTCTCCACCTTACTGTGGACCTGATCTTGTGGATTGTTCCCGACTACCTACTTAAAAAATCCCCACTTCTATCGCCAATACCTGGATGGATAATCTATTGTATGCTACCCAGAGATCTAGCCACTGCCCGATATGGTCATACCTCCCTTGCATGTGCCCAAAGCTACCACCTTGACGACAACCCAGCTATGCACCCGATAGTTGAATCTGATGCTCCTCCACTGGTGTTTCATTCAGAATCTAATAGTGCGTCGATGCCCTAACTAACATGTGGTTCCCATATTGTGCCAAAGACCATAGATTTAACTCACTTTCATCCTTCTAGTGAACCAGATCAACTCCAAAACGAGCTCGGGCGGTCATCTTGACCCAATAACGTTCGAAGAAAGCTTGGCCTAAAATAGCCCTATACGAGCATTGTATGGCCTAAATGGGTTTTCAAAGGATTGAAGTTACCCAAATTAGGCCTACAAGGGGTTTAGGGGCCTGAGTTGATAAATATTAACTTAATTATTAATTTAATTATATAATTATACTAAATTAATTAAAATATAAATTTTGATTAAAAATATTTATTTTTATACTTGGAAGAGATTAATTTAATTTGGGTATTAGAATTCAATTTATTACTGGACCAAATAAAATTAAATTATGTGAACTTCATTAATTCATTTAATTTAATTACATACCATTGTGAATTAATTTTTTCAATTTAATTTTATCAAGATTTAATATTACTTGTTGTTTGGTCATTAGAAAATGAAAAACCTTTGTATTTCAATTTTATTTAATTATTAATTTATTTTCTTGTGATGATTGTAAATAATTTATTATTTTATGATGGTTTTAACATATTCTTTTTATTAATTATATATAAGGGGTTGCATGTCTATTATAATTTGTATGTTCATTGTACTCCAAAGTTCCCCTCGCATACATTTGAGTACACTTGTACATTTGATGGAGATAATGTACGACATGGACCCTGCCATGATGAGGATGGTGTAAGACAAGGACAATGCCAAGATGATGTGAAATCTAGATGATAAGTGGACACACTAGATGAGGATGAGCTATATCATGAGTCAAGCAATGACTCAGGTATCTCACCCCTATATCATGGTTCGTAAATGGATTTTTAATGGATCAAATAATTTTAGATGATCATGACCAATCAATTAGTTTATTTACTTTATGAATATGTAAATTATTTTCTCAATTTTTATGACAATAAGAAATACCGAAATGTGTTGTGGTGGGCACCATAAAATAATGTGTGATTTTTTTGGGTTTTTAGGTGCGGTAGAGTGTTTTACCAAGTTCGTCTCTCAAAGGAGGAAGTAATTGAAAAACTTATTAAAGTTATGCTAAAAATAAAATAAAAAGGAAGATAAAAACTTCTAGAATGGATAGGGGTTTCTGTTTATAAATCTAGAATAATTATGTTCAAATAATATTTCTCTTTTTTTTGTTTTTATTTTTTGAAATGAAATTTGTTTAATAAGATTCTATAAAAAGATTTTTTTTATAATATATTTTTAAAAGGGGTAATCAATATAACTCTACATCTTCATTGACTTATTAATTATTATAATTTAAATTAATATCCACTTAATTTTGATCCCCTAAATTTTTAACCCCTGATCCCTATAAGAGTTAACATCACCACAAAGATGAAATGAATTTAACCCTAGGATAGTTTCAGAACATGAAATCATAGAACCCAAAATTGATTATCATTCCAAGGTTAGATTATGGTAAGTGGTGAATTAGGGAACATATCCTCTGTATAAAGAAGTATTAAATATATTTATGGATTATATTTGAACTCTACAAATTGATCCCGTGTGGTTTTGTATTTCTGATTAAGATCGCGCTCTATCAATTTACACAATACTCTATCTCACCTGTTTTGTATTAATTGTCAAATTTCTTTAATAGATACATTTAAATTAAAAACTCACTTAGTAGATCATATTATTTTAATTACATTATGTCATTTATATAAATAAATGAATTAATAAGTTAATAGGTAGATCGATTACTAAAAATAACTACACTTCCATGGGCGATGTTGTAATCGTTGAAAAGTATTGCATGAGCAATGGATTAAAAATCATATAACCGAATATAATTTATACATTTGATATGTAGCCAATATTGGATGAGTAATGAAATATATAATTGAGCAAAACAGAAGAAAATGAAAGAATATAGAATAAATAGAATAGGAACTAGGAAGTTTATTACAGAAACACAAATATTACATTTGGGAATGAGAGGAAGGCTTCGATAAAGGGATCCTTGATTTAAGAGCTACCCCTATTTGTATAAGGAGTTACAGAATATCAAATGTGATAAAATTAATTATCTATAAATAAAAAATTCAGCACTTCACTCCTCGATCAAACATGCTAATGTGGTTCCCACTGTACCAATTTATAGGCAAAATTGTGAGTGTTTTGGGAACCCAGATTTCAAGAAACAAATTCTCTCTCAGTTTTGGGATTATAAATTGACTTATATAGACTTTATCAAAATGAAAATCTATAGGATGGAATATTCAGTATATCCATGTCAGATTTGGCGTCAAATAGAGGATTAGATCATGAGATATGGCCAAAATACAAAACCAAATCTTTGAATTCATGCAGATTCGGTCCCCTAGACAGATTAATTCTTATGAGCCCGCAGATGGCTGAATTGGGATTGTGTTTCTTGATATGAGTTGTATAACTCTTAATTTTTTATCATTAAAAAAAATTTAATCCCATTTTGATGTACTTATTTCCTAAATTTTAAATATAGTAGACATATGTCCATTGAATTCTATGTTGTTTGGCCCATTTTCTTCAGGATCAACTCCGACCATTCAAATCATCTCCTCCTACAACTAAATCTCCAAAACAACTATAATTTACATTTTTAATAGTGATGAGAATTTAATAATGGAATTAAATGGGATTTTAAATTTGAGATATTATATTTTAATTCTAAATACAAAACAAGGTAAAACACTTATGTAAGGGTGAATTAAAGTAGTGAATTGTGATGTGATCACACTCCCACACTTACCCTTTTGCACTGCTAGAAAAAAACCCATATCATGTATTCTGAAACATTTTGAAAATATATGAATTTTCATATTCCATCAATCCACAATGGAAATATAGGAAAATTTGGAATCTCATCGTGGATCAATATCAACAAATTTTTATGTCATTTTCTCATAAATTATGTCAAAAACAATCCTGTGAGAATAACACTAATCATAGAAAAATAATTCATGTATCTACCAGGACACTAATTCCCCATGTGTGCTTGTTCCAACCATTCTAAGCTCATATCTCTACCCTATATTTAGTATACCCAGGTCATTTAAAATAATTCTTCTTACTTGTTTTAATTCACAAAACATGTTCTACATTCCTTTGGAACCAAATTTCATGACCCACTCATTTATGAATTCCCTAAATTCAAACCATAATCTCTAGACCACGATTTCCCACATGTTTTACATTTCATCACTCTTATAAGTTATTACTTTTATTTTTTATTTTTTTCATAAGTTTCACTTGGAAGAAATCTCACACTCAACTCCCATCACTTGTTTGATCTCCTCCCAGCCCTAATTTTAATAGTTATAACAAGATCAAAGGTTGAGGAAGAGTGGGTTTTGACTTACTGAAGACAAAACCCATATTTTTGTGTTTTTATTTTGATTTTATTTTATTTTATTGTTTTTTTTCTTAAGGCGTACAATTATTGGATAACATTAGCACAATCATAGGTTAACTTGATATAGTAATGAAACCAATTGGAAGAGAAATGAATGTATGAATAGACTATTGATATAAGTTTAATTTTATTTACATAAATTAGATATACATTCAATTGAGTAGGAAATAATTCCCAATTCATGTTCATGAAATTTTTTGGGTAGAAATCAGTGACATAATATTCCATGAACAAATATAAAAAAGAGTGGTGTCAAAATCTAAATGGTTTTAAAATGAAAACTCCATTCATATCATCGATGACTTCAATTTTAATAAAAAATCCAACCCATTCATGAATAAATATTTCATGTTGATCATCCCACTATTGAATTTTAAAAATATAAATTTTTCATAGATTCCATATCTAAATGAGCATGTCACATAATATGTTCTTTTATTGAAATTTTTTATTTTTTCATTTTTATCTTTTTTTCATTTCATTGGGAATATTTTAACAAAAAACAAAATAGAAATCACACCCAAAACACACAAATGAAAATCATATATAAATACCCCAAAATGTAGTCCCCTCCCCCACACATAAAATATTTCATTTTCCACCATGTGAACATATGAGATGATATATGCATATGTAATAAAGAATTTTAAATGTAAAAAATAATATAACATTGAAAGGGTTATGACCATCTTGATATTCTCAATAGATGATGGGGTCATGATGTTTGATGAAATATACTACATTTGTATGAAGTCCCTCAATATATTTCTTCAAATGCAACCCGTTTACTATAAATCTCATTTTAGTGTCCACTTGTCTGATTTCCAAACACCAAAAGGAATAAACCATTAAAATTAACATAAGGACCTAACCATTTGGAAGGAAACATATCAGGCATCAGCTTTAGTTGTGAAATGTATAGTAAGGCATTGTCTCTTATATGAAATTCCTTTTTTGAATCATTTTATCATGAGAGACTTTTGATAATTCCTTATAGATTCTTAAGTTCTCATATGATGATAATAAAATATCTTTAAGCTATTGAATTTTCATCTTCCTTTGAATTACATATATGGCCAAATCCATGTTGAATTTAATTATATCCCAATAATCCCAATGCTCGACTTCTATGGGGAGATGATAGGAATTCCCAAAAACAATCCCAAATGGGGACATACTAATGGGGGTCTTGTATGTTTTCTTATAATCACACAACACATCATCCAAGCGCTTGTTTCTAACCTTCTTATTCGGCTACAAGATTTTCTCCAAATTTTCTTTCAACTCATGATTTCAAAATTCTGCCAGGACATTTTTTGGGGGTGGTATACTGTTGATATTTTTTGTGTCACTCCATACATCCTATAGAGGTAATCCAAAAGCCAATTTCAAAAATGTGTCCCTGGGTCCCTGATGATAGCCTTTGGTACTCCAAACCTGTAAAAACGTTATTCCTTGAAAAAATCGAATACTACATGAGACTCATCAGTCTTAGTGTCCATGGCCTCCCCTAATTTGATTACATAATCAACAACAACAAAAATGTACAGAAACAATAAGAACTAGGAAATGGACCTATAAAATCTATGCCCCAAACATAAAAAATTTCGTAGAATAATATGGGTTGTTGGGGTGTCCAATGTCTCCTAAAGATGTTCTCAGTGTGATGGCCATGTGAGCCTGAATTACAAAACACATGAGCATCATGGAGTAATCAAGGAAAATATTATCCAGAGTCTAATACTTTTCTAGGTATTCATTGGGTTCCAATGTGTTTTCCACATGAAAGTGTATGGTAGAAATGAAGAATAGACTCGAACTTGTGATTAAGATTGCACCTCATAACAACTTAATCACTACACATGAAATCTAGGTATAGATCATCCTAAACATAAAATCTAGACTCACTCTATAATTTTTGGACTTGAAGATTCTTTAAATTTGTAGTAGATTCAAAAGATAAAATGTGGTTAATAAAATAAGTGTACCATGAATGTGTGCCTGAAAGTGCATAATGATGCTCATCGGGGAAAGTGTCCAAAAGTGGTACCTAGTCCAAGGTGTCAACCCATAATGTGTGAGTAATCCTTCTCATGTGACCCACCACACGGTGTTCTCACTGCTACTTTTCCTTTATCTCAATATCAAAATCTTGAAGAAGGAACATACATCATTTGAGTATAGGGTTTTCATTTGGCTTCTTCAAAAAGTAACTCAGTGCTACAAGGTTATAAGAAACAACTACTTTAGAGCCAAATAAATATGAACAAAATTTATATAAAGAAAATATGATGGAAAGAAACTCTTCTTCCATGTTTTATAGTAGTATTAGGAAGAATCCAATGTCCTTGATTTATAGGCATTCACATGTGAACTTCCCTCCACCCACTATTATAAGACTGCTCCATATGAGAAGTTTGATGAATCACACATAATATCAAATGAAATGTCCCACCAAAGGGGTTGTATGATTGGTGGAGTGGTCAGAAAATATTTTATCTAATCAAAGGATACCATGCATGAATCATCAAAAATGATTTCAATATCCCTTTGAAATTATCGAGATAATGGTAGAGCGATCTTCCTAAAATATTAGATGAAGTGTTTGCTAAAATCCTACATGTGCTAAGAATGATCAAACATCAAACACAAATGAAAGATATATAATGGTTGAAATAATATATACCTTAGATCTATCAACCTCTATCCCATTTATTTACAATACATGACCTTTTACAATTCCATGTTCTACCATGAAATGACACCTTTCAAACATTAAAACTACATTATTCTCAATAGAATGATTCAAATACATTCCCAAACTAAATATGAATTCATCAAATGAAGATATGTACACTATAAAATTATCCATAAATAATACCACGAAGGTCTCAGTGAAATATAAAAAAACTACTCACTATAAATATCTGGAAGGTACCTGGAGAATTGCGTAGTCCAAATGGAATCATTTAGTAGACAAATTTATCAAATGGACAGGTGACTTTTGTATTCTATGGATCCTCTAGAGATATAGGAACATGAAAATATATTGAAAATCCATCCAGGAGACAATATTGTATTTCTAAGCTAGTAGATCATACATTTGATCAATAAATGGGAGGGGGAAAAGGCCGTTCCGAGTGGATTGATTTAGTTTCCTACAATCAATACACACTTGCAAACTATTTTATAAACTCATTTGAACCAACCCCCCACTCTCATTTCAAACAATAGGGAGACCACTTTTCTTAGGCACAACCTAAATAGAACTCACCCAATGGGAATCTAAAATGGGATAAATTATATAAGAATCGAAGAATTTTTCAACTCAATTTTAACAACATCAAGATGGGTTGAACTTAGTCTCCCTTATGGATGCCTCACCGGTTTATCCACATACTCCAAAATAATTCAATTCCTCCAATTGAATGTGATAATACTTGATATGTTAGTCAAAGTCCACCTGATTTCCCTAATGTTATCCCTCATAAGATTCAAAATTCATTCTTCATATCAATATTTATACAGTTAGAAATGATAATAGGTAATTTCTCAACACATAACAAGTATGTGTATTTGAGATTTGGTGGAAATGGATTGAGTTCTAATGAAGGGGTTTATGTACGAATGGAGACACTGAATGAAGTGAAATATTTGCACAATGAAAATATGTAGCAGAATAAACATCATCAAAATCAGTGAATAATGCAGAAAATCCATCGGCATACTAAATAGAAGAGTCATAATCAGAGTGAACAAGATCAAAATTGGAATATGAATCCTATTCAAAATCAAATGTAAGAGTGGTTTGTGCATTAGAAACATGTTTCTAAGTGCTCTTAGACATAAAACTAGAAATATTTCTCCTAATATCTGTAAACATAGGGAAATAAAAATCCACTTTATTTGTACTTGGTGGTTTAAAATGGGAGATAACTAAAGCAGAATGGTCCTCTGACAGGTACTTCATGGAGTCCATAACATTAAATATCACAAAATTGTCTTGAAACTCCATGGAAAGTGTACCCTCATATACATTTATGATAGTTTTTATAGTTTTTAGGAATGGAATACCTAAGATAATTGGAGGATGAGAACTTACCTGATCACCCACCATGTTAAGTACATATAAATATATAAGAAATATCATTTCTCTTACCCGAAAAAGTATGTCCTCAAGGAATCTAAATGGATATGGTGTAGCTTTGTTCACTAAATACACCACTACTCTCATTGAATTCAAATCACCAAACAATAAATAAAAGAATACAACGTATGGAATCACATTTATGGAAGAATATAAATCACATATAACATCATAAAAGTATAATTACACAAGGGTGCATGGTATAGTGAATGTCCTTGGATCTGTGCATTTTGATGGAATTTCTAGATTTGGTGCAATGAGTACTGACACATTCCTTCCAAAATTGATCCGCTCATTTCCCTTAATCCCTCTTTGAATGGGGAAAATTTTCTTTTATAATATTGGAATACCTTGGTAATTGTATAATTTATTCAAGTAGAGGGATGCTAATATCAATGTGAGTAAATGTATCCAAAACCACTCTTTTCATTACCTTTTCAGCCATATTTTTGGTTTGTAAAAATCTATTTGGAAATGTAATGGGTTTAGGAGGAACATCATCAATAATTTTCATACCATTGTCTATCTCCTTGTGTTTCTCATTAGTTGTTATTGAATGGGGATTCTCTGAAGTTGAGGTGAATCTCTGTGGAATGATAGGTGAAGATATATCAGTCATTTGTTTCCCACTTCACAATGTGATGGAACTAACATTCTCCTTAGGTTTTGGATTAGGTTGGGAATGATTATTTTTGGATTTCTTACTTACCCATTCTTGGAGGGAGGTGGAAATCTTGACCATTTTCATCTTCAAATCTCTCAAATCTGAAGCTGGACTGTTCATCTTATTATGTTGAGTAAAAAAAATCAAAAGGTCATCATTTTTAGAATCTACCATTGGTTGAAAATTCCCATATTGTTGACTTGTTGATTCTTGATCATAAAATATTCTTTTGGTTTGTTTGAAAACCTATTGGAAAGGCCGAGGATACTATACATATTATTAAAAATGGGTCTTTGTTTGATGGCCATATACATACATCATGTCGGATTGGTCCTTACACGCTTGGTTTTATGTTGGTGAAAATGAATAATACTTATTATATGGATGTGTTTGGTGTTTCTTTTGATATGGTCTCCTATGGAATATGGCAGCGTAGTCCTTAACCTCTAGTAATTGTGGGAAGTAGTTGGTTGGGTTTTCAGTTTTAGTGAAAATTCCACACAAGGCCTCATAGATGTAGGTTTGGATATCTTTTGATCCAAGGAAATTTGATTCACCATAGTGGTCAATTATTCCAAAATGGTATAAATTAAATGAATTTCATGAGAATATTAACATACCTAATGTACTTCTATGACATATGGTGTACATCGATCGCCAAATTTATGGGGCTTTTGTGCCATATTTTCGATCAATGCACGTTCGAATACTAGTGTTTTATCCACCAATGCTCTTTCGGCCTCAAAATCCACCATGATCCTCCCCAAAGGTGTGAGTCCTTCCTATAAGTAATGGATGAGGAGACGCTTACTGATTTGAAGATGTGGACAGGTTGCACACAACTTCTTGAATCACTCCCAGTACTCATACATTGACTCCCTTTGTGCTTGCTTGATCCCTATGATCTCTTTATGAATAAAAGTTGTCCTTAATGCTGGAAAAATCTCTGAAAAAAATACATTTCAAATCATTCCAACATGATACATCTTCAGGTTGTAAATAATACATCTAATAATTTCCATCTCCATCAAGTGAAAATGGGAATTCTCTTAGTTTTATTTGATCTCCAGTGATATTTATTGTTTTAACGGTTGATAAAACCACATTAAATGTTTTTAAATGTTTTTTTGGGACCTCACTAGATAATTCACGAAATTTTGGAAGTATGTATATTAACATAGATTTCAATTCAATGTTTGATTTTTTATTTGAATATGTAATACAATTTTATTGATAATTAATATCTAGTGTATCCAATTTTTGTATGGTTATATTATGTTAATTGTTATTGTTTTCAACCATTGGTTCATATTTTATGATTGAATTACAATTGCTTCCAATTTTAATGTTACCAGAATGGAGGAATTCTACAACTGTTTGAATGTTGAAAATTCCCACAGACTGAGAATGTCATATTCATGCCCTATGGTTGTGCATAATCTCAGGGTCCTTTTTTAAAAGATCTTGGGTATTAGTTAGTGTCATAAATCAAATAATAAAAATAATAAAAATTGGACCATAATAAAATAAAAATAATAAGATTGAGTTTATGATAAAAATTGAATAAAAAAAGAATAAGAAATTTAAGTTCAGTAAAGAAGGATGAAAGAAGAGGAGAAGAGAATAAAATGAAAAATATAATAAATTTTTATTATTGGTTGAAATAATTACTTGCCTCCTCAGAAATGACTCTAATTTGAAAGGAGTTTCCACGGGAGCTCTCAAATTATGTGATATTTTTTAGTACATAGGTGCTGTAGAGTGGAAAACCAAGGACATATCTCAATTGAGAATTTAATTTGAAAACATATTAAAGGTATTTGGAAAATAAAATAAAAAATAAGAAACAAACTACACAAAATTTTGGGGGCCAGTTTGGTGGTGGCGTAGTGGTGCAGGGTCGAGGGCCATAACCACGGTGTTCGATGTGGTATGAGGTTTGAATCCGGGGAGCCCTCTCATGGGGGAATTTCCACATCCCATGCTTCGCATGCCATTCCAAGTCACTGGGAGTATCATAGGATGAGAAGAAGGGTGCATCCCACCTATCTGATGTATTTTCATGTCGATCCATCAATGATCAGGTTGTTACCCCATGGGACGCTCTTCCAACTCGACTAGTAACGACTCCTTCCTGGATGGGGCTTCTCCGGATGACATCATCATGGGGAGGGGGGTTTATAGGTGTGGAGTGTTCAAAAATTCCACTCCTAGAAATTCCATTTTTTATGAAAAGAAAAATATGTGGTTTTAGATTTTTAAATCGAGAAGAATTATTGTTGAAGTATATTTTATGTTATAAAAAATATTTTATTACTAGGACGTAACGAGAAGATAATTTTTTAGAACAGATTTCTAAAAGTCATAATCAATATAACTCTAAATATTAATTTAATTATAAATAATTATCATTTAAATTAATATCCACTTAATTTTGATACACTAATTATTTAACCCTTTAACCCTACAGGAGTTAGCTTTACCACATAGATGAAATGAATTTAACCCTAGGCTAGCTTCAAAACATGAAATCGTAGTAGCCAACATTTACTTTCATTAAAAGGATATATTATGGTCAGTGGTGAATTATGGAACATATATACTCTATAAATAAGTATTAATTGAGTTTAGGTATTATATTTGAACTCTACAAATTTATCACGTGTTGTTTTTTGTTACCGATTATGATTGCGTTCTAACGATTCACACAATACTTGATCTCGCATGTTTTGTGATAATTTTTCAATTGGATTCTTAGTTTCATTTAAATTAAAAAGAAAATTAATATATAATATTAATTGAATTGTAATATCTCATTGATTCAAAATAAATGAATAAATATTTTAATAGGTATATCGATTAATAAAAAGAACTACTCTTATATGTGCTGTATAGTCATTGTAAAGATGTATTGCATGTGAAAATGTTTAGAAATGGTACAACCCAATATCATTTCTACTCATGATTTATAGCCCAAATATGAGAAGTAATGAAGAAGGTAATTGAAAAAAATAGTAGAGTAAAAAAATTTAATAGTAACTATGAAGTTTATTACACAAATATGAATACTAAAATATGAGAAAGTGGGGAAAACATCGATAAAGGGATCATTTCTTCAAGATCTACCCCTATGAGTAAATGGAGTTATTGAATCTCAAAGGTGATGAGAGGAATTATCAATTACTCCAAAATGGAATCACTTCAATACATTCTAGAACTTGCAAATGGGTGGGCCAGTGTGCCAATTTATAGACCAAATAAGAAGTGATTTTGGGAACCCATATTTCAAGATACCACTTGTGGCTCAGTTATGTGTTATTAGATGGCCTTATCTCAACTTTTAAAAAAGCTAAAAGTTGTACAAAGTAATATATAATATCATTATGTAAAGTTTTTAGGCCAATAGAAGAATAAATTTGAGGTATTACTAAAATACAGAAAAAAATCTTTGACATTGTGAAGATTCTATCTCCTAGACGGGTCAGTTCTAATGAGCCCACATATTGATGAATTGGGCCTGATTTTCTTGATATTTGTTGTATCCCACTTATTTTTGGATCATTTGATTAAATTTAATCCCATATTTATGCATTTATTTTTCTAAATCTTCAAAAAAGTGGACTGGTGTCCTTGGGCTTCCATGTAGTTTGGCCGATTTTTTTTGGATCATCTTCGACCCACCAAATCACCTCCTCCTACAATGAAATAACCAAAAAAAGTATAATTGAACTTTTCAATAGTTATAAACATATAATAATTTAATCAAATGTGATGATCAATTTAAGATAATAATTTAAATTTTAAATACAAAATAAGATGAAATAGTGATGTTAGGGTGAAATAACATAGTGGATCGGCATGCGATGAAATACATAAAATAATAATAAATAAAAATTCATAATCAATCATGGGACGTTTTTCAATTTTTTTTATTTTTGAGTCTGGAAACACAATATGAACAGTATTAATGAAAATGGATTATATTAATTGAGGGAAACATAAAACCCACAAAGAAATATTATGTCTCAAATGTCTTCCACCATATGAACTTGAACATAACTAGGTGTTCGGTGCCCTCAGTCATCCGTAGTTAAGTGTGAATCTTACTACTGGGGATTTCTTATGAGAAATATAGGTTGAGTTAACTAAATATGATAGTTATGGATTATATATCGATAAATATCTATAACTTTAGAATAAAATCATGGAGGGAATCAAGGTTATGATTCCAACAAGTGGGGAATTCACTCAACATATCAAGGAGTCACGAGTTAATATTGTTGGCTAGTCAAAATCCAACCATGATCTCTCTGAGTTGTGGTGTAGCCATATCTCCTAGACTATGATGGGATTTTAGAGGATCCTTTACACTATAATACTCAAAATATAGAGTATTCGTATTCTAGTATAGTGGGTTTCTTTAATTTGATAAAATAGTTGTACATATTTAATGATATAATTAATCAATAATATCTAAATCTATAATAAAGGTAAAAGTATAATCAGAAATATTTCATTTTTGTATAGAATGGAAAGTAATACAACAAGGAATACTATGTTAGTAATTTGACAAAGTAAATGTCTTATCCAGCATGAGCTTCCATGTGCAGTACATGTTCTTTCACACAATACAACAATATCCAAAATATAATGTGCTGATATCCCTATAACTATTGAACCACCTCAAGATTCTAGGGTGTTAAAAATTATTATAGGAGACTCATGTATGACACATTATATGGTTGTTTTATAATGTAATCATGAATATATAATCTGATTTGTGGACACTACATCTGGAAATGTATGATATTTCATGTAGTCTCATCTCCAAGAATACTGTGAGGATAAAGTAAAGCAAGCTATAATGTAATGATTACACTGGATATGTGTAAATTGGAAGGAACATCAAAATATTTAAAAAATTACAATTTTTATATCATTTTCACCCATAAATCTAGTATTTTTTAGGGTTATAAAATGAGATGTATGGACAAAATTCTATGTTGTATTTGGGGTAAACTTTGCTATGAAATTAAGAATTTAAAGAAAGTATAATATTTCATTCTTGTGGTGAACAAATTTGAATTCAAGATGAAAAGTGTAATGGTAAGAGCAACACATAAGGAACCTTTGATACATCCTACAATTAATGAGGTTGGTTATTAATTAGGGGTTATTTTTCTTTTCATTTCGTGAAATAAAGCTATAGAAGATAAATGCAATGAACAGAATTGAATAAACAAGTACACTCTTCTTCTTCAGTGTATACTAATCAAATATAAGTATTTGTTATAAAATAATTCTTGGTTATTAAATAAAATATATTTATCACATATTTTTATTGAAATAAAGTAACCAATTAATTATGAAAACATTATAATAAGTATGGAGTATTCTCAAAGTAGCTGAGAAAGGGTGATTCCTTAGTTAATGGTAAAAAACACAAAACATCTAATTTCAAGGTAAATGATTCAACTGTGACTTTTATTGAGTATAATGAAAAAATTTATCTCACATTTCCCTTGGAAATTATGAGACGTTGTTCTAGGTTTAGGAATAAATGATATTTTTGGTGTTCATACTCACCTAATAATTTAATGATACCTGAATCATATGATTTATGAGATGAATATAAAATGTAAGAATTATATACCCAATTTTGGATAGATAATTAATTTTCATATAAAAATAGAAGTGGATGTCAAGGATATACCGAGTATTGTATTTAAAATCATTGGAGATAAACACCTTAGGTATTATCTATGTAAATACTTATTTATTTTTTGACAAAGATACTTTTAAAAATAAAGGTACACCGCAAATATTTTAGAACTAGTTCAACAAGAGAGAGTAAACTATTAAAAGGGAAATCCGGTGGTAAAAATACTTCATAAGATTCCTTTAAGAAATAATTAGTATGATAATGAAGGTTCATATATGCATGTTTAGAATATATGAGTTGCTTTGGGATGGCATGTTGAATAATATCTTGACCAAGCATTCTTCAATCACAATAATTTTGCATGGAGTAATTTCCAAATGCATATTACCTTATCCACATCAGATATATGATAATAATAATGTGGATAAATGAAAATTCTTACATGTTAACATTTATAAATAACATGTAGTGTGGGGGAATTCCTAAAATAAATTTTTTTATAAACGCCACTGTTATAATGTAAGTTTAAAGGACCATCATTGTTAGCACTCAAGCATTATAGAATCTGCCAATATATTTCAAGACATGCTTCGAAAATCACAGAATCATCCCATAACCTTATAAAAACTCTAATTACAATTGATATCATATAAATTTTAACATTATAGAAATCCATTATGTCATAAGAACATGTGTTTTGATTCAAATATTTTGTTATGATATAAATAGACTTACATTAAGAAAAACACTTTGTGAATATATAGTAATTATCCTAAAATTTTATTTTGATATTACAAAAAACAATAAGATAGAAAACAAATAGTCAAATTAATAGACTATATTTCTATAAATTTGGGAAAATCTATATTTGAGATAGTGGGAACACGATTGACTTGGATTTAGTAAATAACAAAGATGTACAATTAGTTGTCATAGGAATGAGTACCAAAAGAGATGTCGAAGACAAATGTTCCAGAGACGCATGTTGCATAAGAAGGATAAAACCATGGTGATGGTTTTAATATTCATCATTGAAGGTGATATATTATTCAGTATGAATAATAATTCATTCAAGTATGTAGTATATGGAAATCAATGAAGATTGTAAAGATCAATTAAAATTCAATATTGGATTCCATGTATCAATGTATAAAGGGAAATATTTTTTTGAATACTATGGTGGGTATTCAAGTTTGATGATACATTGATCGTATAATTATGGTACCAATAATGATCGATTGGTAATATGAAGTCATTTTTTTAAATCAATTAGAATTTTACTTGTCACAAATAATCTCTATGATCTTTTTATTATTCATTGGATCTCAAGACCATAGATCGTGGAATGGGTTTATATGATGCAACCAAAAAGGGATGGTGACATCATAGAATGTCAATAGGGTTTTATGTTACTAAATTCCAGTTTAGGAATAATGTAAGCAAAAAGATCATAGAACATTCATTGTGAATAAATCGTTTCCTTGTTTCTACTATAGATTAGTGGGGGTGTCATTATTTTCCATGTGATATATGTTTGGTAACATATCGAATATAGATATTGGTTTTATTTTTAGTTAAGACCAAAATTAATGAACCTCTCTGAAGATTTATTTAAAGATGCAACCAAAGTTATATGGAAAAAGTTCTACCATGGTAGATCTAGAAGTTTATTAAACCTTATAAATAGTATATATACCAACATTGTATTGAAAAATACAAGTTGGAAATGTTTGAAAGATAAATGGTACCAATGTCTCATGGAATAAATCTCTCTTAAAAGACAATAGTATTCTTAAGACGTGATTAAGGTGGTGAGTTTAATTCCATATACTTCTATGAAGGATTAATCGTGTATTTCATGATATGTAATCGAAATTTTGTATCCAAAATATTTTTTATGGAAGGAAAATATTAGCTATATCTAGGATACCTGCAAGGGAAGGAGTTATAACTATCCAATTATACTAGAGTAAGTATTGAGGATATATACCTGGTATGTGGAGAAGAATGAATACTAGTTTTTAAGGGACTTAAACTAGTACTACTTTGATCAATGTGATATAATATCGTATTTAGGCTAAGGGAATGAGAGAGAAGATATCATTCAAGCTTGTGGTATCCATATATACAAATACGAAGAATGTTGTAGAATTTGATTTATCTAAGAAGAAGTTATTAAATGAAAACAATTTATTCTAGTTCTCGTAATCCCAAGTAGTATGTAATGTTTTGTCATTATGATAATTATATAACTAGTAATAGCTATGATTTCATGTTTTGACATTGTAAAAAAGGGATATACTTAGGGATTCCGTATCTTGAGGAGTTTTACTCAAGGAGGTGTGGTCTCACATAACCGAAATTCTATACAAAAAACCATTCTATAACGAATAGCTAAAGTGAGGACTTAGTAGAATCATGATCTTAATCATGTAAGAGAAAACAAGGATGGTTATAATGTAGGATATAGTGCATGTGGGGGTGTTGTAATAGTGGGTGCCTTATACTCAACATGAAAACTAATTTTGATTACCATTTCATGTATGCAGTTAGATATTCCTAATATACACTTACAATTATAATGTATACATTTTATTGTCCACCGATAAATTTTAATTTCCTTGATTAATTATCATATTAAAAGGTTACATCAGATATCTTTCAATAAGAAGAGCCTAAAGATACTCTAACATTAATATTAAACAGATGTTCAATGGTTGCATCATACTGACTAGACATTGCTGATGTATATCTATAAGTTGCTAGGGGAACATAAACATTGATACTTCCTCTCATGAATTTGACACATCGTTATCTTTAATAGTGAGATCATGAGGACAGATTAGCCAATAGGAACACTACATATTTCAGTTGTCATTATCTGTTTCTAGCTACATACATGTGTACTGGTCTCCAAACATAATATCATTATCAATGTGTGTCATTTGATCGGATATTTTGATGCAAGAAAAAAACCATCATAATTAAATCGCGGTGAGGTGGCTTCTTTTGGGTGCATCATTGGTGGTGTGTCATTGGTTGAATGGTTAAGATAGGATTTTCCTCTTCTATGATGATGAAGATATATCTGGGACCTGGTCGATTGGGATTGTAGTTCCTTCATAAGTCCTTGAACATTCCTGTTGAGGGTATGTCCATCCATTTATATCAACAAATAATAAAGCAAGAAAGGATTTTGACACAAAAGTGTGAGTTCTTCTTTATGAGATATTTAAAGATAAATAGATTATATTACCCAGTATGTATACGTAGGTTGGTTTTCATTTCCATGGCTACTCCAATTCTATTTAGGTGCGTTGATGGGTTTCTAGAATCCACTATTGGTCTGTGAATTCTATTAAATATTATTATGATAATGTCTTAGACTGTCACACAGAATATCATATTCTAGAATCTTCCCTATTCTTGTGAATAGGTATATCAGACATGGTGGGCCCCATCACGGATCTGAGTTGTGTCCAATTAATCAATCACTGAAGAATAAATAAATTCATTATTATTCAAGTAAATAATAATATTTTAGAATTTATTTATTAAATTCATTTACAAGTGTTTATGTAAACAAAAGGAATAATATTATTCAAACAAAAATTATTTAAATATTACGGTTTTGTTTAATATTAGGTGGGATTTAGAGGTCGAGTTAAATGACATGGTTTTATCACATAATATAATTAATATATATTAAATGTTTTTGATAAGATATAAATAATATTTATGACATAGGATAGTCCTTAATAATAATTATTTATTATATATTTAGTTAACATTAAATAAATGGGGGCTAGGGAACCATTTCAGGGTATTAGAGCATCCACTATAAATAGGATGAGTGGGGATCTCAGACAATCACTATTCATGATGAACATGTTAGAGATCCTCCCTCATATCCCACTTTCCAGAGGGATAATCTCTCAATCCAAGTGATATTGTTCATCTCATCTTCTTGCATCGAAGGAACATTTATGTGATGATTTTTAGGATGTCAAAGGCATCATCGAATCACCATGATAGCACCTAGAATTCAAAAATCAACATTCTTGGGGATTTTTGAAGAATATTTGTGTGATCTAAATGGATTTTACTTTTGATCCTTTGAGTAGTGATCACCAGTGAAAATCATATTTCGAGTGTTGGTTCAAATAGAAAAGATATGTTTTTAATTTTTTTGTGCTCTGTTAAATTCATTTCAGATCCTCAGACTGTATCGGGGCTCGGATAATAGGAGATGAAAAGTAACATTGTTCTGTTGGTGAAATATTTTAAATATCCAACCCACAAACATTGGTTCCGCACGCCGGTACCTTCAGTATTCCATGTTTCGTAGATATAGAGATATGTACAAAACACCAAACACATTATTGACTACGGTGTGCTAAACATTGAGGATGGATCCCTTTTCCCTAGCACTAAGTAGTGATCATGTATTGTAAATATAGGAACTTGTGTGGATGGACTATCCCCTAGGATTGTGTGTTGGGGCCACATAGGAGCATGTTGGAGAGCTCCTGAGAGTCGGAGAGCCAGATGCAATATCAGTATCCCACATATTTTTCATAGTTTATTCTTTTCATGGAAAAAACTATTATTGGGAATGATGTAAGGACACTATTTTTTCATTATAAGACATTGGAATATTTCTACTTATATTTTTCATAGATAGGGGCTAAGACATCGTACGATTCGGATGCCCGATGTTTCTAAAATTAATTTTATAAAAATATTAAATATATATTATATTACTTGTGAAAATATAATTTAAAAATAGGATTACTCTTAAATGAAATCTCGAATTAGAAATTAGATACCATGGTTAAGTATGGATGACATTTTTTACCCTATTTCTGACAAAAAATAGGTTAATGTGAAGCATTAATATAAAACCATCACTGGAGGTACATTTAATTGGTTAGTAAAATAATTAATTTGTTTATATTATTAACCGAACTAAATGTAATGTGTATATTTAATCACCATTATGGAAGGATCTCCATGGTTAGTCAAATAACCCTGGGATCTTTTCATAGTGTATTCTTCCACCTCTCATTGGTGAATCAAATTCAATCGATGATGAACCTCTGGATCTAGGCCGATTGATGTGCAGAGAACACAAAGACGTACCTAATTAGTTTTCTAACATGTTCTTTGATAACGAAAAATCTGAAACAAGGTAGGACTCACCAATTATTTTTTTATTCCCCAATTTATAAAATTGATTGAGGATGATCATATTTAATCTTGATCTTCATTAAAATTTCAATCCGTTGATTGTGACCATGCACATCTTTATATTTTTTGTTTAGTTTTCTCACCTCAGATATTCATGATTGTGTTCGTTAGGTAGGAACACATGAACAATGACAATTCATAATTGTTTTGGTGCTTTTATCCCTTTTATTTATCATGTTATTCACCCTTAGGATACGAGATCTTATCTTGACGTTGTTGGGTGCTACTAAGCCCAATTGGAGCCAAAACATCGTCGCAGAATCACATGAGATGAACGAAACCTCGAATAGGGGGTGGAAATGAAGGATTTGTGGGTGTTAGAGATCTATTGTTTTATCAGAATCCAAAAGAATATTTAATTACATGGGTTACATGTGAGGTACATGTAGGGATTGATGGAAAACATATCAATTTCTGACCTCTTGATGAACAAAAATGAAGAAAAAATGCAATATCCTTTGATTTCGTGAGGCATAGAGGTGAGAACTAAGGTGGCGAGGTTGGATCTAGAACGTCGGAGTAGATCTAAAAATTTTGTGAAAAATATTTATACAATCCATGTAGCCTGATGAAAAAATGAAATGTAGCCCCTTCAACAACAATGTAAGGGTGTTTGATTAATTATAAGTCACACACACCATGTGGGGCCCCGAAATGTCATGTGACACATGTGTTGGAAGCCCGGTTTATACTCTGGAAGTACATGGACATGTGAATGGCCAAGAACATGCTATGTAATGAAGTACATAGACACGAGCGGGATACACAGACACAACGAAGGAGCACGGTAGGACCCTGGGTGGATGAGTTAGACTGTATAGTCCACCTATACACCATGTATGGCTACATGGATTGGAATCTATGTACTGCGAAGGATATGGATAGACAATTTCGTGGGACTATATCTTGTGTGGGACCCCTTATAGATTTGGTACCCCTTCATACCTTTTTGGAAACTTAATCCTCTTGTATCTCCTTTAATTGGACTCTGGTTTTGGCCGGCAAGTAGCCTATCTTATTATTTTTTTCAATAAGAATGTGACGGTGGCCTCTGTATTGGCCTTTGAGATACAATGGGAGCTAATCTTATTGGTACATTTCTTTAGATGAAGCATGGAGATTGTAGTGATAAGGTAGGATCTCCAGGGGATTTTGAGTGGCACCCACTTACTAGGATGGGAATTAGTCATCTACCTATCCCCTTAGTGGCACCCTCTAATGGATTCAGGGCATGGGTCCTCTACCAACTACTAGAGTGGAAACCTCTAGCCAATACTAGGTATGGTTTCACTACTGACTACTTGAGTGGAACCCTTCTACCATGAACGAGCGTGAGTCCTCTAGCTATATACTAGGTGGAACCATGTTATTGTACCAGGGAATGGGCCCTCTACCTAGATATTGTGCTCCTCGACTGTGATTCACTCTTTAACTTGGTTGGGTTGGGAGATAGAGATGTCTTTCTCTCTCATCTTCTCCTTCTCATTTTTAGGGTTTCATAATAGGTATGCATATACTCACCTGTGCAAGGTGTTTTCCCACACATGTCACGTCTTATGAAGATGATGGACATGTCATTGATGACTGCAGTATAACTTATTTATATATGGTGTGTTGGACTGAATAGGGTGGTCGGATCTTGGAGATCAAGACCTAGACACTTTCATCATTATAGATTCTTTTATTTTGGTTGGGTTGGGACACCTATCTGATCAGGTATGTGTTTTTCCCTTTAATTATCAGTTTCAATGACGTACTCATGTACCACTAGTGTTTTTTCATGCTTGTTTTATATTCTAGTTGATTCATATTTTCTTACTCTTCTATATTGAGATGGTCTGGTGTGTGTGTGTGTGTATAGGTTCATTAACAAAAGGCATGCCATACTAGTTATTCCTTTTATCACATGTTGTAAACCCCCGACCTATGGATGAGGGCTTTGGGTAGTTGTGGCTTGATCCATGTTGGGTCAGGTCATGACATGATGGGTGTTCCCAAATATCTGTCTAATGTATTGAGTAATGTTTGTCTCATAAGACCTCATGTATGGGTTTAGGGAGTAAACCTAATCCATTATGGGATCTGTTCAACATGTGATTTAGATTTGAATTTAATCCTTAAATCCTTCTTATGTCTTGTTAAATGTTGTGTCGACATTTTAATATTAATGTGATCAAATGATTACATGTTCTATATGTTAGGATTCCACATGTTTATTCTTGAGACATACCTTTTAGGTTATCATGTCATTTATTCAAAATCATGTGTTATGATTTATTCACATGTTTTTTCCAATACTAGGCTTTTTAGCTCATATCTTGTGTTTTTGTATTCCTGATATTTTCTTATGAAGATGTTGGAGATCAAGTAGAGTTTTGTACTCATTAAGGAAGATTAATAATGATATGTTTTATTTGAGTTCCGTGTTTTCTATTTTATGTACATAGTCATCCAAATACACTAGAAATTATGATCCTTGATTTCTATTTGACGGATAATTATGCCTAATATTATGTAATAAAATTGTTAAAGGCTAGGGTCTCTAAAGTTATATTGTTGATAGGGGGTTTCCCAGGTGGTACTGTGTAAGGAGGCCACTCCCTACCATTGGAATTGGCTCAAGTTCGAGTCCTTCAACACACAAATTATTCTAGGGAAGGATGGAATGCAGGTGCTAGGTTGTGACCAAGAAAGGCATGGTGTGGCACCCAATAATACCACATTACATGATATCCTTTTGTTTATGGGGTTTATCATGAAGGAAAAATCACCAATTAATACTACATATATGGCATGGTTCAATACATATTAGCCACCATTTGTGGTGAATTTAAAAGGGGAATTGTGTGAAGGGGGATGTTTTTATGGTAGTTGGGTTGCCACAATGATGGCATGACGAATCTCAATACTATGGTGGGGTTTTGGAAATGGACATTGGCTAGATTGGGAGACAATGGAAAGAGAAGCTCAGGGATGACTGTTGACACTCGGTTCCATATTATGAATAAAATCTGACAAAGGGAAGTTCCTTAGAAAATAGAGGAGAAATACATATGATGAAAATCATGATTTTCAAATACATGAATCCTGGATCACCCTAGCCATGATGAGGCTCCATCGACGCTCAAGGTACATGTGCACCACATTTCTGGTGTGCAAGGCACTTATGGTCCTAATAACTTTTTTCCCAATGTCAATTATTTTCCTATAAGTTGTCCCTTGGGGCCTTCATTTTTATAGATGAATTTATCTGAAGGCTAATTTTAACTATGGTCTCCCTAGTTCTTCACACAAGTCTTCTGAAACCATCAAGGTAGTTCTTTAACACCTAAGTGGATGAATTGAAGTGGGGTCGTAGGACATTAAATTCATTTTGTGTTTGAAATCCATAACACAAGCGTGCCTAAAGTGCCCAACCTTTCTAAATTAGAAACACTTGCATGATAGCTATTCCCTTAAAAGGAACATGAGAGCCCCACTTCCAAGAATACATGTGAATACTCTTGATGTCTTGATTCAAGTCTTTCCCATGTATTAACATCCAGGTTGTTTGCCACTTAAGTGAACATCAGGTCACCCAATCCAACTTGCGTGCCCATTATTGTGTGCCATATCCTACATGGGTACCCTTATTTGATTCACCTTATCCCTCCAATTTATACAAGATTTCATATATTCATCATCAAATCCATTCATGGAATGGATTATTCTTCATTGGATCCCTTATCTGAAAGGGATTATGTTTAAACCTCCACAAAAACCTCCTTGTTGGTGGAATTAGAGTACTAAAGAGGGGGTGGGGGTGAATTGAGTATCTATAACAAAATTCCATTAAAAAGTTCACTTACAAATATTCCCTAATAAAAATTAATATCATCCAGTTAATCAAGGTATTGAGTTTATAATAGTTTGACTATTCAAATAACTTCTTAGAATATTGGTTATTTCTCAGTATTATCAATGTGAGTTATTGGTACATATTTTTAAGCTAATATAATTGGGAAACAGTTATAACTTCTATCGAAGTATTACTATCAATGAAAAATCTAGTTTTTTAAAATTTAATGTAAAACTGAGAAAAAATAAATAATACGGCACTGGGGATAAAACAAGTTGTTTAGTCTCAATATGTGACTTAATCAGCTACACTTGGTCCTAAACTTCCACCATGGAGTCTATATAGATAAGATATTGATCCACACCCTGGATCTGGGAAAAACTACAGTACACATGATTGTTTAGGTCACATGACCTCTTCCTTTATTTTTTGTGGGTATAAACTACCAGGTTAGAGAAGGACCACTTCGACACTTATCAGTGAAAGTAAAAATATGTAAGAATACATTAGAGGAAAGATATATTGTATCATTCTATTTAATATAGGAGACAATGTTGTTTTTTAATACAGACCAAAAAACCGATCTAAAGATAAAAATGGTAGACAATATAGCAAAGATGATGAGTAAGAGTTGTAAGTCCATTGAGTGTTATTCAATGATGCTATAGGATATCAAGAATGAATCAAATTCAAGTATCAAGTCATCTTGTAAAAAAATAGATTATCAAAAGTCTGGTGCTCTGGTTTACAATTGAATGATGCGATCTATGTAGCTTAATTTCTTCAAGTTGGTATTGCGATGACATTTGAGACTCTGATCTATGGAAACTCTACCTTCAAAAATCGAGAGTGCTTCATGTGTTTTTTAGAGGTATGATACATGCAAGAGTTCAATTTTTCGAAAATTCTTGCACGTATCTCTGTATTTTTTCAGCATCCAGGCATGTCATCTTATTAATTGAGGGTTCACATTATTGAACTGACAAGATGCATGTATTCAACAGCACGTACCTCATACTATCAGGGGACATGTCTAAAATGAATCATTAATTCTATTAGTACCATTTAATAACTTGAATATGACAAATAGAAATGAATTTTAAAACGACAAAAGAAGATTAAATAATTGTGTCACAGTTTTTCTTGAAATGGCATTACATGGAAATGGTGTTAGAGGGAAACAATGTCTTCTTGTTTTCCTTTGAGCGATGAGACAGTCATGGTTCCACAACTATGTTGAAATCTAGAACCAGTAGCACAGTTGCGGTGTTAGGATCATTGTGTCATTGGTTGTAGAGTATTGTCCTTTGATAAAAAATTGAATGGTTCTTGAGTCATAGTGTTATAATTATGGTGTTTGGGTCACAGTGTCAGCATTTTGGGGTCTGGTTCACGGTATCAGTGTTAGGGTGTCTGGTCATGGTAACTGGTCATTGTATCAGGGTTACAGTGTTTGGTCACGATATCATATAATAGTGTATGATACATTGCGAAAATCGAGAAAAGGTGTCAAACTTAAGGTTTCTCAGACTTATTCAAATATCTTTAAACAGTCTTAAGCAGTAATATTCACAGAATGGTTTAAACTCAATTAGTGGTATAATAATGCATATTATAATAAGATTATGTAAAACTCGTGAGATTCTGAATTTGAACCAGTAAGCGTGGTATCATAAGAATACCAACAAACGTAAAACATGATTTAAACAATATTAGCATATTTCACATGAGTTTCATGATATTCAAGATTTGTGAGAATTAAAACATGATCAAACAGGAGGAGACCAAAATTTTCCCCCCTTTTGATGATCACAAATCATGGCATGTGTGAACTATCTAAAAATAAATAAATTTTTTATTATTTACCCAACTTTTGGGATTATCAAAAAGAAAATAATAAGCCCAAAATAATTAGAGAATAATTGTAATGCTAAAGTCAAACAGTAAAAAGACACAATCCATTGAAAAATAAGAGTAAATCCTGTACAAACAGAAGAAAAAAGAAACAAAATAGATAAAATTACCATAAATTAGACATTCTTCAGTTATCTTTATAGGTAGTAGACTTCTATTGGCCCTAGAAAGAGTCTATAAGAGGATCCATGGGAGCAGAAGAGGAGGTGGTAGGTGTGAGGGATCCATTGGCAAGAGAATGAAGAGCCAAACCTTCAAAAATAGAAGGGAAAAGAGTGGGATTGGTCTGAGAATGAGGCATATATTATTCAATAATTACATGTCGGATCTAGTATATATTCTGAGAGATATACATGGTAGTAGGAGAAATAGCAGTGGATAGGGAAGGTGTGGAACTAGGATTCAAGAGAGGAGTTGTAGGAGCCACAATGGAAGTACATTGCACATGGAGATAGGGCTTCAGCAGATTAATGAAATTATTGATGAACTCACTGCCATATTTCATTTCTTTTTCAATGTAATCTTCATTCTCAAGAACAATTTCCAAGGATGTGGTTAACTCTTTCATTTTATACACTTGATTCATAAACGCTGGAGTCACATGTGTCATTTTCATATTTTCCACAAGGTAGTTGAAATTACTTGTCAATTCATGTTTTTATAAACCCGTTTCAAGTAGAAATCCACATTATTTGTAATCACATTATAATCAGTAGAATATTCCTTAGAATACAGGTTAACCATGCCATGAACATGCTCACTGGTTTGACCAATTTTAGGGAGGATTTCCTGAACAGAAAGACATTTCAAAGATGTAAGCTCTTCTTGAATAACCTTTCTCAGAACTGCACATTCTGACAACTGAGTTGATTGAGTAGGCTTATCCATAGAGGAAATATCTAAGATGGTTTTAGATGGTTTAGGAAGTCTCTTGAATACGGTTTCAACAGTATCTGTGAAAATACTATTAAAGTCATTAATTGAGGATGCTAATTTTTTAACTTCTTCAGACAGCTTGTCATTTTTTGCAACTATTTTCTCAAAAATAGTTATCATACTAGGCCAAATAAACGCTGAAACGATTCTATCTATCTTGTCAGCATCTTATATGCTAAATCAATCAACAAGGGGTTCATCAGTTTCAAACTATTTATTCAGTTCCTCAACCAGAGACCATAATGATTTTACTTCTTCTCTTAGTTGCTAGTTTTCGATTCATTCTTCCTTAATTTCATGCAACATATGAGGTTTAGAATTCCATATTTGTTTCTATAAAATCATACTAGAATCACGTTCACTTAGATGAGTTACATGAAGAGTTTGAGCTTTCAAAAGCTTCTCAAATCTAGCCAACATATTTTTTCCAAACACCATTAAATCCTTTGGGATTATAGTGCATGGTGCTTCTTGAGCACTCTCGGGTTCAAGGACCTCAATATCTTTATTCTCCTTAGATGGTATTACAAATAGTAGAGAAACAAAATTCAATTGAAATTTTTTTGTAAGATCAATTCTTCTCATTGAATCCACTTCAGAATCTAAGACATCAAAATAGTTGGTGAATTTATACACATTGTCCATAGGGAATGTCTCAACAGAGCTTTGTTCTTGAGTATCTTCTAGAATGGGTATTTTCTCCCACTCACAATTTTTTCATCAACTCTAAGAGTAAGAGTCCTATTCCCTTACTCTATTTCCAAACATGCATAAATTTCAGGCTCATGCATCTCTTTTCCAGCTTGCCTAAAGGCTTGGTCCATTCCTTTTTTTGCTGATATGATTAATTATGGCTCATCTTGTTCACTAGACCATTCTAAAATTGTTGATCCTTTCTCAACAATTGGTTATTCTAGGTAATCCATTAGAACATCTTGCACCTCCTGGCAAGTATCTAGTCCTTCTTTATCAACAAATCCTTCATGAAATATTTATTCACCCACTGGTTGTTCATCAACTTGTGGTTCAGTTAATCGATTGTCCTCTTCTTCTAAGATAGTTCAATCTACATGATCAAATTTTGTATTCTCTACTTATTGACTTGATTATTCTACCATATCATTATGTTCTAATCCTAGGTCTTTCATGTCTTTTTATCTAGTGGGATTTTCAATGGGATTGAATTTATCATACAACCTTTCATTGTCCTCCACCAAATAATTTTTCCAAGGAATCCGGCTTATCTTCATCCTTATAATTGTATCATTTTAAATACAGAAATAATATCCTTTAATGAATTCTACATTCTAGACAACTACTACTTTAGTAGAAATCATTGTAGACATCCATCTTGAATTGAATAATGGTGTAAATTTTGATGTAGAATTGATCAATTCACACATGAAACGTACAATATACATACACCGATTAATCTTGAAAACATTATTCATATGATGTATCGAGAATACATCTTGATTCTAATGAGTATAAAAATTCCCTTTTCCTGGACTAATACGATTATGAATAATCTTAAACAGCAACCTTTTCTCACTATACAACTCACCAGCAATTTCTCTTCATTTCTTCCTATTTTCATTTAGGCTTCCCAAAGATTCTTCTAAGGTGAAGAAATCACTATTTTTAGGAGGTTATAACTGATGATCCTCACATATTATTTATTGAGGTAACCCTAGGAATCCATCACATAAACTAAAGGAAAAAAGTGAACCTTTGACCATTATTCCCACTTCTTACAAGAAAATCATTTTTAGTATAGAAGGAAAACATGACATACTGTTAAAACCAAGAAACAAGTTTTGGATAAATGGGTTTTTTATTAGTAAACTAGACCAACCAACCTTGTTCAGTCATAAAATTCAAGATTAGCTACATACATGACAGAAGACACTTTGAATATAATTCCATTTTAGTTATGACTACACTATTTAGAAGACAAGGGTTCAATGGTCCTTCTATTGTTATTCACGATACCTTTCTTGACTTTTTGTGAGACCTTCACTTATCAGTAGTTGAAAAAGATGGTCACTTTATTCTGGGTATAAAATGATAGGTTCAATCAAGAGATGTATTTAAATGGGATAAAGTGATTTGGAAGGTAAGGGCTTAGGTTTCTAGAAGGAAATCATGAGTGTAGAGATAAGTGAAAATATCGGGTTTTTATATTTTAGTAAGTCCAAACTTCATAATAAATATTCACGATAAAGTGAAATATTTATTTCATTGATATGGGAAATATATATATATATATATATATGTCTTTACTATGAGACCAGAAAAGGTCATTATAGTGTCATAATTATGGTGTGACAACAAACACTTCCACCAAAAAATTGAGATAGTAAGTGAAAAATAGTAACCAATTGATAGTAACTATTAGACCATGAACCTAAGACAGCAAGTTCAAACTAGTAATCTTGTGAAACCATGAATGTGGGAAATTAAATCCAAGACATTCACATGTGAAACTATAAATCATGAAACCTTATGCTGTGAAACAGAAAGTACATACTATAAGCCTCTAATTTAAGACCTATCATCCCTAATTAATGTATGATGTTATCTATCCTTTCATAATTTAATGGTTCGGTGAATATATCAGCAAGATGATATTCAGTTCCAAGGAAGTACAAAGTTATATCACATTTTTGATAATGGCCTCTCAAAAAGTGATGTCTTACATCAATATATTCGGTCCTAGAGTATGAAACACGACTATTTGTAATGTTAATAACACTTGTATTGTAAACATTTATGGGTACTTGTCTTAATTGAAATCCATAGTCTAGTAATGTGTGTTTCATCCAAAATATTTGTGCACTAAAACTACCATAAGCTAAGTATTCAGCTTCAGTAGTAGACAATTCAATAGTGTTTTGTTTCTTCCTACACCATGACACTAGAGTCTTGCATAAATTGTGACATGGTCTAGAGGTTCTTTTTCTATCTAACTTCAAACAACCAAAATATTCAATAGAATATCTAACTAACACCAATGATTGTCCTCTATGATATAACAATCCAATATTGGGTGTATGTTTGTGGTATTTGAAAATTAATTTAACAACATTTAAATGAAGATTCATTAAGTTTTGTTTAAAATAAAGCACAAATATATACACTAAACATAATATCTGGTCGGTAAGCAATTACGTAGAGTATGCTTCAAATCATTTCCATATAAGTTGTTAAATCAACATATTTTCCATCTTCATCAAGATCAAACATACTGGTAGTACTCATTGGAGTATCACTAATTTTAGTGATATCCAAGACAAAACTTTTTAGAATATCATTAGTATATTTTATTTTATTTATATTAATACCATCTTTATTATAAAATATTTGAAGTCCGAGGAAGAATTTTATTTCACCCTTTAAACTCATTTCAAATTCGTTTCACATCATTTTAGAAAACTCAACACATAAATATATTTTTTGAAGATACAAAAATAAGATCATCTAAATAAATTTTGACTACTAAAACATCATTGGAAATTCATTTTATAAATAGATATGGATCATATATACCTTTTTTAATACCTTTGGAAATAATAAAACTATGTAATCTATCATACCAAGATCTTAGAGCTTGTTTTAAACAATAAAAATGTTTTTATAATTTAAAAACACAATTTGGAAAGTGGGAAATTTGGAAACTAGGGGGTTTTTATACAAAAACATCCTCAGCTATATACCCATTTAATAATTCACTATTGACATCCATTTGATATAGTTTTAAATTCAGATGTGTTGTATATGCAAGAAAGATTATAATGGAATCAAGTATAGCTATCTGTATAAATGTCTCCTCATACTAAATTCCATCTTCTTGACTATAGCCTTGTGAAACCAATATTGCTTTGTTACTAACTATGTTACAAGCTTCATCTATATTATTTCTATACTCCCACTTAATGTCTATGGTAATGATGTCTTTGATTCTATCAAAAAGATCCAAAACATTGTTCCTTTCAAATTGATTAATTTATTCTTACATAGCCATCACCCAAAATTTATCATTTATTGCATCATTGATGTTTTTTTGGTTCAATTTGTCACATGAAAACATGATGTTCATCTTGATTTTATAGAGAAGATCTATTTTTTTGAACCATTATCTAAATCTCCTACCATAGCATCTAACATACGGTTCTTAAGAGTTATAGATGGTCTAGTAAATGTATGGAATGTTATTTCAGGTTCATTACATTGTTCTCGTTTATTGTGGCTAGATTCAAGAGAATTTCAAGATCTAGAAGTATTTACAAATTCCATTATAGGATGGTTAGATGATTTATCATTGATTTACATATTTGACATATCATCCTCAAGATTCTCTAGAGATATCACAGGCTCATGTGGATCTATCTAATCAAACTTGACATGGATAGATTCATCCACATGTTTATTTATTTTTTTAAAAACTCTAAAGGCTTTTCTAGAGATTTAAAATCCTTGGGGGATTCCTCCATCACATGTTAATGAACATTTTTCATGATTTTCCTCGGTATTTAGGATGTCAACTTTCCAACCAAATACTTTGAAGTAGTTCACTTTGGGATTTAGATTATTCCACAGCTCATATAGAGTTATTTTAAGAATAGTTCTATTGAACACTCAATTAATAATATAGAATTTTGTATTTATACCTTTAGCCCATACATAAAAAGGTCATTCATATTCACTAAGCATGGTTCTAGAAATTTCATGCATGGTCCTATTTCTTCATTCTATAACACAATTTTGTTGAGGTTTTCTAGGGGTAGAGAAATTATGATTATATCTATTTTGTGAGAAAAAGGATTTAAACACTTGAGTTTTTTACTCACATCCATGATCACTTCTTATATGTTTTATTTTAAGTCCACAATGGTTTTCTACATTTTTATCATACTTGGTGAAGTGAAAGAAGTATTCACTTTTGTGACCCAAGAAGAAGGTCCAAGTATTCCTAGAAAATTAATCTTGATGAAAATATACATAGAGCTTCCCATTTTAACTATAATTTCTAGATGGTCCAAACAAATCCATGTGAAAATTTTTGAGAGGTTTGGAAGTTGAAATTTATTTATTTGGATTGAAATAAATTATTGTGTTAAATTCCCTTTTATCAAGGATTACACACTTTATCATTTGGAAAATCTAGTCTGGGTTGATCATTGACTAAAAATTTTCTATTTGGATTTCTATGGTAGTGAATATTGCAGTGTCTTAGTATGCTAAGCTAGAGCCCAGAATCTTTGTTAAATACACACAAAAAACTAGCATACCAGTCATGTAGTTGGGGGAAATTTTTTTTCCCTAGAATTTGTACCATGTTATCTTTACCATTATTAAACCATTCAAGGTCCTTTTTCAATGGCTCATTAGATTGTTTTAATTCATTTTTTCATTGTGTAATTGAACATTTTTTCCTCTTTTTACAACAAGCTCAGATTTAACAGTTCAGGTAGGAGCATAATATATCTTTAAAGAGAATTATATATCATTTAGTTTATTACAAGTCTCTTCAATAATATTTCAATACTAAATAACTTCTTCATTAGAAATATTTTCATAATCACTCTCACCTCTAGAATAATAGGAATTTTGTATACAAGTTTCCAGGGTTACCCCAGATGTGGTTACCATGAAACAGATATTGGATTTATTTTCCCATTCATCACATGAATACTCTATGTCAATTGAAATGTCCTCATAAACACCCCAAGTTTCATTCATTTTTTATACATTCTATTTTTTCCTCATATTTCCTTTTATACTTGATCTTGGGAAAGTTATCATTTACATGTCCCTTTCACTTACATTCATAACATAATATCTCATCAGACTTGTCATTTATTATCAAATCCTTCTTCCAACTTCCTTTTTGATCATATCATCCTTTGAGGTTAGGTTCTCTGAATAATTCATTCCTTTTTTAAAATTTCAAAATCCTTCTAGCTAATTGAGCCATATGATCAATAATTTGAGGTGAAGATTTTTCAATAATAGAACTTTCTACAGAGACTTGCAGTTTCTTCTTTTTCATTTTTTATAGGTACTGGTCTTAAATGCCACGTATTTTATTTTGGGTTCATCATCCTTTTCTTTGATGACTTTCATCTCTTGTTCATACATCATTTGTTTCTCAATGGGTTCTTTGCCAGTTAATTTTTTCATTTCACCTGAATCTATAATAGATATAAAATTTCATCTCCATTTATTAGGTAGGTATATGAGAATACACATGATTTGATCTTTGGTAGTGATATGACTTCCAAGAGTGATCATTGTGTTGACAATTATATTTATCCAGAGATACATATCATAAATAGGATCATCAAGATTCATTTTAAATTTATCATACATAATATTTGAATTATGATGTTCCATTTCCTAAACACTATAAGTTACTTCATGTGAAACATACTAAGTATTCCTAATTTCATGGGTTGTTTTACTTACAAAAATTCTATTAAAATCCTCATCTTCTAAAGAGAAATATAAATCATTCATTTATTTACAAGTATTGTTGTATGTAGTCTTAGTTGGGTCATCCCAAATAGTTTTACCAGTAGTATGAATTTTATACTCATCTATAATTGAATACCATATTTAAAAACCCAAATTTTCTAATGCATATTCATGTTAATATTCCATTGGAATTAATTACTTCCATTGTAAAATGGATGTCTCTTGGTAGAATCACCATCTAGTATATTATCCATAGTAATGAAATACTTATAAAGAGCTATAAATTTAAAACTAATATAAATTTATAGATCATTAAACTGAAACTAAAATCATAGTTGAAAAAATTGTAATTCCAGAGCCTTAAAAATAATAACTCCACTAATAAAAAATGTTGGTCAAAGTATAGTACTCAAGTGGCGGTGAATTTAGTATCTATAAAAAATTTATGTTAAAAATTTCACTTAACAATATTCGACAATAAATATTAATACATGCCAATTAATCAAGGTAATAAAGTTATTATAGTTTGATTGATCAAGTAACATATCTGATGATTGATTAATTATTAGTAATATCCATGTGAGTTATTGATAAAACTTCTGAAGCTACTATAATGGGGAAAATAGTTATAACTTCTATCTATGACTAATTATCAATGTAAAATCTAGTTTTCTAAAATATAATGTTAAAAATTAAAAAACTAAATAAAAAAATAATGGATAAAAAAAGTGGTTAGCTTTAAAGCCAAGAATTAATCCACTCCACTTGGTAATAGCCTTACACCGTGTAGTCTATATATATAATCGAATAATCCACACCGTGGATCGGGGTAAAACAATAGTACACTGGATTGCCTAGGTCACACAACCTCTTCCACTATTCTTCAGGGGTATAAACTACCAGGTCACACAATGACCTCTTAAACACTTATCTGTGGGAATAAACAGATGTAAGAATATATGAGAAGAAGAATATCTTGTATCTTCCGTTTAATACAGGAGATATTTTCTATTTTTAATATAGAACCACACACTGGTCAAAATCTAAAAACTATACACAATAGTGAAATGATTATTAGAAATATTTATAAGTTCTTTGAGTGTTATTCATTGCATCGAAAGACTAGTAGGATTAAGCATATGCAAGTATCTAGTCCTCTTGTGAAAAATATAGTATCACAAGTCTAGTGCACTGGTTTAAAATTGTAAGATGTGACCTATGTAGATCGAGTTATTCTAGTTGGTAATGGGATGATATTTTAGGTATTGATCTATTGTAGTTCAGTCTTGAGGGATTGAGAGTGCTTCGGGTGGTCTTCAGTGGTATGTTTCATTCTTGTGTTCGCTTTTTGAAAATGCTCGCACGTCTCTCTGTATTTTTCAGTAGCCAGGTTCATCTTATTTTCAATTTAGGGTGCACATTTTGGAATCGACATCATACATGTATTCTACACCTCATACCTCATATTTTCAGGTGACATGTCTACAAGGAAAAATTAATGTTGTTAATGCCATTTAATAACATGAATATGACCGTTAGGAATTAAATCTAAAATGAAAAATGATTATTAAAGAACAATTTAACAGTTTTTCTTGAAATAATGTCACTTGGAAACTGTGTTGTTGGGAGATGGTGTCTTCTCTTTTACCATTGAGTATTGACATAGTCACAGTGCCATAGATATGTTGGCATCTTGAACGGGTAGTATAGATGTGGTGTTTGGTTCACGATGTATCTGGAAGCGGTGTCCAGTACATTGTTAAAACATTGAACGGTGCTTGATTCCCAATGTTATGATTCATGGAGTGTTTGTGGGTTTGTATATCTACAGTCACAAGGACCATTCTCTCAGTAACAGTTTTGAGGAGTTATTGGTTTGGAGGATTAGGGTTTTGTGCATGAACTCCACTTTTTATCTCTAAAACCTGGAACCTTAGGTATCTGGTAGTAAAGGTATAGTTCACCCATAATTTTCCTTTTAATGAACAAGAAGTCTCCCTCCCCTACCAGGAGAAATTTTTAGGCAACCATCTTAGTGTAATCCCCTATAAATTCATGTATAAGTTTACAGTATTTCTCTTCTCTACTTCCTTCACCTTCACTCCTTCCTTACATTGGACCCTTGTCTAATGTATATTGGAGAGAGGGAAGGTTCATCACCTCCGGATATTCCACCATTACCATTGTAGGCCCATCCACTTCTAGCAGCGGAGGAGGAAAAGTGTGTAATCGCCTTTGTTGAATCATTTGACATCCAATTGTTTCTCACACTGAATATGACTCACAGGGTCTGAGAGATTTGTGATGATCAGAAAATTTAAACAAACACTCTGATATGAGATATAATGAACTATTAGAAATTTGAATCCTATCAAAATGGGATACGTATGAATCATTTCTATGACCTAAGATCTATATCATTTCATCCATTAAAAGGAATCATTTTGATTAATTTTTCCCAAACACATTCTTCTTGAAGGACTAAACCCTTTTACGAGACTCATAAAACTATGTGGGCTTTGATTCACATCCAAATGGGACACGTAGGAAGCCTCCCTGACCTTCAAAACCAACACATCAAATCATCCATGTTCAATATGAGCTATATTCCCAAAAATGTCTAATACAACTTGGAAGCTCATATATTTTCCTTGTTCCTTGGGATATTTAGGTATAAGTCCCATACCAATGTTTGACTAATCTCCTTCCACTTAGGTGTCCTTACCACATGACATTTAAATGTATGTCTACATGCTTATCACATGACCTTAAATGTTTTATGTTCCCAATTTTGTAGTACCAAACTATGAGGTTTTTGACTCCATTCACTAGGATACGTAGGTAGCCCATTTATGGGTATGATCCCAAAATAAAAAATTATTTCTTCACCCTAGATGATAATAAATTCTAGAGTGCCCCAATGAGTGGCTTAAAAACTGTATTATCATAATAATGGCTAAAAATATCTCAATAGTATGTGGGAGGATACCATTGATGGAGTACCTCGAATACATACGGATGATTATAAGTATCACACATGATAATATTTGATTGAAAATTTCAAGCGAAATCTATGTTATACATGGAATGTTAATAACGACTTACAAGAAATATCATCAATCTACAAGCGAGTCTTGGACTTTGCAATGATACCCCCAAAGGTTGTGATGAGTCTAACCTCCCATCCTCTCAACCAATGTATGTTCATATGTATCGTAGGTCCAATCCTAATGAACACTAGCCCATGGAAATCAGGTCCCATTTGATAAAGAACTACTTTATGTTTCGAGTTTCATAAATAAATCCAATGGAAACCACTCAGAATTAGTGATTCCTAACTAGAACACATGTTCTGATTGAGATGAAAAACAAAAATGGTTAACCCAACATGATTCCTCAACTGAGTTAATTGTGTTACATATTTTTGAGGCCACTATAAATTTATAATGGGAGGAATGAAAAAGGAATCAATCGAGAATTATTTCATCTAAACGATGTTTCTTTAATGGAGTTCATTTTTTCTTCATGTTTTCTCAGAACTCACATCACTCAAAATGGATTCCTTCATGTTTTCACCAGTGAATTCCTCGAACACTACTCATGTTGGATCCTCATCTGCTGGAAGGATGTCATCACCAACTCAGTGTCTTCAACACTGGGTCTCAGATATATTAGTATCGGAATACCATCAACATGGTACTATCCCAACCCTGGAGGCTACATGACAGGCCCTCCAAGTTAACAAGAATCTTCAATCATCCGGTCAGCAAAGATTTTTGGTCAATACATAGATGGTGATAACCACCATCATTAACCATTTCAGGTCCTTATCCACGGAATCCAACAACAGGTCCCTCCCATACTATTTGGACGTGGATCAAGATTTCATTTAAGGACTGAACAAAAAGAGGGATGGGTCATTCTTGAGGGATCCCACTAACAATTTCCACGAGCATAATCGTGCAGTAGTGAACCCCTAACATGATGGCGGTGTTGCCTTCTGCTGTTCAACCCAGGTCCCTCAGTCCCTGGAATGCACGATGAACTGTCAGGGACAATGATCCGAAAATAGTGGGTAGATTCTTAATTCTTCCCCCTCTGGTGAAGTCCATCAACCTGACATGGTGGTAAACTACGAATTGGCACATACCCACATTTGTCCCAATCCTACTAACTAGTAGGATCGTCTGGAAGTGACCAACAAATCCCTATATTTAAATCCAGTAGAGTACTATGAGAAAGTGAAAACATTTTTTTACAAACTATCATCTAGTTAGTATGTCCATTAGACTATTTTCAAGGAATCCCACCTATCAAATATGGTGGAAACTGGTAGGAAAGAACATCCACCAGCCTAAACTCACCAATTCTGCCAACAGTCTCGTCTATTAGAATTGAAAGAAGTCCTTTGACCATGCTTGGAAGAAAACAACCTGTAGGCACACACACCTTCCAACATCCATTAAGCCTACCAAAAATATCATTTTGCAGCTCCTAGATAATTTAGTCAGAATGCTCTGATGACAAACCTAGGGTAGATTCGACTCTCTTCCACATTATATGAGTACTTTCAGTATCCACTAATAGGAAAAGGAGGATAGTCATAGGAATATAAACCTACTCCAGACACATAATGAAAGTATATTCACATTCTCACTAATGAAGACACCAAACACATTTTTTCAATGGTGAAATGTCAAACACAGATTCCTGCCAATTTTTTGGATGCCTGCAATCATATCTAACATGAAAATTATTAGTTTTAGAGGAACATTCACATAATTCTATTCTCACACCTAGGATGACTCATCAGTATGCCATCCCAGAGCAGATAAACAACATTGTTCATGTCCGGAGGGTTTTTGGGCATTCTCCAACATATCATACGGACAACCGGATTAGGAACATACACCCATACCAATTGGAGATAATCGGCCTATTCTAATAACCACTCCAAGGAAAGCACATACACCAACCCATTATAACTACTTCATCTAGAAAGTAGCCTCAAATATGTGTAAAAGATCATCTATGAAGAATTATCCCAAAATAAAGTTGGAAAATAAAAATTCAATCTATGATCTAGATCCTCTTAATGTTAGAGTTCTTGAAGCCCTTGTAAATTTAAATGTCTAATCTCATGATCCTACCCTCCCATTATAAAATTGAGGGAGTAGTAGAATTTATTTTGAAGTTCCTCATATGACACATCATCATGAAGAATTCCTTCATGAAAATTTAGACAATCTAGTGAATCTATCTCTAGATGAGAGCCAAGATAAATCTCTATTTCAGAAGAAGACTAGGGAGTAAAGAAGATCTATCCATTACTGTGATCCATCATTGTGGTCCTTCCTATGCTGGAATTTGTTGTAAACATTCTCTCCATAGTAGTGTTTCACATTGTCAAGTTAATTCTCTCGTTGCCAATGTAGTAATGAGAAATCCCTCATATCTCGAGTCACCTTCAAATATAAGGTCAGTGATTTTTTGATTTCTTATTACTAATAGGTGAAATAATTTCTCATCTGAAAGACATATCAAGTCAAAACCTCCAACTTAATATGGAAAGGGACTTCCTTTCCCTCAAACAAAATGATGATTGAATCTATTGGAGTGTATGAGGAAAAATTCACAAGGCTTTCACGATATGCCTCTATCTTTTTTGCTACCCCTAAATTCATGGTTGAATACTTCTTTAGTGGGAAAAAACCTTGCATAGGGAATGCCCGAGTGATCTATGACTTTGATAGCTATGAGGAAATTGTCTGATGTGCCCTCAGAGTCGAAATTGTGATTAGTGAATCTCATAGGGTACATGGGGATAAGAAGCATAAGGTGGAATTTATTTCTGGTGGTAAGATGGATAAATCCAACGGTGATAAGAAGATCTAGCACCCCACTTTCCATAGGTGTGGAAAGAAGAAACCTAGAAATTGCATGATGGGGATGAGGAAATGCAATAGTTGTGGAAAACAAGGACACCTAGCAGTTAACTACCGTCAAGAAAAACATGCGGCTTTGATAGAGGAGAGGAATGCTTTGTTCATTTCTTTAACTACAAAGAACCAGGTAACCTTGGAAATCAATGACCTACACAATGGGTTTTCAGAGTCAACCAACGGTCTCTAAGTTAGAAAAGGTGAGATTTTTCAATCACTACCGACAAAGTGAACCCCCAAAATGAAGTGGTGACAAGCACGCAAGTAATTCACTCATGAATAGAAAATATACATTTTGATTCTGGTTCTACACATTCTTTTATATCCAATATTTTAAGTTGAACAATCCAAACATCACTAAAAAACAAGTATGTAAAGATATCAGTGAGTACAAAAAATGGTGTAATCATTTCATCCCATGAATATAACTCCCCCATATCATAATTTGTGGATTTAACTGCCTGGTGAACGTCATCATACTCCCTCTATTGGAACTTGATGCAATTCTCAACATGGATTAGCATTCCTTATATAGATCCAACATAAATTAATGTGAGATGAAAATAACACTCCATATGGTGAATCAACCCCTGATTTAATACAAGTGCAAGGAGGAAGATTAATATTATTTACAACCATCATATCAAGCGAGGATATTACTGCCCTATGATCATTCATATTTGGATTATTTGATTGAGTCCAAGGAAGCAACCATCTCTTAATATATGGATATTGTGAGGGAATTCCTTGAAGTGTTTCCCATGTAATTTCCTTGTCTTCCTCCTAGAAGAGATGTTGAATTATCAATCGATATTATACCTGGGGAATTTCCAGTATCCAAGACACCATATAGATTAGATGTTGTGGAGCTTGAGGAACTGAAGAAACAACTACATGATACTCTTGATAAAGGGTTTATACACCCAAGTTCTTCACCATGGGTTTCTTCAGTCCTCTTCATCAAGAAGATGGATAGGTCAATTAGCTTTTTCATTGATTATTGTGAGATTAAAAAATTTATGATAAAGAACATTTCTCCTCAACCAAGAACTAAAGGCTTGTTTGAACAGTCACATAGAGCACAATATACTTCCATGGTGGATTTGAGGTCCAAAATTTATCAATTGCTGGTGAAGGAGGATATACCCATGACTGCTTTTCCTACAAGATACATACACTATGAATTCATAGTATTGCATTTCGGACTCAATAATTCTCCATAGATATTCATGGACACGATAAATATAGTCCTTAGATATTACCTCAAAAAATTTGTTTTAGTATTTATAGAAGATATTCAAATATTATCCAAAAACAAGGAGGATAATTAGGAGAATCTAATAAGTTTTCTAGATATAGTGGGAAAGAAGAAGCTCTCTGAAAAGTAAAAATAGAATGAGTTATTGTTGAAGGAATTGTAATTAAAATGTGATATCATCACATGAAATGGGATATCTTTGAATCCCTCCAAGATAACTGCAATTGAGGGATGTCAAAGGCCAACAAAAGTAATGGATATCTGTAGTTTCATGGGGTTAGCTAGATATTATCACTGATTTGTGAGAAATTTGTCACGATTGTACAACTTTATTATGAAGATAGCTCTAAAAAGGTTAAAGTTCTCATAAAGTGATCAATGTGAAGAGAGATTCATGGAGTTTAAAAGGAGGCTTATCACTAAACTCGTTCTCACATTACCCACATGTGGAGAACATTTTGTGGTATTTAATTATTATTCAAAGTAGGGAATGGGTTGTGTCACAAACCAGGATGGGTCTCCATCCCACCCGGCACCTGGCCCGGTCTACGAAATGGCCTGAAGGGCGTTCCCGATCCCCACAGGCTGGCACAAGTTCCCGGGTATCAAGAATATAACTTGAGAACGATTTACCCAAATGAAAAAAAATAAAACAGACAACAAGCTGAATAAATTGAAACTAAAAACTGACAACCAAATAGACCCTTATATCAAGTATAGATTTAAAGTTTTCAACTTGAACTAATAACCAAAAGGAGACTACATCAAAGGAAACCAAAACTCCAACACAAACCTTTGCACGACATGAGGAGTCACCTCCCCAAGCCACCGCCACCAACCCACATGAGGATGCTACCGACAACCCGAACCACCAATGCTAAGCCCGATGCCTCAACCTAGAATGAAAAAGAAACAGGATCTACATACACCCAAATGTGTATGTAGGGTGTGTGCTAAAGGCCCAGTAAGATTCCATCGAGAAAAGGTTCCACGCACAATTATTAAATGACAAATACATTTGCAAGTTTAATTAAAGAAATGAAATAAAATCTTGAACAACATTAGAGAAAACAGACTTAGAGAAAATAGTTTCAAAAAGGAACAACTTAAATTAAACCACACGCACACACACACACACAAACTTTTAAAATAACAAAAGTGTCACACCAATGAGCGTAAAGTAACCAATGAGCACTAATATGGGAGGGGATGCATGGGTGTTAGTTAGCCTGGGTCCCTAGATCTTTGTGACTCGGTGAAACGTGACTTAGAAGGCCACGACCCGTAGAAAACGTGGCTTAGACAGCCATGACCCTCAGAAAACGTGGCTTAGAAGACCATGACCCTCAGAATAGCATATGTTTAGTTAGTGTTGAAATCGTCAGTCCTGCTAGTGAAACTGGCTCAAGTCAACTCTGGAATGCTAGCCCACTAGTCTAGTCTACCCTCCTAGCTACCCGGGCTTCCCAGTTTGTTCCCAAACAAAATTCATGTTCATGTCACATTTCATATCTATGAACCCAAATAAAACAAGACACCACACATTCCAAAAACCACTACTCTCACCCAGAAATACCATTTTAGAAAAATACGCACACTAAAAATATTTCAAAACTAAATTTACACTACTTACACGAATGATAAAAAAATACAGTGTGGTCAAAGAAGACACATTCAAAGTCAAACAAACCATTAAAAGAATTTTATTAAACAATTTCAACCTATGTCGCACGACTTTAAACACCGAAAACCATTACACCATGCAGTCCAAACAAATTTTCATCTTTAATAATTATTTAATAAAACAATCCAAATTTTCGTAAATAAATTTTTAAAGAGAAAAACCACTACTTTACACAACTAGCAGACCCAAAATCCCCTTATATGAAAATACGCACACAACATCACATCAGGAACACAAAATGCATTACGCACGCACTTAAAGAAGGTGCCTACAATGTTGAAGGGTCCATCACTACAGTTAAACAACCCACCCAAAAAAACTTTCCAGCCTTTCTTAATGTTCGCCACATGACTAAAACACCAAAAACCCCACTCAGGTACTCATTTAAGACCGAACGCATACCGACGCTACACTAAAATACCAATTACACCCTTTGCACTCCCAAAAAAAAGAGACCAACAATTAACCAGAGATAAGATTTCAGCATCAAGTATACGTATTATGAAGACACCCTACTAAACAATTCAAGGCATGTCAAACTTAAATGAAAATAAACTTCGCACCAAAACATCAATGAAAAACCAACTTCACACCACACGCATTAATTAAATAACACTCTAAACAAATTAACCTTGCAAATTAATTAATCAAATAATAATTGGACAAGGAACCACATACCTTAGTGTAGACCAACCACAATATTTCAGTGAGAAACTGCCACCGCACACAAATGTACCATGAGTGACACACTTAGAACCTAAAAACATAACATCAGACCACATACACCATTATTGGACCAAACACGAGTCCAAAACACAAATTGAAACTTAACCAAAATAAAATAACTAACAACTGGGGTATAGCGCACTTACGGCAAGGGGTCCGAGAAGTTGTCCGAGTGAGTTTGTGGGTGCCGGAAGGTGTCGCGCCGACTGGAGCCTCGCCAGAAGAAGGTGAAGCCAAGGTAGTTGCGACCGGAGGTGTGCCGCGCAGGTTGGAGGCTTTCCGGAAGGGGGCGCGACCAAAGGGGGGAGTTGTGTTGGGGCTGTCTGGTCTTCGGCCGAGCCAAGGAGGGGGTGAAGCCAAGGGAGATATGGTGCGAAGCAGTGGGTAGAGAGAAGGGCTCCGGTCCGGGTGCAGCTAGAGGGAAGGTGGATAGTGGCGTGATGGAATGAGTTTGGTGGGGGTTTGGTGCGGCGCAGCTGGGTTCCCAGGCAACCGAGGGGGGGTAGCGCGCTGGTGGCAGGAGAGAAAGGGGAGGGCAAGGCCGCCGGAGCTTTGGCCATAGGTTGGAAGTGCGTCGGAGGGAGGATGGCCAGACTGAGAGGGGGAGAAGGGGATTGGCACGCTGGGAGAGAAGCCAACGGGGGACATGCCAATTCATTGTCGGAGGAGGAGGGAGGAGCGGCAATCGTCCGGGAGAGAGGCAGGGCGGGCTTCTGGTCCGGTGAGAAAGGAGGGAGAAGGGAAAAAAATTTCGGTGCGCTAGGGTTGAGGGGAGGGGCCGATACACAAAACCCAGGGGGGAAACATACGGGATAGAGGGGAGAAAGAATAGACGGGGGAAGGAGAAAATAAAAAGAAAGAAAATAAATGAAGAGAGAAATATGAGGATAAAAATAAAAGTAAAAATAAAATAATAATCAAAGAAGATAAAATGAAATAAAGAATAAAGAATAAAATAAAAATAACGAACAAAGCAAAATAATAATTAATATAAACAAATTTTAATACCATGAAATAAACTAAAAATAATAAAACCCCATTAAAAAAAATTATCAAGTTAAAAACAATAACCTAAATAACAATAATAATAATAAATTAATTGAAACATTAACTTAAATAATAATAATACTAATAATAAATCTAAATAAAAAAATGATTGCAAAATAGTTGCATTAATTATTCACCTGGACATCGTGCACAAATGAGCGCATGGTCGCGGGCACAGTCGTGCGACCATGTAATAAAAATTTTAATCATAATACATTATCTTATTAAAGTTGGGCACTACACATGGTCACGCATACAATCACTCACCCCTATAAGATTCCAATTTCTTAAAAAAAGAACCGGTTCAAACTGCAACTCAAAATCAAGACTTAAAATAATTCAATTAAAAGGAAGTGTCAGTCGGCGTGTGACAGGTTCTGTGTTGATGTAGGAAAAAAAGTCCATTGCATATTCTTCAAGGAAATTTAAATTTCATTAGAAAAACTATTCAACACATGATTTGGAGTTGTATGCAATGATCATTACTTTAAAAAAAATTCAGCAATACCTATTTGTGAAGAAGAGTAAAATATATATGGGCCACAAAAGCCTCAGGTATATATTCACAACTAAATAGTTGAACATGCCTCAATGAATACAATAAGAGTTGATCAAAGTCTATGAATGCTCAATCCATTACCACATTGGGAAATAGAACAAGGTGGTAGATTCTCTAAGTGTAAAGGAGCCAAAAATTATATCATTAATGAGAATTGAAAAGGATCTAATCTTCATAGATTTTATGAAGATGGACATGGAAATTATAAAGAAGGGAACCTCAAAAATCTTTTCACAAATTATTGTTCAACCATATCTTTTGTAATGGTTAATAGATGCTCAAAAGGTAGATTTGGGAATTTAGAAGGTGGAAAATATCAAAAAAAAGAAAAACCTATAATTTCAATGTCAACATACTAGGAATTGTGTGATTTGGGTAAAGACTAAGTGTTCCATATAATCTAGAGTTAAAGAAGGATATTTTGGGTGAAGCACATAGTTTAAATTTATCTATTCACCAAGGAAACACAAAGATGTATCGAGATCTCAAAGAGCTATATTGGTGGGATAACATAAAGAAGTAGATCGCTAAGTATATATCAAAGTTGTCGGTATGTTTTCAAGTGCAGGATGAGAGGAAAATGTATTAGGGGATGACAAAACCATTACTGATACCATCCTAGAAATGGAGGACATCACCATGGACTTTGTCACCAAACATCCGAAGACGTCAAAAAAAAAACAAATGCTATATTGGTTATTATGGATCATCTTATAAAGAATGCACACATCATTACAATTTGGGAGGATATCTCACTAGATAAACTGAAACAGATATACATTAGAGATGTGGTAAATCTACATGGAGTAAAACTATTGATTGTATCCGATCGAGATCCAATATTCACCTCTATGTTTTAGAAGAGTCTTTAACATGCTTTGGATACTAAGCTGAAATTCTATACTGCTTATCATCCTCAAACTAATGGTCAATCTGAGCAGACTATCCAAACACTTGAAGAAATCTTGGGAGATCGCATAATGGACTTCAAATTAATATGGGATACACATATTCATCTTGTTGATTTCTCAGAAAATAACAGTTTCCACTCAAGCATCCAAATGGCTCATTATGAAACCCATTATGGGAAGAGTTGAAGAACACTGGACTGTTGGGATGATGTTTGGGAGAGAAAACTCCTAACTTCGGAAATGGTCAAAGAAATTGTGGAGAAGGTTATGACCATCCAGTATCACAATAAATATTCTTAGTGTTGACAATAGAATTTTACAGATAATCATCAATGAGTCCAAGAGTTTGATGTTGGAGACACTGTATTCCTCTGTATATCACCATGGAATAATGTTATGAGATTTGGGAAGAATGGAATGATTAGTCAAAAGTTCAAAGGCCCTTTTGAAATCCTTGATCACATTGCAAAAGGAGCCTATTGACAAGTACTCCCATAGAATAAATCTCAAGTACATGATTTATTCCATGTATCACTCCTGTGGAAGTACATACCTGTCCCATCACATGTAATCAATTTATAGGTGGTTCCACAGGATAATGAACTATCCTATGAAGAGAAGCTTGTGAAGAACATAGATCGTAGGGAATAAGACAACTCCCCTCATCAAGGTGTGTGTAGAAACCACAAGTTTGAAGAAGAAATGTGGGAATAGAATTAAGTGTTGAAGCATAGTTACCATTATCTATTTATTGTGGGAAAAAGTAATTTCGAGTGCGAAATTTTTTAAGGGGGTAAGATTGCAATGACCCAAAATTTTTCTAATGAAAATTACTCTTAATAAAATTAAATGTATTATTGTGGTTAAATAAACTATTAACTTCTTTGGTTTTATGAATTTGGATTTCTAAATACTAGTATGAATTGTTACCGTTGCTAATATATCAATTATATAGTGATCACATGATTAGTATAAATATCAGACTTTGACAAATTCAATTTACTCAAACAAATGAAGCGATTGCATCATCCAGTAGACATTACCCATACGAAGCCCATTTTTTAGAGCTTGGAAAGGATGTGGTGTCATTGGGAATCAATCTTTACCAAGCCCAATTTGAGCTTCAACACGTTAATCTCGAATGAAACCGCCTATGGGAGAAGTTGAAGTTGATAGAGATCACAACCTGAGAGATGTTATCTAAGCCACCCCAAGAGTCTTTCACCACCACACACCTTACCATTAGGTCATATACATGTGTTATTAGGGGTTAAATAACAAGACCCTAGCCCAATTATTATATGCATTATTTTTGTATATTTTTAATAATATATATTCATATTATTATTGTTACTTTTTAAATAGTTTTTAAAGTGAAAATGGAATTTTTAGTTAATATTCAATTAAGAAATCTATTTTGATGAATTATTGTTTTTTTAATTAAAAAATATTTTAATAAAATATTATTACTAAATTTATTTTAATTATATATAAATTATCATAAACTGTTTCTGAAAAATATTGTGGGTTTTATTATGTTTTGAAAGTCATTTTTATCAAAACCCGTGAATTTGCGATAAAAGTTAGTTTATATTTTAAAAGTGAAATTTAACATATTTAGAAAATTATTTAGATAAAATGTATATTATTTTTGGAATCCGGATGTCGAAATTATCTAATGGTGAATTTTTTATAATTTAATGAGACAACCGAATTTCTGGTTAAAAAATAAATACCGTTTAAATATATAATGTGTTCTATGACATCATAATGACCCAATAGTTTTTTAATAAAATAATTTAAATAATATGTTCGGCCAATATATGTTTTAGCATTAAAATAATGTTATTTTAGGTTTTTATGATATATTTTACAATGCTTTAGTGGACCATCCAAGACTTATAAAACATTTTATGTTTTTAAATGATTTCCTTGACAATGAGACTCACCTCCACATAAGCAGGCCTAATATTTTAAGAATTTAAGAAATTTTAATTATAAAATAATGTTTTACACTCCCCTTATGAATCAATCATGGTAAAAACCATGGTTTTGTTTGTGGTATCGTTTAGTTTAATGTGTGGTGTCCAAAACCAAAATAATGAAGAATTCTTTCAATTTTACTATATAAACCCACCGAAGCTCCCACATCATCTTCACTAAAATACATTGGATCTCAAACAAATCTTCCATAATCACTCTATAATTATCCATCGATGCCCCATGATCTCAATAAGCCTCCCTCAATCCCCTCCCAAGCCTTTGGTGTCACACTTCCATGTAAGGGGTTTCTTCTTTTCTCATTTTTCCAATTTTATTTGAGTTGTTATGATAATTTAATTTCAATTAAAAATTATGGGGTATGATTTAGGACATCCCAAATATTTCCCTCCTTGAATGTTAATGATGATAGACATCTTTATCTCTCATTAATGCCTCCCATGTACACCTGTTACCATGCCAATATTCCGTATGGGATTTTTTCCTCTCTCATTTTTTTCTATGTTTCATTATGTTGTTATACCCTTTTAATATCAATTAAAAAAGTTGGGTTATGATTTTTCACCACCCTAATACTAACAAACATATTTTTTAATTATGATATATATCTTTCTCTCTCATTAATTCCACCAATGTACACATGTTACAATGCCAACATTCTGTAAGGGATTTCTTCCTTTCACATTTTTGTCCAATTTTATTGAAGTTGTTATAGCCTTTTATTTTCAATTAAAAATGTTTGGTTAGGATTTCTATCCTCCCCCACACTTCCATATTTATGTATGATTGACGAGATACACATTTCTCTCTCACTAATTCCTCCAATGTACACCTATTATCATTTCGAAATTCCATATGGAATTTCTCTCTCATCATTTATATTCAACCAGTTCTTTTATATTATTAATTTAAAATTCAATTACCATTGTTGATAAATATGTCTATATGACCCCATTACTATCCCTTTTATGTAAATATGATGAGACACCCCTTTCTCTACCATTAACCATTTTTATGAATTCTTTTTTCATGCCGTTACCCTGCAAAAATTACACGCTGATTTTCCAAGCTAAGGTCATTATATGGCGAATACCATGTCAATTTCTATATCAAGGGTATTCAAATTTATACACATAAAATTATTGATTATATAGTTTCATGTATTACTTACATATTCCTTTATCATGGAATAAATGACGATGTTTAATGAATCCATGTTATTTGATCCATGTGGCACACTTATGTATAAAATGAAATGATTAAGAAGGGGGCACCCTAATAGTGCTCCAATGAATTATGTAAAGAGTAGTATCATGAATTGTCAAGCGAAATGAGGGTCTAATCAGGCTAATTCAAGTGTAATGAGTGTTTAATCATGCTATATGTGCAATGAGCATTGTGTCATGCTAATACAATATTAAGTGTCGTTTCAACCTTTCTATGTTATGATAATCATGCTATATCATGCGTTTACATTCATGTTTCTTTTATACCCTCTAGACATTATTATTTCATAACATGTATTGTATTCTTCATTTTATTCCTTTTTTACTCCATTACTAGGATTTTAAGCTCACCCATTTCTTATGCATGTCCTCATGTTATCCCATGTAATGCTATGTATGACAGAATGTAGTGGTCAGGTAAAGGATGTTTTCGATAAAGATGTTATGTTTCATGTTTTAAGATGTTATGTAATGTTCCAAATCCCCAAATACAGTAGTCCTCTCAATATTACATGTTGTATCAAGTTAATAGTTTATGTAATAAATCTTGATTATGTGTTTAATTAAAATCCAGATTGTTATATTTGGTGTGTAATTAAAGATATGCGCAAGAACATGCCTCAACTATCTCCCATAAGAGTCAGGCCCAAATTGAGAAATTTGTTGAGATACTATTGAATAAAGCATATGAGAACATTAAGTAGTCCTCCCTCTTAGAGGATATCATCCATAAGATTGTCCTAATTTCTGAAATATCATAACAGTCTTCCGAAATAGACGATTTAAGGGGTTTTTAGATAATAAACTCAGCCAATGTTCATACCAAAATTCACAAAATCAGAAGAGAATTTGTTCAAATCTCAACCATATTAGTTCAGGAGACACCCTATCCAATAGGGCTTGTGGATTGTTTAACTCAATCTTCGAATATAATATAAAAAATTTCAAAAGTATGAACAAGATGAATAAGAATTGCTCCAACCCGCGGGGTTGGGTGATTTTTCACATCTCCAATTTACTTATTAATGGAATATAGTTTTATCTTTATTAAGTTAGAATCCTCAATGTAAACATATCACTAAACTATCCATGGATTCTCTTCAGGTTACATTCCATCAAATTGTTCTCGGTAATTTAGCATATAATAGAACAATGTCTCATGGAAGACACAGAAAGTAGCGATCTAATAAAAATACTGATCAAATTCCACCAATGAATTATGTGTTAGTAAATATCAATAATACCGTTATGGAAGATCCTCCAGAAAATGAGTCTAGTTCAATGGAGTCATAAGATGACATTCTTATTCATAATACGGTACACACTGAAGAAAATTCAGGAGGTGTGCACACCCTAAATCAGAGGCATTCCCAAAATCTTGGTATTTCCTCAAGTAAAAAACCCCCACTACTTTAAAATTAATATAACAAGGGTAAAGGTAATTGTTAAATCATGCTTCACTTTTACATAGGATAAGGTCAATATCGTTCACATGATGAAGGATTTTCCCAGCAAGAATAAGAGATAAATGAGCTAAAATGACTCAATGCACAGTTACATCAAAGTAGAATTTATGTTATACATCCTCCCTAAGAAGATCATTAAGTTTCACATTAAGTAGGAAATCCTCATAAAAAAGGGTTAGTTGCAACTAAAAATCCAGATTATAGATTCCCTCCATTGGGTAAACAGCCAGGGAAGGATCAAACACATCCTTATAAGCATGTCCCCATGGGTTTTCCAATACAAATACTAACAACACCCCACTAGTGGTTTTTACAATTGTCGTGGAAATTCGACCTCCAACTATTGAACCTATACAGGTCCGATCTCATCCATATATTCCCCATGTTATTATGAATGCAATAGAGGCATTAACAACCCAGTTAGAAGCTATAGAAGAATGGTGAGCAGCAATACAACAAGAAAAAAAAATCTTACCCCGATTGGGTAGATCTAATCCCTCCACAACCAAACATTGTGAATACTACATTTCTGATCATTAATGGTTTGGCAGATTCAGAGCCGCACATAGTGCATTTTTTTCTCATTGTGATCCCATGATGGGGACCCCTCGACAACAAGAACCAGTAAAGCTCATATTATTTGTGCAATCATTACATGGGTCATCCTTTATCTGGTATACTAGTTTATAGTCTAGATCAGTTATTGGATGGGAAGACCTCTGTCATAAATTCCATCTACAATTCATCTCAACAATACCTAAGACAATTGTTTTTTATCTTACAAATTTCAAAAAGAGAGAGAATGTAATAGTTTTAGAATTCATTACTCGATGGAATGTATTAACCTATTCCTTAAATCTTACAATCCCTTATGAAATTTTTCTACCAATTAATATGGAAAATCTATGTGACGAGTTATTTACATAACTAATCCTTGTCAAATACACATGATGGTTTCCATATCTTGCTTCAATCTCTCATAAAGTGAAGGATTCTATTGTGGAAACTAAATATAAATTTCATGTAATCCCATAAACTCAGGGAAGAAGAAAAGGGAATGAATAATATGCTATAATCACTCTCAAACATGTACTTATACCGACATCTACTTCAAAAACTTCATCATATTAAAGGGATCCACCTCCTGACCATTGGTAAGAATGACTGACTCACCAGGATGATCAAAAAATTAATGGTAGAGATAGACTGAGGAGATAATGAAAATTGTTTATTCTTTTCAGAATTAACAATTTCATGGTTTCTTCATTTCATCTTTGGAAAACAATTTGGTTCAGCTATCAAGGACAAAGAAACCAAATAAATAAAGAGATGAAGATCTCCTAAATTATTTCCCATTTCATCAAATTTTAGGGAATCCCATTCTAGAGTGTTTCATTTTAAATGTTATCCACCAAAAAATGGTAGACTCTGGACAAGTGAAACTAAAAAGTTCATCAACCCAAGTAGCATGTGTTACTACTATTGATCTAGAGAAAGAATTTGAATGACATGAATTCAAAAGAAAAAATTTGCTGAAGTATGATGAATGGATGATCAGGAAAACAATCATCCGAACTCATTCTATTATATAAACATAGTTTAAACAAGAAAATGTATCTTCTTCCACTTCTGAAACAACAAATCCATCATTATCAAAATATCCTTATTCCAATTATCAATCCTCAAAGAAGCAACATGATCTGAAATATAAAGAGAATTTAGAAGAATATGAGATCATGTCAAGGGAAAAGTTGTCTTTGAATTTGGCATATTTCATGCCATCAGTCTCAAAATTACAAGTAATGCCCCACCAAATAGAACAATAAGAATTAACCTGTCTAGTAGAATTTTCATCTGATGATGTGTTGATATTGGGTTCTGTTAACGTTATCCACTTAACATTCCCCTATGAAAATAATGATTCTAGTTATGATGAACTTGAATTACCAATAATTGATAGGATAACTAGAGGATGAATCCATGTTCGATGATATATGGGAAGACATGAATATTCGAAATACCACCATTTTAACAATATGCCTACTGAAACCATTTATACTGCAGAAACTCATGGGATATCCCTTTATGTTGCTCGACGAGAACATGGAAATTTTCCAACACAAGATAATATTGGCCTAGAAAAGACTATCTTTGAGGAATGATTATAGGTTACACCATCATTATCTTACAAAGTAGATATACCTAATTATTTTAATCTACAAGGATCCACTTTATTTCTTGGTTTTTTCCCAACACATGGTACATCTACATTTTGAGCATAAACATCCAATGCTCCTGCAAAACTGCATATCCCTGCTATAAAACACATAACAATAGAACAAAAATACTATGTTTTGAAACAGAGTGCCCAAGTACCGGTCATGTTTTCAACACCAAATGCTTTTAATCTGATAACAGATCTTTGGGAAGTATTTATAGAGGGCTTTTCAAGTCCACAGGAGTTTGAAACCGAAGTTGATCCAGATATGGTTTGCCTTATAGGGAATGATCATACATAATTTCATGAGGTTATATATTTTATAGATAAATATGAGGATGATGTTTTGAATGGACACACCAGGCCATTGAATCTATCTGGTAGGGTTAATGATACAGACATCCGATGAGCCTTCATTGATAATGGCTCAAGAGTCACCCTAATTCCATTCTGTAAACTCTATCTATTGGGTCTAACTAGATTTCACTTATCTTCCACCAAATTGATGTTACAAGGTTATGAAAATAATGAATAATAAACTATAGGTGATATTATACTTAGAACACAGTTTGGGGATCTTATATCTAATTAATATTTCATGGTTTTATATCTGGACATAGCCTTAAACATTCTTCTTGGAAGTCCTTGGCTACATCAGAATGCGGTCATTCTTTCTTCATATCACCAATGTCTCATGTATTGCTTAAATGGTCAAATTGAGACATTGTATGGAGACAAGGCTCTATTCAATATGTGTGAATCTCTATATATTGAGGCGTAATTATATCACAGAAAGGGAACGAAGTCCATGAAAAAAAATATAACTAGAATAAATTATATTAATGGCCTGGAAAAGATCCCATCTAACCCATTCAAAAATTTGAGTATAGATTTTCTGTTTCCTATCCATCATATTTAGAGGATATACACTAATCCAAGAACTCATCTAGAGACTTCGATAATGTCAAATGTGGAATATGAGCCTGAAATCATGGAAGAATTTGTTGATTATGAAAGGTTAAATGGAGATGATTTCATTTTACACATTGATGTTTAGAAAGCCTTTCATTCAAAAATTATCCTAAAATAATTTTTTGTAGTGATGAAGGAAGACAAGGATGTTGATTCCCAACCCCTCATCTTCTCATCAATACTCTAGGAAAACCCTTCATCACCTGTAGGGTCTAAAAATGAATGCCTCTTCTTCAAGATGTTCAAATACCGACCCATCCCCTTTCTCTAAATTTTTTACTTAATTTCCCACTCTACAATAAAAAATAGAATAAGTGACACATAAGGAAGAAGTATAAGAATATTTGAAGGATTCTCTTTTTAACGACACAATATTTTATTAATAAAAGTTCTTCTTGATCTAAATAAATGTATTATTATGTAAAATGGTTATATAAGACATATATAATTCATTGGTTTATGTTTTTGGATTTTAAAATACCATTAATAATTGTTACCATTTCTAATATAGTCATTGAATAATGATTACATGATTAGTATAAATATAGGGTTTTAATAAATCAAATTTACTTAGACAAATTAAGTGAGTACCTCATCCAATAGAACTGGTCCATACGAAGCCCATTTTTCAGAGCGTGGAAAGGTGGTAGCTTCATAGGGCTTCTCTCTTAACCAATCCTAATATGAGCATCAATACGTTAAGAAATAATGGAACTGCCTACATAAGAAGTGTAAGTTAATAAATACTTCCACCTGAGCGATGTTATCCGAGCATCCCTAAGAGCCAGTCACCATCACCCACCATACATTTAGATATTATACGGGTGTTATAAGGGGTTATGTAATATGACACTATATCTATGCTTATGTTCATTATTTTTTATAAAGAATATACATTCATTTTATTATTGTTACTTTGTCAATGGTTTTCAAAGAACAAATAGTATTTTTAGTTAATATCCAATTATGAATTTTATTTGGTTGAATTAATATATTTTTAAATTATATAATATTTAAATAAATTATTATTACTAAATAAATATCACTAAATATATATTATTATATAATTTTTTATGAATGCAATATAAATTTTTATTAATGTTGGAAAACTATTTCGGTCAAAACGCATGAATTTTCAATAAAGGTGTGTTTTTATTTTAAAATTGAAAAGTCACATATTTAAAAAAAATTATATAAAATTATTTTTATTTTTTGAATCTGGTTGATGAAATTATCCAATGGTTAATTTTTTATAATTTTATTATACATTTAGTTTTTTTGGTAAAAATTAAATTCCATTTAAATATATAATGTGTTTTATGAAAACATAATGATCCAATAGTTATGAAATAAAATAATATAAAAGTTTTATTTGTCCAATATATTTTTTAGCTTTAAAATAATGTTATTTTATATATTTTTTATTTTAATTTACGTTAGTGGACCCTCAAAAACTTATAAAATATTTAAAAATTTTAAAATGATTCCCTTGAGGGTGTGACTCACCTCCACATAAGGAAGACTAATATTTTATTATCTATGTCCATTTCCCTAATAAAATAATTTTTTCCACTCCTCTTTTTCCAAAACCAGGGGAAAAAATCATGAGATAGTTTTGGTTTTGGATTAGTTTAGTATGTAGTGACCACAACCTATACAATAAAAAATTCCCTCCCCTTTCATATATAAACCCACTCAACATCACATTACTCATCACTAAAAACCATTGGATCATCACCAACCTCTTTCCTCCTCTCTCTATAATCCTCTCAAGGTTCCCTAATCTCTTTATAAGCCTCCCTCAATCCTCTCCCAATCTTTTTGATTTACACTTCCATGTAAAGGATTTATTCCTTTCTCATATTTGTCCAAATTTTTTTATGTTGTTATACACTTTTGTTTTCAATTATAAAATTTTGGGGTATGATTCCACACCTCCATCATACTACCCTCCTTATTTTTCTAATGATTACAGGACACTTTATATATCATTAATTCTTCCCATGTACACCCATTACCATGCCAATGTTCCATCAATAATTTCACTCTTCTCATTTACATTCAAGAAATTATTTTATATTATGTATCTAAATTCCATTATACAGGTTGGGATATTATGTTCCATGAACCCCTTACTATTAATTTAATTTATAAATTAAAATAGACCCATTTTTCTCTCATCAACCAATTTTATTATTTATATTTGAAGTCATTATAGTGCCAAAATTTCCCATGCCAAAATCATCATATAATTGAATACCATTCCCATTTCTCTATCAATGGTATTCACCTTTATGGACATATACTTATTGACTATACAGTTTGATGTATGTATTAAACATTCTTTTATCGTGGAATAAATGATGTTTTTGAATTATTCTATGTTATATGATCCATGCGGCAGACTTCTATCTGAAAATAAATGTATATAAAGGGTTTTCCCTGATATCACTCCAATGCATTGGGTAAATAATTGTATCATGATACTCGATGTGAAATGAGGTATTACTAATACTAATTCAAGTAATTGACGGATTACTCATTCTAATTCAAGTGAAATGATGGTTTACACATTCCCCATGTTCAATGAGCCTTGGCTCATGATAATATCATGTTAAAGGTTATTATTACATCTCCATATTATGATATTCATGCTCTATCATGCCTTTATGTTCATGTTTCTATTATGCTCCGTTGATATGAATATTTCATAACATGTATTTTATTATTCATATTATGCCATTTTTATTATGTTACTGGGCATTATAGCCACCCTTTTCTTATGCACATCCTCAGGTTATCCCATGTAATGCTATGTATGAAATAATGTTGTTGTCAGGTAACTAAATTTTTCAAAAAGGATGTTGTGTTTTATGTTTTTTTGTTGTTATGTATTGTTCTTAATTTTCCAAGACACTATACCTCTCAATAAATAGAGTTTTATTAAGTGAAATTTTATGTAATAAGTCATGTTTAAGTGTGTAATAAAGATAAGGGTTGTTATAGATGGTATCATAGTATGGGTTTACTTATTTTGGGATTAGGATGAGAACAATCTAGTAAATGCCTTAGGGATAAGGAAAAGTATACACAAAACATCCCTAAATTTTGTTGAGTATAGATTAAGTTTTTTATTATGTGAATTCATACTTATATGGATACGAACAAGTTAAGGTGGCTCTAGCACAAAAGTATCTAATGGTAAAACCTAAAAACACCGTTTAGAGCAGGACTCGAATGGGAACTAATGCATGACAATGGGTATTGATGCACTCTTTGATATGAAACTCTTTGGAGATATGATTTGGTAAATTCATAATCTTAGTATGAATTATTATTATGGGAATAAAAAATCCCCTTGAGAGTATATTTTGGGAAGTAGATCATGGATAACATTGATTGAAGGCTATAAATTCATAAGTTAAGGAAATAAATGTAACTTATATGTTTTTCCTTTTTTTCACTGGATTCCCCTTTATGTGTTACCCCTATGTTTCATTTTATTCCATCAAATGGACAGTAATCGGAGGAATCGGGCTAACAACCGATGCAAAGATCATAGAGATGACGGTTCTAATGAGATGCCCAATCCAATGGGAGTGGGATTGGTGAACTTCATCATGATACTCTCTCAGTTAACTCGTGTTTTGAAAAGAATCATAGTTCAAGAGGAATGTCCAACCCTCATAAGAAATAACATGCCACAATTGAGAACTTCAGGAGAAAAAGGCCTTTTTCATTTAATGGACCATATGATCCCTCAATTGCCGAATAATGGATCCACTCCATTGAAAATATTTTCTCCATCCTTCAGTTTTACAAACAAGAGAATGTTATTCTAACTACATATCATATGCAGGGTGAATATTATCATGGTGGAAATTGATCAATAAATACAAAGCCTATGGAAAAGATCGAGGTATTGGAATGGAAGTATTTCCAGAAACAAAAATGATACATATTTTCCATGCACCCTTCGAATTTAGATGGAACGGGTCTTCCTTGCCCTCATGAAAAAATATGTTGAATCCATCAAAGAGTATGAGTAAAATATCACAAGTCTTTCATGATACACCTATGGATTTGTCATTACCCCCAAATATAGGATTGACTGCTTCTTTGATGGGCTAAATCAAAGCCTACAGAAAGCCCTAGCTATCCATGACATTAATAGCAATGAAGATATTTTTTGACGTGCCCTCAAAGTCAAAATGGAGATCGAAAAATCTCAAGGGTATCATGGGGATAAAGAAGATGAACATAGAAGTTAATTTGGTGGCCCTATGGATAAATCCAATGGTGCTATGAAATTATATCACACCAGTTGCCAAAGGTTCATAAAGAAGCACCCCTAGAAATTTTTTGATGGGGATGAGGAAATGATTTAGGTGTGGAAGAGATGGACACCTGACCATTAATTTCCGACAAGAAAAACTCGATGTTGCAATAGAAGAAAGGAACACTCCAATTGACCCTTAATGCATTGTTCATTTCATTAACTGCGAATAACTAGGACACTTTTCAAACCAGTTCCCTATGAAAAGGGTTTTTGCAGGCAACAAACACCCTCCATGGAATAATGGACGAGCATTGGCCATCACTACCGCTAAAGCAAACCCTAACAATTATGTGTTGATAGGTACTCTATTTATTCATTAAATAATACTGAATGTACATTTTTATTCTAGTACTACACATTCATTTATATCCCGAATGTTTATTAGAGTAATCCCAACACCACCAAAAATCATGGAAGTAGAGATATCGGTTAGAACAAAAAATGGGGAAATCATTGCATCCCCTAAATATAAATCCTCCCCTATCACAATGTGTGGGTTGAAATTCCAAGTGAAACTCTTCAGACTCCATCTTTTATAATTTTATGCAATTATTGGTATTGATTAGCATTCCCTATATATAGCCAACCTAAATTTCCATGAGAGGGAAATCACCCTCCATATCGCGAATTGACCCCCAATTCTATATAAGTGGAAAGAGATGGATAATCTTCTATAGAACCATCATCTCATGTGTGGATATTACTTCCCTATGAGAACAGATATCCTACTTATATTATTGAATCTAAGGATGCAACCATCCTTGAAGACATTCCTATTTCGAAGTAATTCGCTGATGTTTTTCCTGTTGAATTCCCTCTTCTTACTCTTAGAAGAGATGTTGAATTCTCGATTGATCTTATACCTTGGGTATTACCTATATCCAATACTCTATATAGGATATATTTTTCGAGCTTTATGTTCTAATGAAAAAAATACAGGAATTTCTGGATAAATGGTTTATATGCACAAGTGCTTCACTGTGGGGTGCACTAGTCCTCTTCATCAAGTAGAAGGATTGGTCAATGAACCTTTGCGTTTTTTATCATGAGCTCAACAAAATCACGATATAGAAAAAGTATTTTCTTCCCTAAATTTATGAATTTTCCGATCAGCTATGTCGAGCACAATACTTCTCTAAGGTGGATATTTGGTTAAGATATCACCAAGTAAGGGTGAAGAATCCAGATATCCCTCAAACTACTTTTCGTACAAGGTATAGGAACAATGGATTCATAGTAATTCTTTAAAGACTAACTAATGATCCATAAATCAACATGGAATTGATGAATAATGTTATAAGAGATTACCTCAACAAATTAGTGGTATTCTTTATAGATCATATTCTAATATACTCCAAAACTAGGGAGGAGCATGAGAAGAATCTAAGCACTGTACTAGAGAAATTTTATAAGGAGAAGCTCAATGAAAAGTAAATCAAGTGTGATTTCTGGTGGAAAGAAGTCTCATTCATAGTTCATATCATCACATGCAATGGAATATATGTGGATCCCTCCTATATAGATACAATTGAGGTATGGCTGAGGCCAACATTGGGGAAGAATATCCATAGCTTCCTACGGTTAGCTAGATACTATCACCGATTTGTGAGAAATTTTTCATGATGGACCTACCCACTTACCATGCTAACCCATAAGGGAGTAATGTTTTCATGGAATGATGAATGCAAATATTGCTTTAAGTAATTGAAAATGAGGCTTATCACTACACTAGTTCTCACCCTACCCAAAAGTGGATAATGTTTTGTGTTATTATTGATGCTTCGAAGAAGGGATTGGACTCTGTGTTGATGAAAAATAACAAATTCATTGCCTATGCATCTAAGAAATTGATATTTCATGAGAAAAACTATCCAAAAAATTATTTGTACTTGGATAAAGTAATATTTTATTTGATAATTTGGTGAAATTAACTATTTGGGGAGAAGTGTGAAATATTTACATATCAAAAAACCCTCTAGTATATATTCACAAAAAAAGTGTCAAACATGAGCCAATGAAGATCTTTAGAGAAGATCATGGACTATGTATTCTCAATCCATTACAACCTTGGGAAAGAAAACAAGGTGTAGGATGATCTCAGTAGAAAGGACACAGTGATTCGATCATTGATGAGAATTTAAAAGGATCTAATATTTTTTGATTTTTTAAATATGGAAATGGAAAAAATAAAGAATGGAACATCATCAATCCTTTCACAAATGATTTCCCAACCTTAGCTTTTATAAAGGTTAAAGGATTCTCAAAATGTTGATGTGGGAATTAAAAAGAAAGAGAAAACTATCATAAAATGAAAATCATCGGAGTTCATCATCAATAAAGATGGAATTGTGAGATTCGGGTCAAGACTATGTGTTCCATCAAATCCAAATATAATGAATGAACTTTTCGATGATACAAATAGTTCAAATTTCACTATAAACCCATGAAAAAAAAATATGTATCGAGACCTCTAATAGCATTATTGGTGGGTAACATGAAGAAGTTGATCATTGTGTACACATAAAATTGCCTGGCATGTCAGGAAGTGAAGACTGAGTGGCGGAAGTCCAAGGGGACGATGAAACCATTACCCATACCATTATGGAATTTGGAAAACATCCCTATGGAAATTGTCACTGGACTTCATAAGACATCCAAAAGATAAAATTCTATCTGAGTTATTGTAGATCACTTTACAATGACTGCACACTTCATTGAAATTCGAGAGGATTTATCATTGTAACAACTGGAACTAATATACATCGAAGAAGTGGTAAGGCTGCATGGAGTACCATTATCGATTATATCCAATAGATATCCAATATTGATCTTTATGTTCTAGAAGAGTCTACAACATTATCTGAATACTGAGCTAAACTTTAGTACATCTTACCATCGTCAAACTAGTGGCCAATCTGAGCGAACAATCTAAACACTTGAGTACATGTTCAGATCGTGCTTAAGGGACATCAAAGGAATGTGGGACCAGCATCTTCCTCTGGTTGAGTTCTCTTACAATAACAGTTTCCACTCAAGCTTTTGGATGGATCCTTATGAAGCACTTTTAGGGAAGAGGTGTAGAACACCGGCATGTTTGAATGAAGTTGGGGAGAGAAAACTCTTTGGTTTAGAAATGGTTGAACAAATGGTGGAATATGTTTAAGACCATCCATCATCCATTAAAAATGACCAGATTCAACAAACGATTTATGCTGATAATCATTGACGAGACCTATAGTTTGATGTTGGAGACATGGTATTCCTCCATATATCATCTTGGAAGATAGTTATGCAATATAGGAAGAAGAGAAATCATAGTCCAAGGTACCTCATCCTTTTTGAGATCTTTGATTGCATTGAAGAAGTGGCATATCGACAAGCACTCCCACCGAACCTATCTCATGTACATGATGTATTCCATGTATCACTCTTGATGAAGTAGATACCTAAACCATCCCATGTACTCAATCCAGAGGTGCTACCATTGGAGAATGACCTCTATTATGAAGAGAATCTGATGAAGATAATAGATCATATGGAAGGTTTTCTACAAAATAAGACAATTCCCCTCATCTAGGTGTTGTGGAGAAACTGCGTGTTTGAGGAAGAAATGTTGGAATCAGTGGAAGTGATGAAGTAGATTTACCCTCATCTATTTTAGTGTGGTAAGAAGAAATTTTGAGGTTGAAATTTCTTAAGGGGGAATATTGTAATGACTTAAACTTCTATTATTGAATGTTCCTCTTGATCATTTTAAATTTCTAATTATGTAAAATGGTTATATAAGACTTATGCACTTTCTTGGATTTATGTTTTTGTATTTTAAAATACCATTAAATTTTTTTATCATTTCTAATATAGTTGTTGAAAGGTGACCACATGATTAATATAAATATAGGGCTTTAACAATTTCAATTTACTCAAAAAATGGAAGTGATGGCCTCATTCAGCAGAATTGATCAATATGAAGCCCATTTTTTGAAGCTCAGAAAGGATGTAGCATCACTGGACTTCTCTCTCGACCAAGCCCAATCTATGATTCAACATGTTAAGCTGGAACTAAACCACCTATGGGAGATGTGGAAGTTAATAGAGATTAACACCCAAGCAATGTTATCTGAGCCACCATAAGAGTTTTTCCCCATCACACTCCTTACCCTTAGGTCTTATATGGGTTATATAATGGGTTATGTAACCATACCCTAGTAATATGATTATGTGAATTATTTTTTTATAAAAAATATTCATTCATTTTATTATTGTTACTTTCTAAATGGTTTTAAAGAACAAATATTTTTTATGGTTAATATTCAATTAATAAATCTATTTTGATGAATTAATAGAATTTTTAATTAAATAATATTTAAATAAAATATGATTACTATATTAAATTTTATTAAATATAAATGATCTTATATTTCTTTATGAATACATTTGTAATTTTTATTATGTTTTGAAAATATTTTTTGTCAAAAACAATAAATATTCAATAAATGACATTTTTTATTTTAAAATTGAAAATATAAATATTAATAAAATTATTTAGAAAAAAAGAATATTATTTTTGGAATCAGGATGTCATAGTTATCTAATAGTGAATATTTCATAATTTTCATTGATAGTCGATTTTTTGGGTAAAAATTAAATACTATATAAATATATAATGTGTTTAATTACATCATTATAACCAAATAGTGATGTAATAAAATAATATAAAAGGTATATTCTGCCAATATATAATTTAATTTTAAAATATTGTGAGTTTATTATTTTTTTATTAATTTTACAATGCATTATTGGACCCTCCAAGAATTATAAAATATTTTAACTTTTAAAATGATTTTCTAGATAGTGTGACTCACTTCCACATAAGCAATCCAAATTTTGTTTATGTTCAATCATTGTCGGTATAAAATTATTTTTTCCACTCCACTTTGTAATACACCGTGGGAAACACCCTGGGCTGGTTTGTGGGTCTGATAAGTTTAATATGTAGTGTCCAAAACCAAAATAATAAATAATTCCCTCTCCTTTCCTATATAAACCCACTAAATCTCCCATTCCTCTTCACTCAAAACCATTGGATCTCAACCAACCTCTAAAATCCAATATCTCTAATTTTACTAAGGATCCCCAAGCTCTAGATAATTTTCCCTCAATCCTCTCCCAATTCTTCAGGATCTCACTTCCAAGCAAGGGATATCATTTTTTCTCATTTTTGTACAAATTTCATTATGTTTTTATACCCTTTTTTCAATTAAAAATGTTGGTGTATTATTTCTCGCCTCCCCCATACTACCCTTCTAATGATTTAATGATGATAGGACTCTTTATCAATAATTAATTTCTCCCATGTACACTTGTTACAATGCCAAAATTCTGTAAATAATTTATCTCTTCTCATTTACATTCAAGTAATTATTTTATATTATGCATCTAAATTTCATTACTGATGTTGTGATATTAATTTCCATGACCCCCTTAGTGTCCATTTAATTTATAAATGGTGATCTACCCATTTCTCTCTCATGAACCCATTTTACTATTTCTATTTGACGTTTTCATGCTACCGAAATTTCCCATGCCAGAATCTTGTTTTAAGTGAATACCATACCCATTTCTCTATCAAGGGTAATCACTTTTATGCACATAAACATATTGACTATAGGGTTTCATTTACATATTATACATTACTTTATTGTAAAATAAATGATGATATTGAATGATTCCATGTTATATGATCCATGTGGAACATTTATGCATTGAATGAAATTTTTATAAATAGTGTTCCCTGATAACGCTCCAATGCTTTGGGTAATGAATAGTATAATGATACGCCATGCACAAGGTGGTTTTAATCATTCTAATTAAAGTGAAATGATATTTTAATCATGAATATTAAAGTATAATGTCGGTTTACTCATGAAACATATTCAATGATCTTTGTCTCATTTTAATATCATGTTAAAAGTTGTTGCAACATCTCCACATTACAATAATCATGCTATATCATGCATTTATGTTCGTGTTTCTTGTATGCCCCATTAATAGGGCTATTGTGTAAAATATATTGTATTCCTCATGTTATTTCTTTTTGACACCCTTATTATGCTTTATAGCTCATCCATTTTTTATTCATATTTTCAATTTATCCCATGCAATTATAATTACGAAGGAATGTTGTGGTCATGTAAAAGATGTTTTCAATAGAGATGTTGTGTTTAATGTCCAAAGTTGTTGTAGACCCCGAAAACAGAATCCCAAAAATTTCCCAAATTCTTCCAAACATGATCCAAGATCATATTCCTTTTCACAGGCTTCGATTTGGTAGGTCGCAGGGCCCGAACAGAGTTACGGATTAGGAGTTATGGACATTTGATGTTGGGCGGGAAATCTGGTTCGCGAAGTCCGTTCGCAAACCCCCTCCGCGATCGCGGAGCACCGCCAGAAAGAAAAGGAGACGTGATTCTCTAAAAACGCATTTTACATTTGTGAAACCTCCATGATTCAAAGGACGAGGGATGCTCTGTGAACGCATTTGACGTTCGTGAACCCGCTGCGAAGCAAAAGAAGCAGGATGCTCCGTGACCACCTTTGACTTTCGCGATCCAACCACGGAGCATGCACTATCTTCAAGCCGAGTGTGCTCTGATTTCCGGCGCCCCATTCCTATAAATACCCATATCACCCCCCTTCTCCAGACGAACACTCCTCCCCTTGGATGACGACTTCTCCCCTTGGGCGGCCGATCTCCCAGTTTGCGGAGCTCCGCTTTCCTTCGCAAAGTGGCTCCATGATGCCATGCTCCATGAGTATCTTTTTTTGTGTTGTTGATCCATGATCATATGCTCCGTGAGCCCATGCTACATGACTCCATGATCCATGATGATAATTCATGAGCCCATTCTCCTTGAGTCCATGCTCCGCAATGCTGCTCCATGAGACCATGCTCCGCGTGTCCCTTTGCTCCACGTAGCTACTTCGCGATGTCCTATCCTTTGCGAGGCTCTGACCTTTGTGCCTGCCGATCCATACCGTGGGGAATGTGACCCTGCACCCCCACTCTGGGTCACTATTAGGCTGTGGTCCTAGCCCTTCGGGACGGGCCCTTATTTTCCTTCACTAACCACCATGAAAAATGGAGAGTCGCACCGCAAACTTATTGGGTCGGGACCTCAGGATTTTCCCTTACAACCTTATGCACACCCACCTTCCACATGTGGAATACCATTATTTTACAGACTCATCCACACACCATGAAACACCTTGAGTTGATATATTCCTCTTGGTTTCATTCCCATGTCATGAGTTGAGATTCACATCATCAATTCCCCGAGTACCTTGAGTCGAACCATTCCTCAGGAAACTCCTCCAAACACAATCACTTGGCTATTATGCCAGGATGAACCAGAATGCACCACCCCTACATAAGAACAAAACCATAAATTTATAGGATTCTTATTCAAATAGTCCTATTTACATTACTATACACTGTATTCCACCCTATGTTCCAAACATAAGATGTCACTTACTCTAAACAAGAGATGCCATATGCTCCTAGAATGAGATTCCATTAGTCCTATCTACATGACTTTAAATTGTAGTTCTCCCTACGTTCCAAATATAGGATGACTCTTGCCCGAAACAGGAGATGCCTCATGCTCCAAGCACAAGATTCCAATAGTCCTATATACCTGAATTTAAACTATAGTAATACCTAAATTGCAAACATAAGATTCCTCTTGATCTATACAAGATATGACTTGTGCTCCAAGCACAAGATGCCTAATTCCATGATTACAGTGGTTTAATTTCATGAGCTTTGGAATACGTTCAAACATTTCATCACCCCACCTCAAGCTTTGCATGTCCTTCATTCGGATCCTTATCCACTTCCATGTCTGGAGGGACCCCCTAACGGCCGGGTCAGATTCCACATCCTCTCTCCTACCGTCCTAGGTCAACACCCCAGAAGACTTTGGACGACATTTACGACCTATCCTATGTTTTGAATACGGTCAGCAGTCGACCCTCATTTGTCTATCCACATTTCAGGCAAACGCGATGTGGATACTGTCTTTCAGCCACAGTCAACATCCATCCTCTATCACTGCGCTACACTCATTGCATTCCAAATGTCGGGCATATAATTCACACTTTCCATCTCCCTTTGTTCGGATATATTCCAACTCCCTGTGGCATTAACCCTCTTGTGCACCAGCGCATAGGTGATGTCCTCAATCCACCAGTGAGTTGGGATTCCCTCATGGATAGACATATGGAAGAGATTATGGAAGATTTCATGCGTAAGCCCCATCCACATTTTCCACTCCATAGCGGCACTCCGTCATCTTCCATGCATAAGCCCCATCCACCATTGCCACTCCATAGCTGCACCCGGGCAGCTTCCATGCGTAAGCCCCATCCACCATATCCCCTCCATAGTGGCACCTGGGTAGAATCCTTGCATATGCCCCATCCACTGTTCCACCCCACAGCGGCACACGGGCCTCCATCCTGGAGTAATCCTCGACCCTCACGGGCCTCTACCCTCGACTAAGCCCCAACCCTCACAGGCCTCCACTATCATGGAGTAATTCCCAAACCTCTCATGCCACTATCTTTGAATAAGTACCAACCTATCTCTCTTTGGGCCACTCCACGCGTAAGCCCCACTCCACATCCCACGGACGAACCTTTCGCAACGTGATCGTCAGGTCCCTGTTGCCTCTTGTTTCTCACACTGAGCATGACTCATGTCAGCTTAGAGTAAGCATCGACCATGAAAACACCCCCGTCCCACATGACATTAAACAGTACACCTGAACTACGGTGACTTTGATCCATTTCAAGGCATGGTATGTAGGAATCCTCAATGAGGTTCAAGCCTACCACCCATTGGTCACTCCAACCTCCCTCACGTCGGCTCACCAACACTTGGGCAGCCTAGAGTGTAAGCCCCACACCATCCATAACTATGTGGTCCTTGATCCAAGTCAAGGCATGGTACATATGAATCCTCCCTGAGGTTCAAGCCCATCATCCATCGAATCAAGGTCCATCTTCAGGTCGGTTCACCGACACATCCCAACTTGAACAACATGGTCTCTGATCCATTCCATGGCATGGTACATAGGAAGCCTCACGAGGTTCATGCCAACCACCAGTAGACCCTCAGGTTCACGTTCATGTCGGTTCACTAACAAAACCATCCATAAACTACGTGGTCTTTGATCCATGCCAATGCATGCTATGTAGGAAGCCTCCTTGAGGTTCAAGCCCATCACCCATCAGAACAAGGTCCATCATCACTTCAGTTCACGGACACACACCATCCTAAACTACGTGGTATTTGATCCATGTCAAGGAATGGTACGTAAGAAGCCACCCAATGGTTCAAGACCACCACCCGTTGGTCACTCCGACGTCCTTCATGTCAGTTAACTAACACTTGGGAATCCTATATTGTAATCCACACACCATCTTGAACTACGTGGTCTTTGATCCATGTCAAGGCATGGTTCATAGGAAGCCTCACGATGTTTATGCCCATCACCCATTAGACCAGGGTCCATTTTCATGTCGGTTCGCAAACGACACCCTTCTCAATCTATGGGGACTTTGATCCATGTCAAGGCATGATACATAGGAAGCCTCACGAGTTTCAATCCCATTATTAATCAGACCAAGGGCCTCATTCACGTATGTTCGCTGAAACACCCACCCGAACTATGAAGAATTTGATCCATGTCAAAGCATGGTTTGTAAGAAGCCTCTACGTGGTCCAAGCCCCCAACCAGTGGACCCCCAGGTTCACCTTCCCATCGGTTCGCTGACAAAACCCTTCTCAAACTAAAAGGACTTTTATCCAAATCGTGGCTTCTTATGTAGGATGCCTCATGAGGTTCAAGACCATCACCCATCGGACCATGGTCCATCTTCACGTCGGTTCACCGACACGCCCATCCCAAAATAAGGGGACTTTGATCCATGTCAAATAATGGTACGTAGGAAGCCTCAACGATGTTGAATCCCACCACCCAGTCATTCCGACCCCCTTCACATCGGTTCAAGCCCATCCCACACGATGTTAATCTATGAAACACCATTCAACAGTAAGCCAATTTCACCTCATTCATTGGAAATCCGTTGTATCCTTCATTTAGCGGCAAGTCGTCATCAGATAAACTATGCAGACTTTGATTGCCAGCCATGATGATACGTAAGAAGACTCCATGAGGCTTAATCCCATCACTCATGTCTCATCCTAATCTCTCCCCCTAGCCTATGTGTCTCATGAAGGTCATGCCCCAAACTAGAGTTTCCACTTCCTTTGGGTCCCATCCATGAATCCATTCTCACAGGCCGCCTCCTCAGGTGTCCCATCGTTCCACTGAACAAAGCAGACTTTGATTCCCTGCCACGGGGATACGTAGGAAGTCTCTTTGAGGATCAATCCCATCAATACCGTCACCTCCACAATGGACCTATCTCATTCCCCCACCACTCCATGCAATTCTCCATCATCCATCCTAATTCTTACCCATGCCTCCACATCCTGGTGCGATCATGTCGTCCACCCTCTTTGCTGCTCTTAGCAGTACTTGGGCTGCTATCTACCTGTAATCCCCAACATGTCTCCCGATCATTGTCCTTTGTGTATACCCAAATTCATCACCCCTTCAAACTATGTTGGTTTTGATACATTTCGTCTTCATAGGTAATGTAGGAAACCTCCACGAGGTTCAATCCCAGCCAATGTTAAACTTTGGTGATCTCTATTCTGGGATGCACTCTCCCTAATCCGCCCTCAGTGGGGTTCAGATCAGGCATTATGGTGTGACATCTCCCCTCCTTGGGGTGCACCAAATCGGATCCATCCTAATTGGGCATTCTGATCCATTCATCTTCTAGGTGTTTCCTCTTTTAGATTTACCAATCTGATCTGTCTCTATGGGTCATTCTGGTCACTCTCATTCCATCTCCGTAAGACGTTAAACTTGCGGCCTACCTCGTGATAAACATGAGATTCCTGAGGAAAACCTTAGAAGACACACCTTTGGCATAACTGTCTTCTCAAGACGTTAAACAAGAGGCATACCCTTTGTTAAACATTGGAAGCTAAGGAAAACCATAGATATATGCCTATGGCATGTGATTCCCTACATTTGACGTGGGATGCCTCGGGTTTTTTTACCCTTGAGATTCCCTTTCATGAGGAAGAATACAGGTTCCCCAATTTCCACACACCTAGAGATGCCCCAACATGCACGATGTTGTTATATACTCCAACTGAAGGTTTCTACCATGTCAAGACACCATGGAATGTCTAGACGGAAGTAGTGAAATTAACCGACATCCATGATGAGATGGCATCGAGAACGAGATTCACAAACCATGAATTAAATCTATTAGGGAGACCCGGACTAGGTAATGAGTTCTGAGGAGGAATCCATGGAAGGAAGAGCCAAAATCACATCATCCCATTTCGATCATGTAGCAAACGTCTCTGAATAAGGAGCCAATGTTGCTCACCTTTGGAAAGAGGGAATGCGGGGCAATAGTTGCGCGTCCTCACAGAAGGATATGCGCACCCCGAAGGAAGCATAGAAAATATTTGTTCTGTATTGTTCCTCATTCAAAATACACTAGAGTTATTGATCCTTAGATATTTATAATGTGAAATTTTATGGAATAAATCATGTTTTTTGTGTGTATTAAAGGCCAATGTCATTTTACTCCTTCATCCTTTGAGGAAGGAGTCTCCGCTACTGTGGATGACTATAGAGAAATAAATATTGGTACACTAGAAGATTAACACCCCACTCTAATGAGTGCGACCATGACTTCTAAATATCCAAATATGTATAATTTATTTCTTAGGAAACATCTAGATATATTTTATTGTAACTATATAGAAATTTCATGCCTTAATATTGATGTGGCCACTCTTCCCTTGGGTTTTCCAGAAGTGCATCGAGGATTTAAGATGTTAGCAAGAAGAACAAAAACAACTGATGCCTTTAAAATTGAAGCTGAAGTCGATAATATTTTCAAATCTAAATTTTTTAGGGAGGTTCAATATCCCAAGTGGCAGGACAACATTGTTCTAGTAAAATAGATGAATGTGAAAATCTGAGTTTTTATTGATTTCATAGATCTTAACCGACATTTTCTTAAATATGACTTTCCAGTTCCAATCACAGGACTTTTTATTGATGCAACAACCGTCTATGAAGCTCTCTCTTTCAGGGATGGCTACCTTGGGTACAATCCAATCCAAATGGCTCTAGAGGATGAGGAGTCTATAGCATTCGGAGTCCTTCATGGATTGATTTTCTATTGAATAATTCCATTTGTCTTAAAGAATATAGGTGAAATGTATCAACGTACCATGCAACAAATCTTCAAACCCTTATAAAGAAATTTGGAAAATTTTTATGAGGATGATCTCGTTTTTAAATCTAGAAAACATTATTATCACCTGATTGATCTGGAGACCATATTATGAAAACATTTGAAACATAATTTGAAGATGAATCCCTTGAAATATTGTTTTGGTGTAACCTTAGAAAAATTCATCTTCTTCATTGTACGCTATCGTGGCATCAAATTTGATCATTAGAAGACAAAAGAAATTTGTGGCATGTCATCTCCTCTAAATTGGAATTAATTAAGAGGAAATAAAGGAAACTTGGCCTATATTTGGTACATTATCACTAATTTTTCAGGAATGTTTTTACCCTTCACTAGATTAATGAAGAACAGAGCTACATATCAATTGACCAAATACATCCCAAATACATTTGATACCCTCATGAAATATCTCTTGATTATACCAGTATTAATGCAACTGGTTGAAGGAAATCCACTTATTCTCTATGTATCATTGTTAGAATGATCATTGGGTGCATTATTTTCACAAAATAATGATGATGGAAATTAAAATAACGTGTATTATCTAATTAAAACTATAATTGACACATAGACATGATCTTCTAGTATTGAGAAGTGCTTCTTGGCATTAATATTTTTATTTCAGAAGTTGATACACGACCTTCAACATCACGAATTTCACTCGGTATATCGCAATAAACTGCTCAAATTTATCCTTAGTCATCCTCAGCATACATGATGTTTGGACTGGTGTGATGTTTCTTTTCAAAATTTCTATATCTAGTTTCTACCTCAGAAAGAAATAAAAGGTCAAGACTTGGTAAATTTAATTGCAGAACATCCATCTATAGAAGATACATCATTGAATATAGAACACCGTTATTAAGAAATTTTCTCTATTCAAGATAATCCTCAAAGATGTGAAATATACATTTATGGTTTTTCCAGAAGTCCAGCAGATAATATAATTGAAAACTGTAATCTCACGAAATTTGGGTTAGGAATTGTAATTATCTCACTAAAAAATCCATTTTTTCCATATTACTTCCCATTGTCATAAGGCAGTACGAACAATAATGTAGAATATCAACCACTCATTGTAGGCCTAGAATTGGCACCCCTGGTACAAGTGAACCACCTGAAATTGGAATGTGATTTGAAGTTTGTAATCAAACAAATCAATGGGGAATATGCTATCAGAAAAGTAGTGTTAATCCCTTTTTGTGATTATATGATTGGATTAATGGCTGAATTCCTCTCAGATCCAACATTATCTTATATCCCGTGATCACAAAATGCCCAAGATGAGGCACTGGATAATGTAGCCATATCCTGGGATGATTCAAATTTGGATGAGACAGTCATCATTATTTCTCATAGTCATGTGGTTTCACCATTCTTTCAAATTATAATAGAAGAAATTAATAAAAGTAGACACATTTTTGAGATATATGTCCATACTATTGGATAGATTTCACCTATCATGATATAAATTCAAAATGGAGTTCATCAAGCCAATAGAGTTAAAAAAACAAATCTAATGATGAGTGGACAATTTAACTCTTTATGATTGTCTATATCCCCAAAAGATTCTCTACAAATGAGGATACGATGGAGTACTCATTAGATCTATCGATGCAGAATAAAATATAGCTTTCATGAAATAAGTGTGTGTATGAGCTTATCAGACTCACTTGTTTGGTCATAGAATTTCTAATCCAATTTGAAGGCTTGGATACATTTGGAATTCAATGATGCAGGATTTTACATATTTCACCATGAAAAGTCATCCATTCCATGTTCGTGCCAACATCATTCATCAACCCCTAGAGTTTCTACATACATCTCAGTACTTTTAGCCATTTTCTACATGGGGAATGGATGTAGTAGGACCTTATCCTCTAGCTACATCTATTCAGTTTAACTATATTCTTTCTAATAATTATATCTTCTACAAATGGGATAAGGAGATACCACTTAAAGAAGGAAGATCCAAAAGAATTGATAGCTTTGTATAATCTAATATCATTACCAATTTTGGGGTCCCTCATACTATTCTAATGGATAATCATACCAATTTCTATTTTTATGAGGTAAATAAGTTATATCCAGAGTATAATATCAAATCCAACCATTCATCTCACTACCATATGGAGGCCAATGGACAGATTGAGGATTTCAGGAAGACCCAATCAAATAAACTCCAGAAGATGATGGACAGAGATAAGAAATCTTTTCCAGATATAATTTTTCATGCTTTAAGGGATTATCATAATAATACATATACTTCCACTCAAGAAAGTTCATATTTATTGGTCTATAAAATAAATGCTGTTTGGCCAATTGATATTTAATTTCCTTCACTCCGAGTTGTAATCTGTGATCAGTTGTCTAGAGATAAATAGTCTTAGAATTTATTTGAAGAGTAGTAGTGATTATATTAAAACATATTTGATACCTTTAATCATTTGGAAGTATATTAGTAAATAATATCATGAGATTTTATCCAGAATGTTCGCCTCCACTCATTTCATCATGGAGAATTGGTATTAGTCTTCAAGACTCCAATGATAGTTGGAAATAAGACTCCAAAACATAATCCATGTTAGAAGGACCTTACTTTATACAAAAGGTATACTCTAATGGATATTATTAGCTAATATTAATGGATAGAGATCTTATTATAACTCCAAACAATGAATGATTCTTGATGATGTACATTGTGTAATTGAACATTAAAATTTCCTTGAGGCATGACTCTAAACAGCATAGCACAAAGTCCTAGTTGCAAGAAATTAAACCACATAACAACCATAAGAATCCATGTTGCATGACATTAAAATGTGTAGGGTATTTTTCCTTTTCCCATGACAATAAACTACATGACATCATTTTTCCTCACAACATGAAATTAAACTGTATGATCAACATCTTTTTTATTTGACATTAAGAGAAACCATGCACAAACCTTACTTACATTATTTATACTCCTTAGTGACGCAAGAGTTCCATTTATCCTTATTATTGTATCATATATGCATAGAGACATTCTTTCATGAAATATGTGTGGCTTGATTTTCATTCCAATGGGATACGTAGAGATTCCTATATCTCTAATCTTGGGCCCAACGACAACCACAAAAAAATATTTCCCTTTTATCCTCCTATATATGAAAGAGATATATAGAGAGTACTCATTCAGGATACATGGTTTGATCTTCATACCACTTTGTGTCATAATTTAAACCAATCTTCCTAAATGGGTTAAAATACCCTGCCTCTCACATAAAACTCAATTGGTGTGGGAAATGATTATTTCAATAACAGTGTTTGGCTTCATTCACATTTCAAAGGGATATATAGAGATTCCTAGATCTCCAATCATGATCCCCTCTACGATAAAAACCCTTTTATTCTGTGTCTATAAATCATATCTACGTAGGGATTGTTTCAAGAACTATGTCTAGGTAGATTCTCATTGATATGAGATGCATAGTGAAACAAGGGTTTAAATATTTATTTCAGCCTCAATATTCCTTTTCCCCTTCAAAAGCACTTCATATTCCCGCTGCATAACACTAAACTGCACGACATAAAGTCTTTGATGCAAAACATAAAACTACAATGTACCCAAAGTACTACATATGAATTGATTCTCATCCCATTGAGATACACAGTGAAAACTCGTACTTAGTTCCTTGTCCCATCCATAGGATAAATTATTATCTCCCTTTATTGTATAATTAAAAATCATTGTGGGAGTCTTCATTTTGGGTCCTCTCTTTAGAGAGCCCCGCCAAGGAAACAAGAAATGTCCAGATTTTACATATGAGTTGGGTCTATGTATGGGACTCCAAACGCATGGCCAATATTGATTCAAATATTTATCATGGGCATTGAGCATTACCCCCATTCATATTAAACTCTCATAATCTTGAATACTTTAAAATTTTCATAACCTTTCTAACGGTTAGGTGGCGTAGTTTCTCATATATGAGAACTACTTTTTCTGAATATGAAGTACATGTCCCAAGGTGTCCTTGCATAAGATTCCTATATAACATGTCTATCATTCTAAAAATACCACTATTTGAAAATGCAGCATATGACCTAGTTGGCCCGAGATAATACATCCCCCAAAACAGGTTCATCAAATAATGGTAACTTTGTTCTTTGTTAATGTGTCTTTTATCCCCTTAAAATATTGATGAAAATAATAAAGATTCTATATCTTAAAACAATCCTCCATGCGTATTTGTCCTATTACTCTTCTCTGGATCTAAAAGTCTTCAAGAACATGGTTTACATGTTTCCCTATCCATGTATTCAAAGCATATTGAAAAAACCATGGATCATTTGACTATATATCATGTATTGTTTTTATAATATTTTGGTCTTAGTTGTATGACCTAAGACTACATACACCATAATTCCAACGTTTGGGTCAGACAATTTTAGTAATCCTATTCATAAATTTCTTTGGAAATCATGATTGGAAATACTCTTTCTGTATTCTGGTACCTTTATCCATAAACCAAACACTGTGCTTCGGAAATTATGAATGTCTATAATCATTCTTATGGTTTTAGAAATAGAATGTTAAATTTTTTATATCTCTTTTGCCTTATTATGTAGTACGTTCCCCCAGTAGCCATGCATAAAATTTTCCTACATAACAATCATATTAGTCAAATGATTCCACAATTTGGATATATAGAATATGTCCTAGTCATCCATGCATAATACAACCCCCATAATAGGTTTTTCAAATAGTTGTAACTTAATTCCTATAAAATAATTCCACTAATGCATTTATCCCTTTCTCATAACATTCTTCAGATCTTGAAACTGCAAAATCACAATTTAAAATTCATTCATTCCATAATTTAACATTGTAGAATGTTTCCAAAAAATTATCAGTACATTGGAGACTCATGAACCTTGGGTCCAAGATAAAGACTGTAAATTAAATCCACTCAATTTCCTCACTGCATGACTTAAAACTATGCAGTATAATGTCCTCGTTTCATGCCTTAAATGAGCAAAACATATTATCAGAAATCCCCTTTATAAAAAATTTTAACCATTCCTCACACACCAAATTTGTGTAGATGTGGTTTCCCCATTCATGGACTATGTCAGAATTGATGAATATTTATTCTTAAAATCCATTTCCTTGGAAAAACCACTCGTTGTGGTCTTGAGTCACCAAAATCTTATTTTCCCTTTTTTATCAATAATAAAATGTTCAATTATTGAGAGCTCTTTTTCATGACTATGCAGTACGTTCTCCTAGGTGTCCATGTATATGTTTCATACATAACCAGAATTTCAGTCAAAGGATTACATTATTTAGCTATGCCTCATATGCCCTAGTTTTCCCTACATAATACATAGCCCATATTGGGTTTATCAAATAATGGTAACTTCATTCCTGGGAAATATATCCACTATGTTTATAGGAGTTTTCGATTTGGTGACCATAATAATCATGACTCAAGATTCTTTATGGATGTATTTAATTAATATTAGAGCAATTCCTAACCACTGAGCCATATTTGGGATCTAATTTCATAATTTATGGTCAATTTTATATGACCTTAAACACTATCCTTTTTAGTCTGACATGCATGACTCTAAACTGCTAATAAAAAAGAGACGTAATACATTCCGGATTGAAAACCTACAATGGAAAATTCGGACATAAGTCAAGCCCCATAATTCCAAACCTAAATTTGGTATGGTGTAGGAAATATTGATCAATAAAAAGGAAAATGATTCAAATTTTTTGGGGTTTCCTGTATAACTGTTGTAAAAATAAAACTATGATTACTAGGCCCATTGGCTTAGGTAAAAAAACAGAAGGAAGCAATGATGAAGACATAGATGAATAAATTAAAAATGATACTCATTTGGGAGTAAACATCCAGAAAAGAGAATCCAAAAACTAGAGTCTCTATGTCATACATCATATGTGGTTGTCTACATAACTTCTCATTTGATTAATGGACTCTTGATCCCAATAAACTACCTATTGGAGTTTTGTTAGCTGACAGGTCTCGTTCTCTTTATCATGAAAAAGATCTTAATTTGCATCTACAATGGATTTTTAACATCTTTCTTGACTTCTCCAAATGAATCATGAAAAATGTCAAGATCCCATGTAACAATATCTAACTCTTGTTGAAGTCAAATCTATTGAACAATCTTTGTATTAATTTTTTTCTTGAGTTTTATCAAATTTACAGTATGATTGGCCTCAGAATGAGATAATGATTATTGGAATTCATCAGTGTTGGTCAACAATCTAGTTTTTATCTGATCTCGTAAAATTTTCTAATATTGTTCCCTTTGTCAGATAATCTCTTTCACTACATTATAAATTTATTGGTATTCAGAACAACCAAATCCTAGAATAATGAACAGAGATGAAATTCATGGAATTTTTTAGGGAAGTTCCACAAGGGGAATTTCAGATATTATCTTCTACATGTTCTTCTATGACTTACGACTTGCAATATGAAGAGCCTTTTGGATCTCTGGATCTAATTCAGAATATCTATCGTATGGAGGAATGTATTCTGGGATTAATGAACTTATTGAAATGCCATTTTCCACATCGTCCTTGATAGTGGTTGCTTCACATAATAATGCTGTTTTAGATGATGCAGAATTTTCACCTCCAGACCTAGCCACTGATGTTTATAATCATATATGGTGAATTAAAATTATGGTTATGGTTTGTTTCAAAAGGTTAATAAGATTGATAACAATCACAATATTGATAATCGTTACCTAACAATAGGAATACATCTTGAGAAGACTCCTCCCAAATATTCTCAGCATCCATATATTTTATTGACATATTATGGTGGGGAATGATTTCTTTAGAATGATTAGGATTCTCCAAATGAATCTTAGGAAGATTTTCTGTTTCATGTTTCACCTGTGCCAACGCCTCTACAATGGTGGGACTGATAGTGATATTGATTATTCCTTCAAGTATCATCATTTTAGAAGTTTATTTCAATGGAACTTCATATTTCCACCATTCATGGTTATAAAATTAATCATAAATAGATTGATAGGAATAATAGTAAAAAAACTGTCCTTTTGGTTCTATACAAGGAACATAAAAATATTCAAATGTATTTGTAATATTAAATTTATTTAATGCATATTCAAAATACATTCCAAGATTCATCATAGCATCTAACAACATACCAAATCCTATGATAGTCTCACCTATGGGAGAACCTGGAGTGGTTATTTCGCGACCCTCCCCTGACAACTTTTTACCCCAAATAGATTCTTCAGTAACATTTGAGGGGTTAGAATCAATTATCATGGGATTTTCAGGTGCATGTGATGAACCTAATGTATCACAGAGTGCAAGTCAGTTGGTTTTACGCATAGTTTCTCCTGAAGAACTTCTGATTTACAAGAGGTCATGTCTCTCTTGGTTGCAGGAATAACAGAAATTTCGGGAATAGTGGTTAGTCCTTTTTTTCTAAATACCTATTTATTCAAAGGAATCACCAGGTTGGTAAGAATTTTTTCATGTTCTAAGGCACCCTCTACGTTTCCTCGAGGCTCATTGGTAATATCTCTAATATAAGAAATAGAAGAAGTTCCTATAGTTCAATGAATTTTAAACACATTCTATGAATAACGCTAAAATTATTGTTGTCAATAATGCTTACCACTACTGAGAAAACATTTAACCATTTTTTATTTCGTTGATGATTTGGTTTATTCAACTTCTTTGGAGGGATTTCATCATCATCTCCAAAACTAGGTATTGGAGACTGCAAACTATTTTCTATCTCATCCTCCATGGCCAGTTGTGCTGGAGATATCCCTACCGACTCATGGGGAAATCCAATAGCTTCATGTGAAGTACCACCAGGGCTATATTGTGGTTATGAAACTTCATCAAATTATCCATTAGCTAGTGGAATGTTATAATGATATTTCCTAGTATTAACAATTCATTGACTAAATTCAAATAGAAAAGTATAATATAATGTGATAGAAAGAAAACTTCCATCTTAAAGATCATCAAAATAACGCCATTATTCATCTATTGAATGGTCAATAAATTCAGTGGCACCTTGATCTATCATATTTTTCACTTGTTTTGTGGTTGAAATTTCATCATCTATTGTGTATACGTAAATCTCCCATTATCATATAAAATTTCTCACTTCATCAACATTATTTATAAAAATAAAATCAGAAGAGGATCATATATCCCCTATTACAATGATACACAACCCTTAATATAAATCAATCCATGTGGTTTCATCATCACACTGATGGATTTTCAATGTTTGTACAACCATTGTTTATATATATTCAGAGTACTTCGTATAGGGATGTGAATATAATCCGACAGTTTTAGATTTGAGTTCTTTGAAATTCCTACATTTACAGACAATGGATGAGAAAATGGGACCCGTTGCTCGTCTAAATGATGAATATTAGACTGGCTCGGTGCAGCTTCAGTTGAGACAGATAGTGTGGCTCTCTTGACTCTGACAAGTAGATTATATATTGCACAAGGTCGCTTCAGTGATCTTGGAGCCTTGTCTCCATCATCAGACTCCAATTAATCATCCCCTAATGAAGATGAATTACCTTTCAAATGAGAGGGTTCCTTCCAACCGACTCTCTTTATCCATACTTAAAGGACATTATAGTTTGAAACCCCGTCGAGGTATGATAAATCCCGATTCCCAATATACCATATAGTCAATATGATTATTGCATCGACTACAGGTAAGTCGATTATTGCCCTGGTTTTCTATACAGTCATCAACAACCATAGTTGTCAGGATACCATTAGATGTTTCCCTAATCTGACGTGCATTGGATGAGAAATGGTGATTATTTGTAGACAATTGAATTGACGTGTGAATCTAGTAGGATCATAGGACTCACATATGATTTCCCCATAAATCCTGGTGGCCAATACGCCATCCCTGCAAGCAAACATATACACCCTTAGCTATAAGTGTGTCATCCCTACATTAAAAAATCACCATGTAAGTAGAATCCCATAATGGAAAAGATGAAATTCCTTGTACATACTTATCGTAGCCTTATTATCATAAGAATTCAATAATATAGGCGAAATACCATAAAAAGCTTGAATAGATGGTTGGAACAAACTTCCAAATACTTGTACCCCACTTTTCACAACATTAGTTTTGAAATGAGTGGTGATCCACCCCCATAAAACCTGGAATGGTCCTACTATTTTGAAAGGATACATCCATCTAATGATATTCAACAATATCCTATGAATGTTTTCCAAAAAAGGGGTAGCCAATACAACCATCCTATTCTCGGATAGCTTGGTCACGATAACAAGTGTTCATGGCCTTATGCCACCCTAGGAATCTCGAACATGAAATAGGTACACTCTGATCCACATGGCCAAGAAACCTACAAGAAATGTCTTCGCAAGAATTTATTAATTGACTTAATACCACCACTTATAAAACTATCCTTTCTATAATGTTGGTTAGAAAGTTTTTGGTGTGACTCTCTTTTCTTCCTTTGGATAGCTTGTTGGACGTGTGCAAGTGGGACCCTTCTCTTTCTTCTTTTCCAGGAATATTTCAATCCACTCCACTGGGTGAATATCCCTTCTTCTGTGGTACATTGTTGTGTTCGTATTTTGGAGTTTATAAAATATCATCATTAACTCACAAACCAAGGTTGGTGTCTTTTCTAAGTCATTTCATGTCACCTTTGGAGGAATAAACTCATCCTATATATCTACAATTATTGGAGCTCTGGATATCATGTAGACATCCCCCAAACTGATACATACTTCTCCATGTGTTAAATTGATGGAATTAGTATATGGACTCCATCATCATGGAAAATCTTTCTCAAAATCAGCATTCTTATATATATATATATAGGTTTTCTCAAACCATACTGCTTCATAAATTCCAAGACATTTTAAGTCATCCATAAACTATGCACATGACTTGCTCACCTAATACGTCCACATCCATGTGGGTTAAACATCCCCTCCTAGGTGAAAATCCTATCTTTTCTTCCATCCCTTTGATTGATCAATCTGAGAATCTTGAAAAATAGATGAATAGCAGTGTGGTTGCAGCTCGGGTGTATGTGCTTTAAAATCTAGTGCACACTAGATGTGATGTATTAAATAGGCCTTAGATACTATCCAACATTAATATATATTCCATCAATTTAAATATTGGTAGAAGTTAAATTGTTATGGTCTAGATACCAAGAAAGTGGAAAATAATTCTTTGGGTACGGTATATTGACATCCTGCAAATGGCCATAACCATAAAGATGAAAATAAAAACTCCATGTAAAATTGAAGTGATATTTTTTTATATGGTTTTCCATGTAATGGAGAGTAGTAGGACAGATGACAAATTATTATTACCCAAAATTCTTTATCATACCATCAATTCTCTTACTAGCCAATTTTTCATTACTTTCGATTATCTTGGGATCCATTAAACCTACAAAAGAGATCAAAATTCATCATTAATGTCTTCTCATTTTGGATGTTGTTTTGAAAAAAAAATTAATAAAATTTGAAAAAGGGATTAAGGTGTACAAGTATGGATTAGTCACACAAGTATAAATCTAGAACACAAGTATGGCACTCCAGTTTTGGCACCCAAATCAAAAACATTTAGAAGAAGTGAGACTGATAGGAGAATATGAGCGAAAAAACTTGTGCATGAAGAGCTAGATTTCCTATGTTATTTGTACGTTTCGCTGAAGTGAATCCACCATATATATGTGATTAGGATTACCCTATGGACCATCACCTTGCAAACCTGTTCCTCGGGTTCTATTAGTCTGTGCACCATGTTGTCCTCTTTTTACCCCTTTTCATTACTTTACCTCAGTATATAATCATATTTTTCATTTCATACCCAATTATGAGGGGGGATTTAGTTGAAATATTGTTCAATCACAACAATAAAAAGGGAAAAAGGGAAGTACCTTTAAAAGAAGGGATACTATCGGAAGAAAATCAATATTTGAAGAGGCTTGAAACTTGGATCACCCAAGTCAAGCTGAGGCTCCATTGACGCAGAAGGTACTTACACGCCACATTTTGGTAGGCAATCCACTTGCGTTCCCAATAACTTTTTTACCAAGGGTTACTTATATTCCATTAAATAGACTCTTGGGGCCTTCATTCATATAGATGAATTTCCATAATGTTTATTTACTGCTATGGTCACCCTAGTACATTCCCCAAGCCTTCTGAAACCTTCAAGGAAGATCTTTAACACCAACAGGGGAGGAATTAATGGAGAACCACTAGTCATTAAGTCCTTTAGTGTTTGAAATCCCTAACACTTGTGTGCCTAAAGTTCCAAACCTCCCGAATTAAGAAACACTTGCTTTATAACCATTCCTCTCAAAGGAACCTCAACACCCCACTTCTGGGAATACCTGTGAATACTCATGAAGGCTTGAGTCATGTCTTGCACAAGTACTAACATCCTGGTTGTTCATCACTCAAGTTAACATCAGCCCTCCCAAGCCTACTTGAGTGCCCATACCTACATGCTAGATACCTACTTCGGCACCCTTCTTTAATTCACCTTATCCCTTTATTCTTGACAATACTTTCATCAATACTTCTTCAAACCCATTCATGGAAATGCTTCTTCTTCATTGGCTCCCTTATCTGAAAGGGATTATATTGAAACCACCACCAAAACCTCATGCCTTATCAAAAATTTGTGAATGTAACATTAGTGTGTCTCTTATTTGGGTTTGTATATCCGCAGTTAGAGGTTACCCACATTTGTTTTGAAAAAGGGTTAGGATCCATTGAGTGTTTTTGGGTTTTTATATCCCCGGTCACATGGAATTTTCTCCAAGGAATAGAGTTGGGGAGTTCTCGGGTTTGAGGATTAGGGTTTGGGTCATGTCCTCCCCTTTTTATCTCTAAAACCTAGAACCTCATGTCTCTATTAAGAAATTTACGATTCACGCCTACTTTTCCTTTTGAACAAATCAGATGTCCACATCCCCTACCAGGACTAATATTTGGGCAACCATCCTGATGTAAGCTCATAGCCTTTCATATATAAGGTTGTAGTCTTTCACCCCTATACTTCCTTCAACTTCTATCCTTCCTTACAATGGAATCTTGTCTAATGTAAACTGAAGAGAGTGATGGTTTGTCGCCTCGGCCTCTTCCACCATCGCCGTCATAGGCCCATCCCCTTCCACCAGTAGAGGAGGAATAGTGAATATGCCATTGTTGAATATTTGACATCCTATTTTATCTCACAATGATCATGACTCACATGGGCTTAGAGATTTGTGATGATCACAACATTTTACCAAACACTCTCCAATGAGATGCTATGAACTTTGAGAACTCTATTTCCCATCAAACTGAGATACGTAGGAAGCCTTCTTAAGGATCGATCTTCATCTCATTTCATCCAAAAAAGGCATCCTTATTTGGAATTAACCTCAAACCCATTTCTCTCAAAGGACAACACTCTCCTATGAGACTCCTCGAACTATGTGGGCTTTGATACTCATCCAAATGGGATACATAGGAAGCCTCCTTGAGGTTCAAACCCAACATTTCAAATCAACCATGTTCTTTGTGCACCATTTTCCCAATAGGGTTTAATATAACTTTGAAACACATAAGATTTCCATATTTCTTAGGATACTTAGGTATAAGTCTCATACCACACTTTTACTAAGCACCTTCCACTTAGGTGTCATTACCACGTGACATTAAACTGTGTGGCTTGGTCCTTAGCACACTACCTTTAAAGGTATGATGTGGACCATTAAGCGGTACTAAACTACAATGGTTATTATTTCTTTCATTAGGATATTTAGGAAGTCCATTCATGGGTAGGATCCTAATATCAAAACAAACATTCTTCTCCCTGGATGACAGTAAATTACAGAGTTCCCCACTGAGTTTTCTTAAAAATCAGTATTATCATAAAAATAGTTAAAAGAATACCTCAATAGTATATTAGTGGATACTGTTGATGGAGAACCTTCAATATATACAGATATCTCCATCAAAGTAAAACCTCAAATACATATGGATGATTCTAAATTTCACACATGCTAATAATTGATTGTAAATTTTAAGGGAAAGCTATGTTATACTTGGTAAATTAATAAGGATTCACAGGAAATATCTAAAATCAATAAGAGAGTCCTGGAGTAGGAAATAATTGCCCCCGATATGGTGTGAACAGTCCGACCTCCCATCATCTCAACCAATGTATTTTCATACGTATTGTAGGTCCAAACCTAACAAACACCTGCCTTTGGAAAGATGAAACTATGATAAAAAAAGACCTTTTACGATGGGTTATTTGCAATGGGAATAGATCATGTCGCAAATAGTCAGTCGAAAAGATTATTTGAGATGGGGACATCAGCTCATTGCAAATAATTAGTTATTTACATTGGAAAAAGGGGTCTCCTCGCAAAAGGTTTGGCGCAGTTTGTGCGCCAAACTGCGAAAAGGATATTTTGGATGGGGGGTGGCTCCCCGTCTCATATACTCGGTGACGATAAATTCTATTTGCGACGAGTCCCTTCGCAAATACCCTTTTAGCTACTGACAGTAATTAATGTTGTTGAAGGTATTTGCAAAGGGTTCTGTCAAAAATAGTAGTATTTGCGGGGGGAATCACATCGCAAATAATCTACCCTTTATAAACCCCCTCGCCCCATCCGTTTTTTTCTTTCTTCCTCATTATTTCTACATTCTCCCTCTATCTAAACTCTAATTTTAGAGTTAAAATATCTATGAGTTAAATGTTTTTTACGATGAGATTTTGAAGTTGTCTACACATATAAGAGATCTTGTTTAGAGGTATTTATATTTTATTTAAATTTTTTATATTAATTTTAATTATTGCTAATTAGTTGTAATTAAATTTGATTTTGATTGTTTTGTTTTCAGTATTTATTTTTAGTAATAAATTGAAATTATTATTGCTAATTGTTAATAATTACTGGTAATTATGAATTATTAGAGATAATTAGTAATGAATATAAATAATGAGATGTAATTAGTAATTAGTTGCGGCAATGAGTAGTAATTAACAGTAATTAAATCTAATTAGAAATAATTAGTGGTAGTTAGTAATAATTAGGAATAATTAGTAATAATTAGTGAAAAATAATAATAAATACTATTAATTAGTAATAAATAGTAATGATTAGTAATAATTAGTAATAAATACTAATAATTTGTAATATTTATTAATAATTTGTAATAATTTTAATTAATTAGTAATAAATACAAATAAATATTATTAATTGTAATAAATAGTATTAATTAATAATGAATATTAATAATTAGTAAAAAGTACTAATAATTAGTAATTGGTAGCAATAATTAGTAATAATTAGCAATAATTACTATTAATTAGAAATAATTGCTAATAATTAGCAATAATTAGTAATAATTAGGAATAATTACTAATAATTAACAATAATTACTAATAATTAGCAATAATTACTAATTATTAGCAATAATTACAAATAATTATCAACAAATAGTAATAACTAGCAATAAATAGTAATAACTAGCAATAAATAGCAACAACTAAAAATAAATAGTAATAATTAGCAATAAATAGTAATAATTAGCAATAAATAGTACTAATTAGAAATAAATTGTAACAATTTATTATAAATAGTAATAATTAGTAAAAAATAGTAAAAATTAGTAAAAAATGGTAATAATTGGTAATAATTAGTACTAAATATTAATAATTTTTATATTTGGTAAAAATCAGTATTAATTAGTAATAAATATTATTAATTAGTAATAAATTGTATTAATTAGAAATATATAGTATTAATTAGTGAAAATTATTGTTAATTAGTAATAATTTGTAATAATTTGTAATACATTGTAATAATTAATAATAAATAGTAATAAATAATGTTAATTAGTAATAATTAGTGTTAATTAGTAATAAATAGTTTTAATTAGTAATAAATAGTGATACATAGTAAAAATAGTAATAATTATTAAAAAAATTAGTAATAATTAGTAGTAAATAGTAATCAATTGTAATAATTCATAAAAATTGTAATAATTTGTAAAAGATGTTAATAATTAGAAAACAATAGTAATAAATACTAATAATTAGTAATAAATACTAATGATTAGTAATAAATACTAATAATTAGTAATTAATACTAATAATTTGTAATAATTAGTTATAATTAGTAATAATTAGTAATAATTTGTAATAATTTGGAATAATTAGTATTAATTAGTATTAATTAGTAATATCCAGTAATAATTAATAATAATTAGTTTTAATTAGTAATTATTAGTAATATTTTGTAATAATTAGTATTAATTGGTTTTAATTTGTAATAATTAGTATTAATTTGATATAATTAGTAATAATTATGAACAATTCGTGTTAATTAACAATAATTAGTAATAATTAGAAAAAATTAGTAATGATTAGAAATAATTAGAAATAATTTGCAATAATTAGTAATAATTACCAATAATAACAAATAATTAACAATAATTATTAATAATTATCAATAATTACTAATAATTATCAATAATTAGTAATAATTAACAATAATTTCTAATAATTAGTAAGATTATTAAATATTAGTATTATTTACAGATAATTAGAGAACATTATTAATAAGTAGCAATATTTAAAAAAATTAGAAATAAATATATATAATTTGAAATAAATTGTAACAATTAGTAATAAATAGTAATAATTATCACTAAACAGTAATACTTATCAATAATTACTAATAATTAGTAATAATTACTAATAATTGTCAATAATTACAAATGATTAGAAATAATTACATATTATTAGAAATAATTAGCAATAATTAGCAATAATTAGTAATAATTAGAAATTAATAGTAATAGATTGCAATAGAGATTAATAATTATAAATATATAGTAATAATTAGCAATAAATAGTAATAATAAGCAATATTTAATAATAATTATCAATAAATGGTAATAATTATCTTTAAATAGAAATAATTAATAAATATATTAATATATAATAATAATTTGTAATAATTTGTAATAATTGGACGAAATTGTAACAAATGGAAATAATTAGTAATAAATTGGGATAATTGTATTAAATTATAATAACATGGCACAATTTCTAGTAGGTTGGTGGAACTCCTTTTTCTTAATGAATCTTCTCCATTACACTCTCAATAACTCAAAACATTATGAAAAATGTGATCCTACTTAAGCATATCCAATCTTGAATGCACGAGATTGGATATGCATACCTAGGAGCACATTTTTCTTAATTATTTCAGGTGGTGACAATTGCAAGAAGATGATTCATCAATTAAAAGGGGGCTGTTTTTTCTGAAAGCTCATTTATTTGCATCTTTCTCAAACTGAAATGAAAATTAAATATGTAGTCGGAGGTACACTTATGCATTCTCATATGCACAGGAATGGATATTCATACCTTAGAGTATAATATTCATTGTGATTTGAGAGTGAGAATGTTTTAAGTAAATGACTAATCAGACAGAAGAGCAACTGCCAATCCACTGGAAATTGTGTCACCCGTAATTAGTGGTAAATAGTAAAAAGTAGTTGTAATTATTTATCTTCTCTTTTTGGGGTAGCGTTTTTATTAAATAAAATTATTCAAAAACAGTAATGATTTTATATTTTGATAAAAATTATGGAACAAGGACGTTGAAAATAGTTATTATTTGATAATCACGCTTGGATAAATCTTCACAGAAATCAACACAGTTTTGGTTTAAATCGTGTATATAATGAGGATGTTGAAGATTTCTTATCATCTGTATCAACATAACTAGAATTTGTTTTAGAAGGAAAAATTAAGTGTCCTTGTAAGAAATGAGCTTTGAGAACGTTTGAAAAAACTGGAAATGTTGTGGGACATCTCTTGTGTTTTGGTTTTCAATGAGATTATGTATTTTTTGAATCAACACGGTGAATGTAGTTCTAGGGAAGATACTAATAATATGATTTCAGATATATCATAGTTTCAATATTTAGTACATGGTGTTGTAGATCCATCTATTCAACAAATTAAACTCAAGATGATATTGATTTAACTATTAAGTTGGAACCATTTTCATTTTATGAGTTGTTGAGGTCTGTTGAGGATGAATTACATCATGGTTGTAAGATAAGAAAAGTAGAAGTGGTTTCAGATTTTTTTCAATTAAATCAGATAATGAAATATCAAACAACTGTTTTTATTAGATATTTTCTTTAGTACTAATACCTGAAATAAATTTGTTGCCTATAAATTTCTAAGAAAGAAAGAGGATGGTTCGTAATCTAGGACATAGTTATTAGAAGATTCGTGATTGTTCAAATGGTTGCATATTATATTCTGGGGAAAATGAGTTATTAGATAGTTGTCCCACATGTGGAAAATCGAGGTATAATGTACCTCGGATGGGGATGTCTAGATCAATTCGTGTAAAACTATTGAGGTATTCCCTTCTTACACCCAGGTTGTAGTGCTTATTTATTTCTCATAACATAGTGATAATGATGTAATGGAACAAAACCAAAATTTCCACCAGTAAAAGCATGAATCATAAATCTAACGGTGACTCATGGAATCATTTTTTCCGATTGCACCCATAATTTGTTTTGAATCCAAAAACGTTTGATTGGGTCTTTCTACTAATATTTTATCTCTGTCTTGTTCTTATAGAAATCAGTATTCATGTTGTCATGTCTTTATAACTCCATACAATTTATCTCCATGGTTGTTGATGAAAGATCCTTATATCTTTTTGAGCTTATTAATCCCAGGATAGCTAAAAACTAATATTGATGTTTATTTGAGACCATTGATTTATTAGTTAAATTCATTGTGGTGTAATGGAGATATTTCGTTTTATGTTTTTGTGAAGAAAAATTTCCTACTAAAAGTTGCATTGATGTGGACAATTAGTGACTTCCTAGAATATGGAAATTTATCTATCTAGAGTACACATGGTCTAAAATCTTGTCATTGTTGAATGGGATACTATAAATCATTTATGCTTGTCAATAAAAAAAACCTTGAAAATTTTATTGTCATCATAGATTTGATCCGACCAATCATCATTTTCAGAGGAACAAATCTCATTTCAGAAAAGGCACAATTGAAAGGGATGGACCTCCGAAAATGATCTTATTTATAGAGTTAAAATTATATTTATTTTCATTACCTCCAACCACATTTGGACCAACAATAAACCAATAAAAAATTCATGGCTTCGGGAAAGAAAACAATTTGATAATACTAATCAATTTTTGGGATCTTCTATATTGGTTAAATTTGTTGGTCTGCCACATGTTAGATATCATGCATATTGAGAAGAACTGTTTTGATAAATTATTTCTTATAGTTTTTGATACACCAGGTAGAACAAAAGATAATGTAAATGCACGATTAGATGTTGCCCAAATGTATAAGTGACTATAACATGAACTGTTTGGAAATATTATATCACAAAGGTTAATGAAGTCAAAAGAAGCTTATACACTATCCAAAGAGAGTCGCTTATTATTATTCTAGTGGATTCTTGATTTGAAACATCCATATAGATTTTCTTCTAATTTGGGTAGATGTGTTACGAATGGTTATATTACCTGATTAAAAAGAAATGATTCTCATGTTATAATTGAAATACTTATACTGATTGTAGTAATATGTCTGTTGAATTATATGATTTTTGATTCAATAATAGACATATCATATTTTTTATGAGACATTTGTGTGGAAACAATAGACTAAGATGAATAAAAAAAACTGGAAGAAGATGTTTTTGTAATTATATATAGGCTGGAAATAATATTCCCACCACCTTTATTTGACTCAATGGAACTTTAGATATTAGATTTTACACATGAAAAAAATGTGGTGGCCTGTTATTGTTATAATGGATGTACCCATTCGAGAGATGCATGCAGAATTTGAAGGAAAAAGTATGTAATAAAGTATCATTTAAATGTTCAATTGCTGAAGCATAATTTCTTGAGGAAATTGATTTTTTATGTTCTCATTATATTGAATCTAAATATCTCTCAAAACACAACTGCATGGGATGGAACGAGGGAAATAAAGGTGATGAAATGGGATATCAGTTGTCATTTTTTAATCAACCCGATCTTGGATTTGGGGGAGTTCATGAACGATGGTTTCAGATGATGAACATCATAGAGCTCATACATATGTACTTCTCAACTGTGAAAAAATGACTTCACTTTTATTGTGAGTTCTTATTTCATATATTCTTTAATTTATATTATAGTAAGTAAAAAAATTTTATTTTGATGTTATATGATAATCATAACAAAAAATAGCTTCCACAAATTTCACCAGCGGCTCTTGAAGATCGTCAGAAAAAAAGTTATCAATGGTTTCAAAAACATGTAACATAAATTATTGATAGTTTAACATATCACTTCAGTTTATTATTTATTACATTTATAATTGTTTTACAAATTTCTGCGTGTCTCATCAAACTGATAAAATTGATTATCAGCTTTGTATATTGACTAACCCACCACCAAAAATGGTTAAATAAAATATTGAATAAGTGGTGAATGATTTTTCATTTCATTCACATGCATATGGGGAATCAAAAAAAATTGAAAAATGGATTTTTCATGAGAGAATCTCATCATAGAGAAAGTGGAGTTGACTTTTATGGTATGGTGGATGAAATTATTGAACTGTGTTATATAGGACTAAATTACATAACGATGTTTAAATGTTGGTGGTTGGATACTGAGAGAGGCTATCATGTTCATCTGACTCATAGAGTAATTGATATTAAATATAAAAGTCTTCTTGTAGTAAATGAACTATTTTTACTGGCTTAATATACACATCAAAATTATTACACAAAGTACGTATCAACTTCAAGAGACCTGAGTGATTGGTGGAGCATGATAAAAATTAAATTCCGGGAATATAATTTTACTCAAAGTGAATGTGTTTTAACAATAGTGGATAGACTTGAAATTTTTCAAGAGAATACTCAAAATCCATTTTTTTCACAAAAATACATGAATATCGATGTTAACAGACCAAAATTAAGGGTTGATGGTGACATCTATGTTAATGATGTCACAAATATATTTGAAATCGAAAGAGACGATGAAAATGAAACTCATGTGGGTGTTGATGATGCTGAGGAGGAATACGAAGACATTGACATCTTCATATACGAATATGTTGATTAAGGTGAACATTGACACTATTAAATGCTGGTTATAATCATAACTAATATATATCTATATATAAAAGTTATTTTTATCTATTTTCTAGCATCAATGATTTTGTGTTTCAGATGGACGATGATCTATTTAATCAATTGCAGGAGGGTGACTGACCTTTGGATGAGGAGGATTTTGGATCATCTAACCCTTAGACTAATAAAGGTTCTTGGGGTACGCGGAGGGGGCACGATATTGTGCGATTAATGATTCATGAACCTTTCCCTGAGCGACGTCAATGTCTTGGATTCAATCCACGCACATAGAGGTATGAAAACTATGTAATTTAGTTAGATTTCATTAATTTATTTATATACTAAATGTTTCATTATTTGTTCTTTTTTCACAGTTTTCCACATACAGCTATTGGACAGAGGAGCGAAATCTTGCACAATTATTTTTCTCAGCCATAGATCATATAGGAACAAATTCTCATTAATGTGCACCATAACATATTCGATCACTGGCTATTACGTAGATAAATAAAATTTATTTTGAAATTTATATCATTACTAGCTTGATAATATAAATTATTTGTATGGTTATTTGTATTCCATCAATGATACCAAGTGTGACGTTATCCACGCGGCATAGGAGGGGTCAATGCATGACTGTTTCCGTTTGTTTTTGCACAATTTGAGAAGGATAACCATGAAAAATATATTAGTGGTAGTATTTGATGTGTCATGTAGAGCCCACCAACTAGAGTACATTTCATCTCATGTTTGGGATGGATTATGTTCACATTGTCTTGGTGTTAGATTTTAGATGAGAACCTAATTGGGATAAAAAAAACCAAGGGATATTTGAGGAGATGCAACGAAATGGTAGTTGTACATTAAAGACGCATAGAGAGAATATAGTAAGTACTTTTTTAAAAATTGTTTATATAAAATTAAATATAAACAGTTTATTTTTTATTCATATAGGCATTCAAGAAGCCAGATATTATGGAATACGACATTTATCGGAGGATGTATAATGATCCAGCCACTGGAGAGATAAGTGGTGATTGTTAGCATTAGATATTTTTCAGTATTATTTATTTCAATTTGAAAATTAACCTCATATAAAATTTTCACTATTTTAATTTAAATTGGAATTGAAGGAGTCAGATGAGGCTATGATCTATCAGACACCAGCTGAGAGTTAGGCCGAGATGGCTAATCAGACTAGTGTCCACCATCTCAATGAGGTGGCTTGGATGCAGGAGACTCAGTATTGCTTTGAGACGGGCAGAGTAGTTGGTATCGGTACTTGATTGAATCATGGTACTTATTTTGGTACAACTGTGCTGTAGGCATCTAAATCGAGAGGTGCTCATGGAAATGCATCATCTTTTGGCTCACAGTATGAGGAGAAGATGTGAGCTCAGAGTGAGCTTATAGATTGTTTGCGTAAGGAGCAGGAGGAGATGCGGTAGCACCAGCATCAACATGGGAGGATCGCCGACGACAAATGAAGCAGTGCATAGAGCAGATGCTTTGATGGCAGTAGCAGTAGCATGAGTAGATGGAGTACATGTGCCGTTTGAATTGTAGTTTATGGATAAAGATTCCTCCACCATCTCATCCATCTCTTCCACATCTAATAAAAGACCACCACCAGTGATTTTTTCATGATAAAAACATTTGAATTGAACGTTCATTGTAATATTAACTATTTCTAGTTTCTGTCTTTTATATTTGTGTGAATAGTGCATAATTTAAATTTAATTGTTTTTTTATTTTTTTTAAATATTTTAATATTTTAATATTTATTATTAATATTGTTTTTTTAATGTTTTTTTATTTTTCTAATAACAGTGATAATATTTTTTTATAATTTTTGTAAATATTGAGAATTTTTATATTTTATAATATTATTATTATTTAAATAATTTTAATATTATATTTTTTGTAAATATTAATAATAATAATATTATTATTATATAAATAGTATTATTTTAATCTTAATATTATAATAATATCAATTTTTTATATCATTAATATTAGTATTATTATTATATTATATTATATTCTTTATATTAATAGTGTTAATATTTTAATTATTTTCAATAATTAATTTTCCAAAATTTTATTAAATACATTTTTTTTATTTTATAATGTATTTCCGATGGGACCTTTTGCGATGAGTTTCCATCACTAATAGTTTATATATTGTTTAAATAACTATTTACAATGGGAAAAAGGGTCTGTCGTAAATACCTTTTTTAGATAGGCCCATCACAACAAGATTATATATATATAAACAGAGAACAATTTGTGATGCCATTTTCTGTTGTGGTGTATTTGTGACTAGACCCCTTCGCAAAATCATATTGGGATGGGTTCCTATCACCAATAACCCTTCCCAAATACCTCAAATTTCATTAGTGAGGACCCTTTGGATAAAGAACCGTTGGATGTTTCCGGTCTACAAAATAAATACATTGGAAAATGCCTAGAAGTAATGATTCCTATCCAGAATACACGTTCCTAGTAAGACATGAAACAACAACAGAGGGTTTTCATAGTGGAACAATGGCGATGGAAGGCGAGAAGGTCCTGTATTGCTAGGAAATGGTGATGGTGATTGGGTACCACAGATGAAAACATGGTGGGGTAAGTGGTAAATCACTCCAAACATTAGTGGTGTAAGGTACTGGTGCAATGGAGAGAGCATTGGCACCGACGATGAGAGAGATGAACCCCTACTCAATGGCGGTGGTGGTGGTCTGGAAGAAGTATCTGGCGTGAGCTTAGCAACATTGTTCAATCTAAAGGGAGGATTAATCATAGATTGCAACAATGACTTCTATGTTACCCAATGCCCTGTGAGTTGATTGTAGGTTTTGTGTATGGCAGTGATGGCGTGGGGATCCCACAATGCAGGCTCAGAGTGGGGCTTGGCCATTAAAGGTTGTAGGGGAGCTCATAGTGTTGGCGACGACACTCTATGGTTGTGATGGGCTTGGAAATGGCGACGCAGGACCGTAGAAGTGGATGGTGCAGATGCTTTAAATATAGGACCTATGATCTATAAAGAAATTAAGTCGATTGTGCCAAGAAAATTGGGGCCATCAGGGTTAGATGGGCCTAGGGTCCATGATAAGTGAGTGTTTGCATCACAATTTTTAAGGGCTTATGGGTGGGTTACTCATTGGGGGAGGGGGGCTATGACCCACCTTTCACACATTGTGGGTTTAAGGTGTGTGTTTGTTTCATTGGAATTGTACCCCCACGTACCTAATGTGTGTGTTTGTATTATTATAAATATAATAAATATATTTATTATTTAAATATATTTATCATAATTTTATAAATATGTAAATATATATGTTTGAATATAATTAAATTTATAAATAAATATTTTTATATAATTGTAAATATATTCATATAATTATATATATAATTATAATTATTTATATTTATAAAATTATATATTTTTATTAATATATAAATATATATAATTATAATTATAATAAATATATTTATTATAATTGTATAATTATTTAAATAAATATATATTGATTTATTTTAATTTTATGAATACATTTCAAAATTATATATATTTATAATTTTATTATAAACAAATTAAATAAAAAAAATATTAAAAATCATTTTAAATAGATTACTTATATAATTTTCAATATATTTTAAATGTTAAAACATAATAAACAGAAATAAATAAATATTATTCATATAAATTACAAACATGTAGAAAATATTACATGTATAGTAAATAAATATTTGTATTGGTAAATATAACAAAATGAACAAATTCCAACAAATATAAAAAATAATAAATATAAAAAATAAATAAATAATATTAAATGGAAGCTATATTAAAAAATTATATAATTTAACATACAAAACTATTTTAAAAAATGAATACATTTAAGAATAGATACATGAATTGTAAACTCATTTGAAAATGAAGGAAATGTTCAACAATTCCTTTAAATAACTTAATTATATAAATTTTAACATTTTAAAAATACAACATCTTTATAATGGAAATTGAATAAATAATAATCATATAAATTAACAACATGTTAAAAATAATACTTAGTAAAATATTAATATATTTAAAAACGAATTTAATCCATAAATATTATATTAAAAATGAAAAAAGATACATCAAATGCAAAATAAGTACGTCATATATACCCATGTATACATTTTCTCTATATGTATATCTCATGTATATGTGGACATATACATACACATACATACATCTGTGCATGTACAATGTCTGTATATACGCATACACAAAACACACACACCCAACATAATATATACACTTATATACTCATGGACATAGATATAAATATATATGTTCAATTATCAAATATTAACAATACATCTTTCATATTTATATAATTGTTTGGATTTTGAAAACCTATATATTTTCATATCATGATGATATTAATTATATACATTTATTTTTTATTTAATGAATATAAATAAATTTAACTTTTTGAATATAAATCTGATAATTATATATATATATATATTAAAAATAAATTATTAATAAAAGTTTATATCAGCACTGATAAAGATGCACATTTATCAATGCTCAAAATTATAGTGATAAAGGATGCACTTTTATCAACAATTTTTTAACATTGATAAAATTTTCATTTATCATCAGTTTTAGGTAGCGTTGAAAAAAGTTAATCTTTTATCAACACTTTTTGTTTAGTGCTGATAAAATTCCCCATTGAATAAAGAGTTATTTGTTGTAGTGGTAGATAAATAGATTGTGCATAACATAATTTGATGAAATTTTATTTAATTTTTTTGAATTAAAATTCATATGAATATTTTATAATGTCATGTATTTGATTTAATCATCTACAACAATAATAATTTTTTTTTAAAAATTAGTTTGATTGTCTGAAATTTGATCATGAATTAAATGTTTATTTATTTTTTACATGATAAATTTTGGGACGCAGTTTATTGTAAGAGTAGTAATAAAAGTCATTTCATTGTTTTTTTATTTAAATGTCCTCAGAAGTGTAGTCTATTGGTTGTGACATTGTAGGGTCTCACAAGAGGTTATATGGTAGAGTTTGGGTGGGTAATTATAGATGCAATAGATTTCATTGTTTTTTTTGTAATCCCCCCCAGTTTTGTAATCTTATAAATTTAGAGATTTAGGTGTTATAATTTATATAATTTAGATTTATGTGTAAATTCCACTTAATATATAAGTTTATAATTTTATTTTATTAATATAGTGTCAGAAAAAATGGTCCTCTTTTAGCATTGATAATGGGTGTGAATATAATAATGTGGGGCACTCCACATTAAAATTTTAGTTATATGATAAATGGTAAACATTTATATATTTGTAGTGGATTACAAAAAATACTACATATTTCATTATAGTCGATTATATCCTCTATTATCATTAAAAAACATTGATAAACAGTGTATTATCAATGTTCATTAAAAACGTTACATTGCAGGTTTATCAGTGCTGAAAATTTGGTGATAAAATCACACATCTATCAAAGCATTTTTTAATATTTATAGAAACAACCTTAAGAATAGATAAAATGTGTATTTTATAAATAAATTTATGGGGATCATGGGTTTTTAACACTAACTAAGATAGATTTTATAACCAATTTTTAGCAATGATAAAGAGTGAATTTATGTGTGTTTTTAGCACTAATAAAATCACTTAGAATTTTTCGGGATTTATATCATGAATGCTCTTATCACTGCTCTTAAAAATGGTTATTAGAAGTGACAAAAGCCATATATGTAGTAATGAAACTCAAAGTATACACACATACCCTCTTAGTGGGTCAAGACTCATATCTCCCTTCAAGTATTTAAAGCCAAACAATAATAACCAATTATAATTTATTGATGTCCCAAAGGCCCCTTAGTGAATTAATGTCCCAATGGTCTCAATTTTCAATTATTTTGGAGCCCCATAAGGCCTAAAACATCTTCAAACACAGCCTGAAATCCAGTTTCTGTGAATAGTAATAGTGCTATAGTATATGGATCTTATAATAACAGTGGAAAATCCCCCCAAATTTGGGGGTGTTGGAAATCTAACATTGGTTTGATGGGGGATTATATGGTGAATTTACTACTCATGTAACCACTCATCTGCATATATACATACATATATGCATGCATACACACACACCCACACAAACATATAATAACAATATAATGAGTTTAATATTTAATATCTCATGATAATAAGTGTTTGTATTTTCTAAAATATTTTTAATGTTGATTATAGATGATGGAAAGCATGAGGACCAATCCTTTTAAAATTAAGGCAGCACTAGACTGAATTTTTTGAACCAACATTAAATACAGGCTCAAACGAACTAAGGGTTTTTAGATCCAGCCAATAAGGGTTTGGCCCAATTTTCATCTGTCCAAACTGTTACATCCCAACTAGAAATTATGCCATTTATGTATATAATGGTGGAATTTTTAATTATACGATGGTGTTTTTTATTTGCCTTATGTTTAAAATTGGTAGCCATAAACTCAGTTATATATATCATATTATTCTCACCAATGTTTACATTTAATCCTATTTTTGTCTAAACTAGTAAAAATGGTGGTATTTGATATATTTTAATCAGAAAATTTTTTTCCTTTTAGGGGATAATATGAAATATTAATTTCATTGTTGCAAATTAATATTTTAATATCTAATATCTAATGCAGCGAAAAAATTAACACACAACATTATTATTTTTTCTAATTTATTACTATATTACATAGACATCAGTTTGTTGGGTCGATGGTCCTTTTTGGCTATCATTCTATGTGCTTGAGTTTGCATGGTTGTCCATGCTTCATTGTTGTTTGGGGTTCACTACATATCAGACCATTAATGCATCAACTATCAAACTGGTCGAGATGCACTACAACAAAACACATGAATTTATAAAGGTCTTTTTTAATTTTATTGAAATGTCCAGAATGGATATGTATGAAGAGATTGTCAGGTGGGAGAATGAGAAGAGAGATGAGTGTAATGATACCAATCATATTACGTTCTTCCCATATAAAATTTTGATATAGGATGAGATTGTTATGCCACGATGCAACGAAAGGCATCACAACACAATATCTCTTGGCAGGAGTTGTGGGGAGGGAAAATTTTTAAAATGGTAACATTTTGTGAGGACTACTAAATATGTGAGTGTGTGGGGGGGGGGTGAGACTGATAGCCTTACATGATGCATTTTTATCATTCTGTCCTTTAGGCCATCTACTTTAAAACCATTTAGCCACATTAAGTTGGGTTTCTAGGTCATCAAGAATTTGAGACTTTGAGTTATAAATATGTAATGAAATAGGTCTTCTTGGTACTTTTCATTCCGTATGGGAAAAAATGACATTTGACACAATGAGGCCCCCATGTGTTTTTTTTCAATTTTTAATCTCCTCTATATAATTTTGGTTCTCGACGTAGTAGAAGAATTAAGCATGAATGGATATGTATATAGATTTCTTTTAATAATCATTGCCTGAAACCAGGAGTGAGGATATCGCATGTCAAATTTATAATTAATTTCTTTAATATCTAAATAAATAAATGACTAGGCATATGAACTTTCTTTGTTGTTGATTGTTGATCTTCCAAAAAGGCCCTTCTGCATTGCCTTTGTTGTGCATTTGAGGATCCAAGGGTATAAACCCTTTAGCGGCGATCCACACATGCTCCAATGGTCTTAGAGAAATGACACTCATTCATCAGGTGTTAACGCGATGAATCAAATGTCTTACGTTGTTCGTTTTTGATCTCTCATTATTCGGCCTTTAAGAAATTCTCTCTTGGGTTTTTCGTTCATGAGAGGGAGAGAGGTGGAGTTATTTGGAGTGAATTTGTTGTGTGCAACAATTCTGTATTCCCAAACATGTAATTGGATTCAAATGAATTACACAATAAACATAAATGTCAATTTATAGAGATGTTATTTCAGTTAAAAATTTAATTGTATAAAAACCGTTAAATATAATTATAACCATTAATTAAATTTCATGCAACATAATAATAATAATAATATAATTTTTTGGTGTGTCAACTTGCATAAAATGAATAAATAATATTTACTGACTCGTAAATAATTATGTTATCATCAGACATAGTCTTCATCTATTCGAACATCTCTTGTATTTATTGAACACATGAAAAAATATTTTGTTCTCATAAATAAATATTTTATTCAAAAACTAATAAATAAATATAACTTATTCACATTTCGGTGAATAAATATTTATTTAATTAATATGATCAGTATACCATGAATAAAATTATTTCTCAGTCTTGAGAATAATATTTATTCTATTAATTAAATTCATATAAAATTTAATGAAGACCAACATAAAGACTTAGTCTCTAACACTCAAAAACTAATTTGATTGTCATTAGAATAGATTCCCTAAATTCTAATATTTTTGTCTAGAAAAAGATCATGGCACCCATGAGAAGGAACTTCAAGTCGCAATGACGAAAACCACATACAAATGATCACTGTGTAATATAATTGTTTTGTCACAATATCTCGTCAAGAGAGTTTCATGACGGTGACATCATCCTATATGTTCAATATATCATTTATTGACTATCTGAAATATACATATCATTACACCGTGACTGTGGAATTTTGGGTGACCATTCTATTTCAATCAAAGGGACGAGATATTAACATCCATAAATATGTAATGGAAAAATCCTTCATTAGCTTATCTATCAATAACATGTCATTCCTAACTCACCCAAAGAACCCAATATCACGCCAACATATGGTATGATGGTTTTCATCAAAAAACCTAAGTTAATGATTCAAGACATGAATTAATGATAATATTAAAGTCTAAGGACCATTACAAACACTCGTAGATAGGAAAATCTAATGACACCAAAACATGCGAAATTTTTATTGGAGGGTATATTCTCATAATCACCCATCATGGAGAATGCCTAGTGCATACTTAATGAGAATAAGTCTAATTTTCATATGAGTTATCACACCCGACAATATATATAGAATGAGTCCCATCATAGTATGTTAGCTAACCACATAGCTATATTAAGAATATTTTCAAATCACATCAAGTTTCTCATCATAGTAGGGAAATACCATGACCTTATTAATGTGAAAAATACTCAAGTTCCTTATTACATTAATTACATGAAAAATAATGAACAATATGTAATAAGATGTTTAATTTAATATTTAATACATTAAATATTCTTCTAATCAATATACAAACAGTTGGTACTATGAAACCAACTATAACTAACCGCAAATTGGACTAGAACCAACTGCCTACAACTATAATTACGCTAGATATCACATGATAATCATGTTTCTACTAAGTGATTTTATTAGTCAAGCGGTCTGAAACATTATCGTCTAGGAAAATACTCCTCACTAAAACCTCACATCTCTGAGAAAAATCCATCTAGAGATGATTATTATGAAGTATGTGCTTTGTCTGAGGATGTGACCTTATCTCTTTTGTGAGAGCCACTACTATAGTATTATCATAATAGAGTGTATTGATATCCTTACTTATAGGTACCACATCAAGCTCAAGGATGAAATTTTGAATTCAAACTACTTCTTTAGCTACTTCAAAAGCCACAATATAATCAGATTCTACTGTAGAATATTTGACCACAACATAATTTTAGCTCTCCCAGCTCATAAAACCTCCATTAAAGGTACAAATGTATTTCATTTGTCACATCATATCATCTTGATTAGTTTGGAAACTAGCATCTGCATATCCTTTGATGACTAGTTTTTTATCTCCTCCATAAACTGTGAACAAATCGTTAGTACGCCTCAGATACTTAAGAATATCCTTGACTACCATCCAATGATGATCACCTGGATCAACTTGATATCTTCCTACCACACGTAATGCATAGGTGACATCCAGCAATATACATAATATATCATACATGACATGCCCATTTGCTGATATGTATAAAATCCATTCCATTATATTTTTTTCTTCATGGGTCAGAGGATACATTTTCATGGAAAGATGAATGTCATGTGATGCTGGAAGAAATCCCCTCTTGGATTGTTTCATACTGAATCTCTTCAGTATTTTGGAAATTTACATACTTTGACTTTGGCCGAGAAACCACTTGGAAATATCATGATGGATCATGATCCCAATAATATATATTTCCTCTCCCAATTCATTCCTGGAAAATAAATTATTCAACCATGACTTAACATACTATATGACTAGTATTTAATTTCCTATAAGTATTATCTCATCCATATATATTATTAAGAAAATGAATACACTGCCACTAAAACATTTGTAGACACAAGGCTCACATTCATTCATTAGAAAACCAAATTTATTTATGCCTTCATCAAAATGAATGTTCCATGACATCGATGCTTGATTTAATCCATAAATCGGTTTTGGAAAATATCATATCTTATTTTCATCCATTAGAGTAACTGACACTTCAGGTTGTGTCATCTAGAGAACTTTCTGAAAGTTACCATTAATGAAGTCTACTTTAACATCCATTTTAAAAATCTCATAGTCATGTTAAGGCATAATGTAATGTTGAATTCTGATGGATTTTAGAAATCCAACTGGTGAAAAGGATTCATCATAGTCAATTCCTTGATGTTGTTTAAATATATTTGCAATCAGCCTCTCTTTATAGGTACTGACTTGTCCATTCACTCCCAATTTATTCTTAAATACCTATTTACAACCAATGGCCATTACATCCACTAGAGGATCTACCCAAATACATACTTGGATTTGGTACATGGAATATATTTTAGAATTCGTGGCTTTTTTCACTTGGAAACACTTGTGCCACTAAAATATTTCTTTTAGTTTAGAGGATCATCATTATAAACGAATAGTAAGTCACCATACATAGTACCTAGAAAACCATATCATTCTAGTTCTATAACCTCTCTTTACTCGTAAATAGTACTTGTGTCTTTGGAACAATCTCTTCTTCCACAAGGTTTTGTGGAATATAATCATGTACCATCTCTTTGGTTCCATGATCCTTGACTTCATCTAATTTTATACCACTCCCACCCTCTATTTTTGATAAGTTCTCACTCTCAAAGAATATAGCGTGTCTTTCCACAATTACCTTTTTGTTTGAGGGGTCATATAGGTAATATATCCCTGTTTACTTATGGTATCCTATAAAGGTACGCTTTGTGCTTCAGATTGGAAGTATTTTCCCCAAAGAGGGCTTATCAAACATTTCATTTTCCCCCGCATGTAAATTCAATAACAATGTTTTTCCACTACAAAATTCTTATGGAATACCATTAACAATTTAAAGGGTACTTGGTTTAAAATGTGTGACACAATTTGAAACGCATATCCCCAAAGGATAATAGAAGACTCGCATGAGTCATCATTGATCTCACCATGCCCTAAAATGTGTGGTTCCTCCTTCATCTTACACCATTACACTCAGAGGTGTAAGGAGGTGTGTGTTGGTATAGGATCCCAAAATAGTCATAAGTAATCAATGAAGACATGATTATGATATTCTCCACTATGGTCTAATTGTACTTTATTAATCTTCCTCCCATGGTGGTTCTCTATATCATTCTTTTATTTCTTGAATTTATCAAAAGAATCCAACTTGTTACTCCTTATGTAAATATATACATATCTACTAAATTAATCAAACTTGTTACTCACTAGGTGCATCTAAGAGACCTGAGATCAAATCTGGGTGGAGGAATATTTTCGGGGTACTGTTGAAGTATTGTAGTAGGCATTAGAGAAGGGAGTATTCAGTACTCTAACAGTTGGAACTATTCATCCACCTGGGCCCTTGGGCCACCGGTTTGGTCCTCAGGTCCTTCAAGGAATTCGAGCCACCCACGGTCTTCGGGCCAGTAGATTCTCATGGACTTCGGGCCACCTTAAATCCTTAGGGCCACCCCAAGGACTTTAAGCGACATGAATGCAGGCCCCAAAACACTACAAAAAAGGATCATCCCCATAAGAGGATTCAGAGCAGGTGCACTCACCAGAGGGGATCCAAATTGATTGTTAGAATGAGAGGGTATGTCAATGCCATCAGTACCAACCGTTTCTTACACGGGAAGCCTAGCTAGATGGTCATTCTAATGAGGAGAGCTACTATCAAAATGCAGATGCTTGGGAGGGGCAGTTCCTTGTAGATAGTCCGGTTGAATTCTTTAAGACCTTTGGGTCATTTAATCTTTTAAGCCTATGAGACTTGTAATCTCTGAGCCTACTGTCCTTGTACGGTTTATCCATCATCCCTTGAAAGTGGGGTTATCAAAAATCAATATGTATGAGTACCCACAGCTTGCTTCAACATGAAATGTTCCAAAAACATCGAAATGAACAAATTGAAGATGTTCTTTAGACCGACACCTTTCCCACTGAATGGGGCTTTGGTCATTTTTTCTTTTTCAACATGGGTCACATACACCAAGTGTTTTTATTTCAAAAGAATCTAAATATTAATCATGTTGTAATTTTATCAAGATTTTTTTTAATTTACATGACCTAGATGGTGATTCCAAATTTGGGTGTGCTATGAGTCATGTGAAGTAACATCATTATCAATTTCTATTACTTGGTTCATGTAATCTGACCAGTATTGAATGTTACATAAATTTCCATTACTAAAACAAATGGTATCTTCCTGGAAAAAGCAAAATTTATTTACAAAATTGAAAATGAATCCATCAATTTATAGATTGGATAGAGAAATATATTTTTTTTGTTAAAAAAGGTAATTAATAAACATCCATTAAAACCAGGATTATTCTAGTCAGTGATGTGAGGTGGTAGTCCCTGATTTCCACAACCACAAGATTAGCTGTATTTGTTGCTCGCAGATCTACCTCCCCCTGTCAATTTTTTTGAATCTACATAGTTCCTATATTTGAATTCAAATATGAGAACCAAAAAATGTATATAATACAAAATTTTTATAAATAGGTAAATTACAGTCAATAATAAATTCACCTAAATTTTCTCCTTTCATATTTAGCTATGTTCATTTTTTTCCAGTGGCCCTTCTTGCCACATGTGAAACAGACAACATATTGTTCCCTTACTATTTATTGGATATTATTCTTATTGGAAGGGCGTGAAGAAGCTTTGCGCTTAAAGATATTTTCATTCCCATTCAATTTTTTCACCTTAATTATAAAAGGCTTTTCACAATTTATATATTTATCTTCATGGTGAAGGAGGATAAGAAGATTTGGCATAGAATTCTCTATGATGTTCATATTAAATTTCAAAACAATACTGGAGAAGCATTAAGGGAATGTTGTCATAATGAGATCGATGACTAGTTATTCTATGAGTTTTAACCCTAGAATATCTAGGGACTAAATGTATCCAATGAGATTGAATATGTGAGGACTAGATGGGGAAACCTCTCTAAGATTACTAAGAAAGAGCACCTTGAAAATCTCAAACCATTCCAGTATAGTTCTCTCCTAGTAAAGACCATAGAGGTTCTCAAGAATTCTATATGCATCAATATTTTCTTGAGACTTCATGAGTTCAATATACATATATGAGAGAATGAATCATTGAACATCAGCTGCATTGTTCATTTGATCATTATAAACTTTGAACTCTTCATCACTCACCTCTTGTTCAGGAAGATTAGAAATTTAAGATTCTAGCACATAAGATTTCCATTCATGGAGTATAAAAATGTAAAGGATTCTAAGCCACTCAAGGAAGTTATTTCCCGTGAAGAGATTGTATTTATCCAATATTGATCATTGGTAAAGTGTGGATGATGAGATTTTCATTTTATTCTATAACTATAAAATTATATTATTATTAATTTTCTTGATTAAAAATTTTGGGAGAAATAATAAATTAATTTATTTTATCAAATCTCCCACTATTTTATCAAGTCATAATAACCCTCACAATTGAACATGGAATTTCTCATTTCTATGAAATTCTACTGTCAAGGATCCATATCCCCATTCTTATAACCCCCAAAAGGTTTTGTCCATCTATTTTGAATGTATTTAGGTATAAATGTATTTTACAACTATGGGATTTCATCTCCTTGATCCCTTGAGTGGACTCCCAAATCCTAAAATTCTAACCTGGATTTTCTCAACACATGGCTCCAAATTACACCATGTTTAGTAAGAGACACTCCTCTTGATGTAAAATGGTTAATTAATCCTGAAACTATCATATAAACACCCTTTATAAAAGTATGTGTGCCAATAAGGGTTGGTCAAACAGATAGTTATATTGATTTTTGTTCTTATTCAAGTAACATAAGGCTTAGTCTTGCATAATATTATATTGAGGAATTTTATTTTAATAGGCATAATCATTTATATTGTGTTATCCTTTACATGTATTATTAATATTTAAGAATATTTTTACTTAATTAATTAACCATGTTTTGATAAAATATTTATTCATAATAGAAGTTATTTAAATTCTGTCTTCTCATATTAATTCATTGAAGTGATAGTAGTCTTGCATAATTGAATATAATTTTTAAGCTTTAGAAAAAAATAAATAATTAATTAAATGATCGGATAATGATCATACCTAATTTTTTGATTTAATGAGAAGACAATAAATAAACCTATGACCTAGGGGAAGTAACACCTTATATCAGACTTGGAAGGAGCTACAACATTCCACATGTCCATTTATATATTACTGAGTTAGTGTCATTAGGGTTCTGTCTTGAAACATCTATATCTGGATTGGGATGCTTCATTTATTACAAATATTTATTACTGACATGTAGGTGAGGGAAACTAAAAGGATTGGTTAATGGGAATTTAAAAAATATCCTTAGACACACAGGTCCTACATAATAATGGAGGGAGGGATGACTCATAGGCCATTTTTTAATTTAATATTAAATAATTGAAAAATAATGAAATAAATTTAGATAAATAAATGCCAACACAAATATAGGCTATATTTTTTTATTCTTTATTATTAAGATGAGCGCACTTGTGTTAATTAATTATGAAATTAATTATTTTTCTTTGATATTAATGATCCTCCAATATTAATTGGAGATACCCATAAATTGTGCATTCATGTGAAATAAATGGTATAACCATTAATAACATATTTATTATAGTAAATTAATTGAGTATTTAAGATTCATAAAAACCATTACTAAATTATCAGAAACACATTGGCATTTTAAACAGTTAAATAGGCTTTTAATGCTACAATTTTTATATTTCAATGTAATTTCAATTTTTTCTTTAATGGGAGACTACATGGCATGTACATCTAGTTACATGACATGTACCTTGGTTGTCGTATATCCATGTCTCACGCCTGGGGCTTCGATGTGTTGACATGGCTAGAATAAATGGTGTGTACATACCAGTTAAACACCCTGTATCTGCTTTTCGTGTGACAAGTTTTCTCAGTTAACATGTGCTGTGAAATAAAAGAGCCATGTATTTTTAATTGCTTGACACATCTAGATATAATGCATATGTGTATACAGTTTGTAGTCTGGTCGCATGCCGTATAACCCATCTTTACTAGACAATGATTTGGAATTTCCCAAAGGCATCTTGGGTCATTCTTCCTTTGTTCATAAATCTATAATAAAATGAAACACTAAATAATGATGATTAATATGTTGATAACATGATAATTCAATCATATTAAAGAATAAATAACCTGAAATTAAAAGCTAGCCACGATTGTGCATAGGTCAATGATCCAATAAATAATTATAAATTTAAACATGACGCCCAAGATACCAAGGGTAGAATCCCTCTAGTTTTGATCCACACATTCTCCAATGATTCTCAAGAAACACCACTCATTATCTGGGTGCTTGCATGGGGAATCGAATGTCTGGCATTGTTCGTTATTGATCACTCGTTCTATGGTCTTGATGAAATTCACTCTTGGGATTCTCTTTTTTGATAGGGAGATACGAGGGGATATTGAGATGGAATTCCTTGTACGCAATATTATCTATTCCAAAACATGGAATTTTTTTCGAATGCTTTACACAATAGACACAGTCTTCTATTTATAGAGATGACATTTTGGTTAAAAATTTTAATTTCATCATAACCATTAAATATAATTATAACCATTAATGAAATCATGTTCCACATAATAATAATAATAAACTTATTATTATTATTATTATTATTGGTGATGAACTTACGCAAAATGGATAAATAATATTTACTGACTCATATGTAATAATTTTATTACTGGACACAATCTTGGTCCATTCAAACACCTCTTGAATTTAGGGAACACAGAAATAAATATTTTATTCCCTTAAAAAAATATTTTATTCACAAACTAGTAAATATATATTTATTAAATAATCTCTAAAATAAAATAAATAAATTTATCTTTTTCACAATCCGTTGAATAATTTTTTTTAATTTATGCGATCAATATAATTTGAATAAAATTATTGCTCAGTCTTGAGAATAATATGTATTTGATTAATTAAATTAAATTATAATTTAATTGAGGTTGACTAAAACACATAGGGTTTGACCCTCTATGATTAATTCTCATTGGAATTAGGTAGGATTTCCTATAAACCAAGATTACTTTCTAACATTGTGTCAAGACACCCAAGAGAAAGAACTTAAAGGTGCAATGATAACAACCACATATGAATACTTACTATGTAAGATAATACCTTTTTACAATATCTCTCAAGATGGTTTCATGATGGTGTCATCAAACTATATGCTCAATACATCACTCTATTACTATCTAAAATAATTTTCTTGTTACACCATGGCCATGGAATTTAGGGAAAAGGTACTATTTCCATCAAAGGGATGATATACAAACTTCCACAAATATAGAAGGGAAAATTCCTTCTTTGACTTTTCCAAAAATTACATGTCATTCATGATGCACCAACATACCATATTTCCTACCATCTTTTTGCAAGATGATTTTTGTCATAAAATCTATGCACATGAACGGTGACACGAATTAATGATAATATTAAATTCTAAGAACCCTTATACAGGCTCGTAGATAGAAATATTTGATGACACCAAAACTTGTAGAATATAAACTAGTGGGTCTATTCTCATAATATTCCTTCATGGAGATTACTAAGTGTGAACACCATCAGAAGAAGTATCATATGCTTACGAGTACTCGCACCTGATGGTCTCTATACTATGTTTCCCATCAAATTATGTTATCCAACCGAAAAACTATGTTAATAATATTGTCATTTCACTCCAAATTTTCATCATAGTGGGGAACTAATTTGAACATAACAATGCAATAATAACTATAGATCATTATTACATTAATTTCATGAAAAGTAGTAAACAATATATAATAATATGTTTAATTTAAAATTTAATACATCAAATATTCATGTAATTGATGTACCAATAGTTGGTTCTAGGACAACAAATCTAACACTTCGTGTATATATATATGAATAAAATATAAATTTTTATTCTATAATATATATATATATATGAATGTATGATAATATATGTTTATATAAAAATATAAATACAATTTGTAAAATTAATATATTTGTAGATATATAAACTACTAAAAATTCGGGTTTCTAAGCCTTATGGAATGAGTGACCACCATTGGCAGTCACCATCCTAACAAAACACCATATCGCCCCACCCTACCTCACACCTTTCTTACCATGTGCACATGCCTCCCTCGGTAACCCCTAGCTCTCCTACCCATTCTCTCCCTTACCACACCTGCCTCTGGCTCCGTCACCCTCTCCCTCCCTACCTCCCCTCCCTATCTATGACTCTGCCTCTATCACCACTAACTCCCTCTCCTCGTGCATCACCCATCACTGCAGCCACACCCAGAGCCTCAAACCACCCATCTCCCCTCACCTCCTCCCCTCCCTCATATCTCGCTTGGCCTCCAACTCCACATATTCACTTGGTTCTAGATTTTTCGTGTTATCAGGCAATCCTTAATTTTGGTATTAGTTTTTTGATTATGGGTACTTCTATAACTCAGATTTCATATAGAGCCGTATTAGGATTCCTAATTATTGGGAAATTTAATTTGGTTGGGTAGTTTCTATCCTCATATTGACTTTGGAAGAAAGACTTGTGTTTGAAATCATATGGGTACTAGTGGAGGTTTTAATTCCCATAGGACTCGTTATTAATAATGAATTATCATTGTTTTAATAGGTTGAAATGAATAATATTTAACCATAAATAATTAAAATTCGGGTTAATGAATTGTTGATAAAGTCCTTCCCTGTTTATTGTAGGAAAATAGTTTAGTGATATTCATATTTTATAGTCATCAAATATTTACACACTATTATTCTGGATTCTCTGGAACTCCCTTCACATTTATGTAAACTAAATGACATATTATTCATTTAAAAAATGGATTTTATAGGAATACCTATATTTTATATGCAGGAACCTAAAGAAAATAATTGAAGTCAATTTAATATTGAATGATATTCCACAATATAAGATGGTAGGTATAATAGTTGGGGTGATCATTAATCCAAGCCTAATCAACATTACTTATCTCTGAAAATGTAATCTTGTTATTTTCCCAAACCACAATGAAATATCCAGGGACTTGATCATTCATAAATTAATTTTCATATTCTTGATACTTAATAAACTCTTATCCTTTTTTAAAAGATTAATTTTTCATTATGATAGGGGCATTGCTACTATTTCCAAGTAGGAGGGATTATTATTTATATAATATTTATAGGGTAGGTATCTAACACTAGTACTATCTTAAATGTGATGTAAGAGTCTTATAGATTATCATACTTCCTCATATGTGATGGTGGTGATTACTATGTGCAGGGTTTGTTGTAGAGAATTAAATCATCTAGTCCTTGTTCTATCATAATGAATTATCAGAACCATTAATGATATTTCAATAGAATAACCATTTTTTCAAGATCATATAAGAGATTCACTACAAAAATTATCATCAATAGTCATTATGTGAGTTTAATATCAATAAACTTTTAATAACCCCTATATCTATCAATGAAATGCATGATTATCTTATATTTACAAGTTTTGTAATTCGAGTGGTCATGAATTCACATCAACCTCATACTAGAGATAAATTATCGTACAAATTATGGTCTGATATCTTCTTATCTAGTGTGGGATATTATGATATGTATTTCATACTAGATAAAAACAAATTCATCTAGAGTATCCAAACAAAACCAATTATGTTAGTCCTTTATTAATAATATCCCATATAATTGAGCCACAACAAGATTCAAAGGTTGTAATATATTGTTATCAATATTTTTCCACTGAATATTAAAAATTTAGGTTCAATATGATTAGTTTAGGAGTATTAAAATCTACCCACTTAGAGTATGGATATACTTTGATTATACTAATTCATGATGGTGACAGAAATAATCCATCTGTGTAGTGAGAGAATCAAATACTTATATATATATATAAATTTTTATTTTCAACATTTTATTAAATATATATTTTTTAAAAAAATTATTGTTTTTACATCCAAATTAGTGGCAGATGTATTTCCTTATCCAAAATAAAATTACACACCTAAATTAGAATTTTAGGTTACTGAGGTGGTGTGAACTCTTAACAATAAGACAAACATTACAGGTAAATGAAATTGTTGATGTCATATCATTTTGTGGGTTTGGATTGATTATGATCATTTGGTCCAAGTATTAACCACTAATATAAAATCCACAACTAAAGGATCAGTTATTTCCATATCATAAAATTCATTCAGTAGGGATATTTTTTCCCATGAACAAATGGATATTTATTTTACTATGTTTCATATTATTATACATGTACTAACAACACCAACCATCATCCAAGAGGGTCTAAAAACTATGGATTAATGGGTTAAGGGGGTGTGTTGATGTATCCATATGGCTCCATTCCCAAGGAATATGGTTTATGAATTATTGGAAGTGGAATTTTAGGGGATCCCCTTTTCATATAACATTTTTTGATTTTTTGTGTATAAACCTTTATCTCTAACCACATAAAAAATCTATTTCCATGAATGGTTACACCTATTCCTTATCATTCATAGTATCATGTTACAATGATTCACTAAGGTTAGTTTTGATAACTATACACTATGTGATCCTCAGTGTATGAATAAATCTGTCAACATTGTCATTGAAATATGGGGCATTATCTTTTACAGAATAACCATTAAATGAAAAATCATAATCCTCCATCACTTTTAATTTACATTAGGATCTATTATAACAATGGATTATATGTAATAACTGAACTACCCAAGAAACATAGAGATAGTGCATTATTACATTAAATTGGCATTATTATAAGGATGAAAACTCAGAAGGACCTCACAATATCGTAGTCTTAGAAAGCAAGATTACAAACATGATACCCATAATAAATTGTGAAATAAAAAATAAAAACATGATACACGTAAAAATAAAATAAAATACATATTTTAAAGCATGATAAATATTATATTCTTCATAACCAAGGTAATGAAACATAATAAGGGTGAGCTTAAAGGCTCAATAAGGGTAAATAAAATGGAAGCAATAATGAATCAATCACTATTGAAAGGTAAGTAATGGAATAAACATTACATTCATAATAAAAAATAAGGAATAAAAATTATGGAATGGTAAGAAACTAAAACACATGCAAGAAACAAATGAACTGAAAATGAAATAAATCCCTAGATATATCGACGCAAAATCTCACAGATAAATAATAACTGAGTCAAAATGATGGAATTTCTTAATTATTGGACTCCATGTTTCCTAGGTACATGGAACAAGTACCATCAAGACCATTCAAAAGATAATATAGTTATAGGGTAAATACCATATAAGGTTGTTAGCGAACTATTTCTTTTAATGATACTATTGATTCATCATGGGGATTTCATTCAGCGGTCCAAAACCAATAGGGCTTTCCATAAACAGTCCCCAACCCTTGTATACTAGTCCAAATCATTCCTCATATTGAATAATAAAATAAATAATATGACACAAAAATATACATTTTTATTAATGAATATGGATTTATTAATAATACCATAGAGGACGATAATTAATAACAAGGGTTGTGGACATTAAATCATTTTTGAGGAAAAATTATATTTTCACATTCCAATGTGTTACATACCACATTGAGACATGTAAATAATAATTCCACATGAATTAAATGAAAATTATAACAACATTACAGTAATGATATTTATGATACAACATTTCAAAGTGAAATATTGTAACAATACAGACCTTATTTTCATGTATGTTTTTCTTTTTCTTGGAGTTTTTGAGAAAATAGGAGTATCTGTAAATATTCTAAGTGCATGCCATGTACATTATGAGAATACACCATGTAATTCCTTATGGTATTAGGTCGTGTTGTAGTATTGTAATATAAATGAACACGTCCATGTGAGAGTGAATTGGAGGCCACTTAATGTGGAGAAAAGAAAATGTGAGTACATGCCGTGTACTTCAAAAGTACACTTCGTGTACTTTCCTTTTTTAATTAAACACAATGTGGTCGTGTCTAATCACTAGAAATAACTTATTTTAGGTCTTGTTCATCCGAGAGCACCGAGAAGCCACTGATTTTCGATGAGCCCCCAAGCCTCCATCCGTCCATCAAATCGAACACAGTTGATTGTATTGGAATCACGTCGATGAGATCTCTATTCTACTAGAACCTAATTTCATGATTTATCTTCTTTTCCAAGATATCACGGGTTAAAATTTTTAGATGTTTTCATAGATACATTGTGTTATAAGGAGATTTGAGATTCGAGGATCATGTATATGGATCTCCTAAAACATAGGTAGGTGGTTTGTGCCGTTCTGTTGGAAGTATTTGAGTTATATCTGCAATTTCACCCAATAACCATGAATGGGGTATTGTGTGTTTACCGTTTTAGCCCTATTGTTTTTGTAATATGTTGGTACACCTGAGTAGATGATAATTTATTGTCAATAGGGTGAATTTTTGTGCTTTAGATGTATTTCCCAAGCATGTTTTTCCCGTTTTGACGTTTGGGACTTGTATGCATGTAGGCTGTAGTTTCCTATCCATGCCTATTATTATAGGATGGTGTTCATGTTATTCTTTTATGATGTTATGTTGTATAATTCTAGCCAAGTATTTCTTGAGGTTTACATGGGCTGTTACACACCGCTACGCTTTCTTAACTTACACAGTGCCATGAGATCCTGCTCTATAGACCATAGGGAGAATTGACATTGATGGATTTTCTAGAGTTTATTTATAATTATATGATGTGAGACCATAAGGGGAATTTATGTTGAGTGCTTCACCAGAGTATCTATAGTTTCTCGATGCAGGCCACAAGGGGAATTGAAATTGAGTGCCTCCCAAGAGAGCCTTTAGTAAGGTACGAGACTATATGGGGAAGTGATGGTGAGTGCTTCCTCATAGAGTCTATACATTAGCTGAAACAGAGGGGTGAGACTATGTGTGCTACCTAGAGGGTTTCTGGTACTTGATAGGAAGGACCATAGGGGATAGGCTATGGGTACTTCCTAGAGGGTTACCTACTGTGTTATATGTTTTTCTATTGCATGCTGTTTGGTGTTTTGAATGATTAAACAATTGATTGTTTACTGCTTAGTGCATCCATGTTTACTGATTTCTATACTTTTACATGCCATATACTCACTGAATTTTAGGCACATATCATCGGGTGGTTCACAACTCGGATTTAGTCTTACACCCTATTTGGGCCATGCTTTTGGGCCCAAACAGATTATATTGTTGTAGGTATAGACAAGGTCAATCACCCTTCGACTTCTGTTATTTAATTAAATTGGATCTAGAGAGCATGGGACCAAATTGAGGCATGTTATGCTGAGGTGTTGCTAATTTGATTTCCTTTTGTACATTGGTTTAGTACAATATTCATCATTGTGACTTTTTTTGCTGATTTCCTAGACATAGATGTATCACGCATCATTTTTATATATTTATGCTCGAGTTGTTTCTTTATCAGTTTTCTATTGTTTACTGTTGTTGGATATTTACTGCTTCTTCTATTGTATGTTGTTTACTTCCATTGTGTAGTCTGCGAATGAGGGCATAGTTTCCCCACTATCACATCCAAGGCCCTCGCTTCTAGTGAGCAGCCCTTGACATTCAGGGAAATGCGCTTGAGACTACATGACAAACTGGGTACAGGGCACCTCTGGGTGGCTTCCGAAAGCAAGACATAACAAAGTGGTATTAGAGGATTCTTTTTGGTAGACATACTTTTTGGAGAATTTAACCATGGATAGAAAGGAATAGGTACTTTGTATTAAGTTGTGCATGGGAGTAGCTACCCCGTGTATAGGGAAAATCCAATCAACCACGTTTAATTACAATTTTTCTATTTTTTCTATTATTATAGATGTTTTGATATCACCTTGAGTGATTTACATGATTTTTGATGTGATTGTTGATGGTATATAGGTTCTATTTCTATTGAAACCTGATGACATGAGGGTATTCCATCTCATGCATCATATAGGAATTTTCTAGAAATCACATGTCATGCATTATTGCCTTTCCATCTAGGATGCATTAGAAATTTCATGTTGTTGTGATAGATAATGTGTAAAATATGCATTCTATTGTGATATTTTCCTTGATAGAAATACCATCGGTTAGATAAGGTATTGTTTGTGTAGAGGTTTGCATGAATGAATGCCAAACTGTGGTTCTTGAGGTGTTATGCGCCCTCATTGACCAGAATTTGGTCGATCATTGCAATGTGTTCTTGTTTATAACATGTATATAATGTAAAAATTTGATTCATGGGGAGTGTGGGCCCTCACAGATAAAAAGTTGGCACTATCAATGCTTTTTTCCAAATGTTTTTTGGGTTTTGGAGGTGTTTATGAGGATTACTATTTGAGAAAACCCTGAATACACGCCTTGTAATGTTAAGTACACGCCATTTTTTCATCTGTTCAAGAAAAAATAGTTTTTTCTTAAGTACATACCATGTACTTTATTTACACGCCATGTAGTCTCTGACTATGTCTTAGGTTGTGTGGGTAGAGACATGGGACCAGAAAAGTCTGGTGGAAACATGATGTGTCCGTGTTGAACACGCCTTGTAGTATAATCCTAGGAACCCGGCTCTGTAGCTAACAAAATGGGTCGGTGGAGTCTCTTATTATACACATAGTGTCCACTTTGAACATGCCGTGTAGTCTAACCCAGGTACCCAGCCACGTCATGAACAACACAGGTCGGTGTTATCCTTTTGCGTACATGCCCTTTCTGTCAAGTACACACCGTCTAGTTTGAGCCGTGTGTCTGACTGTGTCACTAACATCATGGGTCATGTGAATCTTTTCTAGTACACATTGTTTCTAGTTTGAAAATGTCATGTAGTATTGTATTAAGAGAGCCGTGGGGCTTAACCATGTTGAAGAACCCAGGCAGGGGAAGAGGATTCAAGTACATGTTATGTGTTTTGGGAACACACTCTGTGTTTGGGGTATTACATGACCAGATTAGGCAAAAGTACACACCCATGTGAATGGATTCAGGGAACACGCCGTGTAGGGAGTGTACACACCGTGTAGTCATGTTTTGTAAAACATAAATGTTTCAATCCTCTTGTTCTCCACTTATACTCCTTGTTTTTAGTCCATGATAATTATGATCTAAGGTGTGCGCTTGACCTTACAACGCCATGCGACTGAGACTTCCTCCAGTTGTATGTGAGTTGCCAGGAAGTGATCAGACACCAGAGATGGCTGATCAGGGACAACCTGCAGATCCTTCTATTGTGGCAATCTTGGCACCATAATTTATTCTTGTTACCGGTGTTGATGCATAGTTAAGGAAATGCTTCATGAGGATGATGAAGACTTTTCAGGGAGCGCTGCCTCCTTCCCCATCGATGGCTGATTTGGCACTAGTCTTCCTACCGTTGTATCCTGCCATATTCTCAAGGAAAGGAGGACCTCAGCGTGTGGGTTCATGGATCAAAGCCATACTGATGATCTTTGAGCATCTGAAGATTCCTCCAGAGAGGATTGTCAAGATCACTACCTATTTTCTATGGGATTCGTCCAAGGGATGGTGGGATGTGATCTAACAGCCAGGTCCTCATGGGTTTATGGATTGGGAGGAGTTCTAGTGCATCTTCTATGACTACTTCTATTTGGAGACCCTGAAGTTCAACCGATCCCATGAGTGTATGATCCTTGAGCCGGGTACCCTATCAGTTAAGGAGTATTACTCTTTTTTCACTGAGCTTAAATGTTTCACACCCTTCCTGGGAGGAGATGGGTTATTCATTGCAAGGAAGTTCGAGGATGGCCTCAGACATGACATCTTCTCTCAGGTGAATATCTTCAGGATTACTTCTATCACATCCATCATCAAACATGCACTGATCACAGAATAGATTCTCAGGGAATCTGAGGCTATCAGCTAGTAAAACTTGACATCCATAGTTAGTGCTCTGTCCGCTGGTAGCCGGAAGCACCGAAGGGATACTACATGGGGAGATCCGAGTAGGGGGATGCGTCTTCTGGTAGCTAGGTGGTGTTCTGCTATAACGGGAGAAGTGGACATACAAGACCTCAGTTCCAGAGAGACCCTGTGGAGTTCCAATCATGCACCAATTTTAGACACATTCAACATTTATGTGAAATTATTTCACCAGCAGCTGGTGATCGAGGTTCATCTATGACCCCATGTACAGGAGAATCTCCACTAGTTTCTCATCAATCTAGAAACTGGTGTTCTTCTGGACGTTCAGACTAAGGTGGAGGTTACGACCAAGGTGTTCAGTCACCAGGCCACCAGTGACAGCATGGTGGATCAGCTAAGAGTAGTCTGGCATGGTCACAGGGCCGTGGAGCTAGCCAGACTTTTGCAGTGGAGCATACCCATCAGGAGCATGATCGTGGCCTCTCTACTGCTCGAGGTACAATCCTAGTTGCCTCGGTATGATCATCATATATTTTCAATACCGGTTCTACACATATCTTTATATCTGTCACTGTTATGGAGAGCCTTGGGAACTATATATTTTCTTCTTCTGATGTTTTGAAACTAGACACTCCATTGGGGAAAAGAAGATATGGTGTACGTCAGTGCAAGTCGTGCCCTCTCAGGGTTGGTGGGTGTCACTTTTTTTGGGATATATATGTCATAGAGATGACATGCTATGATTTCATTCTCAGAAAGGACTATCTAGTTCCCTTCCAAGCAGTAGTTGACTGTTATTGTCGCAGGATGAGTTTTATATCACCAGAGGGTTGATCTTTTCTTCATAAGGGAGAGTGGGATGTCCAGGAGAGAAGAGCGGTTCCAGAGCATCACGGGTTGGTGGAAGTTACATCCCAAATTTCTAGTATTTATCTAGATGACCAGGGGACTTCATAGTTAGACTTTCCTCCATTGATTGATCGATTTTGAGATATCATTCAAAGGAATTTTCTGGTTTTCCTCCGGAGCATGAGGTAGAATTTTTTATTGATCTTGTTCCAGGGGAAGCACTGGTGTCCATTCCTCCTTATAGGATGTCTACACCAGAGTTTAAATAGCTCAATAAATAGTTGGATGAGTTGCAAGCCATGTGTTTCATCCCACCCAATAATTCTCTTTGGGGTTCGCCTGCCATGTTTGCGAAGAAGGCACACGGTACCCTTAGGGTTTTTGTGGATTATCGGAAGCTGAATCGATTGATGTTCAAGAAATTATATCCCTTGCCTAGGACTTCCGATATATTTGATTATCTTTGAGGAGCCCAGGTGTTCATGAAGATTTACATGGGGTACCTTTGTCATCAGTTGTGCATTAGACCATAAGATATACATCTTACAGCCTTCATAAGCAACTATGGTCAATATGAGTACTTTGTTATGTCGTTTGATTTCATAAACACACATGCTGTCTTCATGGCATGGATTAACCAAGTGTTCCATCCATACATGGACTCTTTCATGGTGGCCTTCGTGGACGACATCTTGGTGTACTCTCACACTTGACACAACCATGCTACCCATATTGATATATTTTTTAGTACACTGAGAGAGCATTAGTTATATGCTGAGCTCTCAAATTTCCACTTTTGGATGGACCTGAATCACTTATTATGTCATGTTATCTCATATATAAGAGTATATATAGACCTATATAATGTGAGAGAAGTAGATTCCTAGGAGCAGCCGAAGATCATATTTAAGGTGCAGAGTTTTCTAGGGATTTCTCGATACTACAGACGTTTCATACAGGACTTTCCATGCTTAGTATCACCAATGACAGGTCTGACCAAGAGGGGTGAGAAGTTCTTATGGTCAGATTGTTGTGAGTCAGCCTTCTTGGAGCTAAAAGGGTGGTTGACTTCATCATCAATACTAGTCATTCCAGATCCAGGAAAGAGCTATACTTTTTACTTTGATGCATCAGGTATCGGGCTGGGAGGTATGCTTATGCAGGGAGATGGAGTCATTACATACGGGTCTCAGCAGTTGAGGCCAGACGAGAGGAATTACCCGATGCATGATCTGGAGTTGGCAACTGTTGTTCATGCCCTACACTGTTGGAGACCTTATCTTCTAGGAGAGAACATTTTCGTTTTCACTGACCACAAGAGTCTCAAATACATCTTCACTCATAATGATATAAATTTGAGGCAGTGGAGGTGGGTTAAGTACCTACAATACATTGACATTGAGCATGCTTATATTCCTAGGAAGGGCAATGCAGTGGCTGATGTGTTGAGAAGGAGGACTCTTATACAGGTAGTTTGGGAGGCCAGTAATGAGTGGCATCTTATGGATCTATTCTCAGAGATGCATTTGGAGGTTCATGAAAGTTAGGGGTATACATTTCTTTCTTCTATCACTGTTACCTCCTCCCTTCTTGATTGAGTATGAATGAGGTTGCTATCAGATTCTGAAGGCCTAGTCTTATGAGAAATGGTGTCATGGCATGACCCTTTTCCTGGGAGGACCCTAGGTGAGGATTAGATCTTGCGTTTCTAGGGACGTGTATAGGTGCCAGTAGAGATATGCGAGGAGCTGATGTGGGACATTCATTCCTCAGTTTGGGAAGATCATCATGGAATCACCAAGATGTATCATGATCTACACCATCAGTATTGTTGTCCATTATGAAGAGGTATGTTGTGGGTTTCATCATGAGAAGTTCCCCTTGTCCGTAGGTGAAGGTGGAGCATCCGCAACTAGGAGGGATTTTAAATCATTTACCTATTCTTGAGTGGAATTGGAATGACGTCGTGATGAACTTCATGACCGGTTTATTGAGGTCACCTCAAGGGAAAAATGCAATTTGGGTTGTCATTGAATGGTTAATGAAGGTTTCTCACTTCTTTCTGGTCAAGGATACGTTCAGTGTTGATGAGATGGGATGATTTTACATCTTTGATATTGTAGTTCTACATGGATTTCCACACTCCATTATTTCAGTAAGTGATGTCTGTTTTACTTCTCGGGTCTGGAAGGGGCTTCAGAAGGATTTAGATACACAATTATTTTTGAGTATGGATTTCCATCCACAAACAGATGGCTAGTCCTAGTGTACGATTCATGTGCTTGAGGAAATGCCCTGAGCAGGAATTCTGGATTTTGGAGGGTCTTGGGAGAGGCATATACTTCTTGTGGTGTTTTCCTACAACAATAGTTTTCAACCAACTATTCATATGGAAACTTATGGGGATTTGTATTGTAGGCCATGCCGATCACCATTATGTTTTCTAGAGAAAGGGGATATAGCTTTGCTGAACCTTTTCTTTTTCATGAAATCACATTGCAGATAGAGTTGATTCAGAAGAGGATGGATACTACATAGTCTTAAAAGAAGTCTTATTCAAATCAGCAGAGACAACCTCTAGAGTTTGGGGTCGGGGATCAAGTTATTCTGCATGTCACACCAAGGTTGGAACACAAGTGGATTCAGAGACAGAATATGCTTCCACCGAGGTATGTCGATCTATTTGAGGTTTTAGTGAGAGTTGGGCCACTTGCCAACTAGTTTCAGTTACCTCTGAGGAACCGATCTATGCAGGATGTTTTTCACATCTCTCAGCTCCAACAATACTTTTCAAACCCATCACATGTCTTTCAACCCAACAAGGTAGATCTTGAAGTGGATGCATCATTTGAGGATAATCCTATCCGGATTGTGGACCATAGTACAATGGTTCTCCAGGGATTGTATATTCCCTTTGTACGAGTGTTGTGGAATCATATGCGAGTGCAGGACAATACTTCGGAGTGGGAGGCCTATGTATTAGCACAGTAGCCAGAACTATTCGGGGTTTCTTCTTCTACGCCATGCTAGGGAAATTTGGGGAAGAATTTCTTTAATGGGAGAAGTTTGTAAGAACCTGGACCTTCTTTTCAGGTATGTTTTTTTTTCAAGAGTTTTTGAGAAAAGAGGAGATTCTGGAAATTTTCTAAGTACATGCCATGTACTTTATGACAACACGATGCGTACTTCCCTGCCACGGCATGCCGTGTAATAGCCACACACATGGCCATGTGAGAGTGACTTGTAGGATGCTTAAAGTAGAGAACAAAAAAGGTGAGTACATGTTATGTACTTCAATAGTACATGTTGTGTACTGTTTTTCCCATTAAACACACCGGGATTGAGTTTAATAGCCAGAAAAAACTTTTATTAGGTCCCGATAGTTGGAGAGTGCTGAGCAACCACAGATCTTCGACAAGACACCGAGCCTCCTTCCATCCTCCTAATTGAACACTATTGATTGTGTTGGAATCACCTTAGTGACTTCTCTCTTCTCCTAGAACCTCGTTTCATGATTTCTCTTCTTTTCCATGTTATCATGGGTTGATCATTTTTGATGGTTTTGTTGATCTATGGCATTTTAAGGAGATTCATGCTTTGAGGTTCAAGTATATTTATCTCCTAAACCCGAGGTAGGTGTTTTGTGACATTCTATAAGAATTCATTGTGTTATATGTGCAATTTCACCTAATACCCTTGAAAGGGGTATTGCACGTTTACTGTCAGAGCCCTATTGTTTCTCTACTATGATGGTATGCCTGAGTAAATGATAATTTTTGGTGAATAAGTTGAATTTTTATGCTTTGGATTTATTTCTCATGCATGTTTTTCTTATTTTGACATTTGGGTCCTATTTTCAAATAGGCTGCTGTTTACTATCAATGCCTAGTATTATAGGATGGTGTACCTATTCATATGTTATGATGTTGTGCTGTATAATTCTATCCAAGTTTTTCTTGATTTTTACTTGGGCTGTTACGCACTTCTACACTTTCATGACATACAGAGGGCCATGATAACTTGGTGTATAGACCATAGGGATAAATGGCATTGAGGGCTTCTCTATAGTGTCTTTAAAATTATACGATGCGAGATCATAGGAGGAATTGATGTTGAGTGCTTCCCTATAGTGTCTGTAGTTCCTCGACATGGGACACATGGTAATTGACATTGAGTGCTTCCTCAGATCACATTTAGTATGATAAGAGACTGTAGAGGGAATTGACGGTGATTGCTTCCTCAGGGAGTCTATATATTAGCTGAACCAGATGGGTGAGACTGTGTGTGCTGCCTAGATGGTTTGTTGTACATGATAGGTAGGACCAGAGGGTATATTGTGTGGGTACTTCCGAGAGGGTTACCTGTTGTGTTATATATTTTTTTGTTGCATGATGTGTGGTGTTTTGAATGATTATGTTGTGGATTTTTTACTTCTTAGTGCTTCCTTTTTTATAGCTTGTGTACTTTTACCTGCCATATATTCACTGATTATTAGGGACAGATATTTGGGTGGTGGTCTACTGGGATTTAGTCTCACACCCTATTTGGGCCATGCTTTTGGGCCCAACCAGATTATATTGCCGCTGATATAGACAAGGGAAAGCACCCACAAACATCTGGTACTTGAATTAATAGGAGCTGAAGATCATGGGACCAAGTCGTGGCTTGCAATGTAGAGGTGTTGCTCATCTGTTTTCCTTTTGTACTTTGGTTTAGTACTTTATTCAACATTGTGATTTGTTTGGATGATTTCCAAGGAATAGATGTATCACACATCATTTATATATATTTATGATCCAGTTGTTTATTTATCAGACTTCTGTTGTTTATATTGTTGGATATTTACTGCTTCCACTATTGTGTGTTGTTTATTTTCATTGTGTACTCTGCGATGGAGGGCAAAATTTCCCCACTATCACACCCAAGGCCCTTGCTACTAGTTGGTAGCCGCTGGTGTTTGGGGAAATATGCTTGAGGCCATGTGACCAACTAGTTATAGGGAACCTATGGGTGGCTTTTGGAACTAAGACATTTCAAATATAAACAGAAAATAAGATTGAATTGGTGTATAACAAAAATTACGTCTCAATGGATTGTAAATTGAGAAAAAATCCCATACAGTAACCTTCCTTTTGTTGTTTGGTATTTAGCCTTCTGAATAGTGCTTTAAAAAATTTTAAGAACTACTACCATAAACATAATCATGTTTATAATATCATATATTAACTACTTAAAATATTTTATTACCTGTTTGTTTACAATATCCAATATTTTGACTATTTCAGGTATCAATTTCCTATTTTGTTGAGTATGTTTGAACTTGTAATTTGTTGGTATTATAAAATATATCATGGTTTCATCATATCAAAAATTTAAATCATGAATATATAATATTATATATTATATTTATATGAATTTATAATGGTTCATAATATTTGTAGAATAGATATGAAGTGCACCATTCATGGAGACAACAGGTCGTATGTATGCATGAAGGCTACTTTGATTTTTCTATTGTATTAAAATAATTAAAAATAAATGATAAAAATGTATATTATAATTATATTATCATATCCACATTATGTATTTTATAGAGTCTTATTGAAAACATTTTTTATACATTCTATCTATGGCATGAACAAATTATATCGTTTTGATGGTACGGTAGTACATACATTCTCAAACGAAATTATCATATTTACACAACTAGGATAACATAATGTAAGGGTGTAATAAAATTACAGAACAAAGAGACATCATAAATTAAATATATATCATATATAAATAATTTTTCCATCATAATTTCCACCATGAGCGGTGGTAGGGGAAAATTGAACAATCGTCATTTTTTGAGGTAGTACTTCACCATACATAAAAACAATATGTTCGTTACCCATTAAATGGAGGTGAGTGAAAGTGTATGTATAAAAATTATCATTAAAAAATACGAGTATATTAATTATACTAGGTTTGTTATGTAATAATATAATTATAAGAGTTTAGGGAGTGGAAAATAGAAATTATAATAAAAAGCATGAGAGAATGCATTTTCTCTTAACTGGGTAACGAATTTTGGTTTGTAACAAAAGAATTGTTGAATTGATTTATGACCAAGGTGAGGCTTATATTCCAAGGGTAGGTATTATGGGAGACAATTTGGATTTATTTTTTATGATCCAATGTGTCTTGAGAGGTGTGAGAAAGGATTAGTGTGCTTTCTTTTTTATAGTTGAGAGGGAGTGACACTTTTGTAAATACCAAATGGTATTTACTATTGGGTAGTCAATATTAACTAAAGTTCCTCCAAAATGGAAAAATAAGGGATTAAAGGAGAATAATGGTCAATAAAAACCTAATACACTAAAAAATATGTTCATTTAAATAATTTCATTCCTTAACTTATAAGATTCAACAATTTTATCATTCTGGGTTTTTGTTAAACAATCTAGTTCTAATCCAATTAATTTTACAATTAAAAACAAATTAAAGTGAGATATATTAGAATATATATATCCACAAAATTATTAATATTATATATAATTTATAAAATAAAATTCAAATGCGTTTTGTAAATTAATTTTACAAAAAGCGTATGTGATGCGCTAAAACACTGCTTGAACTCGGACCATGTTGACAACACTTTTATAGTATATGGGTGAATATGATAATTATAAATGTTTAATTGGTACATTAATTGAACATATTTAATATTTATAAAAAATTAAAAATTATTTTGCAGAATATATGATTTTTATTAATTTTAAATAATTTAATGAGATTAATTTATTGTAATGTAACGATAATGACAATTTTGACATTATTTGTATAATGTTAATTTTTAAATATAGATCATATATTGGAATAAAAAAATATTTCGTTTAAATGTATGTAACATGATATATTCATATAAAAAAATAAATATAACAATTAAATCAAATAATTTTACTTTTAATGTATGTGTTATAAATAATTTTAGTTAATTATTAACTAAATAATCACTACATTGGCATTTCGTATGCATTTTAAGTACCTAAACCACCTCTAAAAATTATCTATATTTTATTATGATAAAAATTACTCATATATATTTCAAATTGATATACATAACCTAAAATATTATCTTTTTTACATATATCAATGTTATAAAAATGCAAAATGTAAGGAAAGTTCCTTTTTTGTCTTTTTCCTTACTTAAACTTTTATATTGGAATAATCCATTTAATAATATCAAAATATCCCATATATTTTAATCAATGAGGTTAAATTGTCAAATATTTGGTAACCAATGGCTTTTGGACAAGTGTATAATTCATTTTGGTTCATAATATTATGGTTCAATCCATTATTAAGCTTAATAATACCTTAATCGAGGTATTAAATTTTAATCACATTCACTAATAGTTTTGGCCAAAAATTATGTTGATATTATTATAACAAAAAATATCATCCTATTTATATCCTTTTATATTGTATTTTATAAATTAAAATCACATAATTGGGAAAATTAATATTAACGCTAATCCCACATATAGGGCGAAATAATAAGTTTTTATTGTAGAAACCTTTCAAATGATTGTTATGTTTTTATATTCCTTTTAAATGTAAAATTTATTATAATGAACATTATTGTATAAATTGATTTATACTTTATCTAATGAGAATATAAACAAATTCTATAATATTTTTTAGCCATAATAATTATTTTAATGAAAAAGATGTTATTAACTAAATTGCAGCAACATTAACCATTAATCAAAAAATGAAGATTCCAAAAAAAATTATCAAAAATTCATCCTAAGATAACATTGAAATTCTGAATTCAAAAATTAAGTTTATTTTAAAAATAAAATTCATAACAGTTTGAACATTTATTTTTAAAATAGATTCGCCATTAAAAGGTGATAAAATTCTGTATCGTGCTTAAGACAATTTTATTTTATGTTGTCTGTATTATATGTGTGGATTTTTGTATAACTAATGACCACAAAAATTTATATTTATTCTAAAAAGAAAATATTTTAATGTCTTGGAGTGTCACATTATCCACAACATTATTAAATTGATTCCTCGCAATTTAAACTTGATCTCAGAAATATAGGGATTGAAAATAATCTACGGTTGAAAGACCCATATCGTAAAAAGGGTGTATATAAAAAAATCAATAAGAGAGAAAGGAAAGTAAAACATTAACGTATATAGGCTTCTTAGTAGGAGAAAATATTTGGTAAAATTAAACATGTATAGGGAAGAAAACAATAACCATCAAAATCTGATATAGAGTGCAAGAGAACATGTTTGAATGAATGTTGTATCCCAAAATACTATAATAATAGGTGTTATAATAGGTCATTGATATCATAAAAAATAATGATATTAGGAAAACGTTTTTGTTTAAAACCATATTTTTTTATAGTCATGTAATTCCTTCACTATATAAGCATATAATGAAATATATGTTTCTATAAACATAATCTTTTCCATTGATTACACCTTGAACTATTTATTCATCATCTCTTATAATATGGGGAAGTAATGCATCAATCCCAAAAATCTCAAAAAATGATCAACATAAAAATATTTATATTTGGTTAGATTTTCCAAAAGATTTTGATTCAATCATTTTTGAAGAAGTGTGACTTAATTTCCAAAAAAACTTATCTTTAACCATTAATCCGCACGAAGCAGTTCTAAATTCTCACATTCCAAGCATGTGAATAACTTCATAATATATCCTCTTTAAATGTGATAATAACACTAATTACCATTAAAAATTATTGAAACATGCATTCTTCCTTATTCCTAAAGTAATAAAAAATTTACTGGATATATTCCATAAATCCAAAAGTGTTGTAAACTCTATCAATGATAGCATAGACCACTTGTCTACAACTCATTAATCAACTTCCAAGGTAGTAAAAACATGACAAAATAAATCATTTCTTCATCATCATCACAATATCAAGAAAATATTAAGGGTTTTATTTCCCATAATCATGTGATTTATGAAAATTTAAACTTTCTACCGAATAACATTTCTTAGAACCATCCATCATTTTATCTTAAATACTTAATGAAAATGCAATGTAATACAATCTTCATATATTCTATAATTCTTATAACCAGTACATTTTTGATAAAATATTCAAATGAAATAATTATTGAATAGTAATATTACTCATTCCTCTTCATTTGTGGAAGTAGTATAACTTGATCATTATCAAATAGTATCATTTTGGTTATATCCTTCCGATGCTTGGGACACTGATTCTCATAGTGTCCCATCCCCTTGTAGTCGAAGCATTGCTCATTAGAAACATTTTCATTACCCTTTAAACAATTAAATTGGTTACCTTTTTTATCTATACATATAAAAACCTCACATTCCCATCAACCATTTACTGGGGTTATTTTACACAATTATCACATATTGTAAAATCATTCTTTCCCTTTATCTTTATCGGCTCGTTCTCAATTTCATAGTGCTTAGATGGCCTCTTCTTGTACTAGTTTCCTACGAAGACATAAGACTTAGAGAATTCTTTTTTTCATCAGATTATCCCATGACACTATGTACTCATATAGTGAAAACTTTTCAGACACTATTTCCCATTGAAAAATTGTCATAAGACCATGAATGATTTCGTCCTTATTAATCATTGGATCCAGTGCATCGATGAGGTTCACATTCCTTTAACTAGGAACCATTACTAAAAAAATGCATATACTAGATTATCACATTAAATTATGAACATTATATAAAAATAATTTATCATAAAACAGAATATAAATATATGCATCATTAATCTTATAACCATAAACTTTAATTAAATTGAGGGCATAAATCCTTCTTAATGGTTGTTAAATAAAATGTGAATTATCCGAAATATATCCCCTAGGAGAGTCAAACTAGGTGAGTAGTAAGGGACGTTGTCATAGACCAAGTTATCATGAGTTAGGCTCAGAACACTTTGATAGAGTTGTTACTCCACGGTACAATTGTTCTATAACCACATCCACCTATACTATCTAGAGAAGGATGTGTTGATAGAAATAACAACATAATTTCATTGTTACCAATATTCTAGGATGTTCTTATATACTTATCCTCAAAATATATCTCAGTGTGGTGATCACAAATCTATGTTCACTAAATCAAGTTCTCAAGGTTGCTGATAAAAGTCATTTGATACCAATTGTAACACCTCGAACTGACAAGCCCATATCTGGTGCATTATTACATTACATTGGCATTTTTACGGGTAATCAAATCCCGAAGGACCATTAAATTTATATGTTTGTGAAGGACATATTACATATATGATACCCATAATACATTGGAAAATAAGAAATATAAAAACTATACATATAAAAAACGACATCTTTGAAATCTTAATCAAAATTATCTTCTTTATAACCTGGGGAAAGAAACATATTAACGGTGTGCTCAAATGCTCAGTGAGGGTAAAAAAATGGAAGCAATAATGAATTAATAAATATGGAAATTTATGTAACTAAATAAAAATTAAATTCATACAAATATATAAGGAATACACATTTTATAAAGGAAATAAACTGAAACACATTACCTTAATCAATATACAGAAAATGAAATAAATCCATTGATATGTCGGCACAAAATCTCATGGATATATAAAAACTGATTCAAAATGTGGGAAATGATTAGTTATTGGATTCCATGTTTCCATGGTATATGGAACTAGTACCATCAAGACCTTTCATAATACATTTTAGATATAGGGTAAAAACCCATCTATAGTGGATATCCAACTATTTCGTCTCTTGAGACTATTGATACATTGGGGGGCTTTAATTCAATGGTCTCTAACCAAAAGGGCTTTCTTTTAACGGTCCCCAACCCATGTCTACCCGTCCAAAGAATTACTCATATTGAATAATAAAATATTTAACATTCCTTAAAAATATCCAAATTTAATAATGAATATGTATTTATCAATAATACCTTAGAGGAGGATATTTAATAACAAGGGTTGTGGACAATACATCATTCATGATAAAAAATGATATTTTAACATTCCAATGTGTCTCATACAACATTGAAACCTTTAAATCATAATAAAACATGAATTAAATGAAAATTATTACATCATTATAGTTATTATATTTATTATTCAACATTTCAATGGGAAATATATACCCTAAATAGGAGTGAATTGGTCCATAAAAATTTATATCTCAATGGAATGTAAATTGAGTCGAAATCCCTTACCTTAACCTCCCTTTTGTTGTACGGAATTTATACTCAAATATAGTGGTTTAAAATCTGTTAATTTCTAATAAAATAAAAATTCCAATGTTTATAATATCATATATAAACTACCTACAATATTTTAATACTCTTTTGTTATCAATCATCCATTATTTTGACTATCTCGGGTGTTAATTATCTAGTTTGTCATGTTAGTTTTAATGGTTATTTTTTGTTCTAATAAAATATTATAGGGTTTAATCATATATATAATTTAAACCATGACTATATTATCATATATATCCAGTAAATATATATTTATAATTGTTTATAATATTTGGATATTAGACATGAAGTGCACCATTCATAGAGATGGTAGGTCGTACGTAAACATGAAGGCTACTTTGATTTATTTTTTGAATTTAATTAATTAAAACTATATGATAAAAATATATATTATAATTCAATTATCATACCTATGTTATAAATTTTATACACCTTTATTAAAAACTTTGTTTTCACGTTCAATGCATGGCTTGAATGAATCATATTGCTTTTTCGGGGCAGTAGTCCACAGTTTCTGAAAAACAATTATCATATTTAAACAACATGGATAGCATGAAGGTATGATATAAATAAAAATTACAGAATTATGAGACATTATAAATAAAATATGTATCATATATAAATATAATTTTTATCATAATTTCCACTATGAGAGCTGGTAGGGTAAAATAGAACAATCATCATTTCGTGAGGCAGTAGTTCGTCGTACACAGAAACAGTATGTTCATTACCTTTTAGATGGATGTGCGTGTAAGTTAATGTATAAAAATATCGTTGAAACATCCTGTTATATTGATTATACTTTTGTTGTTATGTAAAAATATTATAAGAATAGTATAGAGAGTGGTGAATGGAAATGAAATTAGAAAGCATGGGAGTAGGCGTTAGCTCTTAATTGGGTAATCTCTTTTGGTTTTTACCAAAAGCATTCTTTAATTGATTTCATACCAAGGGGAGGACAATCGGTCTATGGGAGGAATGTTAGGAGACTATTTAAATAAATTTTGGATGATCGAATATGTCTTGAGAGAAGTGAGGAAGTGTTAGAGTGCTTGCCTTTTTATAGTGGAGGGGGAGTGTCACTTTTGTAAATACCATAATTTTTTCACTATTAGGTGGTCAATATTAATTAGAGTGCCTACCAAATGAAAAACTAAAAGATTTATGGAGAATAAAGTTCAATAAAAACCTTATCCACACAAAGATATGATCATTATAATAATTTGGTTCTTTAACTTCTATGATTCCCGAATTTTATCGTTATGGATTTTTTATTAAAGCATCTAGTTTTCTAATCCAATAAATATAATAATTAATAATAAATTAAATTGCGATTTATTAAAAATAGAGTTCCACTAAATTATTAATATTATATATAATTTATAAAATAAAATTACCTTGTGTTTGGTGAATTATGTTTACAACAAGTGCATGTGATGCGCTAAAATGATGCTTGAACCTGAACTGTGTAGACTACATTATTACAGTATATAGGTCAATATGTTAATTATAAAAGATTAACTAGTCTATTAATAGACCATTTTTAATATATATTAACACATAAAAATTACTTGGCAGAATATAGTTTTTATATTATGTTTAAATAAATTAATTATATTTATTTGTAATAAATAACAATATTGTCGATTTTGATATTATTTACATAATGTTAATTTTAAAATAAAAATATTATATTGGAATTGAAATATATTTTCATTACATGTGTGTAACAAGATATTTTATTATATAAAATAAAAATAATAAAATAATTCAATCAATAAACCTCACATTTATTGTTTTTAATATCATTTATTTTTTGTTATTTTATAACTAATTTTGAACAACTTGTAAATTATAATCAAAATAATCACCACATTGGTGCTTCTTAAGTATTTTATGTACCTAAAAATCTCTAAAAATTATTGATAATTTATTATGAAAAAAACAACCCATATATATATATATATATTTCAAAAAGATGTCTATAACTGAACATACGATGTTTTATACATATATGAATGTTTTATAAATGTTGAAGGTAAGAAAAGTCCTATTTTTTTCTTTTTCCTTTTTACCCTTTTATATAGGGAACATCCATTTAATAATATCACAATAACACATATATTTTGATCCAAGTTGGTACATGGTCAAATATTGGGTATCCAATGGATTTTGGTCAAGTGTATATGTAATTTTGGTCTTTAATATTATGGTTTAGTTTGTTATTAAGCTTAATCATATCTTAATCAATGCAATTAATTTTAATCACATTCACTAATCATTTTGGTCAAAAAATAATGTTTACATAATTTGAACACAAATATAATCCAAAGCATATATGTGTATGTCAAATTGTAAAAATTAAAATCACCTAAATGTGAAAATTGCGATTAACAATAATCCCATAGATGGGGTGAAATAATGGGGTTTTAGAGTAGAAAAGCATTCAAAAGAATGTTATGTTTTTATATTCAATTTGAATGTAAAATTGATTCTAGTTAACATTATTGTACAAATAGATTTATAATTTATATAATGTGCCAATAAAAAAATAAAATATAATTTATCATTAGTAATTATTTAAACGAAATGGCCGTTTTTATCTAAATTGCAGTAATTTTTACTATTCATTAAGAAATGACGTCTCTCAGAAAAATACCAAAATTTCAACCTAATATAATTTCATGATTTTGATTTAAAAAATAATTTTTATTTAAAAATGAAATTCATAAAAGTGTTAAAACTCAGTTTTAAAAATATTTCTCCATTAAAAGTTACTAAAACACAGTCTTGCAAGTAACTCCAGTTAATTCAATGTTTTCTATAGTGTATGTTTAACATTGTGTATAATGCATGACAAAAAAATTATATATATTATAAAATGAAAATATTTTCATCTTTTGAAATGCCACATATGAGGGAATCATTTATCCATTTTATGATACCATTTATTAGATGCTAGATGATATTAATGATCTATGATTCTAATCAAATCCCACCAACATCCACTGAAGATAATATTAGTAGCCAAATCAATTCAAATAATGCGAATGAATTTTATCACAAAATAGTTTCCTATAGATTTAACTCAATAATTCAGAATTTTGACATTCATAGGGGTGGATAATTATTTATTTAGGAATTAATCATTTTAATTTATGTTACCATTAATGGAGATGAGGGTAAATATTAAAAAATGATGTTTGTCTCTTTTAGAATGACAGCATACCTGATGTTTAGTTGTTATTACCACCACTCACACACAACTTATTTCTCAATATCAAAATAATATTGGGTTGGTGTATGGACATGGAACCATTATCACTGCATTGACCATGTATAAAGAAGGTAGTGGCTTGCAACATCTCTTTGAAAAGAGACATGATTCATCTAAAGCCTAATGATGTGTGATGAAAAACATATCCCCACTCTTATCTCGACAAAAATAATCTAATCTACTTCCATAGCTTGTATAAATCCATAGCTCCAACTTAATATCAGTATCAAATTGATGTATCACACATGAAACAAGAAAAGGATACACTGATCTACTTCAGACTTCTATTAGAAAATAATGTTGGTCAGATGTCTTTCTTTCCTCAGTAAAGAAATAATCAACAACAGGAAAGGTTGGGATTATCTAGTTTTCATTTTCAATTTATTATTGATAGTGAAATGGATGGATCATTATTATAGAACTAGAAAATGTCCTTCAAAATTATTATTTCTATTTTGACTTGTAGAATATCCACCAAACATATCACTCCCATAACCACTTTTATTTTATTTTCCATATAACTATTTAATACATTAAAATAATTTTGATTCAATTAGATGATTACCTTTCTATTATGATATTTATTCTTATTAGATTTTCTCTCCCTCAATGCTGGTTCTTTTTTTTCTTCCAGTGCTTGAAATATTTTTCAAAAAATCAATACCCATTTTCATAAACCAATTGTAGAAACAACGATCCAAAAATATTGATCTCTTCTTTTTCATAGAAATATTTCTAGATTTTTTGGGATAATATTTTTGTGCCTTTTTGTTCAGTCAATGGGATTATTTTAGGTTACAATAACTTTTACTCAATATACCAACCAACCTATATGTAGTGGTTGGAATCTGACCATTTTTTCTCATCCTCATTTATACATATTTTAAATTGATACTTTCAAAATATATGAAAACTTATTTAGTATGAAAATTGTCCTCTGTGGTGGATGGTGCCTTTTTTATTGAGATATACTATGAATTAATCATTAGATTAACTTGGAATTTTGTTTCCAGTAGATACGGAAATTATTTCATAAGAAACCTCCTTAGAGATTCATGTGGTAACAAATTTATTATCTACTTGTTTTGAAGTACCTATTTGAGTTGTTTCTATATGTTTCACCTTAACATCACACTAAAAAATAATTATATTAAGGATTTTTTCTCATCCTTTTTTGAGTTTAGTTTTTCATATTATGTTTTTTTAATCTCGTTGATTTTATCTTCATGTATTTGATTATTTTATTTTATCAAAAGTTTAATGTATTTTACCTTGTTATCATTAACTTCCAATTGATTATTTTTTATATGAATGAAAAATTTTGATTATATTCTAATGTTTAGTACATTAATTCAAAATATGTTATGGAAATTTCTCACATTTATTAAAATGATACACTCAATATCAGAGTTCGATCACCATTCATGAGGTTACACATTCATTACTTTTTTGTCTCCAAATTTCTTGTAGTTTATTTTATAGGTCTTCACTCCATATTCGAGAATTTTCATCAAGATTTATGATTCATTTTCCAGATCAATGATCATTTATTTCATAATATTAAAATAGCTAAAAATTTAAATAACTATTTATTCTGGAATATTATACATAATATTTATTATTCACCACTAGAAAATTTGTTTCTTGAAAATATGTTTATTAATATATTATAAGGGAGACTGAATGTTGAATTTAAATTTACATGTCCCTAAATTATATATTATGATTTCCTTATGTATGGACAAGTATTACAAAAAAATTCTCATTTAATAACCAAAATATATCATTGTTGATTTTTATTTAATACAACCATTTCATCGACATTTTCTTTCTCTTTAAAGTAGTTTTTTTATCCGTACATGTATCATAACCACATCTCTAAAAAAATTATTCGTGTACAAAAGAATACATTAAAAAGAAAAATGTATAATTAATTTAATATAATGAAATTATCATGTCATTTGTGAATTTCGTGGATGAGTATGAATTAATTTCCACATTCAATTGTTAAGACTTTTTTTAAATGCATTTTATGATATGAAATTTTAAAAATGAATACAATATGAAATCTTGTGTAAATTTTTCTACTTATAGTATAGATATGAATATGGAAAAGAGTTGTATTGATCTTCCAAAAAGAACTTCTAGAGAATATTTTTAAGGCATTATTTAGTTTATTGATTTCACGATATAATTTCAATGTGACAATATAAGTTTTACCAGAAGAAAATTTGAAAATAGATATCAATTTGTATGCGATATCGTGAGTGGGAACCTATTATTAAACGGGTTTTTTAAAAATTATAAGAGGTGGACACTTAATAGGGATGAATATATTCATTTCTTTCATATATAAACATTTCATATAGATGTTTATATGAGGATGAATGATCTGATGCATAGAAGGCTTACTGAAATGGTACATGGACTGATCCTAAAGGTATTATCATCCAGAATGTTGGGATCAGTGAGATCCATCTATGCACTAGTGAAGACTGTGATTCATTGATGTTTTATGAATTACATGTTGATACAAGAAAATTAATTATATTCTAAGTGTAATTCTTATAGTAAAATTTCATTTAATGTTGAGTTGTTGCACTTGAAGACTTTGAATTAGTGGTTAGATACATCATTCGACATACTTTTTCTATTATTGAAAAAATTACTACCTACGGATGTTATGATTCTTGAGCTGCATTATTATTCTCATAAGCCTAAAGAGAAGTATGGTTTTAAAGATGAGACCAAAGATTCCTTCAAAAACAACAAAATTATATTTTGAAAGGAAACTGTGTATTTGGATAATGTTGTGATCTATTACACATCCAGGTGGAATGATAACTGGGAAAATTAGATTAATCAAAGTTAGACTATGGATTAGGGGAAACTGATTGCCATAAAAATTGAATTTTATTTCACTAAATCTAAGGATGAAAAGATTATTTATCTCATCAAAATTCTCTCAATTATGGAGATGGAATGTGGAATGAAATAGTGAAAGTGATATGCTAACTCACATGACATACTCTCTTTCATAGAAATATTTTGATCACAAACACCATGAATTTTCTAAATATAGTTGTAATGTTCGATTGGGGTTGGAAGCACATGGTTTCAATCCATTCAGGTCTATGGTTAGTGAAACTCATAACACATGGACCATGGTGCTGGTGCCATATAATCTTCCTCCATCGATTTGTATAAAAATAAATTCTATTACTTTTCACTCTTGTAGAAGAATCTATAAGTGTGGGGGATAAGATTGATGATTACCTTCAGCCATTGATTGATGAGTTGAATTAATTTTGGGGATAAAGTGTGATGATTTATGACTGTGAAACTAATGAAATGTTAAAATTGCAGGTTGTTTTGTTGTGGTCAATCAATGACTTCCCAACTTCTGCAAATATGTTACATTTTAGTACAAAAGGTGGATTTTATTAACTATTATATAATAATAGAAAAGATTACAAAATGATTTATGAATTGTAATAGGTGGACATACATGGTTCATTGATGTTTTCTTCACCCTCGACATAGTTTTAGAAAGGATAATGCAACATTTGACAGATCAAGTGAATTCAACCCAGCATGAAAGGTCATGACATGAGTAGAAGTATTATCACTGATTAAGGAAAAAAACAACCAAATGGTATATGAATTTCATGAGTTTGTGGCTTACCCATTACCTAATATCTGCTGTTAAGGTTGATAAAAAAATCAGAGTAAAAAGAAGAAAATTATTATTTTTAATCTCCCTTACTAGAAAACTAACATTCTAAGGCATAATAATGATGTCATTAACATTGTAAAAAAAATTTTATGGTAATATATTCTGAACAATTTAGGTTTTAGTTCAAAATAAACGGACCATGTCAATTCATGATGCGATTAGAAGAAATGGGTGTAAGGAATCATTTTAATTTACATTTAGGTGTGGGAAATAAGAAATAAAACCTGTTGAATAATATACAATGAGAAAAAAAATAGAGAAAGATAGATTTATTTTCATTATGAAGATTCTAAAGGTGTATGGTGGTTACTCTTCTAATATTTATATGTATATTAATATGACGAGAGAGACATTACAAGGGTTGAAAATTCATTAGAATCAATTACAACTTCATAAGTTGATTCCAATTACATTTTATGTTTGTTTATTTACCAATGTTGTTCAATTGTTGATTGAGATGAGTAATTTTTTAGATAGCTTTGTTTAATAAATAAAAGAATGAGTGATTTAAAAAATTTGATGGTCATGATTCAACTTACGATTTTCATGTGGAGAAAACATTTCCACCATCATTTTTTGTGTTATGGTTCACTTTATAGTGCACCTAACCGATGATGTAATGATTGTTGGCCAAGTGAAATTCAGGTGGATGTATCCTATTGAGCAGTATTTAAATACATTGAAACGATTCTTATGTAATAGAGCTCATCCAAAGGCGTTAGTAGACAATTGTTATTTGATGGATGACTTTTCTAATTTTTTTCAAATATCTTATGGATGTTGAAAAAAAGTAGGCAATACCTCTCATATACCTTATGGTATAATTAGATAAGCAAGTATATTTGAAAATTATAACACCGAGTGGATATAATCTCATCAATACATCTTTTTCAGTAGTCCATCAGTTTCACTACTACTGTAGCAAGTGTCTTTTCACTTTTAATGATTATCTTTTACATGTTCTATTTTCATATTTAAATTTTATTGCTTAAACATGGATTTATCATTTTTAGGAAAACATTAATGAGCTAAAAGAAGAAATGTCTCTTGTGAGTGATCATCACATTAAATAGTCTCATTATGTATTATTTTAAGATAGGTTCAAGGATTTTGTACATATAAATGGATTTTCATTATGATTGAAGTATAATACTCATTTCATTTTACATTCAATTTTATTTAAACATATAAAATATATAGTCCCATAGCCCATAGGAGTTAGGTAACCCTAGACCAACTAAATAATTTGACCAACTAGAAAAATTTCCATCTACAATGGCACATTGTTACAATGATTTATATGATAATAGATTTTGGCTTCACATTAAATATGTCTATGGAAAACAAGAAACACAGAACAATGGAATTGGTTGTCCATCTATCAATTTTTTATATTAGTATGGTCAATTGAATGACATCATTAAAGGTTTATATGTGCATGGGATGAAATATATATTGTTACAGTATAATTGGGTCAATCCAGTCGGTAGAAGTAATGTCGATCAATATTAATTTATGATGGTGAATATTAATAATATGTTATATAGAGATTAATGAGTTAATAATACACCTTTCATTTTGATGTCACAAGAATAATATTTTTCTTCATTACATTTACATCTAATTATAATATGAACGTTTTTTTTGAAAATTCCAAGATGGGGAGCATTTTCAATTGAATGATATGAACCTGATATTTTTGCCTTTATTTCATAACATCTTGACCAACACACCATGTTTTATCATGAATAATATATTCACTAGGTTTGTGAGACCGTTGAAAGAGAAACAATCAATTTCCATGTTAAATGAATGGTTTGATTGTTTTCTTGCTCTTCTGTTTAAAACTGTTGTCAATTGTTTAGCATTTTATGAACCATTTAACTGGTTTTTGTAAATTTATTGTCCCAATATATGATATATACACGTTTTTTAAATGTTAAAATTCTTATATTTGATACTACAAAAATTGGTATTCATGGTTATGGTTTTCCATTGATGAATATGTATTTTCAACATCTCTTCAATAAAAATAAATGAATCACAGTTGTATGGTCATAATTATGCCTCAGCTATATATAATGGTATGGAATAATTTGATGACCAAATATTTCAACCCCCTTGGCATCTCCTTCAATTGGTTTTCTATAACCCTGTAATGGTGTCCTATTGGGACAACATGTATACACACTGAAATTATTTAAATTACATCAATCATGGAATTAGATCTACTTCTAGTATACTCAGAGGTTCTTGACATGTAATATCCTCATGTTTTTATAAGGAAATATTACGTAGGAATTCAGTTATTGGTAATATAACTATAGGTATTTATAGTGAAATTACCATAACCTCATTTTTCACTATTATATTTACACGTATTTTCAACATTCATCTTCTGGTCATTCTTATTCAAAGGATATATGATATGTGATATCATAAATATCTATGATATATATACATTCTATATGTTCTCATAATATATTCGGATATGAAAAGAGGACCCTACTATATGATTTCAATAGTTCCCTTTAAGCCATACTCTTTATCATCTTACTAAAGAGAATTTTAACAATACCTCCACTCCAAATACACAAACATGGCATCCAAAAAGTTGTTATCATCAAAAAATAGTCACAAAAACCATGTGATAGGTTTAATAACAATTGATTCAATCCAAATTTTAATAAAATACTTTGATCTTTCATAATCACTACAACTATCACTTGATCTCTTCATACTCCCTATAGACATTAAGTACCACAATGATCTCCCTACTCATCTTGAGTTCCCTAGGTTTTGTAGCTTCATAGCATGAATATGTGATTATTTCATTGAGTTCCCAATCATGAATCTAATAAATGATTAACATTGGGATGATACAACATCCATTTAATATATCTACATCTTTATCAAGTATAAGGATTTCGAATTCCACATGTTCTTCAAAAAATGTACATATAACTCGGTCTCTACTTAAAGCTCTAATTAACATGTAATTTGAAACATCTCAGCATAATTTTTTATTTAAACGATTTCTTATGATAATCCTATTCATAGTAGCTCCTCGAATCATGAAATGATAAAAAAAATATTATAATCCCATATAGAAGGTTGATCCCTCACTCAGATCTTCTTTATTCTTCTTATTATTCAAAACCAAGAAGGTTTCATAGGCCCATATCACTTCTTCTTCACACTTCACTGAGAATATTTTACTTTTATTTTTTATAAGGATTAGTTTGATCTTCATATTCAACTTGAAATATTTCCACTTTTAAATTATCTTTGAATATATATAAAATAAAGATTCAACATCAAAATATGTGGGGCTACCTTATTTTTGGATTAAGTGATCTTATAAATTTATATACATTTTTATCAAGATACACATCATCAAACTCATTTTATCTACCATATTATTAAATAATTCTTTTGTGATATTGAATCCACTAAAAACACACCACATTCGCCAACTAATTATTCATTTCAATATTTATTAAATTGAGAAATCATTCATTTTCCTGATTAAAATAATTCTATAAATTATTGTTGCTTTTATCTCATTCTAAGAATCCTTGAAGATCTTATTCTCACTCAAATTGATGTAATTGTAAATATATTAAGTTATAATGGTCTGGTCATGCTTTGTATCATAAAATTCTTTATTAATAGTGAAAATACATCCACACATTTCTGAATTATTTGGAAAAATTACCTTCTCATTTCATCTCATTCAAATCATTCCTGAATCGCGGACAAACAAGTATCATTATTATTTTAAATATAATCAAAAATAAAGATTCATCATATATAATTTTCTTCAGAATTATAATATTATAATCTTCCTTTCAGACATAGAATAGTCTCTCAAATTCACCTTGTTTTTACCATCATCTCTATCCTTGAATATTAGCTTATCATAATTGTATATCTTGGATAACACACTATTTGATGTGTTTGTGTTGTTTTTAAAATGATATAATATATCTTTAAAAATCCGAAATAAATTTATTCATCAGATATTAAATCTTAAAATGCTTATTTTTAATTTGATGAAATTTTGACTTTTATATATGTGTTGATGGTTATGTAAGATCTCTCCAAGCTTACACAAACAGATACACTAGATAGATGATGCTTAAAGTGATGTAAATTTAGTATTACATAGCTGAAACCATTTTTATGTAGAGATGATTCATGATTATACCAACTGGAATGATGTTTAGACAGATCTTAGAAAGATTTTTATGGTGACATTTTTCATTGTTATATAGGAATGTCTCAAGTATTCACCGTCTTGACACATTCTTATAGACTCGATGTCTACACATATGAAAATAATTTACACACAAATTCTATATGATATTTAAAAAATGAATTTATGTCTTCAATAATGTTTAAATGGTATCAAAACATGTTTATATACCGGAAAGTTAATGCTTACATTCATTTCAAATTACTTCAAATAATGTCAACATAGAACTAGAATTTGGCATATGTGGAACATTTCTCTTTTAGATGAGGGTTATACTAAAGTCAATACATAAAAAAATTTCATCCATAAATTCCAAAATACAAAATTACTCATTTAAGATTACATTTTCTTCAAATCATCTATGTACATCTTCAATTTCATCAAAACACTTCTGGGATATTTTCAACCCTTATTAAATTCTTAAACACCATTCCCAAGAACATTTAAAGATTATTTACTTCATACATGGATCATCAAAGTACCACCCTATACCTATAACTTCAAAATTCATTCAATTTTTATAAAAATTCATCCATGTGTTTCCTATCCCTGATTCAATGTCAGTCATATAATCACACTATGATGGATTCCCCAACTAAACATCCATCTATTCTTGCACAAAACACATGAATTTAATATCCCAATATATCTAAGTTTGTTATCTATTTTCCAACCTATTTAAAAAAATTATACTTTTTTATATTCCTATTCCCATCTCCGGAGTAGAATTTACAATAATTATAATATCTATATAAGAGAAAGATCATATTCTAGATGCAGTTCATGTGGATCACTAGTGTATTCTGTTGAAGGAAAACGCAATAGATCAACCTCATTTCCCCATTCAAATTGTATTTATAAATATAATGTGACAATTTTTATAAAAAAATGTATATATTCTTAACATGGATATATAAGTGATAATGAGGAATAATCCAAAGGAAAATAATTTTTGTAATTATGTCACTTATGAATGGCTATTATTCCTTATAATTACTCAAAAACATACCATTATATTATATTAGTTACCTAACAATTGGTGAATATCCATGTGAATATTTATATATTCAATTATGATGGAATATTCTACTACTAGGTTGTATATGTTGTCGATGATATCCACTTCTGACTCCAAGAACTCTTCATTTTGATGTGTCTATTGAAATTGTTTATAACTATAAATAACATCATTCAAATTAAATAAACCTGTATATTTGATAAAATATGAGTGAAATAAATAAATAAAACATAGGTAACGTGTAGTTCACATTATATGGAACTATAATATGCATTGAATCACATCCATACTAATTATTTCTTTGACTGTAGACATGTTTCGGGAACAAGCCCCATATCCACATCATTCTGCAGAGCCATATGCGTCTAAGGGTCAAGGTACGTATGAATGTAAATATGTATATTTTTTAATTAATTGTTAATCATATATATACACATCTATCAAATTATGTATGATTTTCATAATAGGACCAGACATGATAGGTTCTTCCAATTGTATGAGAGGCCATGTGCATGGTATTTCATCTTACAATTCTGTCATGAACCATGATGTATTATTTGATGAGAGATACCATCCTATTAGAGTAGGTGCATCTACACTTATTCACCATTTGGTTTATATCATATATGAACCACATCGATTTTCATTGGCTACATACAATTGGGATTCATCCCCCTGAGATACATTATATCTACTATGGAGGAATGTTCAGGTAAGGGGATCACTTTAGTTCATTAGCTATGATTTAAAAAATACTAATATGTGTGATTTTTTCGTAATAAATTTCTATATCATATATCTAGAAACAGTGCCGATTAATCTATCTCATAATCTATCTAACCTACTCATACATATAATCTCTTAGGGAAATCACAAGTTCAGTCTATATCCTCTATTAAATTACCCTCACATATTTCACTAGACTCTCTTATATTATGACATTCATATCAATGTAATACGCTCAATCACATTTCCTATAAGCTGCACCTCTCATAGGTGAATAGTCATTGAAAAAACTCCCTTATCCAACATAAAACATGACTTGGAAAATTATATATAAACCCATACTCCCTAGGATTCAGGTTTACACATTGTTGTGTGGTCTACACCTTCTCTCTAATACAGGGGCTCCAAATGTAATCATTAATCAATACATGTCCTTGGATAAAAAAGAATTCCCACCTATAAATCCTCATGAACTCCATCCATATATAGGGTAATACACTTCAATGGACAATGGGGAACATACCAATGTATAGATTCTCTTATAAATATCTTCTAGAAAAATAGTTTCCACTGTCAAACATTCTTCACTACTCACATTCACTACACAATCTAGGACAATATTTTCTAGGGCCATGGGTGAGTGAACCATGACACTACACTCTAATCCATTTATGATCACCCCACTCAACATAGTGGAACATTTCCCATTTCCATCAAACCTATGGAAATCATTTTCAAAAACATTTTCTCAAAATTATTACTCATACCATACCTGGACAATCACAAATTCACAGCCAAACAACATAATTCATAACCAACATATACTACATTGGCCTCATATAAACATAATTATAATACACACACATAACACCCAATAAAATAACCCATATGATTGTCCAATGAGTTACACACTATCAATTCTTACATAATGAGCCAAAAACAACAACTATGCCCCTAGTGTATATCAGTCCCTTATTCCGTGAAGAACCATGGTGCATTCTTTTATAAATCCTAAAATATATCTCTTTATAAGGCATAACACACAATATACCCCCACATTACTTTCATTCCTAGTATATGAAGCTGCTAACCACTCTCATAACATCATTTATATGACTATATAAGACAATAATATGAATCATCATGAGAAAATGTAGACGAATTATCTATGGAATGGAAACAAATTGATCCATCCCAAAAAAATATCCATGATAACAAAATAACTACTACTAATTTACACCTAAAAATTCCATGGAATATATATTTCTTTATCATATATCTAGAAACACTACCGATTAATCTGTCTCATTATCCATCTAACCTACCCATACTTATAATCTCTAAGGTAAATCACAAGTCCAGTCTATACCCTCTCTTAAATTACCCACACATATATCACTAGACTCTCTTATATTATGACATTCATATCAATGTAATACGCTCAATCACATTTCCTATAAACTGCACCTCTCATAGGTGAAATCTCATTGGGAAAACATTCTTTTCCCACATAAAATATGACATGGAAAATTATACATAAACCCATCCTCCATAGGATGCAGGTTTACACATTGTTGTGTGGTCTACCCCTTCTCTCTACTTTAAATTCCATTTTTATTCCCTTTTTCTCAGGCTGAAACATGAATTTCACAACACCCATATTGGTATTACCTATTTAACATAAGGAATTATCAAACTCAAAACAACATACACTATGGACTGGCTTTCATCAACATTTTGTTTTGAAAACACCAGGCTTGGTCAATATTCAATTTATCAATCTCATAGTGTTCATCATAATTACATGATTCTTCAATGTTGATCTTTTTTATATGTCCTCCCATTTTATCATGGAGAATTTATTTCCATAAAAAAATTTGAATTCTATTTTTTGATCCTATTGAATGAAATATGCTTCGACCATCAACTTCCTGTAGTTTGGGAATGAGGTTTTTTATAAGTCAAAGTTTGAATGAGAGTAATTGATATATATGGTTATGATCAATATCAATTTTTATTTTTATTTTCTTCATTGTTTTTTATATTATAAGTAGGTTGATTGAGGTAGAATATTGGAATGAATCAATATCAGTTTGAATTATTTGTTTGGTAAGGATGCATATTTTTTATTTGTTGTTTGAGATTTCAATAGGTTGTTTTTTCTATTTTGGTTATTTATGGTTTTATAACTACTTGCGTGTTTTTTTATGTTTTGGTTAATTGTGTTTGTAAAAAATTTTATTCTATTTTGGTTTTCTGGGGTTATAGATCAATAGTGTTTTTAACTAATTTATCTAGAATAGTGACCTATTTAAGTGGTCTCTATATATACTTTTTTTTCATGACGACTAGAGTCTTCCTAGGGTGGTCTCTATAAAGACCCAAAAATTCCATGCAAAATATTTTCTAAAATACATGGGAATTGTACGAGTCCGCAGTTTTTGTACGAACTTGATTCCTAGGCCCTGTGTTCCCAGAATCAATTTATGATGTTTTGTTCGGCTATGTTCATTAAACGTCCATTCGGGATTTTATAACATTTGAACTCCTGCTCAGAACTGAAATCCAAGGGTACCGTTGAACTCGTAGCATGGGTGATTTCTTAGTGAGACCCTCACTGTAGTTGCGTTCTGTCGAGAATTGATGATAGTTTTTGGGGTTATTAAATAAAATCAAATAAAAATATGGTGTGATTATTTTTATTTATTGGGGGTCAAAACCTCCAAGTAGAAGTTATACGTAGGGACCACCATCAAATAACCTCCCATGGGAGGATATTATTTTTTGGGGCCCACACAAAATTTAACTCCTCTTTCAATCAAAGAGGTGGGTCCCACATGGGCTTTAAACCCCCTTGAACCCCCATTTATGTGGGAGAAAACTCTTTATATCCCCTCATTAAGGTGCCAATCAACATGAATCAATTAATGGTTCATTAATTAACTAATTTTATTTCTATTGAATTCATTTTCCATCAAATTAAACAATGGCTAATCATATCTCATTATTTTTGGATGGATACTCTTTTGGTGGAACCTTTGGGCGAAGAGGAAGAACATGAAAGAACACTTCCTATTCCAATGAAGAACCATCGGTCGAGGGATGAAACTCTCACCCACAAAGAATTCTGACAACGTCATCTTCGACTTCGACTACTCCAAACTCTTCTTCCACCTTAAATGAATGAAATGAGTTGTAGGGAAATTTTGAGTTTAAATTTTTTCCGTTTTACATTGTTAAATCTTGGATAATAATTTGACGAATTATATCAACGTAATGTGGAGGGCTCAGACTGCATGAACATGACCTGACCCTACCCCTTTGATTGTTCTCGTTTGTTGATGACGGTGTCGGGGCTACAGAGCCACCGGAAGGATGGTCTGCAGTGGAGAAACTCGACTGGCGTCGGGCTGGCCGTGAAGAAAACCGGTAGTGCAAGGGCTGCTGGGTCGCCAAAGGGGTACAACACCATCGTGCCACGCAGGTGGATGGACCATGGAGAGGAGGTCCATGACGGTCAGAGGAGGCACGACACCATCTCCCCACGCAGGGGACCTAGTGGTCGCGGCGCTGTCGGGCCATGGTGGAGGGGATGCGACGTCGTCACGCCACATGGAGGACTGCAGAGGCATGGTCGGGCCCGACCGCGGTGGTGGTGTTGCAGTTTCATCACGCCGCATGGAGGGCAGTAGAACCGCAGTGCCGTTGCGCCACGATGGAGGTGCAGAGGCAGCCCGCCTGGCCGGCTGCTGGTGGAGCTTTGTGCGACTTTCCGCCCGACTAACTTGGAAGAGCGGTACCCAACGGGTCCCACGTGACCTGGACTGGTGCCATGTGGTGCTGGTTTAGGATTCCACCCGAGCGACAGATCCATTCGGGAGCCTAGGGCGTGTGGCGTCCCCCATGGACGCGGCCTGGCTAACCCCATCAGGCCAAACCCAGCATGGGCCTCCGGGATGCCCTCAGGCCGGGCCGCTGCTCGGGCCGGGCCTCCCTCTCGAGTCGGGCCACCCACTCAGGTCGGGCCGCACCCTCAGGCCAGACCACCCCCTTGGGCCGGGTGGGACCCGCAGAATTGGTCGGACCCACGGACCGGGTCAGTCCAACTGGTTTGGACACGACCCAGACCCACTTTGGCCTGTTTACACCTTTTCGCCCATATCTTGGGCTTTAGGTGTCTGATCGATGAACCATCTATGACGACGGAAAACATAGAACAAGATGGTTCGTTTGGCATACCCCACATGAGGTTTGGACAAAGTTGGTGTATGCCCGGTTTGGTTTGAACATAAAAACCAACTGGGCCCCACTTCATGAGTTGTATACTTGTGTGAGATGAGTATTGTCTTTCATTTGTTATCATCGAGTTGATTGACTTTACTTCCTTAATGGAATGGGTTGTTCTTTTGCTCGAGAGTTGGATCCATACTATGATTTGTAAGTTAGGTATATGTATGGGAATATACCTATGTAGGTATGTTTGATATTTCATGATTGTATCTTACTACAATGGTTTATCCTTAGTGGATTCTAAGAGACCTTTGGGGGTCTCGGGGTCCCCTACTGAGTATTTTTATACTCACAATTCCATGTGCTTCACCTGCACCTTGTTGTAATCTGTGCGGACGAAAGAAAGTACTGATCGAGACTGAGGGTGATGGGCGAGAGGCTACTTGGAGCTAGACTAGACGGGACATATCTGTGGGAAGGGTTATTCGAGATCTATACGTACCCTTCAGGCAGGTTTCTCCAATGGGAAATCCAGGAGCTATTTTACCTTTTTACATGTACATATACTTTATTTTCAGTTGGATTTTTATACTGGCCCACTTACATTCAACACACCTTTTTACTTGTATTAGTACTTTTTGTTTCTACTGGTTGTATTCAGACTGTGTGTGTTACATTTTTAAAGGAAATTCCTTCCCTTTTTATTAGGTATTGACCTTTGGTGCTAATCTCCAGCCCTAGGCCTATGGAAGGTGGGAATTGGTTATTAACGACACGAGCCCTGAGGACAGGTCGTGACAAATTAGTATTAGAGGACTCGGTTATACCGTTGATCATAGACTCTGATTCTTTTAATGAAAATGGTGTTATGTGTTTTGGGTGTTGTTATCAATTTGGGGAAACTGGTGTTTCTGCGGCGGCCGTCATATCCATACGTTAGGACTCTGACTTCTGACTTCTGACTTAGTGCATAAAAACACTAATTGCATGTGGGTTTCCATTGAAAATGTTTCTTCATGATTACTTTGGGTTAGATCAACAAGTATTTTGTTTTGACCGTGGCACACCTGTTTTGTTTTAGGATGGCCCCACGTAGGAAGCTAGCCGTGGTTCCGAGTTTTGTACGAGATGGTAGCCCACCAAGCGAGGAGGCCTCCGTGCAGGTCCCCATCACAGCGGAGGTACCATCAAGACCACTACCCACTAGGCCACTGATACCCCCTAGCTCCAGCAGCTAAGAGTGCACGTTGTCTGATTGCATTTCATGAGTTCCAGTGCCAGAGGCCACCTAGGTTCTTGGGAGATATCGACCCACAGGCAGTTGAGAATTGGCTGGAGGCTGTTGTGAGAACATTCATATTGGTAGAGACACCAACCGACCCCACAGTGATCCTTTCCACGAGACTCCTGCATGTAGCAGTTGGTAGATGGTGGAGCCTATTGATCTAGGTGCATGATGAGACATCACTACTCTGGGCAGACTTCGATAGTCTCATCCGATCAGAGTTTGTTCTAGACACCCTTCGTGATGTATGGATTCAGGAGCTCCTTCATCTGCACCAGGGCCACATGACGGTGGCACAGAACTCAGTGAGGTTCAGATACCTCTCGCTCTACTCCACGTATATGGTAAGAGACCCATTCTTTAGGGCCCATACATTCAACCAGTGACTCATGCATGTTTACATGGCTTCGATGATCTCCCTCAGCATTCTAACGCAGGAAGGGCTACTAGAGCGAGCCCTTCTTGTGGTGTGCTTTCTTTTTTGAGCAGACACTAGAAGCGCTACCCACCATTGGGAAACACGTAGTATATTCTTCTATAGCCAACAGTAAATTGATTTCACAGAGGTCCAAGTGGAACAAGCCATCATGTGGGCGACAACAGGATACAGGTTCGGTTGTGCGGGGCACATGAGATAGAGCCAACCATACAAAGAGCATGCAGTTCTATGCGTGCAGCGGGCAGGGTCACATGGCTCGTGACTACCCGACCTTCCATGCAGATGAGTAGCTGATAGTAGAGGGTCTTCCCAGGAAGAGGTAGAGGTTCAACCGTGGTGTTCCTCTTAGAGTAGGAGAGTGTGGAAGAGGAGCTAGCCGAGCAGCATGTGGTGGATGACGTTTCGAGGTCTGACCACCACCACCACCAGGAGGTCCACCCCGACAACAGGGAGCTGGCGGACAGGGGCGGCGTCAGCTCTAGGCAGTTGAGGCCTATAACCACGACACACCTGATATGATTTTAGGTACTATATGTGTCTACTCCACCTTTGTTTTAGTAATTATAGACACATGTGCGAGTCATTATTTTATTGCCACCGCCCTCGTGCGGAGCACAGAGATTCTGACAGAGTCTTTGGCTCGATCGTTACCCCTAGAGACTCCTATAGGAGCAGACTCGACAATTACGCACTAGTGCTGGCAGTGTGATCTTACTCTAGGAGTTGATAGATTCATCTGGGATCTCCTCGTAGCAGTGTCGAGGCCTTACGACATCATCTTGGGTATTGACTGGTTATCCACAATTCATGCTCAGATTGACAGCATTAGGTAGAAAATTACGGTGTGTCCATGAGGATGGGATGAGGTTTACCTTCATTGGAAATAAGGGAGCCTTTGTAGGGTAGGATGAACTTACCTAGAAGAGGGGGCATCCGATCACACATCATTTGGCTAGCCTCCTTCTCAGAGCGATTGATGTGTGGAGTCTATGTAATCCTATTGTGGTGGATTAGTACGTGGATATCTTCCCTGATGAAATTATAGTACTACCTCCTCGTAGAGAGGTAGACTATTACATTGACTTTTTTCCTGGGATGACACCGATATCCACTGTAGCATATCAGATGGCTCCTGAGGAGCATCGTGAGCTATGGGTATAGCTGGAGGACATGTAGGGGAAGGGATTTATCTGACCTTTCGTTTGACCCTGGGCATCACCAATTTTGTTCGCCAAGAAGAAATATGGTTGCTAGCGTATGTGTGTTGATTATTGGCACCTAAACCAGGTGACCGTGAAGAACATTTACCCACTCCCGAGGATTTACGACCTCTTTTATCCGTTGAAGGGAGCATTTTGGTTCTCGAAGATAGATCATCAATTGTGTTTTCACCAGCTCAGAGTATGGGATGAGTATGTGCAGAAGACGACCTTCAGATGCCGGTATGGCCACTATGAGTTCATGTTTATTCTATTCAGTGTAACCAATTCACCAGCAGTGTTCATAGGACTCATGCACATGATCATTTAGCGATTCCATGATCGCTTTGTGGTAGTTTTCATCGATGACATTCTGGTCAACTCAGCTACCGAGGAGGAGCATGCCTACTATTTGCAGGTAGTACGGGACACACTATGAGAGCACCAAATTTATGGTAAGCTCTCGATCTGCCAGTTATGGATCTGAGAAATACACATTCTTGCACAAGTCATCTCAGAGGCTGGAGTTTCATTAGATCCATGGAAGATTGAGGCAGTACTTGATTGGGATCCAGCCAGTAGCATGATGAAGGTACAAAGTTTTCTTGGACTGGCTGGGTAATATTAAAGATTTGTTCCAGACTTCTCTAGATTTGTAGCACCACTTTCAGATTTGACGAATAAGGGGAAACCCTTCGTGTGGTCGGAGAGATGCCAACAGAGCATTGAGGAGCTGAGTCAGAAGATAACTAGTTCCCCCATCTTGAGGCTTCTAGAGGGGGGCGTAGGGTACGTAGATTACTGCGATGCATCAATGACATGACTAGGGTGTGTCCTCATGCAAGAACGAGCAGTGATTGCTTATGGTTTTCATCAATTTATGTAGAAGGATAAAATCTACTGTACCCATGACCTGGAATTAGTAGCAGTGGTCTTCGCCTTTATGATGTGGTAGCACTATCTGATGGGTGAGCGTTTTAAAGACATCTCTAACCACTAGAGTCTCAGTTATATCTTCTGTCAGATGGACCTGAACCTGCGACAACGGCGTTGGCTTGAGTTCCTCCAGGACTATGACATCAAGATAGTCTATAATCTTAGGAAGGGGAAAATTGTAGTAGATTATCATAGCAGGAAATCAGGAAGTCATCTGTTAGGTGAGAGGACAGATTAGATGGCCTCATTGTAGTTATCCTTTGTGGATCGTGATGGTTCATTTTTTCTACAGTCTCTTATAGTCACACCTTCACTTCTTTAAAATGTTTGGGAAGTGCAGTGTGGAGATGTTGACTATGAGGCTCGACGTGCTCATATATCTATACGGTTGGCACCTGATTGATTTTCATAGGGTTGGGAGCATGTCATCCTCTTTAGAGGATGTACCATGGTACCAGTATCACTTCAAAAGGAAGTTTTGAGGCAGTTTCACACTTCCCATTTAGCGGTACATCTAGGAGTGGAGAATATGTACTAGGACCTCTAGTGATAGCACAAGTGGCCAAGTATAAAGAAGACAATAGTAGAGTTTATCTCATGATGTTTCACATGTCATCCATTGAATGTGGAGAAACAGGATCCAGCAGGTTTATTTCATCCCTTAGATGTCCCATAATGGAAGTGGGACATGATATCCTTGGATTTTGTGACAGGATATCCACGTACATCCATAGGACATGACTCTATATGGGTGATCATTGAGTGACTCACTATGTCGGCCCACTTCCTACTGACCAGAGAGTAGTGTTCAGTATAGATCATGAGACACCTCTATGTGTGGGAGATCATACGACTTCATGGTGTGCCATCGACGATAAACACTGATCAATATGCACATTTAACGTCCCAACTATGGAAGGGGTTGCAGGAGGCTTTCGGGATGCAGCTCCACTTGAGCACCACTTTACATCCTCTGACGGATGGTCAGACTGAGAGAACCATTCAGACTCTCGATGAAATGCTTTGTGCATGTTTCCTCATCTTTGGTTGTAGCTGGGAGGATCACTTACCCTTGGAAGAGATTGTGTTCAACAACTGATACCACTCCACCATCGGGATGGTACATTTCGAGGCACTGTACGGACAACCTTGCAGATCACCTCTGTGCTGGACTGACCCAGGGGAGTCAGCACTAATGGGACTAGAGATGGTGGAGGCTATGATGAAGAAGGTGTAGATGATTAAGGAGTGGATGAAGACTCCATAGACCAGGCATAAGTCCTTTGATGATAGGAGATGGAGACCTCTGGAGTTCGAGGATGGCAACCACGCCTTTCTACGGGTCTCACCTTGATGAGGTCTACAGAGATTTGGCTGAGGATGCAAGTTGACTCCACGATTCATCGAACCTTTCTAGTTCCCCGACAGAGTAGGCGAGGTGGGTAACTACCTAGCTCTACCACCTCAGTTGCACTAGGTGCACAACGTCTTTCACGTATCTCAGCTTTGGAGTTACATGCACGACCCATCTCACATCATCGACCTTGGGAATTTCAGCATCAATGATGGGGTGAATTTTATGGAGGTTACAGTAGAGATTGAGGATCGACAAGACTGGGTCCTATGTGGATTGTCGATATCTCTGGTTCGTGTTCTTTGGCAGCACGAGAACCTCTTGGAGAGCACATTGGAGAGGGAGGCTCAGATGCGTGCTCAGTACCCCCATTTGTTCCCATAGTGTGAGTTGTAGATTACGGGGAAGTAAATACTAGAGGTGGGGAGAATGTAAATACCTATAAATTCCATGTTAATTTATTTCATAAATACATGGGAATTTTACGAGTCTGCAATTTGTGACGGTAGTTGATTCTGAGGCCTGGTGTGCCCTGAATCAATTTCTGATGTTTTGGTCAGGTACATTCATTAAACGTACATTCCGGAATTTATAAATATTGAATTGGTTCTCGGAATTGAAATATTATGGTACCGTTGAACTCGTTGTGTTGGTGATTTCATAGTGAGACCTTCACCACAGTTGCGTTCTGTTGAGAATGGATGATAGTTTTTGTGGTTTTTAAATAAAATTATATAAAAATTAGGTGTACTTGTTTTTATTTGTTGGTGGTTAAAACCTCCAAGTGGAGGTTAGAGGTAGGTCCCACCCGCACATAACCTCCCTCCGGAGGATACTATTTGGGGGTGGGCACCTAATGTTTAACTCCACTAGAAATTAAATTGGTGGGGCCCACACTGGCTTTAAACCCCATTTAACGCTTATTTAAGTGGGTGAAAACTCTTGAGCTCCCCTCATTAAGGTGCCACTGAACATGAATTAATTAACGGTTCATTAATTAATTAATATGAATTCTTTTGAATTATTTTTCCAACAAATTAAATAATGGGTTATCATAACCCATTATTTTTTGTTGGAAACTCTTTTGGTGGAACCTTTGGGAGAGGAGCATGAACATTGATGAACGCTTCCTCTGCCAACAAAAAACCATCAGTCGAGATACGAAACCATTTCCCATGAAGAATGTCGCCGATGTCGTCTTCGACATTGACTACTCCAAAATATTCTTCCACCGTAAACAAACGACAAGCGAGGTAAGAAAAGTTATAGTTTTAATTTTTTCTATTTTATGTTGTTCAATCATGGATAATAGTTTTCTGAATGATATCAACATAATGTGGATGGATCAGATGACATGATCATGGCCCGACCCTCCCCCTTTGATTGTTCCTATTTGTTGACAACGGTAGCGGTGCAACAAAACTGCCGAACGGATGGACCGCGGTGGAACAACGCGACTGGCGCCGGGCTGGTCGTGAAGCAAATCGGTGGCGCAAGGGCCGCCAGGTCGCCGAAGGGGCGCGACACCATCACGTCGTGTGTGTAAAAGGGCGGCGACCAAAATGGTCGTGGTAGTCGGAGGAGGTGTGGTGCCAGCGCGCCGTGTGGATGAGTGGGATGTCATGGCCGGGCCCAGCCACGGCGCTGGTGGTAGGGTGATAGCATGCCACTCTGAGGGTAGAAGAGATGCGACCAAGCCAGGCCGTGGCAGCGGGGGCGTGGCGCTGGCGCGCTGCTCAGAGGGCAGCAGAACCATGGCACTGTCGCGCTGTGGTGGAGATGCAGAGGTGGTTAGCTGGGCCGGAAAATGGTGTATCTAGAGCGGCTGTCCACTCGCCAAACGGGAGAAGCGGGGCCCACATATCCTGCGTGACCTGGACATGTTCCAGGTGGCACCGGTTTTGGATCCCACCTGAATGGAAAAGTGGTTCGCGAGCTAGGGGTGTGCGGCTTCCCCCTTGGAGGCAACTAGGAAGACCCGTGAGCCGCTGGGCCATCAGCCCATCCTCGGGGTGGGCCACCCACTCGGGACGGGCTACCAACTATGGTCGGGCCGCCCCCTCGGGCCGGGTCGGACCCGCGGACCAGGTCGGACCCGCAGACTGGGTCAGACCCTGGTCCGGACCCTTGTTCGTCTGGGTCAGTCTGAATGGGTCAGACTAGACCCAGACCCACTTTGGCTTGTTTACACTTTTTTGCCCATATATTGGTCTCCGAATGTCCAATCGATGAGCTGTCTATGATGAAAGAAATCTTAGAACAAGAAAATTCTTTTGGAATACCCCACTTGGGTTTGGGACACAATTGGGGTACGTTCGGCTTGGTTTTAATCTAAAAACAAACCGGGACCCTCGAACAGAAATGCCAAAAACTCGTCTACCAGACATCCAATTGAAGTGTCGTCTATCGCATAGGGTTCCATATAATGAGACAAAACTATGAGATACATCAACTATAGACTTCATGGTAGTTGATGTATTGACATTTGGTTCATGGAGCATACCCTCTCGAAATCGAGTGTGCTATGTGCAGGAATCCTACAGTAGGCTACTACTGAGGTGATTGGATCCAACGTGGACCAACTACTATTCCAGGATCCTTCGTGGGTTCGAGAGTGACAATATTGTACCAGGATCCTCCATGGGTTCGACAACGACGGTACTGGACCGAGATCCTCCATGGGTTCGACAATGATGACTTCAATACCGAGATCTTCCTTGTGTAACACCCCAAACATCCACAGTATGCTTCCATTTGAATAATATAGTAGCGTGTGTTGTACGCGACATGAAGTTCTAACTCACACCACAAATAATCAAACACACCGTTATGAATAGTAATATCCTCTTTTTGAAATCATATAAATTTTATCTTTCAAAATGGAAATCATTTTTGGATTCATAATATTGAAATTATAAAAGGGTGAATTTTTGGTATTTTTTAGAAAACATTCAAATTTTGATGAATAGTGAAAAATACTAAAAATTAATTAAAAACCACTTTTTTAATCCAAATAATTTATAGTGATAAATTATACTATTGAGAAGTTTTAAATAATAATTAGAATATATTTTTACCATTTAATACAATATTGGTAATTGGATGTAATTTCACATTTAAAATAGAAATAAACAAGTGTTAATCTTTTGATAGTTATTTTTTTCATAAAAAACACGCACTTTGTTTTGACAATGGGAAATAATTTTAAATTAATTTCTACCACTTCTGTGTTTTGAATTTAGAATTTTTTTCCATATTTAGAATCAGGAGGTCCAAATTGTATAAATTTTTAACTTTTATTCTTATAAATTTTGAATTATTACTTCGGTAATTATTCTATTTACCAAGGTTAAAACGTAAATCCGGTAAATAAGGGTAAACAATTATATTATAATATTATTAAATTACACTAAAACGTTCCCTATACCTATTTAATGATACATGGCCGACCATTGGCATCTTTGGGTCGATTTTGGGTCCCCTTGGAGCCACTTTTAAGTGATAACGACACTTTATATTAATTATCTTAAAGAAAATACAAAACTGGCATAAGCATATATCATTTAGAAACACAATATTTACATAGGGTTATATATGTTATATTTTCAACTATAAATATTCAATAGAAATTTAAAAGGAATTACTACCTAATGGTATTTTTTTATAATTTTTAGACATTTAAAAATATAATTTATGTATGACTCAATAATGATGCAGTATTTTCCTTATTAATGAACGAATTTAATAATTGGTATTATAACTATTAAAATAAATATATATTGAATGTCTTGATTCTATACAAGAATTTTATTGGTTAATATGAGATGTTTTTATTTCATAAATGAAAATTTCTTAATTAATAATGTTTTTTTGACTTTAAAAAAATCAATTATTAAATATTGTCAAAATTGACATAAATGAGTTTTTAAAACATATATTATAATATTAATTCATATTATATTTCTAAAAATATAAGGTTTTTCCCAAAGTCTTATATATTGATATATGAATCATTAATGGACCACTTCGGGGTATCATGGAATTATATAGTATGTTTGTTAAATATATAATATAAAAATTCAAAAAGACATGGTAAATGGAAAACTATTTAACTAAGAGTTAAATCAAAAGGTTAATGTTAATATATTGATCCAAAACTATCTAAAACCTATTGGTTGAATGGTTCTAAACCTATAACCACCTTAACCATTAAATAATACACTTTGGATCCATTTTAAAACGAATATGGATTTGTTATAAAATAATATTTCTTGTTTTTCCTAAGGTGCGCCTCACCCATCTTATAAAAGGGCACTCCCCCTACTCACTAATTCACACCTTCAAAGTATTTTGGATTGGCCAAACACTGACCAAATATCCTATAAACTTTCCTATCTTTATTCTAGAGGCCTTAATATGGTTAGAAAGAAATCTTAAAGGGCCATTTTGATCAAATCAAAAGGAAGAACCCAAAGAAGATGTAATAATTTCACCACCCTCTTCCAAGTTCTTTTCTTCTTCTGCTTATTCTTTTATTGTTATTTCCATTATAAAATAATAAATATAGTATATTCTATATACTATGATATTATTCTAAATATGGTATAGCCATATTTATTTTTCTTTCTATCCATTGAATGACATGTCACCATACTTGCGTACGTACAGATTACCGTCTCCACGTCGTGGTGTAATTGTTATTGACATAAAATTACTTTTTTTATTATAATGAAATTTTTAAAGGAAAAGTTCGAAACGATATAAAACCAAAGAAATCTATCGGACTTTACCATCGTAGCAATTATACCAAAAACAAGATCCCTCAGCAACCAGTCACGTGTAGAAGCACGAGCACATAAATGATGACAGAGCCATACCCTCTCAAATTCCAAGAGACCTGCGTCAATGAAGACCTAGTTTTCTAATAATGATATGAAATTCATGTAAATGAATAATATAACATGATAATTATTCTTTATATATGATATAACATCCAAATACATATTATTTTAATATCGAAAGAATGATATTGTTGCCCGTGCGTATGTACGGACTACCGTCTCCACAAACGCGATGAGATTCATTCCCCAACGTATCCATTCAAGAATAATTTTCATTTTATGGTTAAAAATAATGTTTAAAGACTTAATATAATTATGGATATGAATATGATACATCCCATCCATAACAAATATTTCTTACATAACAACGAATATAAAGGAAAACTTATCCGTTAACACCTGAAAAGACGATAATACTAAGATATTATTGAAAAATCAATGTTAAAAGATCATATATGATATCATGTTAATGTATATGATCCTTTTATAATTCAATAAAAGTTATTTATCCATTATAAAGGAGGTTTACCAACCCTCGACCAAGGAAAAGTTACAATGTAAGGATTTTCTTATCTCACTTTTACTTTCGTGAGATTTCCATTATTCACCACTTATTTATTGCATGTGGTGTGTGTACTGCCCATGATTGTATTCATCAGGCAATATACATTAATTTATGGATATTTACATCAACATTGTATGATCCATCATTCATGGGATGTTTGTTTCATATGTTACCAAATTGGTAAGGGAATTACAAATTTCAATTTCGACTCATTCGGCTTTACGCATACTTCATTGATTATTTTACTCCATTATTATGTGTGGAATCACTATCAATTAGATTATGTCATAATTTACACTCCCTTTTTAGTGGATATAATTTTGATACACGTAATCACTCTGTTGATAAAATCTCATGTAATCGATATCAACTTGATAAGTGTAATTTTAACTCAACATCCATTTTTGGAGTTAAATATCCAATTCATTGGTGTTGTTTTTACAAGAATATTTGTGAGTTTCCTTAGATTTATATACAATGAATATAGAATAATATTGAGTGTATTTTATTTGTCCCACATAACTATTCCAATGATTTCTCTTTAACCTAAGGATATGGTCTTTATAATATATTTAATCTCAATTTACATTCCATTTAGACTTCTTTTTCGTTATACACCAAATCACTTCTATATTGTGAATATAATGTACTTTGACATAGTATATCATGAATCCCTTTATTCTCATGATATTACAATTTTTTTATTACCTCAATTATTTTAATTCGTGTGTCTCTCTTTTAGTCAGGAACTCTAACTAAAATATCATTTTAAATGTTTTAATGATTTATTATTCTAAATAATTCTCATTAATGTCCATGTTTTAAAAATGGTTTTAAAGATTTATTTACATGGATGTTAATGTTTTAAAATTAAAATTATTTTAAATGTTTCAATGTGTTATGGGACACTTTGATTCAAAAATTAATTTTAAATGGATTCTTGACAAATAGTGTGAGTTTTAGATGATTTCAAAAAAATGGGAGATATTTCTCTCTAATAGTTTTGTGGATTATTTTCATCTATGTCAATATCCTTCATTATTCTCGATTGGGGTTAATATGATACAATAAAATCTTAAATGTTGTATCAAATGAGTTATGTTTGATTGTGGATATGCTATTTTTATACCATTCATGGTTTGTGGATAACGTATTGAAATTTTGTATGCTAGTTTTAATACGAATGTTTATGTTATGTTACAAACTATTCATATGAGGAATACATTGGACTTAGTAAGTGACGGGTGGAGCCTAATAGAGCTCCTTGATGCATCGGTAGTTCTCATGAGACAAACTACTGTCTTGGCACAAGGCCTTGACCAAATCGTATTTGTAGTCTTGGCACAAGGCCTTAAATGTGTGGTTATGATAATCTGTCATTATGAATTCCATCATTATGAAAGTGGTTATTGATATTTCATGTGATCATTCAACTAGCAGAATATCCATTTGAATAAGTAAATGGAATTATTTGATTTTATCTTTGCCATATTTTGCTGAAGTTCACGTTTAAATGAATTTTGTTCTAGTTATATACCCTACCTTAAGTATTTATGCTTATTTATGAATGTTTCCGCTAAAATGTTATCCTTACTGAGAATCTAAACTCACCCCTTTATATGTTTTATTTTCCCAGGATACAAAGAAGTATAGTATAACTGACATTTAGGGATACACTATGGGATCTCAATGTTGTCTTTGGAGATAATGTTGTGGTAGTTTTATATTTTATGATGTAATGTAAACCATATGAATGTATCTAGTATTTCCAATGATACTAAACTAATCATTCTTTTGAGACATGGTCTTTTATGATCATGCTAATGATACTTAATAATGCACAGACTCTGGATTCTGGGGTTGGGGCGTTATAGTTGGTATCAGAGGTTATTTAGTGCAAACCGTCGAAACTAAATTTAGATAAACTCTGATTAGAGAACAAAGTCCTAAGATGGACTTTGAGGATTTGAATAAAATAACTGCGTAGAATTTGGTAATGTAGAGATTTTTTGAGTTTTTCGAGCAATACATCCCTGTCTGGATACACACAGGTAGAGCAGACTCCGACACAGATGTACCTAGGGGTAAAACCTGAAAACACTTCTTTGAGCAAGAATCAAATGGGAATTAGTGCACGGAAATGGGCCTACTGCACTCTTGGTTATGAAACACCCATGGGATATGTTTAGGATAATTTACATTTTACTTACTATCCAATTTGAAGTATTTAATTATATTATGAGATTAAATGACCTTGGTTAATCCTAAGGTGTTTCAATTTAAGAAAATGGTTTCATGATCTTCTCTAAATAATTTTATGACTACTGTTCCTCAGACAATGCTTTCTGGTTTTTGTCAAAGGATGTATTCCAAAGAAGTCATAGTAACTATGAGAATGATGTAAAAGGTGGGATATGTGATGGAAATGAGAAAAAAATGGAATGTTGATAGGCGTAAAAGATATTGTGTTTATTCCAAATCAGTTTTCCAAAAATATGATCAACAACATATATATTAACCAACTCCCGGACTCAACAAAGATAATAATGGTAATGAATGATTAGAGAAATAATAGTGGAGACCATGGAGAAAATAATCCTCAATTTCAATAATGCATGAAATGTGGAAGGATTATAGCATATCACCTTTTTATCACTTAAACATTCATTACATTTTTCAAAACTGAGGATCATTATGGTTTAGTGTCTTGGAAACCAGGAACGTAAAACATGAAAACATAAAAAAATCTTCTTAAACACTTGAAAGGCTTCTCTTCATGTTCATCCTAGGTTCATTACTGCATCTCATAACATGGGGACCTACATTAAAAGAAAGGGTGAGCAGAAGGCCCAGTAAGGGAAACAAGGGAAACATTTAACATGTGAACTTGAGATACATCAATAAAGTCATGAAAAGAACTTTAAGGCATGAGAATGAAATCATGAGGCATATCATAATAAAAATAAATTTTTTCATAACTTTAAGATGTGGTTGCGACATTTAACATTGACAATCGTTTAATTTCACCATGCTCCATCCCCAAGGTGTCATTAAAAATTAACAAAGATATTCACCAAGGTATCAGTCTAAATGGTCATCTCTAGAGATTAAGTCTTTACCCAATGCATTAGAGCACTATTAGGGTGCACCCTTGACATTTATTTATTATCATGTGAGCCACATATATCATCATCAATAATTTCATAAACAACCCATATATCATAAAATAAATGGGTTTCATTTCATAATCATAACGTTTTAAAAACTGCTTTAAAGACATGTTCTTTATGTCATTTTAAACCCACGGAAAGGGATAGCGGGTCTCATGTATGTAAATCCTAGAATTTAAAATAGAAAAAATTGGTATATATGTGAATACCCATATAGAAGAGAGAGATTTGAGTATTAACTTAATAAAATAAAAGAACTTTAGAAAAAGAGAGAGACATTTTGAGACAGAAATTCTACAGCATAACGGCTACGTTTTGGGGTTTTAGAAAACATTGAAAAGAGAGAGGACATGGGTGAAACATTCATAAATAATCCATAAAAAAGTATGGGGACATAATATAAAGTATTTGATAATATGGTAATGATATTTTAAAGATATGCCATATGAAATGAAGAACATGAAAGGAAGACAAAAATAAAATTTCTCTTATGAAATTTCGGCAGCCTAACGACGTCACTTAAACATCAAAAAAAATGAATTGAAGAGATAAAATAGAGTCTCTCATCATATTAATATAAAAGATCAGTATGATTTATTTATAGATCATACCCCAACATAATAAAAAAAGGAACTTGAAATACTTGACATGAAGGTAGATCTTTGAAAAATGAGAAAGATGAACGAATCCCTTAAAAATTCGACAGCCTCACGATGCCACTTAATCTTCAACAAAAATGAATTGACAAGATAAAATAGGTTCTCTAATAATATGAACATACAAGTTCTTTATGATAGATATATAGATCATATCCCAACATAATAAAAAGTAACATGAAAGACTTTACATGAAAGTAGAACTTTGAAAATTGAGAAGGGTGAAAGAATCCCTTAAAAATTCGGCAGCCTAACGGCGCCACTTAAACTTCAAAAAAAATGAATTGATGAGAGAAAGAGGGGGTATCTCATCATATGAACATGAAAATGGAAGTAAGATTAATATAAAATAACATCCTCCAACATAATAACATGGAGCATAAAAGAAATGACATAAAAGAGATTACTTGAAAAGAAAGAGAGAGGTCGGATCCCTTACCTTATAATGTAACACGTAAAACTCAAAGTTTGGGACCTTGAGGGCTTGGGGGAACCCTGGGAGGACTCCGTGGGAGGTAATGAGACCAGAGCGTTGTTGGGGGAGTGTTGGGAGTCGAATGGATGAGATAATGGCTTGGTATTTTTAGGGAAAGTGGGGGGACAAAGCATTAATGGCCAAGGGACACCACATTGGTGGTTTTGGAAAAACCATGGGCTTTCCAATGGTATTTTCCCATGGTATTGGCCAATTGGGACACCTCATACCTTATCTTACTATTCATAAGTCGAACATGTTGATTACATAATTAATACATCATTTAATGATGTCATTAAACACTCGTAACTTAAAAACTGTATTTTCATTATTCATTGAAAATTCAACATTCTCAGAAAAATCCAAAAAATTCACCTTTAAAAAATATCAATGATCTGATTTAAAAAATGAACTCCATTTTATAAAAATAATTTTCTAAATATTTTTAATTTATTTTTTAAATAAATACACTATTCACCAAAAAATCATTTATTTCAGAAAAATCTCCAAAAATTACCATAACATAATATCGATGCTCTGAGTTCAAAAATAAAATCCATTTTATAAAAATATTTTTCTAAATATTTTTAATTTTATTTTTAATTAAAAAACACTATTCACCCGAAAAAAAATAATACTTCAATAATAATTTATGAAACCGTTATTTACCCATTTTATTGAATCACATTACATAATCATGGTGCCTATATTATAATAATGCTTTATTTAAGTGAGATTACTAATCCATTTTGTCACATTGCTAATCTTAAGCATAAAATAACTACTCATAATTTACTATTCATCAAAAATTATATTGATCTTATTAGACTCTAAATTTCGTACTGAACATAACTGTAGAAGAATATTTTTTTTTAAATCATAAGACATTTTTAATTATTTAATGTTTACATAAACATTTTTAAAATATCCTTTTTCTAAAATTCATAAAAATATGCATACTATATTTATCCAGACATTTGAAAATTCATAAACATCAACATAAGAAGAAATAAATTTTTTTTATTTAAAACAAAGGATTCTACAAGGCAGTTATGGTCTCCTTACATAGCCCCTTATCACACCAGCATATGAACTAAATGTAAGGTGTGCTAAGGTGATAGAATCCGAGGGAGGCTCGGCCAACATCGCACGAGTAGTAATTTTTGTCAATTTGATCTTCTCACGAATGTGATTTCGTTCTATATTCAAACGATGAAGTTCGGCTTGGGTTTGGTCCAGAGAAAAGACCAGTGGTGCAACCTCCTTCCTAAGTTCTATTAGATTGGCTTCGATCGGTCCAAGACTACTGGGTGAGGCCATAAAATCTTCTTTCTATATTAACCAAGATCACTTGTATTTAGAGACAATAATCGAAACGTTTAGTTTCCAGCGGTCATATTGACCAATGATCATGTGATAGTCAAAACCCAACGGTCTCATTTTAATTATACTCAGGTTATCAAATGAAACAGTTTTGTTGAGTATAAAAAATAAAATAACACAAAACATTTGGAAACAAGATTTATTCAAAATTTTGGGTCGTTACAATCTTACCCCCTTAAGAAATTGCATCCTCAAAATTTTTAAAATTGGATTTTGAAATGTCATTGAAAGTCCCACATCGGAAAAGGAGTCAGTAAAACAATTACATTAAAAGAATGAAAGGGAAGTACAAAGGTCACCCGAGTTAACCCACACAAGGATTCCACGTATAAAAACATGGAAATGGAGGAGAAAACAAAAGTTCACGTTCTGAGGGAGAGTGATAGAAAACATGATTAGGAGAAAGTTAACCATACAAAAATCCCAACTTATAATGTGTTTAAAGGGTCTTTGATTACCTAGTAGGAAACATAAATCAACAATGTTTTTGTTTTACGTTCCTTTTCATAATTTTGAGGAATTCATTTTCTACATAGAACAAAAACATAAGGAAATATACCTACCTTAAAGTAGAGTTTGATCCTTTAATAAGTCTCTACCAAAACTAATCTTTTCTCCAAATGATGAGAATTCAAAAAAACTTGGTCTCATCAAAAGAAAAAGAATCATCTTTTAGAGAATCACATAATTCACAAAAGATTAACTATCTATTTCTTCTATCTTTAAACATTATCCCAAAAACAGTAAGGGTAAGGTAAGAAAAATCTTCAAAAATAAAGAATCCCATAGGAATGGAAACTAATTTTAAATCTTCAAAGTTCCATGGTACTACCCAAAGTTCATCACAAACCATTCCATAAAAAACTGTCCTTAAAATTCCTCAAAATTAACCTAACTAATATTGAAACACAAATACAAGAAGGATTTGATAACATAGTCTTCCAAAATAAACATCATCATTCATCTCCAAACAACATCAACCACTCTTAACATCTTATAACAGAAGTAGCTAACCAAAACATATTTCCCCCAACATAGGTTAATCATTTCTATATGTAACCTAAATCACTATAATTCCACCTTAAATTTATCGATTCTTCAAAATATAAGTCAACCTTACGCCTCAATGAAAATACATATGTAATCTATTTAACTCGATCATATAGGGACAATAAAATAGTGGATGTCTTCCAAAATATTAATCATAATTTAATCACCTAATCATCTTTTAATCCCCTAATCATCTCTGTCATATTAATACGGCAATCATCACATTTGTCATCACATTGGTTTTTGGGACATGTTCTTCCATTTCCCACCATTAACTAAGAAGAGAAAGTATAATTAGAGGCTTAAATAATTATCCAATAATCATGAAAAGGAACATAAAGCATAGAAGGATAACTTGTAGATGAAAATTATACCCTAACTTGTGATCCCCTCGGTTCCATACTAGGTTATCCATGATCATATATTCTTATGCAAATCTTTATTTTATTTTATCATTGTTCCTTTAATAATGGTTCATACTAAGCTTATGAATTTACCAAAGCATATCCCCCGGGAGTGTCATAACCAAGAGTGCAGCAAGGCCCGTTGTCGTGTACCAGTTCCAGTTCGAGTCTAGCTCAATGCGGTGTTTTCGGGTTTTACACCTATGTACATTTGTGCCAGAGCCACCTCTACATGCTCGTATGCGGACAAGGATGTATTTTCTTGGAAACCCCTTACTCAATACTCACCAAAATACCAGGAAGATTTCCTATATTTAAACTTTTATATATGGTTCTTCCTAAGGTTTTCATATCCTAATTTCCAAAAATAACTAAACCATCCTTTGATACCACCTATAGCATCCTGCCTTTTTATCACTTAAACTTTCATTACATTTTAAAAAACCAAGGATCTTTAAGGTTTAGTGTCTTGGAAACCAGGAACATAAAACATGAAAACATAAAACATTCTTCGTAAACACTTGAAATTCTTCTCCTCATGTTCATCCTAGGTTCATTACTGCATCTCATAACCTGGGTACATACATCAAAAGAAAGGGTGAGTAGAAGTCCCAGTAAAGGAAACAATGGAAACATTTAACATGTGGACATGAGATACATCAATAAAGTCATGAAAAGAACTTTAAGGCATGAGAATGAAATCATGAGGTATATCATATTAAAAATTACATTTTCATAACCTGAAGATGTGGCTGAAACATTTAATATTGACAATCATTTCATTTCACCAAGGTCCATCCCCAAGGTGTCGTTAAAAATTACCAAGGTTATTTACCAAGGTATCAGTCTAAATAGTCATCTATAGAGATTAAGTCTTTACCCAATGCATTGGAGCGCTATAAGGGAACACCATTGAAATGTCTTTAATTTCATGTGAGCCACATATATCATCATCAATCATTTCATAAAAAACCCATATATCATAAACGAAATGGGTTTCATTTCATAATCATAACGTTTTAAAAACTGCTTTAAAGACATGATATTTATGTCACTTTAAACCCAAGGAGAGGGAAAGCGGGTCTCATGTATGTAAATCCCATAATTTAAAATAGAAAAATTTGTTATATATGTGAATACACATATAGAAGAGAGAACATTGAGTATTCACTTAATAAAATAAAAGAACTTTAGAAAAAGAGAGATAGATTTTGAGATGGGAATTCTGCAGCATAACAACTATGTTTCAGGGTTATAGAAATCATTGAAAAGAGAGGGGACATGGGTCAAACATTCATAAATGATCCATAAAACAGTAGGGGGATATAATATAATGTATTTGATAACATGTTAATAAGATTTGAAAGATATACCATATTAAATGAAGAACATGAAAGGAAGACAAAAATATGATTTCTCTTAGGAAAATTCGGCAACCTAACGACGTCACTTAAACATCAACAGAAATGAATTGACGAGATCAAATAGGGTCTCTCATCATATAAACATAAAAGATCAGTATGATAGTTTTAGAGATCATACCACAACATAATAAAAAAGGAACTTGAAATACTTGACATGAATGTAGATCTTTCAAAAATGAAAAAGATGAACGGATCCCTTATAAATTCGGCAGCCTAACGACGCCACTTAAACTTCAACAAAAATGTATTTACAATATAAAGTAGGGTCTCTCATCATATGAACATAAATTTTTATTATGATATATATATAGATCATAACCCAACATAATAAGAAGTAACTTGAAAGACTTGACAAAAATGTAGAACTTTGAAAACCGAGAAGGGTGAAAGAATCCCTTAAAAATTCGGCAGCCTAACTGCACCACTTAAACTTCAAAAAAAAAATGAATTGATGACAGAAAGAGGTGGTATCTCATCATATGAACATGGAAAGGGCAGTATTTTGAATATAAAATAACATCCTCCAACATAAGAACATGGACCATAAAATAAATGACATAAAAGAGATTACTTGAAAAGAAAGAGAGAGGTCGGATCCCTTACCTTAAAACGCAACTCTTAAAACTCAACGGTTGGGACCTTTAGGGCTTGGGGAACCTTGGGAGGACTCCTTGGGATTTAATGAGACCATGGATTTATTGTGGTAGAGTTTGGAGTCGAATGTATGATAGGATGGCTTGGTATTTATAGGGAAAGTGTGGGGACAAGGCATTAATGGCCAAGGGACACCTCGTTGGTGGTTTTGGGAAAACCATGGGATTTTCCATGGTATTTTCCCATGATATTGGCCACTTGGGACACCTCATACCTTATTTTTACTATTCATAAGTCGACCATATTTATTACATATGTAATACATCATTTAATGTTTTCATTAAACACTCGTAAATTAAAAACTGTATTTTCACTATTCATTGAAAATTCAACTTTCTCAGAAAAATCCCAAAATTTCACCTTAACCAAATATAAATGCTCTGATTTCAAAAATGAGCTCCATTTTTTAAAAATAATTTTTTTATATATTCTTAATTCATTTTTTAAATAAATCCACTATTCACCAAAAAATCATTTTTTTCAGAAAAATCCCCAAAAATTACAATAAAATAATATCGATGCACTGAGTTCAAAAATGAAATCCATTTTATAAAAATATTTTTATAAATAATTTTAATTTAATTGTTAATTAAAAAACTCTATTCACCCGAAAAAATTAAAACTTGATTAATAATTTATGAAATCGTTATTTACCCATTTTATTGAATCACATTACATAATCAAGGTGCCTAGAATATATTAATGCTTTATTCAAGTAAGATTACTAATCTATTTGGTTACATTACTAATCCGAAGCATAAAATCACTATTCATAATTTACTATTCATCAATAATTAAGTTGATCTTATTAGAGTCTAAATTTCATACTGAACATAATTTTAGAAGACAATTTTTTGAAAATCATAACAAATTTTTAATTATTTAATGTTTACATAAACATTTTTAAAATATACTTTCTCTAAAATTCATCAAAAATATGCATACTATATTTATCTAGACATTTGAAAATTCATAAACATCAACATAAGAAGAAATCAAAATTTTATTTAAAACAAAATATTCTACAAGGCAGATACGGTCTCCTTACATAGCCCCTTATCACACCAGCATATGACCCAAGTGTAAGCTGTGCTAAGGTGAGAGAATCCAAGGGAGGCTCAGCCAACATCACACGAGTAGTAATTTCTATCAATTTGAACATCTTGTGAAGACGATTCCATTCTAGCTTCACACGATGAAGTGAAGCTTGGTTTTGGTCCAGAGCAAAGCCCAGTGGTGCTACCTCCTTCCCATGTTCTGTTAGATGGGCTTCGATTAGTCGAAGACTACAGGGTGAGGCCATCTAATCTTCTTTCTATATTAACCAAGATCACTTGTATTTAGAGACAATAATAAAATATTTTAGTTTCCAGTGGTCATATTGACCAATGGTCATTTGACATTCAAAACCCAACTGTCTAATTTTAATTATACTCAGGTTATCAAATGAAACAGTTTTGATGCGTATAAAAAAATAAAATAACACACAAAATTAGGAAACAAGATTTATTCAAAATTTCTAGTTGTTACAAGGATACACAGAGGAATGTTTCTCAATGGAACAACGAAATGATTTACATGTGGGAAATAAGGACATAAAGTGGATAATTGCTGAGGAAAAATGAAGATTACTATAGAAGAAAATAAAAATAGTCCCAAGCATCAATATATAGTCATTTACTGTAAAGGTAGGGGACCTGGACATTACCCGAGTGAATTCCCTATTATATAGGATATTCTTTTGGTCAAAGAAGAAGCTATGGGGAAATAAATGGTTGGAGAAATTTTTAAAATTACTAGTACTCCTAGTTGATGAGATTACTTTAGAATAATTTTCTCTTTTATTTGTAACCCTGCAGTTTGTCATGTAAAAATGATATTGGAGGAAGAATTATCTTCTATCTTGAGGATATAGTTATTAATAAACATTTGGTTTTATATGATCATTGGGTTTGAGGAAATTAAAAGTTATTATATTTTGTGATGAAAATGCAAGGTAAGAGATAACATTTGTAGTTAAATTGTGTTATGGTTGATTTGAGGACATTATCTCAATTTGGTAATGTTATAAAATATAGTTTTTGAAAAAGGACAACATGCAAACTATGTGACAACCCATCACATTGGACAATGCTATGGGAATCAAACCCACAACTAAAGTGCGATTGGGATTTATCACCTACCACTGGACTATGTGAAGTCCATGGATGGTGTGCCTAGTTATTTTTAGTTAAATGGTTGTTTTGATCAATAATAAGTTGATTTTGGATCTTATGTCTTATCAAATTAATACCATTAGTATAGCAAAATGATTCGGTGATTAAGTAATAAATGATATTTTGGATGAGGTTTCCTTGGTGGGGAACACTATATGCCTAAGGAAAATAAAATACTTTGGGATTTGATTTGAAGAGTAATGGTGGATTTTTATCTATGTTTTTGTTGTGGATTTATAGTGATTTGGGTTATTTATGGAAATGATTAACCAATAATTGATTATGTGTGATTAAGTTAATTACTTTTATTTATGTTACTTTAAGAGTTGTTGATGTCATTTGGAGATACAATTTAACATGGAAGACTACATAACCAAAATTTTCAATGTTTTGGGTTTCAATATTAGTTTGTATTATATTGAAAGAAATTTAGGTCAATTATTTATTGAATGGTATTAATTTAGCTTTGGGGTATTGTTGGTTTAGTTTTAAAAATTATGATTACTGTTTCTTTCCCTAATGGAATATAATTTTGGTGGGTCATCAGATCTTATACAAACTGTTTTGGTTTTGATTAATCTCAAAAGTCATGGTATATATATAGTTTATCCTTAGTGGATCATGTGATTCTAAAGACGATTATTCTAGCTCTTCCAGTGTAACCATGTCTTTATGAATACTCATTGTTTAAAAAAATGTGTTTGTGGTCTAAATTTATTATAGAATGATAGTCTACTTAAAAACTAAGTATATATCTTTATGTTCTTAGTCAATCTCATAAATTAATTCCTCATCTGTATGTAATGTAACTTAATACAAAAAAAATGTTGTCCGTTTAATTTTCCTACTAGGAGACTAATGACCGTTTGTCCCATCACAAGTTTGTGGTTTTCGTGTTGATAACTTTCACTTGATCACGTTTTATATCCCTCTCCATCAGAACATTACAGATATGTTATCATCCATATTCATGTTTCCTACATGGAATCCTAGTATGGGTTATCTTGGGTGACCTTTGTACTTCTCCTTATTTCATTAAAAGTGCTAGTTTTTGTGACTTTTTTTTCCAGTTTGAGACCTTCTATTATATTCCCAAGCACAATTTTAAGAAAAATTCGAGTATGAAATTATTTTAATGAGGGGAGAATGTAACACCCCAAGCTTCCACGATACGCTTCCCTTTAAATAATACAGTAGAGTGTGTTGTACGCAACTTCGACTTCTAACACACACCAAAACCAATCAAACTAGTCGGTATGAATAGTAATTCCCACTTTTTTAAATCTTATAAATTTTATCATTCAAAATAGACATCATTTTTAGATTCGGAATATCCAAATTATCCTAGTTTAAATTTTTTGTATTTTTTAGAAAACATTCCAATTTTGATGAATAATGAAAAATACTAAACATTAATTAAATACAACTTTATTAATTAAAATAACTTATAGTGATAAATTATAATATTGTGAGGTTTTAAATTATAATTAGAATATATTTTTACCATTTAATCAAATATTGGTAATTGGATGTAATTTCACATTTAAACTAGACATAAACATGTGTTAGTCTTTTGATAGTTATTATTTCTAAGAAAACACACTCTTTGTTTTGACCACAGGAATTAATTTTAAATTAATTTCTACCACTTTAGTGTTTTAAATTTAGAAAAATGTATTCCATATTTAGAATCATGAGGTACAAATTTTTTAAATTGGTAACTTTTATTTTTAGACATTTTAAATAATTACTTCGGTAAATATTTTATTTACCATGGTTAAAGGGTAAATCCGGTAAATAAGGGTATCATAATAACATTATAACAAAATTAAATTACCTAAAACGTTTCCTAACCCTATTGGTTGATAAATTTATGAACATGGTCATATTTGGGTCTATTTTGGGTCCCCCTAGAGCCACTTGTAAGGGATAATGACACTTTATATTAATTAAGTTAAAGTAAATACAAAAATGACACACACATGTGTCTTTTAGAAAATCAATTTTTACATATGGTTACATATTTTATATTTTAGACTATAAATATTAATTATAAATATAAAAATATTTCCCAAATAATGGTATTTTTTTTACACATTGAATAACTAAATTTATTTATGACACAATAATGATAGAATATTTTCCTTATTAATGAAAGAATCAACTAATTGGTATTATAAATGTTAAAATAATGATAATATTAAATCTTTTATGAATTACAAGAATTTTATTGGTTAATATGACATGTTTGGATTGATTAAATAAATTTATTTTTAATAAATAATGTTTTTATGACTTTAACTAAAATAAATTATTAAATAGTGTAAAAATTGACATATTGTGTTTTAGAAACAAATATTATATTATTAATTGATATTCTATTACTAAAAATCTAAGGTTAGGCCAAAGTACATATATAATTATATTTTTATCATTAATGTACCACTTTGGGGTCTCTTGGAATTATATAGTAAGTTTATTAACTATATAGTATAAAAATACAAAGAGACATGGTAAATGTCAAACTATTTCACTAAGAGTTAAATCAAAAGATAAAGTTAATATAGTGACCCAAACCTGTTAAAAACTAATTGGTTGAGTGGTTTTCGACCTATACCCACCATAAAAATTAAATAATATACTTTGGATCCATTAGAAACCTAATATGGATTTATTATACAATAATATTTATAGATGTACATAAGGTGTGCCTCACCCCTCTTATAAAAGGGAACTCCCCTACTCACAAATTCACACCATCAAAGCCTTTTTTCTCAACCAATCCCGGACCAAATATCCTCTCAACATCACCCACTTAATTCTAAAGGTCCTCCTTTGGTCAGAAAACCAACTTATGGAGCCCTTTCTATGAAATAAAAAGGATGAAACCGATGAAGAGGTAATAATTTCACCACCCTCTTTCAGGTTCTTCTCTTCTTCCACTTCTTCTTTATTGTTTATTTCCATTATAAAACAATAGCTCCAATATCTTCTATATAGGGTGATGTTATTATAAATAAGGTACAACAATCTTCATTTTTCTATCCGTCCTTTGAATGACATGTCCCCAAATGTGGGTACGTACGGATTATCGTCTCCACGTCGTGGTGTAATTGTTATTCAATACATTATTATTTGGATGGGTATAATAATGATGTGTAATTCATGTAAATAACAAATATAAAATGTAATTTATTCTGTATATATGATATACCATCCAATTATATATTATTTTAATATCAAAAGAATTATATTGTCGCTCGTGCGTACGTACGGACTACCGTCTCCACGAACGCGATGAGATTTATTCCCCATCATATCCATTTCAGAATAATGTTCATTTTATGGTTAAAAATAATGTTTAAATAATTAATATAAATCTGGATATTAATAAGATAAATCCCTTCCATAACAAATATTTCTCACAAAACAAATAATATCAAGGAAAACGAATATGTTAACACCCAAAACGACGATAATACTAAGATATTATTAACAAATCAATGTTAAAATATCATATATGATATCATATTAATGTATATGATTCATTTATAATTAAATAAAAACTATTTCAGCATTATATGGTAGTTTAACCTACCATCTACCATGGAAGAAGTACAAAGTATGGATATTATTATCTCACTTTTAATTCCGTGAGATTTCCATTGTTCCCCAATAATCTATTTCATGTGGTGTGTGTACTTTCCATGATTGTATTCATTTTGTAATATAATTTAATTTATGGATATTTAAATCATCATTGTATGATCTATCTTTCATGGGAAGTATGTTTCTTAAGATACCAAATTGGTAATGGAATTACAAATTTCAATTTCGACTCATTCGGATTTACGCATACTTCATTGATTATTTTAATCCTAGATTATGTTTGGAATCACTACCCATTTGATTATGTCATAATTTACACTCATATTTATGTGGATATAATTTCGATTCACATAATAACTCCATTGATAAATTCTCTATTCATCGATCTGAACTTGATAAGAGAACTTTTAACTCAATCTACATTTGTTGAGTTAAATATCCAATTCAATGGTGTTGTTTTTACAAGAATATGTGTGAATGTCCTCTGATTTATATTCCCTAAATATCCATTCATATTTAGTGTATTTATATTTTTAACAATTAATTCTGTCCTTGATTTATCTTTAACCTAAGGGTACAGTATTTATAAGTGATTTCATCTAAATTTACATTCCATTGAGACTTATTTGTTGTTATACACCAAAACACTTTTACATGGTTTATATAATGTACTATGACATAGTATATCATGAATCCCTTTATTCTCATGATATTACTATGTTTTTATTACCTCAATTATTTGTATTCAAATGTCGCTCTTTTGGTTAGGAACTCAAACCAAAATATCATTTTAAGTGTTTTAATGATTTATTATTCTAAATCCTTCTCATTAATGTCCATGTTTTAAAAATGGTTTTAAGGATTTATTTATATGGACATTAATGTATTAAACTTAATGTTACGTTGAATGTTTCAATGTGGTATGAGACACTTTGATTCAAAAATTAATTATTAAATGGATTCATGACAAATAGTGCGACTTTAAAATGATTTCTAGAAAAAGGGGGATATTTTTCTCTGATAGTTTTGATGATTATTTTCATCTATGTCAATATCCTTCATTATTCTCGATTGAGGTTAATCTGATACAATAAAATCTTCCATATTGTATCGAATGAGTTGTGTTTGACAGTGGATGTGCTATTTTTATACAATTCAATTTTTGTGGATAAAGTATTAACATTTCATATACTATTTTTAATTTTAATGTTTAGGTTATGTTTCAAAATTTTATTATGAGGAATGAATTTGACTTATTATGTGACGGGTGGAGGCCACTATACCTCATCGATGCATCTGTAGATCTCATTAGACAAACTAGTGTCTTAGAACAAGGCTTGCACAAAATCTTATTTGTATTCTTTGCACAAGGCCTTGACTATGTGGTTATGATAGTCTGGCATTATGCATTCCATCATTATGGATGTGATTACAGATATTTTATGTGATCATTCAACTAGTAGAATATCTATGTTAATATGTAAATGGAATTATTTGATTTCATCTTTGTTTTATTATTCTAAAGTTCATGTTTAAAATGCTTTTGTTCTAGTCTTATACACTACCTTAAATGTTTATTCTTATTTATGAAAGTTCCCTCTATAATGTTATCCTTACTGAGCATCCAATCTCACACATTTATATGTTTTATTTTTCCTAGGATGCAATGAATTAAAATTCCACTGACCTCTAGGGATAGTCTATGGGATCTCATTATTGTCTATGGAGACAATGTTGTTGTAGTTTTCCATTTTATGATGTAATATAAACCTTATGAATGTATCTATTACTTTTGAGGCTACTAAACTAATCTGTCTTTCGAGACTTGATCTTTTATGATCATGCCAATGATACGTAATAATGCACCAAATATGGGCCTCTCGGGTCGGGGAATTACACCGTGGGTTCGACAATGCTGATATTATTCCAGGATCCTACGTGGGTTTGACAGAGGAGATGATTTAGTGGCAACATCTAATCATCTCTACCACTATTCACGATTTGTATACCTATGTGAGCTGAGTCTTGTCTTTCAGTTGTTATCATTGAGATTGTTGACTTTAATTCCATTGTGGAATGGTTTATTCTTGGGGTTGAGAGTTGGATTCGAACCATGATTGGTAATATTGATATATGTATGGGAATACACTTATATAGGGATGATTGATAATTCTTGATTTTATCTTACTACAATGGTTTATCCTTAGTGGATTCTGGGAGACCTTCGGGTGTCTCGGGGTCCCCTACTGAGTATTGTTATTATCACCCCTGCACGGGATTCACCCACAGCTTGTTGTGTTCTGTGCAGATGACGGAAATCATTGATCGAGGCTGGGGGTGACATATGGGAGGCTTATCGGAGCCCGATGAGACAGGATGTACCTTAGGGACGAGTTGTTCGACATCTATACCTACCCTTCAGGTAGGATTCCTTGGTGGATGATCGAGGTGATGTTTTCCTTTTTTTACTGGTAATATTACTTGTGGTTCATTTGTGATTGTATACTATCCCAATTACTTTCATCACACCGTTTTTACTTGTATTATTACTTTTTTCTTCTACTGCTTGTGTTCAGACTATGTGTGTTACGGGTTTAAAGGCAATGCCTTCCCTTTTTATTATAGATTTGCCTTTGGTGCTAGTCGCCAGCCCCTGGCCTATGGAAGGTAGGTTTGGGGTAGTCATGGCTTGGGCCAAATTTTTAGTAGTGACATATATAAAAATAATAATATAGTTCTACTGGGTACATGTCATTCCTTCTTGGAAGTAATGATGTTTGACCCATTTGGGTTCCAAAGAGTGTATTGGTTGTGATTTGTAATCCCCTCTACCTAATGTATGTGTATATATAAATATAGAGAAAATATTTATGTTTATCCCCAAAAAATTATATATATTAACAAATTTATGAATTTATATGTATATATAAAAATATAAATAAAATTTGTTAAGGTAATATATTTTTATATATATACATATATAAAATTAATTAAAAAATAAATAAAATTAAATACCCATTTTTATAAATTTATAAATTTGAGTGTTAAATATGTGTGCATATGTACATATATAAATGGAAGAGTTATCATGGTCATGTGGTGGATAGACCAACACGTGGCATCATGGGTTTAAATTTCATCAATAACTCAAAAGAAGTGCTTTTATTTTCTACACAATTGACCACTCTTGGCATTCATTCAGTGTTGAAAAATGATAATAATTCCTCTAAAATCATTCATAAAGTCAATACGTTTTCAATATTAAAATTCAATATTTAATAAAATGATACTTCTTAGTTTTTTTTTCTAGCATCATTGAGAAATTATATCCTAAATATAAACAAACTCTCACTTTTGCCTCTTGTCATTTTCATTTCTCCTTTGATATTAGTCGGACCCTTACCATTGTGATGGGTGACTTATTTTTCTTCGTAGATCTATCCTTAGAAATTATAGTATTTCAATCAAATCTGACTATTTTATTTGTTTGTGATTATTGAATTGTGCTCATTTGTCTATACTTGATTCATGATTTGGATATTTTCTTATATACAAAGATTTATATATCTTTGTATGTATATATGATTGTATTTGTGTATATATATATATATGTATGTGTGAAATATAGCATTCAATTCATAATTTCATATTGATATTTTCCATTTATTTATTCCACAATGTAATATTTTTTGTACCATTAATTAAAGATATTTTTTTATCATATATTGGAAAATATTTTTGCTATTGGGCCTTTACTCATATTTTAGGCCACTATTTCTCATTGGGCTCTCTCTCTTGGGACTCATCCTTTGACTGACAAATTTCCTGGATGTTCTTACATACTATGGAGATCTACGTTCCGCTTGTTTCTGGCCATTGATTATCCTCTACCACCACTTAAATATAGTTCATTCATGTCTACACTTCAATTATGTGGTCTAGCTGATGTTATGTTACACAAGGATTCATGGACTCCCTGATTGGCCATTTTGTTCAAGGAATCAGCCAGTGTCATGTGGTTTCATCTCCCCTGTGGAGTTTCACTTTGGGTGTATGGTCATTAGACTTTCCCTTTGGGTTTTCTCTTGGTTTATTAAGTGAAACCCTAGCTCACTATCCCTTCCAATTCCTTGACTGATCCTTGTCCAGGCTTGTTGTGCTACCCTTAATTAACTTCATGGACAATTTTTGGTAGAGAAAATATCCTTCCTCATTAGAATAAGGGTATCCCCATTAACAACAAATCCAAGAACTTAGAATGAGGAGTTCATACACGTTGGTGTAATACCCCAACAACAGAATCTCACATTTGGTGCATTATTTTTTTACATTGGCATAGATTCAAGGAAGTTGCATCCCGAAGGACCTATAAGTTTAGTATTTTTGGAAACAAGATACATACATGATTTCAAAATTTCACCTTGAGGCTATAAACAACATAATAACTTCAACATAAAATTAGATAATCTATTAGATTAACCCTAGAGTTCATTCATAGTATAATCATCATTGTAACGTTGAAAGATAAAACATAAGAAATGGGTGAGCTCAAATGCTCAGTAAGGGTAATAAATGAAATGGAAAACATGATAAAAATTAACATTAGAAGTAGTAAATAACTAAAAACACATTCCTTTAAAAATGAACTTGAACACATTATGGCAGAAATAAGAGATGAATAAATAATACCATATAAAATAATAAACATGGGTATTCTACTAGTTGAATAAACTCATCAACATTCAATAAATAGTTTCATAACGAGGGAGTTCATAATATGGGACATGATAATAATACCTTCAAGGTCTCGTTCCATGACCATATATATTCATTTTGTCAAGGCCTCATGCCATGACCACAGTGTGTCTCATGAGACTTACCGATGCACTCAATGAATATAAAGGGCCCCACCTGACACTATCCAAGTCCAATTCATTCCTCTTGTGAGTGGGGATCAACATAAACAACATAAACATTCATATTGAAACTAACATATGATATGTAAATAACATTACCCAATAATTGAACATAAACACGAACCATTCAGAGTAATGTGGTGAATGATTTCAAGATAGAAAATCCACAGTCAAAGTAATCATAAACCCTTTTACAATACATATTGGATGGTATCATAGGATATAAAACTCAATTAATTACAAGATTAAACAAATTATTTTGAAATAGATGAATATACTTTTAAATGAAACCATTTAAAAATCCTTGACGAAATAATCCCAAAACATTACAAAGTTTTACATACCACCTTGAAAAAATCAAATAATAATCCCTTAAAATATCATAAGAATAATGTGATTATTTATATGATATATCAAAGATAATGTGATACACCACAATAATTAAATAACTGGTGAAAAAGGCATATATCTCTTAAAAGTTAAGGTGAGATGAGAAAATTCCTTTTTATTTTAGAAAGAATATTTATTTGGGGAAATCATTTTTATTTTTCAAGAAATCATATTGTAGACATGTGTATCAAATAAAATAGATGGTATGGTCATTGAATTTATATTTTAGTCTTAAATAATGTCTTATTTAGGTTAAATCATGTTTTTTATAGAATATTTATAAATAAAACATTTTATTGCAGTTTAAGGAAAATATTAAAGGATATTTAAGATCAAAGGCTTGTTTGGTTTCATAAAACTAGAAATGAACAAAAATAGATATTTAATCTTAAAATGTGTCATTTTTAAAACATAAATATGGCTTAAAATTTTTCATTGTGTGAACTTAAAAATAGGCTTGAATTCGAGATGATCCTTGAATAAAAATTTCATTTCAGAACAATTTTATTTAAAGATTATTTTAAAACATGAAAAATCCCATAGAAAAAAATTATTATTGGTACAAATATATAGAAAATTAAAACATAATACTAGAGGATAACATAGAAATAAATAATAATTTCTTTGAGGTGAGTAGAGAATAATAGAAACCCAAATGAAAATGGATGATTGGGTAGAAAATACTTAATACTTTGTAATCTATTGAATTATATGCCAAAACATTAATAATAATGAATTAATAAATTTAATATCATGAAAATATAGATATTAAGGATATAAAATATCAATGGGAAGTATATATACACCATAAACATGTAGTAGTAGTGAATACAAAATATTTCAAAAAAATCTTTGTGAGATGAAGAAACCCTTATAATCATTTTAGCATGGTAACAAGTGTTCTTGTGAGGTTCCCCATGGTTCCTCTTTTCAGGAAGAAACAATTTTTCTTAAGTACATGCCATGTACTTTATGTACTTTTCATGTAGTCTCTGACCATGTCGTATGCCATGTGGGTAGAGACACGTGATGGGAAAAGTCTGGGGGAAACACGCCATGTCTTCATTGAACACGACATGTAGTATAATCCTAGGAACCTAACCATGTAACAAACAAAACAGGTGAGTGGAGTCTCTTCTTATACACGTCATGTCCACTTAGAACATGTCGTGTAGTCTGACCCAAGTTCAAAACCATGTCACGAACAACTCAGGTTGGTGTTATCCTTTCGCGTACATGTCATGTCAATCAGGAACACACTTTGTTGTTTGAGCCGTGTGTCGGACTATGTCACTAACGGCACGGGCCAGGTGAAGCTTTACCAGTACACGCCATGTCTACCTTGAACATGCCGTGTAATCTTGTCTTAAGAGAGCTGTGTGGCTTAAACATGTAGAAGGACCCGGGTAGGTGAAGAGGATTCAATTAGATTCCATGTGTTTTGGGAAAACACCATGTGTTTAGGGTGTTACAAGACCAGCTTAGGGAAAATTACACGCCCATGTGAATGGCTTCAGGGAAAATGCCATGGATGGAGTGTACAAACCATGTAGTCATGTTTTTTAAAATATGAATGTTTTCATCCGCTTCTTCTCTTATTACACTCCTTTTTTCAGTCCTTCACAATTGTGATCTATGGTGTGCACTTGACCTTGCAGAGTCATGCCACTAAGACATCCTCAAGTTGTATGCCAGTTGTTGGGCAGTCATCAGACACCGAAGAAGGCTGATCAGCAATAACATGCAAATCCTCCTATTATGCTAGTCTTGACACTAGAATTTATACATGTTACTAGTGCTGATTCAATGTTAAGGGAATGCTTCATGAGGATGATGCAGACTATTCAGGGAGCGCCACCTCCTGCCCCATCGATGGCTAATTTGACATGGGTCTTCTAGCAGCATCATCCTCCAATATTCTCAGTGGAAGAAGGACCTCAGGCTGCTGAGTCATGGATCGAAGTCATGCTGATGATATTAGAGTATCCGGAGATGCCTCCAGAGTGGAGAGTCAAGCTCGCTACATATATTATATGGGATTCCACCAAGAGATGGTGGGATGTGATCTCACAGGCAAGTCATCAGCAGGTTATGGCTTGGGAGGTGTTCCAAAGAATCTTCTCTGAATACATCAATCTGTATACCCTGAGGGCCGAACGTCCCCAAGAGTGTATGATCCTTGAGCAGGGTACCTTATCGATTCTAGAGTATTCCTCTCGTTTCACCGAGTATCAGCGTTTCACACCCTTCTTGGGAGGTGATGGGTTATTCCTGGAAAGTATGTTTGATCATGGAATCAGATATGACATCCACTCTTAGGTGAATCTCATATGGTTGACTTCTATCACTTCCATCATCAACGAAGAAATGATCACAGAGGAGAATCTGAGGGAATCCAGAGTTGTGAGCCAGGGCGGCTCGACATCCAGAGTTAGTGCTCCGCCAGCAGATAGCCGCAAGCGACACAGGGAGATTACATGGGGAGAGCCAAGTTGGTGGGATGCATCTTTTGGTAGCGAGGTGTTCTACTACTAGTGCAGGAGAAGCAGTCATATGAGACCGCAGTGCAAGAGTGACCCAATGGAGTTCTGATCATGCAGGAATTTGGGACACATTCAGCATTTATGACAAATCATTTCACCAGTAGCTGGTGATCGGGTTTCATCTATGACCCCTCATACAAGATCAGCTCCGCCAGTTTCTCACCAATTTGGGAACTGGAGTTATTCTGGATATTCATATTAAGGTGAAGGTCACAACCAAGGTGGTCAGTCACTAGGCCACTAGTGACAGCAGGGTGGATCAGCTCAGAGTAGTCAGGGAGGGTCACAGGGCCGCGAAGCTAGCCAGCCTTTTTCAATGGAGCAGACCCATCAGGAGCAGGATCTTGGCCCCTCTACAGTTCGAGGTACGATCCTAGTTCCCTTGGTTTTATCTTCAGCACTATTAAATACTAGTTCTACGCATAGACTTACTATTTCGCTATTGTAGAGATCCTTGGGCTCTGTATCTTTTCTTCTGCTAATGTTTTGAATCTAGACACTCCATTGGGGAAAAGAACATCTGGTGTATGTTAGTGCATGGAGTGCCCTCTCAGGGTTGGTGGGTGTCACTTACATTGGGATCTCTATGTCATAGAGATGACAAGCTATGGTGTAATTCTCAGAATGGACTAGATAGTTCTCGTCTGGGAAGTAGTTGACTGTTATCACCACATTGTGAGTTTCATATCACCAGAGGGTGTATATTTTCTTCATTAGGGCGAGTGGGATGTCCAAGAGAGTAGATTGGGTCCAAAGAATCATGGGTTTGGGGTAGTTACAACCTAGATTTCAAGTCTTTATCTGGATGACCATGGGACCTCAAAGTTAGACATTCCTCTATTGGTGGATTGTTTTAGAGATATCTTTCCATAATACTTTTCAGGTTTTCCCCCAGAGCATCTAGTAGACTTTTTGATGGAGCTTTTTCCAGGGGCAGCACTGGTGTCAATTCCTCCTTATAGGATGTCTACAACAGAGTTTCAAGATCTCAAGAAACAGTTGGACGAGTTACATGCCAATGGTTTCATCCAACCTAGTAATTCTCCTTGGGGTTCACCTATGATGATTTCCAAGAAGGAAGATGGTACACTTAGGGTTTGTGTAGATTATCAGAAGATGAATCGGTTGATGGTTAAGAATTGATATCCCTTTCCTTGAATTTCCAATCTATTTTATTAGCTTCAAGGAGACCGAGTGTTCTAAATGATTGACTTGTGGTCCTGTTATCATCAGTTGAACGTTAGACCATTAGATATACCTCTTACAGCCTTCAAGAGCTTTTATGGTCTATAAGAGTATTTTTTTATGACATTCTGTCTCATGAACGCACCTGCAGGTTTCATGGCATAGATGAACTGAGTGTTCCATCCATACTTGGAATCTTTTATGGTGGCTTTCATGGATGACATCTTGGTGTACTCTCACACTCGACACAACCATGCTACCCATCATGATATAATTTTGAGTAGACTAAGATATAATTAATTATATGATAATATTTCAAATTGAAACTTTTGGATGGACCAGATTCACATCTAGGGTCATGTTATCTCATAGATAGGAGTATTAGTAGACCTAGAGAAAGTGAGAGCTGCAGTTTCCTGGGAGAATCCGAAGAACATATTTGAGGTACGATGTTTTCTAGGGCCGTAAGGATTCTATAGAAATTCCATACAGGAATTTTCATTCCAATCAGCACAACTGAGAGGTCTAACCAAGAGGGGTGTGAAGGTCTTATGGTCAGATTCTTGTGATTCAGCCTTTCAGGAGCTAAAAGGGAGGTTGACTTCAACACTGATACTAGTATTTCCAAATCCAGGAATGAGCTATACTATATACTGTGATGCATCAAGTATTGGGTTGGGAGCTAGGATTATCATGGGAGATAGAGTCATTGCATACAGGTCTCAGCAGTTGAGGCCACACGAGAGGAATTACCAGACGCACGATCTAGAGTTGGAACCTATTGTTCATTCCTCATGCTGTTGGAGACATTATCTTCTGGGAGAGCACTTTGTGGTTTTCACCATCCACAAGAGTCTAAATTAAATCTTCACTCAGCGTGATCAGAATTTGAGATAGTGCATTTGGGTTGAGTACCAACAGTCCTTTAACTGTGAGCTTTCCTATACGCCTTGGAAGGGCAATGCAGTGGATAATGCATTGAGTAGGAGGACTCAGATACTGGCAGTTCGGTAGGATGGAAATGTGTAGAAGCTTATGGATTTGTTATAATAGATGAATTTGAAGGTTCACAACGGTTATGGGTTGATGTTTCTTTCTTCTGTTTTTATTATCTCTACCCTTCCTGATCACATACTAATGAGGTAGATATCATATTCTAAAGGCCTAGTCCTACGGGAAAGTGTTTCATGATAGGATCCTCTTCCTGGGTGGACCATGGGCAAGGATGAGGTCTTTCATTTCTAGAGACGTGTATGGGTTCCAATAGGTATATGCGAGGAGATGATGCAGGACATACCTTCCTTAGTTTGGGTAGTTCATCTTGGTGTCACCAAGATGTATCGTGATCTACACTATCAGTATTGGTGGCCATGTATGAAGAGGGATGTTGTGTGTTTCATAATGAGATGTTCCCATTGTCTTCAGGTGAAGGAGGAGCATCAGCAACCAGCAGGTCTTTTACAGCAGTTTCCCATTCCCGAGTGGAAGTGGAAGGACGTCGTGATGAACTTAATGATCGGTTTGTCGAGGTTTATTTGAGGGAATGATGCAATTTGGGTTGTCATTGACTGGCTCATGAAGGTTTATCACTTCTTGCCGATCAAGGAGAACTTCAATGTTGATGGGATGGGAGGATTGTACATCTATGAGATTGTATGTCTACATGGAGTTCTATACTCCATTTTTTGAAAGAGGGATCCATGTTTTACTTCTCAGGTCAGTAAGGGGCATCAGAAGGCTTTAGGTACACAAATTTGTTTGAGTACGACTTACCATCCCAAGATAGATGGTCAGTCTGAGTGTACCATTCAAGTGACTGAGGACATGGTCTGAGAATTCATGATATATTTTTTATATTCCCGGGATAAGCATACAATTCTTGTGGACTTTGAGTACAGAAATAGTTTTCAAACAACTATTCAGATGTCACCTTATGATCCATTGTACGATAGGCCATGCCGATCACCTTTACGTTGGCTAGAGGTAGGAGAGACATCTTTGATGAGACCTTGTCTTGTTCTGGAAATCACATAGCCGATAGAGAAGATTCAGAAGAGGATGGCTACTGCACTATATTGAAAGAATTCTTATTCTTATCAGTGAGGATGACCTCTGGATTTGAGGTCGGGGATCTGTTTTTCCTACATGTCACACCAAGGATGGAACACAAGAGTATTCAGAGACAGGGTAAGCTTTCACTGAGGTACGTCGAGACATTTTAGGTGTTATAGGGATTTGGGATGCATACATATCGGTTGCAGTTACCTTATAGGTACTGAGATATGCATGATGTTTTTCACATCTCTCAGCTCCGACGATACTCTTTAGACCTATCTCGTGTCTTTCAACTCAGAGTGGTTGAGCATGAAGTGGATACGTCATTTGAGGAGAATCCTATCCAGATTGTGGAACGAAGTACAATGGTTCTCCATGTCTTGTCTGTTCCCTTGGTACGAGCACTGTGGAATCACAGGCGGGTACAGGACGAGACTTGGGAGAGGGAGGCCAATTTATGAGCACAGTGGTTGGAACTGTTTGGGGTTTCATATTCTATACTAGTCTAGGGAAATTCAGAGATGAATTTCTTTAAAGTGGGAAGTTTTTATGAACCCATACCTTCTTTTTAGGTATGTTTTCCTTTTTCATGATGTTTTTGAGAAATAGGAGTTTCTGGAAATTTTATAAGTACACACCGTGTACTTTATGAGAACACGTTGTGTACATCCTTTCTACAGCAGGCCATGTGCTGGCCGTGTAATGGACACAAACATGGCCGTGAGAGAGTGACTTGGAGGCCATATAAAGTGGAGAATAGAAAAGGTGAGTTCACACTGTGTACTTCAAAAGTACCCGATGTGTACTTTCTTTATTGTAATTAAACACACCAGGATCGCGTCTAATTACTAGAATGTACTTATTTTAGGTCCCGATGGTCTGAGAGTACTAAGCAGCCACAAATATTCGATGAGCACCCCAGCCTCCTTCCGTCCTCCAAATCGAACACCGTTGATTGCATTGGAATCAAAACGGTGACTTCTCTCTTATCTTGGAACCTCGTTTCACGATTTCTCTTCTTTCCCATGTTATTAGGGGTTGAACGTTTTTGACGTTTTTCTTGATCTATGGTGTTATAATGAGATTGAAGATTTTAGGTTCATGTATATTGATCTCCTAAACCCGAGGTAGGTGGTTTGTTCCCTTCTATAGGAAGTCTTTGAGTTGTACATGAAATTTCTCCCAATACCCATGAACGGTGTATTGCACATTTACCGTCTTGTCCATATTGTTTCTCTATGATGTTGGTACGACTGAGTAGATGATAATTGTTTTTGAATAATGTGAATGGTTTTGTTTGGATTTATTTACCATGCTTGTTTTTCTTGTTTTGACCATAGGGTCTTTTTTTCCTGTAGGATGTTGTTTACTATCCATGCTTAGTATTATAGGATGGTGTGCCTATTCTCCTGTTTTTCTATTCTGTTGTAGAATTCTTTCCAAGTAGTTCTTGATGTTTACATGGGCCGTTACACACTTCTACAATTTCTTGACAAACACAGGGCTGTGAGAACTTGGTTTATAGACCATTGGGAGAAATGACATTGAGGGCTTCTCCAGAGTGTCTTTATAATTATATGATGTGAGACCACAAGGGGAATTGATGTCGAGTGCTTCCTAGAGTTTCTGTAGTTCCTCGACATGGTCCATAGGTGAATTTTCGTTGAGTGAATAACCAAAGCACCTTTAGTACGATACGAGACTATAGGGTTAATTGACGGTGATTGCTTCCCCATGGATTCTATACTTTAGATGAACTAGAGGGGTGTGACTGTGTGTGCTACCCAGAGGGATGACTGTACATGATAGGTAGAACTATAGGGTATATGTTTTTGGTACTTCACAAAGGGTAACATGTTGTGTTATCTATTTTGTTGTTGCATGCTGGGTGGTGTTTTAAATGCATAAACATTGTATTGATTACTGCTTAGTGCTTCCTTTTTACTATTTTCTGTTCTTTAACCTGCCATATACTCATTGATCGTTAGGCATTGATCTTCAGGTGGTTGACTACTTAGATTTAGTCTCATACCCTGTTTGGGCCCAAAAAGATTATATTTCTTTAGGTATAGACAAGGGAAATCACCCTTTGAATTCAGGTACATGATTGAATTAGAGCTGGAGTGCATGGGACCATGTCGTGGATTGCAATGATGGGGATTTTTTCATCTATTTTCCTTTTCTACTTTGGTTTAGTACTCAACATTGTGACTTGTTTGGAAGATTTTCCAGACATAGACGCATCAGGCGTCATTTATATATATTTATGCCCCATTTTTTATTTATCAGTCATCCGCTGATTACTTTTGTTGGATATTTACTGAATCCATAATTGTGTGCTGTTTACTTCTACTGTGTACAATGCCAAAGAGGGCATATTTTTTCCACTATCACTCCCAATGCCCTTGCTACTAGTCAGCAGCCACTGGCATTCAAAGAAATGTTCTTGAGTCCATGTGACCAACTGAGAATAGGAGCCTCTAGGTGTCTTTCGGAACCAGGACATTTCAAATATATAAAACAAATCAGAGTGAATTGGTGTATAACAGAAATTATTTCTCAATGGAATGTAAATTGAGATAAAAACCCTTACAATAACCTTCCTTTTGTTGTTTGGTATTTAGAAATACGTATAGTTCTTTAAAATATTTTACATTATAATACCATAATAATAATAATTTATATAATATCTTATATTAACAACTTAAAATATTTTATTACCTGTTTGTTAAAAATATCCAATATTTTGACTATTTCAGGTATCAATTTCCTAGTTTGTCGAGTATGTTTGAACTTGTAATTTTATGGTATTATAAAATATATCATGGTTTCATCATCTCCAAAATTTAAGCCATGAATATATTATCATATATATTAAGTATATATGTATTTATAATGGTTCATAATATTAGGAGATTGGACATGAAGTGCACCGTTCATGGAGACAGTAGGTTATATATATGCATGAACGCTACTTTTATTTTTCTGTTGTATTTAAATAATTAAAACTAAATGATAAAAATGTATATTATAATTCTATTGTCATATCTACATTATATATTTTATATAGACTTATTAAAAACATTTTTTATATGTTCCATGTATGGCATGAACAAATTATATCATTTTGATGGTACAATAGTCCCTACTTTCTCAAACGAAATTATTATATTTACACAACTATGATAACATAAAGTATTGGTATAAAAAATCTACAAAATAAAGAGACATCATAAATTAAATATGTATCATATATAAATAAGGTTTCCATTATAATGGCCACCATGAGAGGTGGTAGGGGAAAATTGAACAATCAACATTTTGTGAGGTAGTAGTTCACCATACACAGAAATAATATGTTCGTTACCCATTAAAACGAGGTGTCTGTAAGTGTAGGTATAACCATTATCATTAAAAAAACTAGTATATTTATTATACTAGTGTTTTTATTTAATAATATAATTATAAGAGTTTAGGGAGTGTAAAATGGAAAATAAATTAGAAAGCATGAGAGAAGGCATTACCTCTTAAACGGGTAACCAATTTTGGTTTGTAACAAAAGATTAGTTGAATTGATTTATGACCAAGGTGAGGATTCTTTTCCTAGGGGAAGGATTATGGGACAAAATTTGGATTGATTTGGTATGAGCTATTGTGGATTGAGAGGTGTGATGAAGGATTAGAGTGCTTGTCTTTTTATAGTGGATGGGGAGTGACACCTTTGTAAATACCAAAAGGCATTCACTATTAGGGAGTCAATATTAACTAAAGTTCCTCCAAAATGGAAAAATAATGGAGTAAAGGAGATTAATGGTTGATAAAAACATAATACACTAAAAATTATGTGCGTTTTAATAATTTGGTTCCTTATCTTCTAAGATAATTTTATCATTTTTGGTCTTTGTTAAACCATCTAGTTCTAATCTAATTAATTTTACTATTAAGAATAAATTAAAGTGAGATATATTAAAAAATATAGATCCACTAAATTAATACTATTATATATAATTTATAAAATAAAATTTCTTGGTGTTTTGTAAATTAATTTTACAACAAGCATATGTGATGCGCTAAAACGCTACTTAAACTCGGATCATGTTGACAACACTTTTATAGTATATGGGACAATATGTTAATTATAAAAAATTATTTGGTCCATTAATAGACCATATTTAATATTTATAAACACAAGAAAATTAGTTGGTAGAATATATGGTTGTTATTAATTTTAAATCATTTAATAAGATTCATTTATTATAAATTAACAATAATGACAATTTTGACATTATTTATTTAATGTAAATTTTAAAATATAGATCATATATTGGAATTAAAAAATATTTGTTTTAAATGTGTGTAACATTATATATTTGTATAAAAAAAATACAACAATTAAATTAATTAACTTTACTTTTAATATTTATGTTATCTTTTATTTTAGTTAATTACTAACTAGATAATTACTACATTGGAATTTCATATGCATTTTAAGTAACTAAACCACCTAAAAAAATTATCCAAAATTTATTAAGGAAACAATTACCCATATATATTTCAAATGGATATCTATAACATAAAATATTTTTTTTTTACATATATCAATTTTTTATAATTTCTAAATGTAAGGAATGATCCTATTTCGTCTTTTTCATTAATTACCCATTTTTATAGGGATCTTCCTTTTAATAATATCAAAATATCTCATATATTTTAAACTAGGAGGGTAAATTGTCAAATTTTTGGTAACCAATGGCTTTTGGACCTATGTACATGTCATTTTGGTTCTTAATATTACGGTTTAGTCCCTTATTATGATTAATCATACCTTAATCGACATATTTAATTTTAATCACATTAAATAATCATTTTGGTCCAAAATTATGTGGATAATATTATAAAAAATTATCATCCTATTTATATCCTTGTATATTGTATTTTATAAATTAAAATCACATAAGTGGGAATATTAATATTTACGCTAATCCCATAACAGGGTGAAATAATAAGTTTTTATTGTAGAAATCATTAAAATGTTTTTATGTTTTTATATCCATTTTAAATGTATAATTGATTCTAATGAACATTATTGTATAAGTATATTAATAATTTATCTAATGATAATATAAAAAAAATTCTATAGTATTATTATTCCTTAATAATTATTTTAATAAAAATTCTATTTTTAACTAAATTGCAACAACTTTCACCATTCATCAAAAAATAATGCTTCCCAAAAAAATTCTCAAAAATTTACCCTATGATAAATGTAAAAATCCAAATTCAAAAATTCTGTTTATTTTTAAAAATAAAATTCATAGCAGTTTTAAATTTTAGTTTTAAAATAGATTCACCATTAAAAGTTGGTAAAACTCAGTCTTGCATGTAACACAAGTTAATTTTAAGTTGTCTGTAGCATATGTGTGGATTTGTGTATAATGAATGACAAAAATAATTATATTACTACTAAAAAGAAAATACTTTAATGTCTTAGATGTCACATTATCCACAACATAATTAAATTGATTCATCGAAATTTAAACTTGATCTCATGAATATAGTGATTGAAAATAAAATTTTGTTGAAAGACCCACATCGTAAAATTGGTAAATATATAAAAAATTTAATAAGAGAGATAGGAAAGTAAAATGTAAACATATATAGACTCCTTAGTAGGAGAAAGTATTTGGTAAATTTAAACATGGATATAGAAGAAAAATATAACTGTCAAGTTCTGATGGAGAGTGCAAGAGAACATGTTTGGCTGAAAGTTGTATCCCACAATACTATTAACAATAGGTGTGAGTATAGGACAATAATATCATAAAAAATATTGATATTAGGATAAATTGTTTGTATAAAAACAATATTTTTTATTGTCATGTATTTCTTTCACTATATAAGAATATAAATAAATATAAATTTCTATAAACATAATGTTTTCCATTGATTACACCTTGAACTATTTCTTCATGGCCTCTTATAATATGTGTAAGTAATGAATAAATCCCTAAAATCTCATTCATTGATCAAATTAAAATATTTTATAAATGGTTAGATTTTAAAAAAGTTTATGATCCAATCAGTTTTGAAGATGAGTGACTTAATTTCCAAAATAAACTTATCTTTATCCTTTAATCCACATGAAGAAGCTCTAAATTCTCACATTACAAACATGTGAATAACATCATATTATATCATCTATAAATTTGATAATAACTATAATTACCATAAAAAATTATTGAAACATGCATTATTACTTTTTCTTAAGTAAGAAAAATGTTACTGGATATATTCCATAAATCCAAAAGTGTTGTAAACTCTATCAATGATAGCATATACCACTTATCTACAAGTCATTAATCAATATCCAAGGTAGTAAAAACCTGAACAAATAAATCATTTCATTATCATCATCACAACATCAAGAAAATATTAAGGGTTTCATTTCCCTTGATCATGTGTTTTAAGAAAATTTTAACATTCTACTGAAAATATTTTCATAGTACCATCCAACAATTTATCTTAAATACTTAAGGAAAATATACTGCAATACAGTACTCATATATTCTATAATTATTATATCTAGTACATATTTGATAGAATATTTAAATGAAATAATTATTGAATAGGAATATTAATCATTCCTTTTTATTTGTGGATGTAGCATAACTTGATCATTATCAAATAGCCTCATTTTGGTTGTATCCTTCTGATGCTTGGTAAATTTATTCTCATATTATCCCATCTATTTCATTTGAATCATTGCTCAATGGAAATATTTTTATTACCCTTTCAAAAATTAATTTTTTTCCTTTTTATCTATTCTTATAAAAACCTCAGATTCCTTTCATCCATTTATTATGGTTATTCTTTCCACAATTATCCCATATTGAAAAATCATTCCTTCCCTTTATCTTCTTAGAATCATTCCCAATTTCACTATGCTCAAATAGCCTCTTCTTGTATTAGTTTCCTATAAATACATAAGAATTGGAGAATTATTTTTTCATCAGATTATCCCATGACACTGTGTCCTCATACAATGAAAACTTTTGGGTCATTATTTCCATTTGAGAAATTATCATAAGGCCATGAATGATTTAATCCTTATTACTCGTTGGATCAAGTTCATCGATGAGGTTTGCATTTCTTTTACTAGGATCCATTTCTAAAACAGAATATCCTAGATAATCACATAAAATTATGAACATTCTATAACATTTAATTTATCATAAAACATAATATAAATATATATCATTAATCTTAGAACCATAAACTTTAATTACATTGGGGGCATAAATCCTTCTTAAATTTAGGTAAATAAAATTTGAATTATCCTATGTATATCCCCCAAAAGTGTCAAACTAGGTGAGTAGTAAGGGCCATTATCATGTACCAGGTTATCCTGAGTAATTCTTGGGACCCCTAGTTAGAGTTGTTACTCCAAAAAACATCTTTTCCAGAACCACATTCACCTATACTATCTTGAAAAGGATGTATTTCTAGAAAAAACCACAAATTTTCTACATTACCAATATCCTAGGATGTTCTTATATAATTATCCCCAAAATATATCTTAAGGTGGTGATCCCTAATCTGTGTTCTCTAAATCTAGTTCCCAAGGTTTCTAATAAACTTTTTTTGAGACCAACTTTAACACCTCGAATTTCGAATCCCATATCTGGTGCATTATTACATTACATTGGCATTATTATAGGTAATCAAATCATGAAGGACCATTCAATTTAGCTGTTTAGGAAGGAAATGTTACATATATGATACCCATAATACATTAGGAAATAAGAAATATAAACAGGATACATATATAAAAATAAACTACATCCTTTAATTATTAATCAAAATTCTCTTCTTTATAACCCGGGGAATGAAGCATATTAACTATGTGGTCAAATTCTATGTGAGGGTAAAAAAACAGAAGCAATAATGAATTAATCAATATGGAATGTTATGTAACTAAATAAAAATTCAACTCATACAACTATATATGGAATACCCATTTTATCATGGAAAGAAACTAAAACAAAATACTTTAATCAATAAATAGAAAATGAAATAAATCCATAGATATGTCGACACAAAATCTCATGGATAAATAATAACTGATTCTAAATGTGGGAGATGATTAGTTATTGGATTCCATGTTTCCTTGGATCATGGAAGTAGTATCGTCAAGGCCTTTAATAAGACAGGTTAGTTATAGGGTAAAAAACCATCTATGGCAGCTATCCAACTATTTCGTCTCTTGAGTCTACTGATACATCAGGGGGCTTTAATTCACTAGCCCCAACGCATAGGGGTTTTTAAACGGTCCCCAACCCATGTCTACTGGTCCAATGAATTCCTCATATTGAATAATAAAATATATAACATTCCTTGAAAAATATCCATATTTAATACTGAATATGGTTTTATCAACAGTACCTTTTAGGAGGATATGTATTAATGAGGGTCATGTAAAATACATCATTCGTGTGAAAAAATATTATTTTAACATTTTAATGTCTCTCATAACACATTGAGCCCTTTAAATCATAATAAAACACGAATTAAATGAACATTTTAACATCAGTATAGTTATTATATTTATTATACAACATTTTAATGGGAATGATATTCCCTAAGTAGGAGTGAATTGGTGCATAAAAAATTATATCTCAGTGGAATGTAAATTGAGTTGAAATCCCTAATATTAACCTTCCTTTTGATGTATGGTATTTAGCTTCATATATAGTGGATTAAAATATTTTAATTACTAATAAAATAACCAATCCCAGGTTTATAATATAGTATATTAACTACTTATAATATTTTTTTACTCGTTTGTTAACATTATTCCATTATTTTGACTATCTCGGGTGTTAATTATGTAGTTTGAATGTATGTTTTAACGTTTATTTTTTTATTATAAAATTTATTATGGTTTTATAATACAAATAATTTAAGACATGACTATATTATCTTATATATTTTGTAAATATATATTTATAATGGTTCATAATATTTAGATATTAGACATGAAGTGCACCATTCATAGAGTTGGTAGGCCATACATACGCAGTAAGGCTACATTAATTTATTTATTGAATTTAATTAATTAAAAATAAATGATACAAATGTATATTATAATTCAATTATAATATATATGTTATAGATTTTATACAGTTTTATTTAAAACATTATTTACATGATTCATCCATGACATGAATGAATCATCTCGCTTTGAGGGGGTAGTAGTCCACACTTCCTGAAACAAAATTATCATATTTAAACAACTTGGATTGAATGATGGTATGTTGTAAATAAAAATTACATAATTATGAGAGATAATAAATAAATTATGTATTATATATAAATAGATTGTTGATCATAATTTCCATCTTTAGGGATGGTAGGGTAAAATAGAACAATCATCATTTCGTGAGGCAGAAGCTCACTGTACACAGAAACAAAATGTTCATTACCCATTAGTTGAAGGTGTGTTTAAGATAATGTATAAAAAATTACACAAAAAATCCTATAATATTGATTATACTTGTGTTGTTATTTAATAATATTACAATAAGAGTATATGGAGTGTAGAATGGAAATGAAATTAGAAAGCATGAGAGAAGGGGTCAGCTCTTAATTGGGTAATATCTTTTGGTTTGTACGAAAAGAATTATTGAATTGATTTCATACCAAGGGGAAGATTATAGGTCTATTGGAGGGATGTTGGGATAAATTTTGGATGATTCAATGTGTCTTGAGAGATGTGGGGATGTAGTATAGTGCATTCCTTTTTATAGTGGAGGGGGAGTGTCACATTTGTAAATACCAAAATGTATTCACTATTAAGGTGTCAATCTTACCTAGAGTGCCTCCAAAATGGAAAAATAATGGATTAATAGAGTATATAGTTTGACAAAGACCTTACCCACAAAAAAATATGAGCATTTTAATAATTTGGTTCTTTAACATCTATGCTTTGCAATTTTATCATTATTGTTTTTTTATTAAATCATCTAGTTTTCTCATCTAATTAATATAAACATTGATAATAAATTAAAGTGAGATTTTATATAAAATATAGTGAAACTGAATTATTAATATTATATCTAATTTATAAAATAAAATTACTTTGTTTTTTGTGAATTAAGTTTACAACAAGTGCATGTGATGCGCTAAAATGTTGCTTGAACCTGAACCATGTTGACAACATTTTCTCAGTATATAGGTAAATATGTTAACTATAAAAGATTAACTGGTCCATTAATAGAACATATTTAAGATTTATTAACACTGAAAATTACTTTGTATAATATAGTTTTTTTATTAATTTTATATGATTTAATTAGATTTATTTATTTTAAAATAACAATAATGTCAATTTTGACATTATTTAATTAATTTTAATTTTAAAATATAAATCTTATTTTGGAATTAAAATATATTTTCTTTAAATGTGTGTTACATGATATATTCTTATATTAAATTAATAAATACAATAATTCAATAAATTAACTTCACATTTTATATTTTTAATATCTTTATTTTAGTTATTTAATAACTTTTTTGACTAACTAGATAATTATAAACTAAATAATCACTACATTGGAGCTTCTTAAGAATTTTATGTACCTAAAAATCTCTAAAAATTATACATAATTTATTATGATAAAAACAACCCATTTATATTTTTTTTTCAAAGGGATATCTATAACTGAAAATACGCTGTTTTGTACATATATCAATGTTTTATAAATGTTGAAGGTAAGAAAAGTCCCCTTTTTGTATTTTTATTTATTTACCATTTCTTATAGGGAACTTCCATTTAATATGATCACAATAACACATATATTTTTAACCAAGTGCGTACATCATGAAATATTGGGTATCTAATGGATTTTTGTCAAGTGTACATGTCATTATGGTCTTTAATATTATGGTTTAGTCAATTATTAAGTTTAATCATATATTTATCAATGTAATTAACATTAATAACATTCACAAATCATTTTGGTCAAAAAATAATTTTTATATCATTTAAAAAAATATCATCCAAAGCAAATCTGTGTATGTCAAATTTTCAAAATTAAAATCACATAAATGGGAAAATTAAGATTAACAACAATCTCGTAGATGGGGTGAAATAATAGGGTTTTATAGTAGAAAAACATTCAAATGTTTGTTATGTTTTTATATAAAATTTCAATGTAAAGTTGATTCCGATTAACATTATTGTAAAAATAGATTTATAATTTATTTAATGTGACTGTAAAGAAATATGAAATATAATTTATCATTTATAATTATTATAAATAAACAGTCATTTTTATCAAAATTGTAGTAATTTTTAATATTCATCAAAAAATAGAGTTTATCCAAAAAATACCAAAAAATCAACCAAATATAATTTCTAAATTTTGAATTCGAAAATGATGTTAATTAAAAAATGAAATTCAAGAATTTGTTAAAATTTAGTTTTAAAATAATTTGTCCATTAAAAGTTGCTAAAACTCAGTCTTACATGTAACACAAGTTAATTCAATGTTGTTTATAGTGTATGTTTGGCTTTGTGTATAATGAATGACAAAGAAATTATATATAATCTAAAATTAAAATATTTTCTAACTTGGGGGTTCCACATATGAGGAAATCATTTATCCATTTTATGATACCATTTATTAGATGCTAGGGGATATAAATGAACTATGATTCTGATAAAAGCGCACCAACATACACTGAGGATAATATTAGTATCCAAATAGATTCAAATAATGCCACATAATTTTATCACAAAATATTTTCCTATAGATTTAACTCAATAATTCAGAATTCTGAAATTTATAGGGGAGGCTAGTTATCCATTTATTAATTCCTCATTTTAATTGATGTTACCATGACTAGAGATCAGGGAAAAAATTAAAAACCGAGGTTTGTATCTTTTAGGATGATAACATACCCGATGTTTAGTTTTTATTACCCCCACTCACACACAACTTATTTCTCATTATCAAAATAATATTGGGTAGGTGTATGGCCTTGGAACCATTATCATATCACTGACCAAGAATAAAGTAGGTAATGTCTTGCAACTTCTCTTTGAAAAGATACATGATTCATCCAAATCCTAAATAAGTGTGATAAAAAACATATCCCTAGTCTTATCTTGACACAAATAATCTAATCTACTTCCTTAGTTTGTTGATATCTGTAGAACTGACTTAAAATCAGTATCAAATTGATGTATCACACATGAAACAAGAAAAGGATACACTGATCTACTTTAGACTTATATTATAGAATAATATAGGTCGGATGACTTTCTTTCCTCATTAAAGAAATAATCAACAAATGGAAAGGATAGGATTATATAGTTTTTGTTTTCAACTTATTATTTAGAGTGAAATGGATAGATTCTTATTATAGAACTATAACATCTACATCAAAATTTTTATTTCTATTTTAACTTCTATAATATCCCCCAAACATGTCACTCCCATGACCCCTTTTATTTTATTTTCAATATAACTATTTAATAAATTCAAATTAGTTTGATGAAAATAGATGATTACCTTTCTATTATAGGTTTTATTCTTATTAGTTTTTCTCTCCCTCAATGCTGATTCTTTTTTTCATCGAGTGTATGAAAAATTAATCAAAAAATAAATACCCATTTTCCTAAACCCATTATAGAAACAAAAACCCAAAAATATTGAAGACTTCTATTTCATTGAAATATAGCTCTACTTGTTGGCATGCTATTTTTTTGCCTTTTCATTCACTGAATGGGAGTCTTTTAGTTTATAATAACCTTTACTCAATATACCAACTAACCTATATGTAGTGGTGGGAATCAGACCATTTTTTCTCATCCACATTTATACATATTTTAAATTGAAACATTCACAATTAATGAAAACATATTTATAATGAACATTGTCCTCGGTTGTGGATGATACCCTTTTTATTTAGATATATTATGAATTAATCGTTAGATTAACATGGAATTTTGTTTCCAATAGATAATGAAATTGTTTCATAGGAAACCTCCTTGGAGTTTCATGTGGTAAAAAATTTCTTTTCAACTTGTTTTGAAGAACCGATTTTAGTTGTTTCTATATGTTACAATTTAACTTCACTCTCAAAAAAATTTATATTAAAGATGTTTTTCTCATCCCCTATTGAATTTAGTTTTTCATCTTATGTTTTTTTTCATCTAATTGATTTGATCTTCATGTATTTGATTATTTAATTGTATAAAAAACTAAAATTATTTTACCTTGTTATAATTTACTTCCAATTGATTATTTTTTATATTAATACCAAATATTTGATTTTATTATAAATGTATAGGACATTAATTCCAAATCCTTTATGGATATTTATCACATTTATTAAAATGATCCACTGATTCTCAAAGTTGGATCACCATTCTTGAAGTAACATATTCATTACTTCTTTGGATCTAAATTTCTTGTAGTTTTTTCATAAAACATCACTCCCTTTTAGAGAATTTTCATCAAGATTTATGAATAATTTTCCAGACAATGATCATTTCTTTCATAATTTTAAAAAACCTAAAAATGTAAATTACTATTTATTTTTGGAATGTTATAAATAATATATATTCTTCACCACTAGAAAATTTGTTTCTTGAAAATAAATTTATACATATATCATAAGAGAGGCCGAATATTGTCTTTATATTTACGTGTCATTAAATAGGATATTTTGATTTCCTTATATATGGACATGTTTTACAAAAAAAAGTCGCATTCCATGAAAAAATATATATTATTTGAGTTTTATTAATACATTAATTTGATCAACATTTTCTTTCTCTATAAAATATCTTTTTAATCTAGACATGTATTATAACCACCTCACTAAAAAAATTATTCATGTAAAATAGAATACATTAAAAAGTAAAATGTATAATTAATTTAATATAATGATATTATCATGTCATTTGTGATTTTTTTGGATGAGTATGAATTAATGTTCATATTTAATTGGTAAATCTTTTTTTAAATGTATATTATGATATGAAATTCTAAAAATTAATAAAATATGAAATATTGTTTAAATATTAATACATTTTGTATAGATATGATTATGGATAAGAGGTCTATTGATCTTCCAAAAAGAACTTCTAAATAATATTTTGAATGCATTATTTAGTTTATTAATTTCACTAGAGAATTTCAGTTTGAAAATATCTCTTGTCCCTATAAAAAATTTAAAAATAGATATCAATTCGTATGAAATATCATGATCGGGAACCTATTATTGAGCAGGTTTCTGAAACATTATAAGATTTGGACACTTTATAGGGATGAATATATTCATTTTCATTATATATTAACAGTTCATATGGATGTTTATATGATGATGAATGATCTGATGCATGGAATGCTTAATAAAAAGGTACGTGGACTGATCCTGATGGTATTAACATCCGGATAGTTGGGATTAGTGATATCCATACATGCACTAGTGAAGATGGTTATTCATTTAAGTTTTATTACATACATGATAATGTAGAAAAATAATTATATTCTAGGTGTATTGCTTATAGTAAATGTTCATTTAAGGTAGATTTTTTGCACTTGAAGACTTTGAATCAGTGGCTAGATACATCATTGGACATACTTTTTCTATTATTGAAAATTGTACTACCTAATGATGCTATGATTCTTGAGTTGTATTATCATTCTCATAAGTTGAAAGAGAACACATATGTTAAATATGATACCATAGATGCTTCTAAAAACCACAATATTCTATTTAGAAAGAAAACAATGTATTTGGATTATTGTACGGTCTATTACACTTCCAAGTGAAATGATAACTGGGAAAATTAGAATAATAAATGTTAGACTATGAAATAGGGGAAACTGATTTACATAAAGAAAATGATTTTTTTTATTTTGAATCTGATGATGAAAATATTATTTATTTATTCTAAATTTTCTCAATTAATGAGATGGAATGTGTAATGGAATAAAGAAAGTGATATGATAACTCAAACGACATACACTCTTTAATAGAAATATTATGATCAAAAACACCATGACTTTGCTAAATATAGATGTAATGTCTGATTGGGGTTAGAATCACATGGTTTAAATCCATTCAGTTCTATGGTTGGTGAAACTCATAACACATGGACTGTGGTTCTAGTGCCATATAATCTACCTCCATGGATTTTTATGAAAAGAAATTCTATTAATTTTCACTCTTGTTGATGAATCTATAATTCTGGGGGAAAATATTGATGTTTACCTTCAACCATTGATTGATGAGTTGACTAAATTTGGGGGATAATGTGTAATGACTTTTGACTGTGAATGTAATGAAATATTAAAACAAAAAGTTGTTTTATTATGGACAATCAATGACTTCCCAACATATGAAATTTTGTTACACTGTTGTACGAAAGAGGGATTTTCTTTCCCTTGATATAATAAAAGAAAAAATTATACTTGTATTTAAGAATTGTAAATAATGTACATACATAGTTCATTGATGTTTTATTCCCCATCGGCATAGTTTTATAAAGGATAAAGTGAAATTTGATAGTTCAAGTGAATTCAACCCAGAATGAAAGGTCATGACTTGAGTAGAAATATTATCACATATTTAGGAAGAAAAAACACATAGGGAATATGAATTTTAGGATTTTGCGGCTTATCCATCACCCAATATCTATGGTGATGGTTGATAGAAAAATCCCAATTAATAGAATAAAATGATTATTTTTAATCTCCCTTATTGCAAAACTATCATTCCAAGGCATAATATGGATGCCATTAACATTGTAAAAAAATGTTATTGGTAATATATTATGACACATTTTAGGTTTTAGTTTAAATTCAAAGGACCATGTCAAATGAAGATGCGATTTAGAATAAATGAGTTTAAGGAATAAATATCACTTAAATTTAGGTGTGGGAAATAAGAAATACATGCCTACTGAATAATATACAATGAGAAATAAAGAGAAAGATAAATTTATTTTTATTATGAAGATGCTAAAGGAGTATGGTGGTTACTCTTTTAGTATTTAGAAGTCTATGAATATGACGAGAGAGACATTAAAAGGGTTGAAAAGTCATGATCATCAAATAAAACATCATTAGTTGATTCCAATTACATTTCATGTTTTTTTATTGCCCAATGTTGTTCAACTATTGATTGAGATGAGTAATTTTTTAGATAACCTTTTTTAAGAAATAAATGAATTAGTGATTTAAAATTTTTTAAGGACATAATTGTACTTATGATTATTCATGTTAGAAAATATTTCCACCCTCATTTTTTGTGTTACGGTTCACTTCATAGTGCACCTAACTAATGATGTAATGACTATTGGACAAGTTGAATTTAGGTGGATGCATCCTATTGAGTGGTATCTGAATACATTGAAACAATTCATATGTAATAGATCTCGTCCAAAGGAATCAATATAAAATTGTTATTTGATGGATGATTCTTCTATTTTTTTTACATATCTTATGGATGTTGAAAAAAATTAGATGATACCTCTAATATACATAACATTTTAATTAGAGAAGGAATTATATTTGATATGTATAACACGAAGTGGATAAAATCTCATCGAAACATATTTTTCAATAGTCTATTTGTTTCACTACTACTCTACCTAGTGTCTTATCACTTTTATTGTTTATCTTTTAAATGTTCCATTTGAATATTTAAATATGATCATTTAAATAGGGAGTTATCATTTTTAGGAAAAACATTAATGAGATAAAAGAAGATATGTCTCATGTGAGTGATCATCACATTTTGTAGTCTCATAATGTATTATTTAATGATTGGTTCCAGGATTTTGTACGTATAAATGGGTTTTTATTATGATTGAATTATAATACTCATTTCATTCCACATAAATTTTTATTTAAATATATAAAATATATAGGTCCATAACCTATGAGATTTAGGTAAACCTGCACAAACAAAATAATTTAACCAACTAGAAAAATTTCCATCTACAACGACACATCCTTACAAAGATTTATATGATAATGGATTTTGGTTTCACATTAAATATATATATGAAAAACAAGAAACATAGAATAGTGTAATTGGTTGTCCATATATTGATTTTTTGTATTACTATGGTCAATTAAAAGAAATCATTAATGGTTTATATGTGCATGGGTTGAAATACATATTGTTAAATTATAATTGGGTCGATCAAGTATATGGAAGTAATTTCAATCAATATTAATTTATGTTGGTGAATTTTAATAATATTTTATATAGATATGAATGAGTTAGTAAGAGACCATTCATTTTGACATCACAAGAATAATAGTTTTCTTCATTACATTTCCATCTAATTAGAATTTGAATTTTTTGTCGAAAATGCCAAGGTGAGGGGAATTTTTAATTGAAAGACATGAACCTGATATTTTTGCCTTTATTTCAAAAAATCTTGATCAACACACAATATTTTATCATGATTAATATATTCATTGGGTAAGAGAGACCGTTGAAATAGAAATAATCAATTTTTATATTAAATGAATTGCATGATTGTTTTCCTGCTATTCTGTTTAAAACAATTTTTTAATTATTTAACATTTTATGGACTATTTAACTGGTTTTTGTATGTTTATTATCCCAATATTTGAAATATACATGTTTTTAAATGCTAAAATTCTTATATGTGATACAACACAAATTAGTATTTTTGGTTATGGTTTTCCATTGATGCATGATGTATTGTATATATATCTTCAATCAAAATACATTTTTTCATAATTGGATGGTCATTGTTATGCCTCAGCTTTCGATAAAGGTATGGAAACATTTAATGACTGAATTTTTCAACACCACTGCCATCTCCTTCAATTGGTTGTCTATATCCCTGTAATGGTGTAGTACTGTGAAAACAATTATACACACTAAAATTATTGAAATTACATCAGTCATAGAATTAGATCTATATCTAGTATACTCAGAGATTCTTTACATGAAATATCCTCATGTTCTTATAAGGAATTATAATGTAGTAATTGAGTTATTGGTAGTTTCACTATAGGTCTTTACAGTGAACATACCGTAACCTCATTGTTCACTTTTATATTTGCCATTATTTTCAACATTTATCATCTGGTCATTCTTATTAATAGGATATATGATATGCGATATCATAGATCTCTAAGAAATGTACACATTCTATAAGTTCTCATAATATTTTCTGATATGAAAAGAGGACCCCACTATATGATGTCTATAGTTCCCCATAAGTTATACTCTTTATCATCTTAATAAATAGGATTTTAACAATACCTCCACTCTAACTACACAATCATGGCATCAACAAAGTTGTTATCAACAAAAACTAGTCACAAAAACCATGTGATGGGTTTACTAACATTTGTTTCCATCCAAATTTTACTAAAATATTTTGATCTCTTCATAATCACAACAATGTTCACATTATCTCTTCATACTCTCTATAGTCATTTAGTTTCACAATGATATCCATACTCATCTTGAGTTCCACAGGTCTTGTAGCTTTATACAATGAATATGTGAGTATTTCTTTGTGTTCCCAATTTTGAAGCTAATAAATGATTAATATTGGGATGATACAACATCCATATAATATATCTACATCTTTCTCAGCTATAAGGTTATCAAATTCTACAATTTCATCAATAATTATACATATAACTTGGTCTATACTTATAGTACTAATTAATATATAATTTGAAACTTCTCACCATTATTTATTATTCAAATGATCTCCTATGATATTCTTGAGTCCAGTAGCACCTCTATTAATGAAATGATAATAACAAAATATCATAAACCAATATAGAAGATTGATCACTCAATCAGACCTTAATTCTTCTTTATATTATTCAAAACCAATCTGGTTTCATAGGCCCATATATATTCTTCTTCAGACATCACTAAGAATAATTTTATATTATTTTTTATAAGGATGAGATTCATCTTTATATTCAACTCAAAATATTTCCACTTTTAAATTAACTTTAAAGATATATAAAATAAAGCATCAACATCGCAACAGGTGGGGAATCCTTATTTTTTGATTAAGTGATACTTTAAAGTTATATACATTTTTATCAAGATACACACCATCAAACTCATATTCTATACCTTATTATTGAATAATTTTTTTGTGATATTTAATCCACTAAAAAATTAACACATTCATCAAATGATTTTTCATTTCAATATTTATGAATTTTAGAAGTCTTTCATTTTCATGATTAAAATAATTCTCTACAATTATTCTTACCATTACCTCATTCTAATAATCCTTGGTGATATTATTCTCACTAATATTGATATCTCTGTAAATATATTAATTTATAATTTATATTTCATGCTTGGCCTCATTAAATTCTATATTAATAATGAAAATAAATCAACACATTTCAAAATTATTGGAAAAAATTACCTTCTCATTTCATATCATTCAAATAATTCTTGAATAATGGATAAACAAGAATCTTTATTATTTTGAATTGAATAAAAAATAATGAATATTCATATATAATTTTCGTCTAAATTGTATATTTTAGAATATTTATTTCAGAAATATAATAGTCTCTCAAATTCATCTTGTTTTGACCATCATCTCTATCCTTAAATATTAGCTTATCATAATTATAAATCATTGATCACACACCATTTTAGGTGTTTGTGGTGTTTTTAACATGATATAATAGATCTTTAAAAATCACAAATAAATTTATTCATCAAATATTAAATCTGGAAATTCATATTTTTAATTTTAAGAAACGTTGAATATTCCTTATGTGTTGATGGTTATGTATGCTCGCTCTAAGATTACACTTACATATCCACTAGATATATGACGCTTAAAGTGATGTAAATTTAGGAATACATAACTGAAATCATATTTATGATGAATGTATTCATGATTATACCAACTGGAATGAAGTTTAGACAAATCCTAGAAGGATTTTTATGGCGACATTTATCATTTTTATTTCGGAATGTCTCAATCATTCACCAACATGACTCATTCTTATAGACTCTATGTCTACACATATGCAATTAATTTTTACAAAAATTCGATATGATAACTAAAAAATGAATTTATTTCTTTAATAATGTTTAAATTGTATCAAATAATTTTTATATAGCAAAAAGATGATGTTTACATTCATTTCAAATTAGTTCAAATAATGTATACATAGAACTATAATTTTGCATATGTGGAACATATATCATTTAGATGATGGCTATACTAAATCAAATACTTATATAAATTTCATCTGAATGATCAAAAAAAAATTACTCAATTAAGATTACATTTTATTCAAATCATCTCTATACCTATTCAATTTCATCAAAACTCTTCTGGTATTTTATCAACCTTTCTTAAACTATTGAACAACATTCCCAAGAACATTTAATGCATATTTACTTCAAACATGGATCTTCCATGTACCTCCATATACATATAACATCAAAATTAATTCTACTTTTATAATAAATCATCCATGTGTTTTCTAACATCGATTCAATGGAAGTCATATCATCACACTATAAGGGATTATCTAACTAAACATCCATCTATTCTTTCACAAAACACATGAATTTAATATCCCCATATATCTAAGTTTGTTATCTCTTTTACAACCTATTGAAAAACAATTATACCTGTTTATATTCCTATTCCAATCTCCATAGTAGAATTTACAATAATTATAATAGCTATATAAGAGAAATATCATTTTCTAGATAAATTCATGTGGATCACTAGTGTACTCTAGTGAAGCAAAACGCAATAGATCAATCTCATATCCCCAATAAAAATTTAGTTTTAAATAAAATGTGACAATTTTTAAAAAAATGAAATATATTCTTATCATGGATCTATAAAGGATAATGAGGCATAATCAAAAGGAAAGTAATGGTTGAAATTCTTTCACTTATGGAAGGCTCATGTTCCTTATAAATACTCATAAACATCCCATTATATTCTATTAGTTACTTAACAGTGGGTGAATATCCATTTGAATCATTCTATCTTCAATTATAATGGATGCTTATACTACTAGGTGGTTTATGTTGTCGATGATAACCGCTTATGACTCAAAGAACTCTTCTTTTTATTGTGTCTATTGAAATTTTTTATAACTATAATTAACATCATTAAAACTAAACAACCATCTATATTTAATAAAATATTAGTGAAATAAATAAATAGTACATAGGTAACTTGTAGTTCACATTATATGGAACTGTAATATGCATTGAATACCTTATATTCTAGTTATTTCTATGACTGTAGACATGTTTTGGGAACAAAAACCATATCTACATCATTCTTCAGATCCATCTGAGTATAAGGGTCAAGGTATGTATTAATGTAAATATGTTTATTTCTTAATTAAGTGTTAATCATATATATACACATCTGTCTAATTATGTATGATTTTTTAAAAAGGGCCAGACCTGACCGGTTCATCCTCTTGTAGGAGATACATGTTAATGGTATTTCATCTTAGAGTTCCGTCATGAACCTTGATGTATCATTTGACGAGATATGTCATTATGTTGGACTGGATGCCCCTGCATTTATTCACCATTTGGTTTATATCATATATGACCCACATCAATTTTCATTGACTACATTATAATGGGATGCCTCCCCTGATATGCATTAGATCTACTATGGAGGGATGTTTAGGTAAGAGGATCACTTTAGTTTATTATCTATGTTTTAAAAAATAATAATATGTGTGATTTTTTTCATTAATTAAATAACTTGAGAGTGTTACCCAATGAGTATTGTCTAGTGTGTATCAAAAAATTTCATTAAATGTTGAAATATCATAAAGTTAGAGTCAGTATGGATAAATGGGTAGCAAATGTGGGTGCCCCAAACATTATGGATAGAGTCCCAAGATGTGTTATCCTATATCAGTGTTGTGAGTTAGATGCTTAATTTTCTAGTGAGGCCATAATGGCGAGTATATTTATTTTCGTTTATATATTTTGAATAATTTGTATCATTTTACATTTTTGAAATATGAATTAATTGAATTTTGGAGGTGGTAGCACATCATTACGAGAATCATGCATTGTAGGGATCACCTCATAGGATTCAGACTCATCATGTGTCCCATATTCGACACGATTTATTTATTATTAAATTTTTTGATTTATTATTTAATATGGATTTTTGTTCTATCTTTATATATTATCGGTATACATTTATAGGTGTAAGGTGCAATGACTAATAAAATGTCAGTGTGGATGATGACTAATTGTCGAAATGATCCAGAAGTTGCTTCTCTTATAGTAAGTTTTTATACAAATTATCAATACTTACCTACATATGAATATACATATATATTTATATTTATATATTAGACATGCATATTTTTAGGCTGAGTTAGAGCTTCTTCCAGTGGACTGTCAACAACATTCCAAGAAAAGGGATAAGATATTCCATCACATTATGGGTCGTGATTAACATGCATACAGTTTGACGTATGAAATGGGGATTCCTCATTCTATATTTTCATGAACTGGGGAGATGCCTCCTTTTTCTCTTCTTGTATGACATAATAGGTGATATATTTGGAGGCACACGTTCATAATTCTGTGTCGGTAAATGCGCATCTATTAGCTGAGGTTAGAGCACTTTGGGAATATGTGCGTCATGTATCCTACAACCCTGGTTTATAAATAATTTATTGATTAATTTTTTATTAAATCAATTATTATTATCTTCATAATTTTTATTTGTTGGAGTCCCCTTCTACATTGGATGGTGGTTGCAACCATGGCCACACATGACACATCAAATTCAAGAGGTGTGTTTTATTATCATTTTGGTTTCTCATTCAAATTGATTTCCTCATTTTGTATTCTATATTTTCTGTAAAGTCAAAAATCACATTTACATTTTTATTAAATTGAAATTTGAACATGAAAGGATTCAAAAAAAACTAAATAAATTTATACTAATGAGAAAACTTAGTAAAATAATCAATAAGTGTTTTATTAGCTTTAAATTTCAATATCCTGTCACATGTGGAGCTTAAGAATAAGTTAGATGTTAGATAAATTCCATTACATAGTGATTTATGGTTTGATGTAGCTAGAGTTATAGTATATCATGTTAGGAGTGAAGGGTTTTTAGGTGACCTAGACTTATATCCCAAAAATAATAAATTTTTAGGGAATCCTAAACATGTTCCAATTCTCACCTGAACCCCTGAATTACCTATTAAGTATAAATCCAAATATAAAAAAAAATCATCTAGTAATATGAAAACACTTAAAATTATGATCTAATCATCAAATCAAGAAATGCCCCTTCCACACAACAAAAAATTGAATTTCCCTCTAAATTTTAGAACCAATACGGAATAGGTATTATATAACTTCCCCACTATAGCTCTTCTAATCCCATATAAGCCTATGTGGTATTTAATCAAATGTTCCATTCCTACCAAGGTAATAAAATATTGATAAACTCACAAAATTATATCATAGATTGTAAAATGAGCTACCAATGAGATGATCCAATAACAATACCCAATATTACTTGAATATTGAGATACCCATTAAACACTCACAATCTATTCAATTATGGGGCTTAACTGACCCCATGAATCACGAGACACACGATAGACAATAGAAAGTTTATCTCTAGGATTATAGTTATTTAATATGTCTTATCAACCAAAGGTCGATTCTGATCTCGGGTGATCCCAATAATATGAATCACATACAAAAACACACAATCACTGGTCTAATGACAAGATCAGTGTTGTTTACATGCTACTACACTGAATTCCATTAAAAACACAGGACAACCATCTTTTGTCAAATTTTTACATTAAATAATTGATTTCACCAATTGAATTGTTATCTCATTGCATAATTATGATGTTTAAATTCCACAAGGCATCATAAGAGAATATAAACACCCATAATGAAGTCCAAACATGTAATTTTGTGTTATTCCATGGTCGGTTACATGACCTACCAACTCTAACATTGTACTTCACTTATGAGTGTGGTCATGAATCTAATCTAACTAACTCTTAGATAACATCAACTACAACTATAGCCTGATATTAACATCTAGAATCCACCCTATATCACATCCAACATCCATATATGTTTTTTTTACTATAGAACAAAACAAAATTAGATCAAATTTATCACTAAGGTTGTGAATCCATATGAACCTTATAATGATTGGTCCCATCACACCAATATCCTAAAAACACGAGGTTGTACATATTCAATTTATAAGACACACCCTAAAATAGGGTTTCATTACCATAGACCCAATTAATCAAAAGAATAATATTTAATTCTCATTTCTTATCTATTACTACAGGTACTATTTAGATGTTCTCAAATGACTAATACATGAGATCCAACTTGAATTATTAATCAATACCTGTCCTAGGATCACAAAGAATTACAACCACTAAATCCTCATGAAATATATCCATATAGAGGGTAATGACCTTCGATGGACAATGGGGAACATACCAATGTATGGATTCTATGACAAAAAACCTTGAGAACAATAGGTTCCACTATCAAACATTTGTCACTGCTCACAAGATATTCTAATCCCAATCTAGGATAATATTCTCTAGGAAAATGTGTGAATGAACCTTGCCACTACACTCTAATACATTTATGATGACCCCAATAAACATAGTGGAACATTTCCCAATTCCATTAGACCTATGGAAAACATTTCCTTAAAAATTTTCTCAAAATCATTACTCATACCATACCTGGAAATTCACAAATTCCTAACGAAACAACATAATGCATAACCAACATAAACTAACATGGCCTCACAAAAATTAAATTATCATACACACCCACACCACCCAATAAAATAACCCATATGATTGTCCCATGAGTTACACACTATCAATTCTTATATAATGATCCATAAACAACAACTATGACCCTAGTGGATAACAGTCTCTTATTCCTTGAAGAACCATGGTGAGTTATTTTAAAAAATCCTAAAATATCACTCTTTATAAGGTATAACACACAATATACACCCACATTAGTGTCATTCCATGTACCTGAAGCTTCTAACCACTCTCATACCATCATTGAGATGACTATATAAGAAAATAATAAGAATTATCATTAGAAAATGTAGAGGAATTATCTATGGAATGGAAACCAATTGATCTATCCTAAAAAAAACTAACCATGATAACAAAATAAATGAAACAAATTTACACCTAAATATTCAATTTAATATGTATTGCTATATCATATATCTAGAAACACTAAAGATTAATCTATCTTATAATCTATCTAACATACCCATACTTATCATCCCTAAGAGAAATCACATGTTCAATCTATACCCTCTCACAAATTACCCACACATATATAAATAGACTCTCTTATATTATGACATTCATATCAATGTAATATGCTCAATCACATTTCCAACAAACTGCACCCTCAGAGGTGAAATCTCATTGGGAAAACTCTATTCTCCCACCTAAAACATGACTTGAAAAATTATATATAAACCCATCCTCCGGAGGATGCATGATTACACATTGTTGTGTGGTCTACACCTTCTCTCTATTTTAAATTCAATTTTTTTTCCATTTTTCTCAAGCTGAAACATGAATTTCACAACACCCAAATTGGCCTTCCTTATTTCACCTAAGGAATTCTCCAACCCAAAACACCATGTGCTATGAAGTGGATATCAGCAATTTTTTTTAGAAACGCCAGGCTTGGTCAATATTCAATTTATCAATTTCATCATGTTCATCATAATTACATGATTCTTCAATGTTGATCTTTTTTATGTGTCCTCCAATTTTATCATGGAGAATTTATTTCTATAAGAAACATCTTGCATTCTATTTTTTGAACCTCATGCATGTAATATCATTCAACCTTAATCTTCCGATAGTGTGGGATTGAGGACTTTTATGATTCTATGTTTGAATGAGAGTTATGGATAAATATGGTTGAGGTCAATATTAATTTCTATTTTTATTTTTTTAATTGTTATTGTTTTTATCATATTAATAGGTTGATTGAGGAAAAATATTGGAATGAATCAATAGCTGTTTAAATGATTTTTTGTGTAAAAATAGCTATTTTGTATCTGTTGTTTTTGATTTCTAATGGTTGTTTTTTCTATTTTAGTTATCTATGGTTATAGAACAACATGCAGGGTATTTTTTATGTTATATTTATTTTTGGTTGTAAAAATTTTTATAGTCTATTTTGGTAATTTGGTTCTATAGATCACTAGGTTTTTTTTAATAAATTTATCTAGAATAGTGACCAATTTAGGTGGTCTCTATATATTCATTTTTTCATGACCATTAGCAACTACCTATGGTAGTATTTTTAAAGACCTGGAAATTCTATGTAAATTATTTTCTAAAATATGTGTCAATTTTACAAGTCTGCAGTTTCTGACGGCAATTGATTCCGAGGACCGGTGTGCCCAGAATCACTTTTTGATGTTTTTTTGTGTACGTTTAGTTAATGTACATTTGGGATTTTATAACTATTGAACCAGTTAATGGAACTAAAATCCATGGGTACCTTTGAACTCGCTGCATTGTTGTTTGCTTAGTGATACCTTCACTGTTGTTGCGTTCTATCGAAAATGGAAGATAGTTTTAGAGGTTTTTAAAAAAAATTAAACAAAAACAAGGTGTACTTATTTTTATTTGATGGTGGTTAAAACCTCCTAGTGGAGGATAGAGGTAAAGCCCACCTTCACATAACCTCCCTTGGAATGATATTATTTGGTGGGTCCTAGAAAAATTTTAACACCTCTTTAAATCAAATAGGTGAGGCCTACACTAGCTCTAAAACCCCTTTAACGCCCTTTTATGTGGGAGAAAACTCTTCAGCTCCCCTCATCAAGGTGCTACTCAACATGAATTAATTAATGGAACACCAATTAATTAATTTTAAATATTTGGAATTGTTTTTCCAACAAATTAAATAATGGGTTATCATACCCCATTATATTTTCTTGGAAACTCTTTTTGTGGAACCTTGGGGTGAGGAGAAATAACTTGGAAGAACGCTTCCTTTCCATGCAAAGAACCATTTTTCGAGGGACGAAACTGTCGCCCATGAAGAACGTCGCCGATTCCTTCTTCAACTTCGATTACTCTGAAATCTTCTACGACCATAAATGTACGGCATGCGAGGTAAGGACTGTTTAAGTTTGAATTTGTTCCCTTTTATGTTGTTCAATCTAGGATAATAATTTTCCGAATGATATCAACGTAACGTAGAGGGCTAGGACCACATAAACTGGACCCGACCTTCCCTATTTGATTTTTCTCGTTTGTTGATGGTGATGATAGTGAAACAGTGCCACTGGAAGGATGGACCACGACAGAACAACGTGACCACCGTCATGCCGGATGTGAAGAAAGCCGGCGGTGCAAGGGCCAACTGGTCACCGGAGGGGCACGACACCATCATCTTGCGTGGGTTTAAGGGCCACAGCCAGGTGGTCCGCTGCGGTCAGAGAAGGCACAGACCCATCACGCCGCGCGGAGGAGTTGTAGACCATGGTCGTGCTGTGCCACGGCGGTGGTGGCAAGACACCTTCAAGCCGTACAGAGGGAAATAGAGGCATGACCTTGTCAGGCCGCAGCGGTGGGGCCGCGATGCTGTCGCTCCATGCGGAGTGAAACAGAACCACAACGCTGTTACACCTTGGTGGAGGTGCATAGACTGCTCGCCAGGCCATCCGCTGGTGGAGCTGGAGCCGCTGACCTCTAGGCCAGCTTGGAGGAGTGAGACCCAATGGGTCCCACATGACCTAGACTGGCGACAAGTGGCACCAGTTTGGGATCCCACCTGAATGAAAAAGCCATTTGAGAGCCAGGGGCATGAAACATCAGCCGGGATGCGACTAGGGAGACCCACGAGCCACTAAGACGCCATCTTGGGCTGGGCTACCCTCTTGGGTCGGGCCGCCCCCTTAGGCCGGACCACCCCTCAGGCCTGGTCAGACCCACGGACCGGGTCGGACCCACATGCTGGGTCGAACCTACAGACCAGGTCGGACCCAAGGAACTAGTCGGACCCATGGAATGGTTCAGACCCACGGACCGGGTTAGACCCCGGTCTATTTCCCAGTCGGGCCGGGACAGTCTGACAGGGTCAGATCGGACCTGGGACCTCTTGGGCTTGTTTACACCTTCTTGCCCATATCATGGGCTTCACGTGTCTGATCGATGAACCGTCTACGATGATAGAAATCATAGAAGAAGACAGTTCTTTTGTCATACCCCACTTGAGTATTGTATGTAGTTGGGGTACAAACCACTAGGTTTGAACCTAAAAACCAACGGGGCCCCTGAAACAGAAATGCCAATAACTCGCAGACTGGGCGTCCAATTGACGTGCCATATGTCATGTAGGGTTTCTTATGATGTTACGTAACTACATGATACATCAACTCGAGACCTCGTGGTTGTTTATGTATTGAAGCATGGCCTCAGAAGCGGAAAATCCCAAAATCGAGCGTAATGTGTGTGGTAATCCTATGGCTGGCTGTGACTGAGATGATATGATCCTATGTGGACCTACTATTATACCAGGATCCTTTATGGGTTCGACAGTGATGATACTGTACCAGGATCCTCTGTGGGTGCGACAGCGATTGTACTGGACCGAGATCCTCTGTGGGTTCGACATTGATGACTTCTTTATTAGTATCCTCTATGGGTTCGACAACACCTTTAATGTTCAGGGATACTATGTGGGTTCGATAGAGTATATGATTCAGTGGGTACATCTAATCATCTCTACACCTCTTCACGAGTTGTATACTTTTGTGAGCCGAGTCTTGTCCTTCAGATGTTATCTTCGAGATTATGGACATCAATTCATTTGTGGAATGGGTTATTCTTGGGATCTAGAGTTAGAGCCGGAGTGTGATTGGTAACTTAGGTATCTGTAGGGACATATACCTAAGTATGGATGGTTAATACATAATTATTGTATATTACTAATATGGTTTATCCTTAGTGGATTCTGGGAGACCTTCAAGGGTCTCGAGGTCCCCTACTGAGTACTGTTATACTCACCCCTACACGGCCTTGACCCACACCTTGTTGTGTTCTGTGTAGATGGCAGACAATAGTGATCGAGGATGAGGGTGATTGATGGGAGGCTGCTCGGAGCTGGACTAGACAGGATGTACCTATAGTAGAAGTTGACCGATTTCTATACCTACCCTTCATGTAGGATTCCCCGGTAGACGATCCAGGAGTTGTTTTCCCTTTTTTACTTGTACTTATACCTGTTGTTCAATTGGGTTTGTATACTGTCCCACTTACTTTCAGCACACCCATTTTACTTATATTAGTAATTTTTTCTTCTCATCCTTATGTTCAGACTATTTTTCTTACACGTATAAAATCAATGCCTTCCCTTTTTATCAGGGATTCACCTTTGGTGAAAGTCTCCAATCCCTGCCCTATGGAAGGCAGGTTTGGGGTAGTCACGACATGGGCCCCGGGGAAAGGTTCTGATTGTCATTATATCCATTATTTCCTCAAGAAATTAGAGATTTATTTTACAGTCACTAATATTATTCCCATGAATGAGTGGTCGCTAATTTTCATCCAATTTACTACTACCTTAGTCATGGTGGGAAAGGTTATAGTGACCGCCATTAGGGTTTACTAATGCCCTATACTGACGAGCCCACTATGACCGCCAATGGTAGAAGGATGGAAGTCACAAAAACACATTAGGGACCACTTTTTGTGGTCTGTAATTGCCAATTTTTTAGCAGTGGCACATATTACTAACAAATAAAATAGTTCTAGTGGGAAAATATCATTCCTTCTAGGAAAGAATGATGATTGACCCAATGGGGTTCCTAAGAGTGTATTGTTTGTGATTTGTAATCCCTTATATTTAATGTACGTGTATATATGAATATACAGAAAATATAAATTTTTATCACAAAATATATATATATATATATTAATAAATTTATGAATTTATATGTTCATATAAAAAATATATATACTATTTGTAAAGGTAATATATTTTTATATATATACATATACAAAATAAATAAAAAAATAAATAAAAATAAATATCAATTTTTATAAATATATAAATTTCTGTATAAAATATGTGTTTATATTTACATATATAAATGGAATAGTTATCTAGGTTATGTTGTGGATATACCTACACGTGGTATAATGGGTATGATTGTCATCAATAACTCATAACCAATGCTTTTTTTTCTACACAATTGACCACTCTCATAATTCACTCAATGCCGAAAAAAGATAATCCATCCTCAAAAATAAATGATAAATTCAATATTATTTCAATATTAAAATTTAATATTTAATAAAATGGCAGTTCTATGTTCTTTTTTCTAGCACCATTGAAAAATTATATTCTAAATACAAAAAACTCTAACTTTCGCCTCTCCTAATTTTCATTTATCACTTGATTTTAGTTGAACCCTTACCTTTGTGTGGGGTGATTTATTTTTAGTCATTGTTCTATCCTTAAAACGTATAGTATTTTAATCATATCTGACTATTTTATTGGTTTTTGATTATTGACTTGTGCACATTTGTCAATACATGATTCATGATTTGGTAATTTGTTTATATACACAAATTTATATATCGTTGTATGTATATATGAATTTATTTGTATATATATATATGTGTGTGAAATATAGAATTCAATTTTTAGTTTCATATTGAAATTTTTCATTTTTTATTCCACACTTTATCATTTGTTGTACAATTAATTCATGATTATTTTTTATCATTTATTGTCAAATATTTATGTTATTGGGCCTATATTCCAATATTGTGCCACCATTTCTCATTGGGCTCTCTTTCTTGGGACTCAACCTTTGACTGACCTGTTGCCTACATCTTCTTATGTACTATAGAGATCTACACGCCTCTTGCTTCTGGCCATTGATTATCTTCTACCACCAATTGAATCTAGGTCATTCATTTCTGCACTTCAATTATGTTGTCTGGCTGATGTTATGTTACACAATGCTTCATGGCCTCCCTGATTATCCATTCTATTCAAGGAATCATCCAGTGTCATGTGGTTTCATCTCATCTATGTAGTTTCACATTGGGTGTGTTGTTATTAGACTCTCCCTTTGGGTCTTCTCTCGGTTTCTTATGTGAAACCCTATCTCACTATTCCTTCCACTTTCTTGCCAGATCCTTTTCCTGGATTTTTGTCCTACCCTGGATTCACGTCATGGACAATTTCTAGTAGAGAAAACATCCTTCCTTATTAGAATAAGGGTATCCCCATTAACAACAAATCTAAGAACATAGAAGTATGAGTTCGTCAAAGTAGGTGTAATGCCCCAAACACAGAAGCTCATAGTCGGTGCCTTATATTATTACATTGGCATAGATTCAAGGAAGATTCATCCCAATAAAACTATAAGTTTATTATTTTTGGAAACAAGATACATACATGATTTCAGAATTTCACCTCGAATCTATAAAATCCTATTAACTTCAACTGGAAAGCACATAATCTATTAGATTAACCCTAAAGTTCATTCATAGTATACTCATCATTATACCCTAGAAGAATAAAACATAAGAAATGGGTGAGATCAAATGCTCAGTAAGTGTAAGAAATGCAATGGAAGATATGATAAACATTAACATTAGACGTATTAAAAAACTAAAAACACATTCCATTAAAAATAAACTTGAACACATTATGGAAAGAATAAGAGATAAATAAATAATACCATATTAAATAATAAAAATGGTTATTATATTAGTTGAATAACCTCCTGAAAATTCTATAAATAGCTTCATAATAAGGGAATGCATAATCTATGACATGATAACCATACCTTCAAGGCCTCGTGCCATGTCCATATATATTCATTCTGTCAATGCCTTATGCCAAGACAATATTTTACCCCATGAGACCTACCAATGCACTAAATGAATATAAAGGGCCCCACCTGACACTTACCAAGTCAAATTAATTCCTCATGTGAATGGGGATAAACATAAACAACATACACATTCATATTGAAAGTAATATATGATATGTAAACATCTTTAACCAATAATTAAACATAAACACAAACCATTCAGAGTAATATGGTGAATGGTTTAAAGATAGAAAACCCACAATCAAACAAATCATAAAACCTTTAACAATAAATGTCGGATGATATCATTGGAGATAAAACTCAATGAATTACAATATTAAACAAAGTATCTTTAAATAGATGGATATACTTTTAAATGAGACCATTTAAAAATCTTTGAGGAAATAATCCAAAAACATTTCAAAGTGTTACATACCACAATGAAAAATTCAAATAATAATCCCTTAAATAATCATGAGAATAATGAGATTATTAATATGATATAACAAAGAGAATTAGATATTCCACAAGAATGAAATAATTGGTGAACATGACATATATCACTTAAATGTTAAAGTGAGATGAGAAAATTCCTTTTTATTATAGAAAGAATAATTATTTGGGGAAATCATTTGTATTTTTCATGAAATAATATTGTAGAAATGTATATCAGATAAAATAGATGGTATAGTCATGGAAATTATATTTTAGTCTTAAATAAAGTATTATTGAGGTGAAATTATTTTTTATTAAATAAGCTTTATAAATTAAACATTTTAGTACAGTTTAAAGAAAATATTAAAGGATTTTTAAGCTCAAAGGAATGTTTGGTTTCATTAAACTAGAAATGAACAAAAATTGATTTTTAATGTTAAAATGTGTCATTTTTGAAACATAAATATGAATTAAAATGGATCATAGTGTGAACTTAAAAATAGGCTTGAACTCGAGAAGATTCTTGAATTGGGCACACATTTCAGAACAATATTATCTGAATGTTTCTTTTAAAAAATGAAACATACCATAAAATAAAAGAAATATTATGATTGGTACACATATATAGAATATTAATGTATAATATAAGAGGATAACATATAAATAAATAATAATTTCTTTTAGGTGAGTAGGGAAAAAGTGTATCCCAAATGAAAATGGATGTTCGGGTAGAAAATAATTAAAACTTTTTAATATATTGAATCATATTACTAAGAATTAATAATAATGAATTGGTAAATTTAATATCATGAAAATATAGATATTAATGATATAAAAAATCAATGGATGTATACATACCCCATAAACAAGTAGTAGTATTGATTGCAAAATATCTCACAAAAATGGATGTCAGATGATGAAATCCTTTCAAACATTTCAGCATGATAACTAGTTTTCTTGTGAGGTATTAATGAGAGGTAAAGTGGTTTACCATAAAAAATATATCCTAAGGGGAGTATGGGGTAGGTGTTAAAACATACACCAACAATATTAATTACAAATAAAAGGACACAATATATGGGGAATTCTTTAATAAATGTGTGAGACATGATCCCTTAACCTACATTTGAGGGTGTTCATCTGTTGATCTTAATGACCTAAATAACAAAATTAATTTCATTAAGTAACAATTAAAGAACCCTTTATAATTTTTTATTTATTATTCCTTTATTAAGTTCATCCATGGCCTTTTACATGGGTTAAGGGATTGAATTTTATTGTTCTTGAGTGCTTGTTTTGATAATATCCATGATCGGCTCACTTATAAAAGAGTGTTGTAGTTCATGTAGGATGGGTGTTGAATTCCAGAATTGATTGTATTTTTTATTAATTAAATTAATAACATTACATTGTTATAAAACTAATTTATTTATTTGAGTGAAGGTGAATCATTGTTTAAAACATTAATGATAATCTTTTGGATTAATTTGGCAATTTTGCTCCCAATTACATTGTTTTGTATTTATATTTTACATCATCTGGGCATAAGGATTACTGAATGTTAAATAATTTAAAGTACATATATAATAGTGTATTTCAACCATAAAAATGTATTCATGACCAGTGTTGACGAAGGTAAATCAAATTTAAAGTATCAACATCCCGTAATGTGATATACCAACACATCTCAAATGATGTTTCTATTTTAGAAAAAAAGAGTGTGAAAGGAGAGATGAAGATGAATTATCCCATTAGAATTTAAAAATTAAATTACATTTATTTTTTGTAGTTTTAATACCATTTGGATGAGGATAGTTTAAGAAAGAAATGAGATAAAAGGAACATGAAAATGAAAGAAAAGATAAGAGGGATTTTACCTCTTGAATTGACCTTCGTTGAGAGCCTCTAAAGGGAAGAGAATTTGTAATTTTTATGAGATCAAGGGTTGTTGGTCATGGGGGAGGATCTTGGGAGAATTTTTGGGTAGAATTTGGATATGTCATAATGAATTATAAGAGTTTAGATAATAGGATGGAAGAGGTGGTGTTTATAGTGGAGGGGAGTAGGGTTTTCATAATATTTTAATCATTAGTTTATTATTTTTCAATAAGACAAGAAATAGGGATTATTTAAGGACAAAACAAATTAATAAGTGCATGTGTGTTCTAACCAAATGTTCTTACATCCACCATGAATCTTGGAATATATAATTTAATTGATAATGTATATATACAGTAAATTTCCATATTTTACTATTCTTAAAAAATTCATGTATTTCAGAAAAACCCCAAAATTTCACCCAAATAATTTTTCAATGTGTAGAATTAAAAAACGAATTAATTTTTTCAAAAATAAGTGTGTATATTTATAAATAATTTAATTTTTTATTAAAATACAATTCTCTTGAATATTATCATTTTTAAACATTTATTTACATATTTTAAAACATAGGTACACCATAGTTTCACTTAAATACAATATATATAATATCAAAGGTGAGGTTACTACTCATAAGTGTATGTCACTATTTATATGGATAAAATTACTACTCATAACGGTATGTTACTATCATTTTTTAAACATTTATTTTCATGCATTCAATATTAAATTTATTTTCAAAATCTTGGGGTGTTACATTATTCCCTTTTTACGAAAATTTAATCCTCAAAATTTCCCATTTCAACTTGAATGTTATTGATTGTTACTTGAAAATTTCCTTGTGAAAAAACACTTATCAGAAATATGTTTAATAGAACATCCTCCATAAAAATTTTAAGAAAAAAGAGGTGGTAAAATAACAATAATTATAATAAATAAATAAATGTACAAATTATCATTTTTAATAGAGTAACATTGATTGGAATTATAAACCAGAGAATAGAATAAAACAAAACATTGAATTTATAGTGATAGAAAATAGGTTTACATGAAAGTAGATTACCAAAAACCATAATATATAATTATGAAAAATTTCATTAACATTTTCAAATATTATGATAACCAATCAACATTTACGACTATTTTCATAGAGTTGAGGGATTATTCCACTTTATAATTATAAAAATATACGTTTAAATTTTATAAACATGATCTTATCATTTTATTATTACTTGAACTTCCTATACTTAATATCTTAGCATATGTTTTATCATGTTGTGTCATTATCCTTTAAAACCACATTCAATCATCAATTTAAACCTTTTAGAAAACTATTTAAGATTCTAAAAGATCAATACCAAATACATTAGAATCATTCCCATATCCATCATTTCTATATCAATGTATACAGGTCCCTTGTAAATCCGCATTTGGTTTATAACTCCATGATCTATCCTACTCAATGCATCATCTACCTTATCTTCATTTAATCAAAATGAAGCAACCCTACATTTTCACATTCAAATAATGTGAATATCTTCATCATGTGTTCTCTTGAAATATAATAATAAATAAAATTACCACAACAACTTATTTTAAACATGAATTCAACTCATAAACATACTATTATATATATTTTTTATACCTAAAAATTTAGTAAACTCCATCAATGATATAATAGAACACTTGTTGATAAGCCAATAATGATTTTTGAGGTAGTCAGTACTTATCGAAATCAATCATTTCTTCCATATTATCTTAATAATCATGAATATATTTGGAGATGTCTTTACATCAACCATATTCTTTCCCATGATATTATATTTCTACTGAGTCACATATCCTTGCTACAAATCATCATAGAACATAAAATACTTAATGAAATAATACTACAGTAAAATCGTCATATATTCTAGAAATCTTATAACTAGTACACTACTAATAAAATATTCAACTGAAATCATTATTTAGGAGACATATTAATCATTCCACTTCATCTCCGACAGTATCATGAGTTTATCATTATCTAGTAACATCATTTAGGGAATATTCCTTTGACGATTGAGACATCGATTCTTATAATGTCCCCTATCTTTGCAGATGATTAATTGTCCATTGGAACCATTTTTCTTGCCCTTACAATCATGAACATGGTGTCCTTTTTCTCCAAACATATAACAGACACCCATTCCATTAAAAAATTTACCATGGTGATTCTTTCTACAGTTATCACATTTTGGAAAACTCTTCATTCCCTTCATCCCTTTATCAATATTTTTCTATACCATACTCTTTTTATTTCACATCCCTTCAAAGCCATAAGACTCATATAATTCATTATATACCTTTTTAACACATGATATAATTTCCACATATGATAAGGAAACATGAAAGACTATATTCCTTTGAAATTATGACTTAAGACCAGAAGAGATAAAAACCATCTTAATCTTTTCATAACATCCATTGGTGAATTTTTTATTCCCTCCACCAAGTGTCATTTCTAGTCAATTCCCCATAATATATTATCTCATAAAATAATGAAATCTCTATAACTATAAAAATAGAATAAATTAATGCATCATAAATCCTAGAACTATATACTTTTGTTACATTGGGGAATTAATCCTTCATAATATTATGTAAAAGTTTATGAATTTACTTAATTATATCCCCTATGAGTGTTGAACAAAGTGTGAAACAAGTCCCATTATCGTGCATTAGTTCCCATTCGAGTCTATCTCAAAGCGATGTTTTCAAGTTTTACCCCCAGATAAATCTATTCCAAATTCACCTCTACTCATTCATATACATACATGGATGTAATTTCTTAATAAAACACATAATATATTCCTTGAAGAAAATTCTAGGATTTCCTTTTATTATTATCCCCATAGTATATATTAGGGTTTTGTTCACTAATCTACGTTTTCTATATCAGTTTACTTGTTTTTTTAAAAAAAAATTTTGATAACAACTGTAAATCCCTAACCCCAAAAGCTCAGAGTTAGTGCGTTATTTTATTACATTGGCATAGATACAAGTAATATTAATCATGGAGGACTAATAAATCTGTAGTTTTGGAAACAATATATATACAAGAGATCAAAATTACAAATAAACAACAAAATAATAATAATAACATCAATATAAAATCCCATAATCTCTTAAATTAACCCTACAATTAATTCATAATACAATAATCCTTATAACCTGGAAGGATAAAACATAAGAAAGGGGTGATATAAAAATCTCTGTAAGGGTAAGAGATATAGAGTAAGACATCAGAAACATAAACATTAGACATGGTGAATAACTAAAAACACATTCCAATAAAAATGAACTTGAACACATTATGAAAGGAATAAAAGATGAATAAATATTGTCATATAAAAGCATAAACACGAGTATTATACTAGTCAAATAACCTCATGAACATTCAATTGATATTTTCATAATGATTTAATACATAATGTAGGACATCATAGCAATACCATCATGGCCTCGTTCCACGACCATATATATTTATTGTATCAAGGCCTCATGCCAAGACTATAGTTTATCTGATGATACCTATCAATGCATCGAGGGTCTATAAAGACCCCCTCCCAGAACCTACTAAGACTAATTCACTCCTTATATAAATGGGGATCTATATAAGCAACATAAACATTCATATTTAAACTAACATATGAAATGTAAATAACATTCTCTAATCATTTAACACAAACACTAACAATTTAGAGTAAAATGGTGAATGGTTTCATGATAGCACATCCACAGTCAAACTAATCATAAATTTTTCTATGAAAAATGGTGATGATATAAATAAACCTCAATTAATTACAATATTAAAGAATTTATTTTAAAATAGATGAATATAATTTTAAATGAGACCATTGATAACCCTTATGGAAACAATACTTAAACATTCCAAAGTGTCTCATACCACCTTGAAACATTCAAATCATAATACCATAGAATATAATGAGAATAAGTAGACTCTAGATATAATATTACAAATGTAATTACATACACCACAAGTGTGAAATAAGTCTTGAATAAGTCATATATCTCTTAAATGTTAAAACGAGATGAGAAAAATAATTTTAATTTTGAAAGAAGAGTTCTTTTGGAAAATCATTTGTATTTGTCTTGGTATCAGATTTTAAACATTTATATCGCATAAAATATATGGTAACTTCATTTAAATTATATTACAGTCTTAATTAATTTCATATTGGGTTGAAATAAATTTTTTTTTTCAAGAAGCATTAGAAATAAAACATTTTAGTGCGGTTTATGGAAAATATTAAAGGATTTTAATGATCAAAGGAATGTTTTCATTCATAAATGAAAAAATAAACCAAAATATATTTTTTATATTAACATGTGTGATTTTGAAAAGATAAATATGGCTTATAACATATTATAGAGTTAAATTTAAAATATGTAATAATTTGAGAAGTTCCTTGAATTAGGCTTGTATTTCGAAACAATTGATTTGAAGGATTCCATTAAAAAATGAAACATACAATAAAATAAATGAAGGATTATGATTTTTAAACATATATAAAACATTATAATTCAATTTTTGAGGATTAAAAATAAATAAATAATAATTTCATTGAGGTGAGTAGAGAATAAGAGCAGCCTAAATTAAACTGGTGGTTCAGGTAGATAATAAATAAAACAATGTAATCAATTGAATCCTATTACCCAAAATTAATAATAATCAATTTATAAATTTAATATCATTATAATAAAGAGATTAATTATATTAAACATAAAAATATATTATAAATACTCCATACACAAGTAGTAGTTTTTAATACATAATATCTCATAAAAATGTAAGTGAGATGAAGAAACGCTTATATACATTTCTGCATGGTAACAAGTGTTCTTATGTGGGATTAATGGGAGGTAATGGGGTATCCTGTCATTTATATATGATATTTGAAGTATGGGGGATGTTTGAAAACATACCCCATAATTATTAATTAAAAATAAAAGGACACAACATAGGGGGATTCTTGAATAAAAGTGAGAGAGAGAATCCCTTACCTTATATTTGTTGGTGTTCTTCGCTTGACCTTAATGATCTGAATAAAAAAATTCAGTTTATTAATTAACTATTATATAACCCTTTATACATTTATTTAATTAATTATATATTTATTAAATACATTTTTATACTTTTATATGTGTTAAGAGATTCAAATTTATTGTTCGTGAGTCATGGTTTTCATAATATTCATGGTAATATCACTTATTAAAGAGTATGGTAGTTCATGTAAGATGGGAGTGAAATTCCATAACTAGTTTTATATGAAATTAATGAATATTCAGAATATTTAATGGTTATTAAATTCATTTTTTTAGTAACGGTGAATCATTATATAAAACATTGATGACAAATGCTTGGATTAATTTGACGATTTTCCTCACAATTAGCTTATTTGGAATTATTATTTTACATCATGAATGAATATGGATTACAGAACATTAAATAAGATAAAGTACATATATAATAGTCTGTGAAAACCATAAAAATGGTTTCATGACTAGTGTTGAAAATGCTAAATCAAATTGAAATTATCATCATCCTTGAATGTGAGAAATCTACACATCTCGGACGATGTTTCAGTTTCAGTATAAATGAAGAGAAAATGAGAGATTAAGATGAATTATACCATTATAAAAACAAAATTTATGTAAAATTATGGTAATATAATTTTCTTGCCATTTTTATGAGGATAGGATAGGAAATAAAATATAACAAAGGAACATGGAAATGGATGAAATGAAAATTGGAATTTTACCTCTTAAATTAACCTTCCTGAGAGCCACTTAAGAGATGAGGATTTGGTATTTTTATGAGACCAAGGTATTTTGGACATGGTGGTGGAGATTTGGAGAATATTTTTGTAGATTTTGGATGAGGCACAAGACATTAGAGGAGTGAATAGAAGAGGGAGGAAGATGTGGTATTTATAGTGGATGGGAGGAGGGTTTTCTTAATATTTTAATCATTAGTTTATTATTTTTCAATAAGACAATAAATAGTGATGCTTACTGACCAAAAAAATTAATAAGTTCATGTGAATATGAACCAAGCGTTCTTACATCATCCATGATGCTAGGAATAGTGATTTTATGTGATAATGTATATATATGGTAAATTACGGTATTTTTTATTCATAAAATATATGAGTATTTTAGAAAAATCACAAAACATTACCTGAACCATTTATCAAAATTTATAATCCAAAAAGGATGTCCATTTCTCAAAAATAATTTTCTCTATGTGATTAATTTAATTTTTAATTAAAATCACAATTTATTGAAAAATACTATTTTAAAAACATTTATTTACTTATTCCTAAACATAATTACATCATACATTCACTTAAATATAATATATATACTGTCATAGGTGTGGTTACTATTTATAGGGGTATTTAACCATTTATAAGTGTAACATTTCTATTCATAAGGTTATGTAACTATTAACAAAAAAAATTTGGTAATATCAAACTCTAAATAACTTACTGATCTCAACCGTATATGTCAGATTTTTTAAATTCTAATAATCAGAATGGTAAAATTATATTTAATGGATATGTCATAAAAAGGGGTATTTTTAGAGACTCAATGTTTCATGCATTCAATATTACATTTATTTTCCAAATTTTGGGGTTTTATAGTAGGTCCCCATTTGACTAAATCACGTTAAATATCAGTGTTCTTTACATTTCCATAAAATGATTTTTCTTGATCTCTTTTGGTTCGATATATAAATTTGACTTTATATTGTAATGAATTTAGTCCGGTCCTTCTTGTTTTTTGGTGTACTGCCTTGGTTCTACTTACCACTTAGCCTCTCAATGGGGTATTACATCCCTAATACAATTATTTTTCTATTGATTTCAATTACACTTTCCAATTCATTTTATTTACAGTTATAGTTTTAGTTTGTATTTATGCATTTTAAACTCACTTTTAAATAACCTCTTTATTATAAATTGTAATTACTTAAATCCATTATCCCATGTTTGTTTCTCAACATTTAATACCCCATTAACAAAACATTGGTTACCTAGGGGATTGGTCAGTTTTTGTGGGAGTATTCTTTGCAATATCTATAGGAACTTGACATAATCTCTGCAAGTAAATATGTCTATAACGATATATGAAAATAAGAAATTTGATTATGATGAAAATGAATATTGTTTTTGGGGAATTAATATGAGAGCCCTGCTGTTACAACATGGACTTATTGATGCCCCATGTGGGACTAATAAGCCTTTTAAAACTATGAATTAAATTGGAATGTCCATTACAAAAAAAATTGATGTTTCCTCGGATGTTCTAGTTAAGGCACATATCTCCATTTTACATTCTCTAGGTGATAAAATCCTTAGTAAAGATTCCCCTGATGTGTGGTTAATGTGTTATGAGTCTACTATTACTTGAATTTGGATTAAACATGAAACAATCTACATGGATTCTTCATTAGTAGGTAGTATTTACAAAAAGACACCACATGTATACATTTAATATGAAACATGGTACTTAAATTAAATCCCATTTAGTTGTATTAAATAATATCATGTTATACTTAGTGAACATTAATGTTTATATTGTTGATGAGGATCAAGTAATGGTCATCTTAATATCCATAGATAATGCCTACATAACCATTGAAAATACCATAATGTATATTGGAAACTCTATAACCCTAGAATATGTTAAATATTACCTTTTTTCAAAGTGACTACATTTTAATCCTAGAATTAATTGTAAGGTAGAGAGTTTTTTCTCAAAGGGTATTCCTCAAACTAAAACCAAGTTGAAGAAATTTAATAAAGATAAGAAGAAAATTAATAAAGAACCTAAATCTAGATATAATTGAAGGTATAAAAAGGTCACCTATTTTCGTTGTGGAAAACTATGGCATATTAAGAATGAGTGTAGGAAACTCAAGAATGAGTTAGAGTCTAAACAACCTATTGATTTGTCCTTACTTGTAGTCTCTGGTTATGATACGGTCGAGGGGCTTAATGTGTCCACCCATGCACTCAACCAATAATGGGACCTTGATTAAGGATGTTCTTTCCACAAGTTATATTTTTGATATTACTTTTTATATTTTTTCGAAATGTAAGAAGCATATTTCCTCATAGGTAATAGAGAGAGGTGTAAGGTTGAGGGAAATTTTTAGGTTTTGTTTGAGAATGATGAACATACTATCACTACCCTTTCAGATGTTATGTGGGTTCTGAACCTACAAATATACCTTGTTTCCTTAAGAGACCTACACCCAAAGGGAATTACCTTTAGTTCTAAAATAGGTTTTATTGTAATCTCCAAGGGGAATAAAACCACTCTTAAGGAATCTGTAATCAATGAGCTATAGGTTTTTAATTGAAATACCCATTCAAGGTAGTTGAGTAGTGTCTATTAAACTAATACTAATAATACCATGCACTAGCATAGTAGGTTGGGTTATGTTAGCTTCAAAAGTCATGTGAAATCAGTATTAAAGGGCTGTTGGATTAAATCGAAGCAATAAATATTCCATATTGGGATGATTATGTGATCGGAAAATGCAAGAGGGTTATATATGGAAGGTCAAGTTTCAATGCCACAATTCCCTTAGAATATTTCCACTCTGATCTATGGGGTCCATCAAAGACATTATACCATGGTGGAGGTTACTATTTTGTTTCCTTCATTGATGAATTTTCTAGGAATGTGTGGATTTATACTCTTAAAAATAAATTGAAATATTTCCAGAAATTTAAAACATGGGAAAATTTGGATGAAAATAAAATTGGTAAGAAAGTAAAAAACATTAAGAATTGTAAATGTGTATAAATACATGTCCACTAAGTTTATGAAATTCTTTTTTGAAAGAGTCAAGAGCTTGATTTCATGATCAGGTCTCTCAAATGCTTTTGGTACAAGGCCACCCACACTATTGTCCACCTAATTAATAGGTATAACCCTTCATTAAATTAGTTTAAAACACCAGAAGTATTGTGCACTAATAATCCCCCTTATTATTCCCACTAAAGATTCTTTGGTTGTAAAACCTATACTAATGTCATGGTTGACAAGTTTGAACCATGATATCTTAAGTTAATTTTAGTAGGGTATACTAAAAGGGTCAAGGGGTAAAAATATTGGGTAGATAAACACAGTTATCAAAAGAGAATTATATGTTGGGATGTTGTCTTTCACTAGTGTTCTTCACCCAAGGCCAAAGATTCCACTTCGAATAGTAGCAAACTGACCTCTAAAAATGTTGATGAAACTGAGCTTATAGCCCCATTTGAGGCCCCTATCTAGGACTCTTCTCTTGGTAAAAAAACCATTAGCACAAGATGATTATTATTTAAAATTAGATTATGAATCTTAATAAGCAGTCCCTAATAAATACATCCAGCTGACCTACGACAGGGAAAAGAGGATCCGCAGACCCCATGCTCGGTTTGGTCAGTATGACATGGAATATTATGCATTTAATGTGTCATAGTATATTTTTTATGAAGACCCTAAAACCTATTGGAATGATTTAAATGAAAAATAATAAAAATAGGGTGTCTTTTCCATGATTGATGACATTCAATCTTTAAATAATAATAACACATGGACTATTGTGAACAAACATACTAATGAGAAAAATTGGGATCTAAGTGGATCTTTAAAAGAAAATAAGATAACATCGAGGAAAATAAAATCAAGTATAACGTATGGTTAGTTATAAAATGTTTCCTCTAAAAAAGGGTAATTTAAAACTATGATAATTTCCCCCCATTTTAAAGTATTCTTCAACTATAATTTTATTATTATTTACTGCTTATAATAATATACACATTGAATAGTTATAAGTTAGAACTATCCTCTTTCATGGTTATTTGAATGAGAAAATTAATTTGATACCTCCTTAAGGTTATAGAAATGAATTAAAAATGAATCTAGTTTGACTTTAAAAATATATATATATATGGGATGACACAAGGCTCTAGGAAATGGTAATTAAATTTTGATTCATTCATACTAGCTAATCAATTCCTTAGAAGTAAATATGATGCATGTCTATATTTTAAATCAACAAAGAACTCTATGATTTATCTACTATTATATGTTGATCAAATTCTTATAATTATAAAAAATATAAACTCCATTTCATTTGTTAAATCCCAATTAAAAGGAATGTTTGAAATGAAATACTTAGTTGCATCTAAGAAAATATTCGGTGTTGAAGTCATATGTTACAGAACAAATAAACATTTATACTTATCTAAACATGCTTATGTTTTGAAAATTAGTAATAGATATATGTTTGACTCTCTAAAATCTGTAAATATATCTCTAGGACATAATTTAATCTATCCCTAAGAAAAGGACCCATGGATACTGATGATATTTAGTTTATGTCTCAAATACCCTATTCTAATATAGTAGTATGTGTTACGTATTGTATGATATACACTCAAATAGTCATTTACAAATAATCGTGCACCTTAATAAGATTTATGGACACACCTCGGAAGACACATTGGTTTTCTGTTAAGTAGATATTGATATACCGTTCTAGTATCTCAAATATTTCTTTGTGACATGGAAAATTTGTAATTTATATTGATATTTGTTTTTGGATATTTAGATATTGATTATGTACGTAATGTAGATACCAATAAATAACTTATTTGTTATTTGTTCATTTCCTATGGTGGACCCATTTCATGGAAATTTATTATTAAATTTGTGGTATCATTTTTAACCAAAATGACTAAGTATATTTCTTTGACTGAAGTAGTGAAAGAGGCCTCACGGATGAAAGTTTTGTCTTCTAAAATACACCAGTATAATTCTATTGTCAATGTCTACTTTGATAGTCATTCATCACTTCATCTATCTTGAAATTTATATTGACATGGAAAATCTAAGAATATAGATATTATGATTCGTTTTTTTAGAGATGTTGTGGAATCTGGAACTGTGTGTGTCAAAAATATACAGAATGTAATGACCCAAAATATAATAAATAAAATTACCCCTTTGATTTAATTGAATGTATTATAAAGTAATACGGTTATATAAAACACATGAAATTCTCCTGTTTTATTATGTACCATTATATTTAATTTTTTTATGTATCTTTACCATTTATAATATAGATTTTTAACAATGAACCCATTTTTAGTATAAATATTGGGTTTTAACAAATCCAATTGATATAGAAAAAATATGTGGTGGACTCAACTAGTAGCATTGTACCATATGAAGACCATTTATCAGTGATTCTAAGGAAGATAGATTTTCTAATATTTTCCCTTTACCAAGCCCAAGTTCAGATAAAATAACATAAACATGAGTGAAACTGTTTATATGTGAAGTTAAAGCTCATTAAGATCAGAACCCAAACAATGTTCTCCGAACCGCCTCATGAATGTACCACCACTGAAAACATCACCCTTAGAGTTTTTATAGGTGTAATAAATTGATAAGTGTTGTGGCCATATAAATATAATTATGTACGATATTTTGTTATAGAATAATGAATATATTTTTATCCTATTATCGTTACATTATACATGATTTTTATTTTGATGTAATAAAGAAAAAATATCATGTTTCGGTTATATTCAAATTCAATTAAGGAATTTATTTTGACTAATTAATGGATTTATGAAATAAATAATACTTTAATAAAATATTATTACTTAATTATTTTTAATAAATATGAATGATCATATAATTTATATGATGTAAAATTTAGTTTTTATAATGGTTTGAGAACTGTTATTGTTAAAATAAATCCATTTTCAATAAATGTTCATTATTATTTTAAAAGTGAAAATTCACGTATTTATAAAATAATTTAGTTAAAATTAACATAATTTTTTTGAATCAGAATGTTGAAATTATCTAATTCTGATTTTTTCTTAACTTTATGAGATAGTCGAACTTTTAGGTAAAAATTTAATACCATATAAATATAATTTGTGTACTCTGACAGTATAATGACCCCAAAGTGTTTTCATAAATAATATAAAGGATTTCTAAGAACAAATAAATTTTTTCCTTTAATATATTATAATTTTTTGATAATTTGTTTTATTTTATAAATCAATTCTGAATCCTCCAAAACATGCAATATATTTTAAAGATTAAAATCATTTCTTTTGTAGTATGACTCTCCTCTACATAAGAAAGGAAATTATTTTATTAAGATCGTTCATTTACCTTAAAAAATTATGCAAAGAACTCCAATTCGGTAGAAACCAAGGGAAAAACCATGATATTTCTTGTAGTATCTATTATTTTATTATGTAAAGCCCAAAACCAAAATAATATAGAACCCCCCCCCCCCAGTATTCCTATTTAAACCCACCCAATATCCCATTTATCTTCACTCAAACACCTTGTAACACTTTTATACTACACCCTACACTAGGTAAAGTGCTTCTAAGGTTCCCTAATGCCTTCAATAATCCCATCACAATCTTTTAGATTCATAGACTCTGGTAAGGGATCCACCAATCTCCAATTCTATAAAGAACTCCCTTTATTTTATGCCTTTTAATTTCAATTTCATATTATTCCATAGCCCCTCTTTTTTCAGGTTTATTTATAAATGTTTATATCCACTTTCACTCTCATTTTTCACTCCTATTAGCCTTTATGTATAGACTTTACCATTTCGAAATTTTGTAAGGGTCTTTCCTTTCCCATCTTTATTAGGGTTCCTTTAAAATCGGATGCCTTCTACTTCCAATTACATATATGGGGAAATATATTTCCATGTTCCTATTACATTCAATTTCATTCCTAAATAATTAGATACCCATTTCTCTCTCATCAATCTGTTTTATGAATTTTTATATGAAATCTTTGTACTTCCAAATTTTCACCACAATTTTCCATGCCAATACAATTCTATAATGAATACCATACCCATTTCCTATCAAGGTTCTTAAAATTTACAAATATATAACTTGGATTAAGGAATTACATATGTGTATTCCACAGTCTTTTATCATGGAATAAATTATAATTATGGATGAATCCATGTTTTATATGAGAACCATTTTCTTATGAGAATTAAATAAATATGATCGGTGTTCCCAGATAGTGCACCAATGAATTGGGTAATGTTTAGAGTCAAGATAAATAATGATAGGATAGTAAACCTAATTTTTTGTGGTACTTTGAACACTATAATTTATGTTCAGGTATATCCCTGGAATATGTTTATGGTTCAGTGTTTTATGTTGTTGTTGCATTTCCCATGTTATGATTATCATGTTATATCATATCTCAGTGTCATTTTTATGATCTCTACTCTTGTTATTCCCCATTTATATCCCTATTGTGAAACATTTATTTTCCTATTCATGTTATGAAATGATTATTCAGTTATCTATCTTTATTTCTCAACACATTTCAATGTATTTCCACAGCTTATCCTGTTCAGTTTAATCTTCGAGCATGTTAAGGATATTTTCAATAAATATGTTGTTTTCACATTTTATGTTTTCAGGTGATGTACCTAATTCCTAATGTCACTATAAATTTTTATATCTTTGGTTTTATTAAGTGTAATTATATGAAATAAATCTTGTATTAATGTGTAATAAAGATAAGGGTTTTTATAGTACATATTAGAGAAAATGTTTAGTCATTTTTGAGATTAGGATCACAAAACACTAGATAAAGACTTAAGGATAAGACAATGTAAATGAAGGAATATTTAAATATTTGTGATTATAGAGTAAGTTGTTAATTAAGATGATATATTTATGTTTGGATACTACAAGTTGACGTGGTTAAAGAATAGATGTACTTGGGGGTGACAACTTAGACAAGATTTCTCAGGCTTGACTCAGGGTAACCTGGTACATGAAAATTGGCCTTACAGCACACCTTATTTGACACTCCCATGGGATGTTATTTGGTAAATTCATAATCTAATTACAAACCATTTTTTTGAATATAACTTTCTTGTAAGAATATATTTTAGGAAATAGATCATAGATAACATAGATTGAAGCTTATAAATTAGTTTTTTAAGGAATTAAAAGTAATTCATATGTTATGTATTTAATTTAATTGGATTCCATTTTATAATTTCAATAGATTAAGAATATTCATCCCAAGTATTCTTTTTATTCTATCCAATGGACCGAAATAGGATGAATCAGGTAAATAATCAATGTGGAGGGAAATATGATGACTTCCCCAAGTAGATTCCAACCTAATGTGAGTAGGAATCGCGAACTCCATAATAGTTCATTCTAAAACAACTCACATTATGAATATAAATTGAGATCAATAGGATCATCCTAACCCCATTCCCCCAATATAGAAAAAGGTGTAATAGGTATATTCATGTAACAATGTCCTCCTAATTTAAAAGGATCTTCTGATCCCCTAATCACAAAACAATAGATCAACTATATTAATAATATAATCTCTGTCCTTCAATATTCCGAACAATAGAAGGTTCTTCTAGCTGTTTATCATATGGATGGAGAAACAAATCAGTGGTTGAAATTGATCAAGATTATGAAGCCTGAGGATGATATCTAATTAATGGAGTGAAAGTAATTCTAAAAAATGTTTATAGATAAATATTTTTTTATAATGTTCATATTTAAATGGAATGGGATTTCATTTAACTCAAGAAAAACAAATTGACTAATCAATTGTGGTGTATGAGGAAAAATTCACAAGTCCTCCATTATACGCCTCTAATTTTTTGTTACCCTCAAATTCAATGTTGACTGCTTATTTGGTGGGCTAAAACCTATTATATGAAAATCCCTGGAGATCTAATAATTTGATCTCTATGAGGATGTTTTATGATTTGGCCTCAAAGTAGAGATAACAATTTACTAATCCCAATGGTATCAAAATGATATGAAGTAGAATGTGGAGTTGAATTCTAGAAGTCTGATGGAGAAATATAATTATTCCATGAAATTCCAACATCCTACTTATCGAAGCTGTTTAAGGAAGAACCCAAGAAATTTCCTAAAACAAAAAAAAAAGAAAAGACTTAGGTGTGGGAAGGAAGGAAACCTAGCTATTGTTTTCCGACAAGAGAACCCCACTACTGCAATAAAGAATGGAATAGTCTATTCAACCATCAACACATTGTTCATTACTATAAATATAATGAACTAGGGAACTTCACAAATAAATGCACTAATATAAAGGTTTTCTAATACTACCATCAAACTCTAAGGTTGAAAGGGTGAGTTTTTCCATCACAACCATTGATGTGGATCCAAATAATTAAGTGGTGACAGGTATGATATTTATTTATCCAATAATAGTGAGTATACATTTTGACCTGGTTCTACAAATTCTTTTATATCACAAAAATATCGTAGAACTATTCGAAGATGAACATAAAGTGTGGGATTATAGCTATCAGTGAAAATAGAAAATGGGGAAATTTATGAATCCCAAGTATATAAATACTACCCCATTACAATTTGTGGGATAACATTTTCAGTGAACCTTATCATCCTCCCTTTGGTGGAATTTTATGTAATTATGGTCATGGACTGGCTTTATATTTATAAAACCAACATAAATTTCCATGATAAGGAAATCACTTCCTACATGGAAAATCAAGCCCATATTCTATACAAGTGAAAGGAAGAGGATGAATATTATTTTATAAAATAATAACAAGAGTGGATATTATTTCACTATGGGAAAGTGTATCTTTCTCAAATGATAGAGTCTATATAAATAAACATCCTCAAAGACATGACTACTATGAGGGAATATACTGATGTGTTTCCCGAGGGATTTCATGGTCATCCTCTTAGCTGGGAGGTTGAATTTTAAATCGATCATATACATGGGGAATTACCAATATCCAAGAATCCAATTATTATGGTAGTTTGGGATATTTAGGATCAAAATAAACAACTACAAGAGAATCTAGAGAAAGGGTTCATATGCCCAAGTGATTTATAATGGGGTGAAACAATACACTTTTTCTACAAGAAGGATGGGCCATTGTGCCTTTACATTGATTATCATGAGCTCAAAATGATCATGACAATGAAAAGGTATTCTTTTCCCTAGATTGATGAGTTTTTTAGCTATGTGGAGAACAATACATCCCTACAGTGAATTTTTGGATGAGATATTTCCATGTTAGGATGAATAATATGGATATCCCAAAGACGAGATTTGGAATGAGGTTTGACCTCTACGACTTCATAGTGATTCCTTTAAGACTCACTAATTCTCTAAAAATATTCATAGACATAATTAATATAGTATTTAGAGATTAAATCGAAAACAATTTGGTAGCCAGTATAGATGATATTATAATATAATAAAAAAATAAGGATGATCATGAGGAGCATCTGAGAACTATGCTAAAGACCTTATGAAAGAAGGAACTCAATGAAAATTACAAAAAAAAATGTGAATTTCAGTTTAAGGAAGTTTCATTCTTAGAGAATATAATCATAATAAATGGCATATATATGGAACCTTCAATGAAAAAATCAATTTATGGATTACCAACTCCAACATCAATGACAAATATCCACTGTTTCCTTGCATTATGTGGGTGTGATTATTGATTTTGGAGAAATTTATCATGATTGAAAAACCCCCTTACAATGATAACTCCGAATAGAGTCATGTTTTATAAGAATAATTAATGTGAAGATAGTTCAATTTGTTGAAAAAGAGGTTTATCACTACCCTTGTGATCACACTACCCAAAAGTGGAGAAAATTTCATATACAGTATTTAGTGATGATTAAGAGAAGGGATTCAGATGTGTGTTGATTCATAATTAAAAAGTCATAGCCTATTTATCACGGTAGCTAAAAAATCATGTGTAGAACTATCTAAAAGTAGATTTGGAGTTGGTTGTAGTAATATTCACTTTGAAGATATTGAAAATTATATATTAGGGGAGAATTTTGAAAAATATATGGATCACAAAATCCTCAAATATATATTCACACAGAATGATCTTAATATGCACCAATGCAGATGGTTAGTACTGATCAAGGACTAGGACTTGTCAATTCATTATGATACTAGGAATGTGAAAAAAGTGGAAGAATCTATATGTATAAGGATCCAACAATTTTATCATTGATGAGAATTGAGTGTGATTTGATCTTATTGGATTTGGAATGAATGGCCCTGGGAATCATAAACAAAGTAAAATAATCAATACTTTCAAAAATTATAGCCCAACAATATATTCTTTGTAGGTTAAGGATGCTTTCAGAGATGATGTTTGAAGTTAGAAGATAGTGGAAACTAAATGAAAAGGGAAATCCTCATAGTTCAATTTTAATGAATATGGAATTTTGAGATTTGGGTAAATACAATGTGTAACATAAAAGATTTTGTTAAAAAAAGAACTATTTGATAAAGTTCATAGTTTGACATTCTCCATTCATCTAGGAAACATAATGATGTATCAATATACCCAAGAGCATTGTTGGTGGGACAAAATGGAGAAGAAGATCATTGATTATACATCAAAGTCCCAATTATGTGAGCATGTAAAGTTTTAAAGGTTGACGTATAAGGATGGGATACAACCATTAACTATTCAAACATGCAAATGGGAGAACATCACCATAGATTTTGTAACTAGACTCTCGATGACATCCAGGGGTAACATTTCAATATAGATTGTTGTGTATCATCTTAGAAAGGAAACTCACATTATCGAAATTTGATATGACTTATCATTGGATCAACTTACAAAAATATACATTAGAGAAGTAGTATGCTTGTATGGTGTACCACTATCGATAGTATCTGACCGAGATACGAGAAACACTTTCAAGTTCTAGAAAAATCTCCAATATGATATCATCACTGAGATTTACTTAATTATATCCAATCATCATGAAACTAATGGAAAATATGAGCGGAGTATTCAGACCCTGTAAAACATGTCATGTGAAATTTATACGGACATTAAAGGAGGATGGGACTAACCTCTTCCTCTGGTTGAGTTTTCATACAAAAATAGTTCCCACATAAGCATCCTAATGGATCCTGATGAATCCCTTTATAGGAAGAGGTACGGAACACATTCATGTTGGGATGATTTTGGGGAAAAACTTCTAGAATGTAAAATGTTCATGTAAAAGGTGAAAAACGGATAAAACCATCCAACAATACATTAAGGCTACTGAAAGCTGAAAGAAGAGCTATAATGGTGAGATAAGACATAGATTTAGATTTTGGGGACATGGTATAGCTCTTCATATCTCCTAGAAAGAAGGTGATGTGATTTGGGATGAAGGGAAAGCTTAGTCAAAGATACATTATCCCCTTTTAGATCCTTGATCCCATCAAAACTATGACTTATCAACGAGCACTCCCACTGAATCTATCTCACATACATGATGTATTCCATATAACCCTCTTGAGAATGTACATACCTTACCACTCAGTTGTACTCAATCCATAATTGGTACCATTGGAGAATGATATTTCTTATAGTAAGAAACTGATAATGATCTTTGGTTGTAGAGAAAAACTTCTATGAAATAAGACAATTCACCTTGTCAATGTATTGTGGAGAAACCACAAGTTTGAAAAAGAAATGTGGGAACTAAAGGAGGTGATAAACAGAGTTACCCCCATCAATGTTAGTGTTAGAAAATAATATTTTGATGGAAAATTTTCATAAAGGGGAATATTTTAACGAACAAAACTATTATAAATTAAATCTGACATTTGATTTAGTTACATGTCGTATTAAGTAATATAGTGATTGGAAACATATACACTTATTTGGTTTTATTATGTCCAATTGGATTTGGGTGACCATTATGTATCTTAACCATTGATAATATATCCATAGAACATTGGTCTTCTAGGATTTTACCTTGATGTATCCAAAGATGATATCCATCAACTTATTCATGAGAAAAACCATTTATAGGAGAATTTAAATCCCATTTATATCATGTCCCCAACCATGTCTGCCGAATCACCTCATGAAATCCCCCCAATCACGCACCTTACCCTTAGAAAGTTTTTTGGTGTACTAAAGGGATATGTATCAAGACACTAGGAATATTTTCAATATTTTGGTATAGAATAATGAATATATTTCTATCTTATTATTATTACTATTTAAATGATTATTATTTTGATTCAATAAATCACCAATGGTATTTATGGGTTATATTCAAATTCAATTAAGGAATTTATTTTGATTAATTAATGGGTATTTTAAATAAATAATATTTAATAACATAATATTAATCAATAATTTTAATAAATATGAATGATTATATAATTTTTATGAATTCAAATATAATTTTTATAATGGTTCAAAAACTGTTATTGTCAAAAAACACATCATTTTCAGTAAAAGAATGCTTTAAATTTAAAAGTAAAAATTCACTTTTTTAGAAAATTATTTAGGTAAAATTAATATTAATTTTTTAATTAGAAGATTTAAATTATCCAGAAATAAATTTTTCATATTTTTTTGAGATCGTTGAATTTTTGTGTAAAAATTCAATACCCTATTAATATACTATGTGTATTATGATCTAATAATGACCCAAAAGTGATGTAATAAATACTATAAATGGTATCATTGAAAAAATATATTTTTGACCATTAATATAATGTGACTTATTTTTATTTTAATTATTTTACAAATCCATTATGAATCCCCAAAAACGTGTAATATATTTTATGGTTTTAAAATCATTTCTTTAGGAGTATGAATCACCTCAACACAAGAGATTGGATTATTTTATTAACTTCAACCCTTTACAAAATAAAATAATGTATAATCTACCATTTTTTAGAAAGCATGTGAAAAAACCATCCATTAGTTTGTGGTTTTGGTTATTTTTTAATGTATTCTCTAAAAACCAAATAATAAATAAATCCCCCTCTTTTCCTTTATAAACCCACACAATTTCCAATTTCTATTAACTACAAATCCTTAGATCACATACATACTCTTCCCTATACTCTCTAGTGTCCTCAAAAGGTTTAATATAGCTCTCAATAATCCCCTCCCATTATTTTGGAGTCACACACTCACGTAACAGATCCACCACCCTCCCCTTTTATCAAGTAGTCCTTTTATGTTATGTCTTTTAATTTAAATATAAAAATATTGTGATATGTTCATTCATATCCCCTTTACATTAATATTTTTTTATAAATGATAATATCCCTTTTCACTCTCAATTTTCTCTCCTATTAGCCTTTTTGTATACCCATTACCATATAAATATTTTGTAAGGGGTCTTTCCTTTATATTTTTATTAGAATTTCATCAATTTCATACGCCTTCTATTTCTAATTAATTATATTGAAAAATTTATTTTCATGACCCTATTAAATTAACTTTCATTTCTAAACGATGATATACCCCTTTATCCATCATCAAAATATTTTATTATTTATTATGTGACGCTGTTATGCTGCCAAAATTTCACCATGTTTTTTCAGGAAAAAATAATTGTGTAGTGAATACCATACCCATTTCCTATTAAGGGTGTTCACATTTATTCACATATACTTTCGATATCTGTCTTAAATATGTGTATTCCACACTACTTGATTGTTTTATATATTATGATGAGTAATGAATCCATGTTATATGATATGTGAGGAACACATAAGCATGATAATGAAATGAATACTATGGGTGTGCATAGATAGCGGTCCAATACACTGGGTAATGTTAATTATCATGATATGTCAGGTTGGGATAGAAATTGAACATGATTCCTTTAGGGGATATCGTACACTATGATGTTTTGGAGGGTTTATCCTTGGAATATGTTTATTATTAATCTTTTTATGTTGTCGCCACATTTCCCATGTTATGATTATCATGCAATATCATGTATCATTTTCATGTTTATAATTACCACTATTTTTATGACCCCTTAATATGCATATTGTAAAAAATGTATTGTTATCTTCATGTTATTTCATGTTTATTCCGATATCTGGCTTTATAGATCATCCCTTTCTTATGTATTTCACTATGTTATCCCATTCATTTTTAAGTGCGAGCATATTAATAAAGTTTTCACTAAAGATATTGTCTACATGTTTTAAGTTGTTATGTGATGTAACTTATTCCTGATGACACTATACCTATTGATATTTTGGGTTATATTAAGTGTAATATTATTTAATAAATCATGTATTAATGTTTAATAAATAGCTTGGTTATTATACACTGACATAAACCCAGATGATAGTTTGACTAATTCTGTGGTCTTGTCTAAATGTAAATTTTATTTTGAAAGGTTGAACTTGTTTTATATTCCATTACTATATGTGATATATAATTTCCAAATTCAATTGAAAGTGTTGGACATTTGTGAAATATAGCTTTCAATTCTTGATTTTATATTGAATTATCCATTGTTTAATTCTCCCCTTTATCATTTTTTGTACCATGCATGGAAGATTATTTATTTATCATAAATGCTCAAATATTTTTGCTTCTTGGCCATTATTCTTATGATGGGCCTCTATTTCTCATTGGGATCTCTTTCTTTGGCATCGTCCTTCGACAAACCTATTATGTACATGCGCTTGCAAACCGCAGTGATCTATGTACTGCCTTAATCAGCCATAGATTATCTCATACCACTCCTTGAATACATGCCATATTTGCGAGTGCTTCAATTATATTGTTTGATTATAGTTCTATTATGACAGGCTTCGCAACCTCTCTTTTTAGTCGTTCCCTTCAAGGCACGAGCCAGTGTCCAGGAGTTTCATCACCCGTGTGCAATGTCGCATCAGGTGCATGGTCATTTGACCCTCCCTCTAGCTTTATTCTTTGATTCTTAGAAAAAACCCTAGCTTTCAATATCTTCTGAAATCTTTCCTGATCCTTTCCCCAACATATTTTCCTCCCCCTACTTCACCTCATCGCTGATTTTCAGGGGAGGTTATTTTTTTCTTCATTAGATGAAGTGTATCCCGTTTAACGACAACTCTAGGAACTAGGAAGAAGGATTTCATGAAGGAAACACCTGATCCAGGAAATCATGATGCAATAGTACCATCTCCATGTGATCAGGATAGAAAGATCGTGAAGCATCCGACACTGTAAGATTTAGATCTAGTTTTTATTTCTTACAAAAATTAGAAATATATTATTTCTCTATTCATGTTTCGTTATTCTTGCTAGATATATTCACATTATAGAGTTTCTATTTTCCTTTTGAGCAGTAAAAAAATTCATGCAAACTAGGTGGTGTTTTTTCCATGCACATAGGTCCTCACGAGACTCAATCATGTTAAATATATGTGTTCATTACATTTAATAGAAATATTTTTTTGACTTATTGTTTGGTTCAATCTATAATAATAATCTTTGTATTGAAAATAATTGATTCTTATCCTTCTGGTTGTTTGGTATACTGCCTTGTTTCGGGTTACCACTTACCCTCACTGTATATATGTGTGTGGTAGGGGGGGTCATAACAACCCACCACTAGATTACCCCAAATCTGAACTACATCTCTACTCACACCTAATGCATCCCACTAAATAATTGATTATTATCAACTATCGAAAAGGTTAAAAATAAATTCCATTGAGAGAAATGTTCCCTTCAACAGCTAATTTTAATCCAAAAAAACAAAAATATTGAAATTCAATGAAATAAATATTCTAAAAGATATGCATATTGTATATGACCACTATTAACAATCCACATGTATTGCATTTGAGTCATAAAATACTATTGAAAAAAAGAGACTAAAATGAGCATAAAAAATGGATTTATTGTTAAACATCAATGACAAAACAATCGTTGAACATCCACCACTTTAACATCATTGGAGGACCAAGTCTATAACTAAAGTCACTCATTTCTCGAAACAAAAAACTAAATGGATGTGAATTAGAGAACATGTGAAGTTGGAGAATATATCAATACAATACGGGAAAGATCATTATTTGTGATGGGTTATTTGCAACATGAATAAATCTCGTCGCCAACAGTCAGTTGAAGTGGTTATTTGTGATGGGAATAGGTGCCCCGTCGTAAAAACATATGTGCGGATTGGCACGGTTTGCGCGCCAAACCAAAAGAAAGGGTATTTGTGACGGGTTGGCACTGCCCACCACAAATGTTGTGAGGCGGAAAAACCTAGTTGCGATGGGGGACCCCCCGTCGCAACTAGTTCGACCCCTGTAGGGTATTTGCAATGGAACTCATCGCAAATAACCAGCGGCGGTAAAAACCTATTAGAGACGGGCTGTTGTCCGATCACAAAAACTGTGTCGGTGGGAAACTTTTTGCGACGACCACCATTGCAAATAATCTTTTAACCACCAACCGTAATTAATGCTGTCAAAGGTATTTGTGATGGGTCATGTCACAAAAAATACTATCAGTGACTGAAATCATGTCACTCATAGTCCCTTCACAACTAATCTGACCAATATATACCCCATCCGTTTTTTATTCTGTCCGCTGGAATTTCTTGTTCCTCTGGTTCTGTAAACTCTAATTTTAGAGTGAAAATTTGTGAGAGTTAGTTTTTTTCGTAGATGTTGTGAAGAAGCCTACAATTACGTGAGATCATGTTTAAAGGTGCTTATTTTTATTTAATATGGTGTTTATTTCATTTCTTTATATTAATTATAATTATTGTTGATTTGTTGTAATTCAATTAGATTTATGTTGTTTTGTCATCAGTATTTATTTGTAACAATAAAATTAAATTTTCAGAACTAATTCGTAGTAATTAGTAATAATTAATAAATATTAATGATAATTAGTAATGAATATAAATAATTAGGGGTAATTAGTAACTAGTAGCAGTATTTTCTAGTAAACAACACTTTTTAGAATTAATTTGAAAAAAATAGTAATAATTAGAAAAAAATAGTAATAAATATTAACAACTAGTAATAAATAGTATTAATTATTAATAAATACTAATAAATACTAATAAATACTAATAAATAGTAATAAATATTAATAATTAGTAATATATAATAATAATTAGTAATAATACTATTAATTAGTAATAAATACTAATTAATAGTAATAAATACTTATAAAAAGTAAAAACTAGCAATAAATACTAATAAATACTAATAAATAGTAATGAATTCTAATAATTATTAATAAATACAAATAAATAGCAATAATTAATAATAAATTGTAATAATTTATTATAATTACTAATAAAAAGTAATAAATTGTAATAAATAGTAATAAATAGTAATGAATAGTAATAAATAGAAATAAATAGAAATAAATTGTAGTCAATAGTAATGAATAGAAATAAATAGAAATAAATACTAATAAATGCTAATAAATAGTAATAAATAGTAATAAATACAAATAAATATTACTAAATAGTAATGCATACTAATAAATTGTAATAAATACTAATAAATACTAATAAATAGTAATAAATACCAATAAATAGTAATAAACAGTAATAAGTACTAATAAATACTAATAAATAGTTATCAATACTAGCAAATAGTAATAAATACTAATAAATTCTAATAATTAATAATAAATACTAATAAATATATATAAGTAGTAACAAATAATAATAAATAGTAATAAATAGTAATTATTAGTAATAATTAGTAATAATTAGTAATAATTAGAAATAATTAGTAATAATTAGCAATGATTAGTAATAAAGAGAATTAATTGGAAATAAATAGCAACAAATTGTAATAAATAACAGTAATTATTAATAAAGAGTAATAATTAGTAATAATTAGTAATAAATAGTAATACTTAGTAATAACTAGTAAGAGTTTGTAATAATTAGTAATTAACAACAATACCTTGTAATAAGTAGTAATAAATACTAAAAACAAGTAATAACTAGTAAGAACATGTAATAAAAAGTAATAAATACTAATAAATAATAATAAATAATAATAAATAGTAATAATTAGTAATAAATAGTAATATTTATTATTAATTAGTAATAATTAGTAATAATTAGTAATAAATACTAATAAATACTAATAAATACTAATAGTTTGTAATAGTTAGTAATAATTACTAATAATTAGTATTAATTAGTAATAAACACTAATAATTAGTAATAATTTTTAATAAATAGTAATAAATAGTAATAAATAGTAATAAATGGTAATAAATGGCAATAAATAGTAATAAACAATAAAAATAGTAATAAATAGTAATAAATACTACAAATTGGTAATAATTAGTAATAAAATATAATAAATAGTAATAAAGAGTAATAAATAGTAAAAATTAGTAAAAATTTGTAAAAATTAGTAATAGTTAGTAATAATTATTAATAATTAATAGTAATTAATAATAAATATTAATAAATAGTAATAAATATTAATAAATAGTAATAAATAGTAATCAAAAGTAATCAATAGTAATCAATAGTAATGAATAGTAATGAATAGAAAAGAATAGTAATAAATGGTAATAAATAGTAACAAATACTAATTAGTATAAAAATATTCTAATAAATAGAAATAAATAGTAAAAAATAGCACTAAATAGTTATAAATAGTAATAAATAGTAATAACTATTTTTAAATACTAATAAATAATAATAAATACTAATAATAAGTAATAATTTGTAATAATTACTAAAAATACTTCAAATACAAATAATTAGTTATAATTAGTAATAAATAGTAATAAATAGTAATAAATACTAATAAATACAAATAAAAAGAAATAGATACTACTAAATAGTCATAAATAGTAATAAATATTAATGAATAGTAATAAGTAGGAATAATTAGTTATAATCTGTAATAATTTTTAATAATTATTAAAAAATAGTAATAACTAGTAATAATTAGTATTAAATACAAATAAATACAAATAAATACAAATAAACACAAATAAACACTAAAAATCAAAAATAAATACTAATAAAGAATAATAATTAGTAATAAATAGTAATAATTAGTAATAAATACGAATAATTAGTAATATATACATATAAATTGTAATAAATTGTAAGAAATAAAAATAAATAGTAATAAATTGTAATAAATTGTAATAAATAGAAATAAATAGTATTAATTAGAAATAATCAGTAATAAATACTAATAAATAGTAATAAATCATAATAAATAATAATAATTACTAATAATTAGTATTAATTAGTAACAACTTTTAATAATTAGTAATAATTAGTAATAATTAGTAATAATTAGTAATAATTAGTAATAATTAGTAATAATTAGTAATAATTAGTAATAATTAGTAGCAATTAGTAACAAATATTAATCAATAGAAATCAATAGTAATAAATAGTAATAAATAGTAATAAATAGTTATAAATTGTATTAAATTCTATTCTATAGTAATCAATAGTGATCAACAGTAATGTATAGTAATAAATAGTAATAAATACTAATATATAATAATATATTCTAATAAATAATAATAAATAGTCATAAATAGTTATAAATGCTAATAAATAAAAAAAATAAAAAAATAATAATAATTAGAAATAATTAGTTATAGTTAGTAATAATTAGTAATAAATAAAAATAAATAGAAATAAATATAAATAAAAAAAATAAATACTAATAAATAGTAATAAATAGCAATAAATAGATATAAATAGCAATAATTATCCACAATTAGCAATAATGAACAATACTTTTCAATAATTTAAAATAATTTGCAAATATTAGCAATATTTTGCAATTATTAGTACTAATTAGAAATTATTAGCAATAATTAGCAATAATTAGAAATAATTGGTAATAATTTGCAATAATTAGCAATAATTAGCAATAAATAGAAATATTTCGCTATAATTAGCCACAAATAGCAATAAATAGAAATAATTATCAACAAATAGCAACAAATAGAAATAAATAGAAATAAATTGCAATAATAAAAAATAATTTTAAATATGTACAAATAATTAGAAATAATTAGTAGTAATTAGTAATAATTACAAATAGTTTGCAATAAAATCTATTCTAATAAATTGTAATAACTTGGCATAATTTTTAGTTGATTGACGACACTCCTTTTGTCCAATGACTCTTCTCCTTTCAACTCTATCCATGTTAAAACATTATAAAAATCTCACTTTTACGTATTCGTATCCAATATCATATGCACATGTTTCAATAATCATTTGTAGGACCACATTTTTTGTAATGCTTTCAGGCCGTGACAATTAGAAGAAGAAGATTCATCGACGAACATGGAGCTTTTTTTTCTGATGACTCATTTGCCTATATCTTTGTCACACTCAAATCACTAAAAATAATCTCCTCAGAGGTAAACCTACACATTCTCGTATTCATGATAATGAATAAGCGTACATCCGAGCAGATTCTTCATTTTGATTTTAGTGTGAGAAAGTATCATGTTAATCAGTCGCCAGTCAAAAGTGGAGCCGTCAATCCACTGGAAATTATGTCTCCCATCATTAATGGTAATTATTAGGAACTAGTTGTAATTATTTATATTCTTTTTTATAGTGTTTTTCTAATTTCAAATTATTCAAAAAAAGTAATGATTTTCTATTTTGTAGAAATATATGGAACAATGATGCCGACAACAATCATTATTATATGATTACACATGGACAAATCAGCACAAGAATCTATATGGTTCTATATCAAATCCTATTTATATTGAGGGTGTTAATACTTTCTTATCATTTTCATGATCAAAATAAATATTTTTTTAGAAGGCATAATTAAGTGTCCTTGTAAAAAATGACCACTGATAACATTTGACTCATTTGACAAGGTTGAGGGACATATCATACGGTTCAGTTTTCTACCATATTATGTATTTTGGTATCAACACGGTGAACATAGTTCTAGAGAATATTCTAATAACATGATTTCAGATCTATCACGGTTTCAAAATTTAGAACATGATGTTACATGTCTGCCGGTTCAACAAACAGAAACTCATGATGAAATTGATTTAACACCTGATTTGGCCCCATCTGAATTTTATGAGTTATTCTGGTTTTCTAAGGATGAATTATAACCTGGTTATAAGATAAGTAAATTACAAGTGGATACAAAATTTATGGATATTAAATCATATAATGAAATTTCAAACAATTGTTTTGATCAGATATATTCTTTGGTTAAAACAGTATAACCTAAAGGAAATGTGTTGCCTGCAAATTACTATGGGAGAAAGAGCTGGTTCATAATCTGGGGAAAAGTTATCGAAAGATTCATGCATTTGAAAATGGTTGAATCTTATATTCTGGTGAAAAATAATTCATTGGATAGTTGTCCCACATTTAGAAAACTGAGGTATAAAGAAGCTCAATTGGGGATGTCTAGATTGATTTCTATGAAACAGTTGAGATATTTCCCCTTTACACCTAGGTTTCTGTGTTTTTTATGTCTCAGAACATAGCATAAATGATGTCATGGAACAAAACCAAGATTTCAACCAATAAAAGCATGAACCATCCATCTGATGGTGATTCATGGGATCATTTTTACAAGCTATATCTGTATTTTTCATTATAAGCCTAAAACGTGTGATTGAGTCTTTCTACTGATGGTATATGTCTATTTGGTTCTTATGGTAGTTATTATTCATGTTTTCTTGTCTTTAAAACTCTGTACAATTTACCTCCATGGATGTTGATGAAGGTGCCCAATTGTTTCACCTTATTAAAATAAGGACATCCAAAAAAGAATATTGATGTTTATTTGAAACCATTGATTGATATGTTAAATTCATTTTGGATTTAAGGTGTTAGAAGAAATGATGATACTACAAAATGAAATTTCATATTAAAAGCTTCATTGATGTGGGAGATTAGTAACTTCCCAACATAAGGAATTTTATCTTGCTGGAGTACACATGGTCTGAATTCATGTCATTACTTTATGAAATACAACAAAACATTTAAGCTCACCATTGGATAAAAACCTTGATATTTTGACTATCAGTGTAGATTTCTTCCAACCGATCATCCTTTTTCGAAGGAACAAACATCATTTCAAAAAATCCACAATTTAATGGGATGAACCACAAAAAATGATCTTAGGTACTAAGCTAAAATCAGTATTATTTTCACTAACTTCCATCACATTTGGGATAATAGTAAACTAGCATAAAATTCATGGTTAGGGGAAAAGGTATAATTAGATAAAACAGAGCATTTTCTAGGATCATGCACATTGGTTTGATTTTTTGGTCCTCCACATATTGGATGTAATGGATATTAAGAAGAACTATTTTGATAATTTATATCATATAGTTTTTGTTACACCCGGTAAGACTAAAGATAATGTAAAGGCACAAATAGATCTTGACCAAATTTACGGACAACCAGAACATGCACTATTTCGAAATGTCAGATCCCAGTGGTTAATGATGCAAAAAATAGCCTATACACACTATAAAGAGAGTCACTTATTATTTTGTCAGTGGATTTCATATTTGAGACTTCCAGATGGATATGAGTTCAATTTGGGTAGAAGTGTTATGAATAGAAATATTACCAGATTAAAAAGTCATGATTATCATGTTATACTATAAATATTTATGTCGATCTGATTCAGAATATTGTTGAGTTCTATTATTTGGGATTCGATAACAGACATATAATATTTTTTTGAGACATTAGTGTGGAGACAACAGACTATGATGCACTATGTAAACTGGAATATGGTGTTGTTGTCATTATATGTAAATTGAAAAAATCTTCCAGCCAGATTTCTTAGACTCAATGGAACATTTGATATTAAATTTTCCACATGGTTCTAAATGTGGAGGTCCATTACAGTTTTTATGGATGTACCCATCTAATAGATGCATTTAGAAATTGATTAAAAAGTATGTAATAATGAATCAGTTGAAGGATCAATTGCTGAAGCTTATTTACAAGAGAAAATTTCTATTTTCTCCTCTCATTATTTTGAATATGAATATTCCTCAAAATAAAACTGCATGTGAAATAACTAGGGGAATTATGATGATTAAATGGAAAATCAATTATTAGATTTTAATCAGTCATAGCTTGGATTCAGTGGAGTACATGAACAATAGAATTCAGATGATGAACATCATAGAGGTCATATATATGTTCTTCCCAACAGTGATGAAAGGACATCATTCGTACTTTTAGTGCTTCTATAACATAGTGTATAATTTATATAACAGTAAGTAAACTTATTTTATTTGTAGGTTAAATGATAATCATATCAAGAAATAACTTCCACAAATTACAATAGTTGACCATGAAGATTGCAGATAGAAAATTTTTTCTCAATGGTTTCAAAAACTGGTATCATAAATTATTGATGGTTTAACGTATCAATTCATTTTAATTTTTATTATGTTGATAATTGTTTTATGAATCTTCAGGTGTCTCAACATACTGATAAAATTGATAATTTATTGTGTATATTGTGTAACCCGCCATCAAAAAGAGTTAAATCTTATGATGCATATGTGGTGAATGGTTTTCAATTTTTATACACATGAAAATAGGGAATCAAAAATACAATGAACAATGGAGTATTAATGGGAGGATCACATCATAGAGAAACTGATGTTGAATTTTATTGCATACTAGATGAAATTATTGAAATGTGTTATTTAGTGAAAAATTAAATAACAATGTTTAATTTTCAGTAGTTATATACTAATAAAATATTGAATGTTAATCTGATTCATGGAAACATCGATATTAAATATAAAATTTTCCTTGTAGTAAATGAACTATTTTTACTATCTCAACAGACACATAAAATAAAGTATAGAAAGTACGATGCTACTTTAAGAGACCGTAGTGATTGGTGGAGCATAATAAAAATAAAATCTCAAGAAAATCAGTTTACTCAAACTAAATCTGGATCCGATTAAATTCAAGGAATTGAAATTTTTCAGGAGACTACTCAAAATCCATTCTTTTTACAAAGATACATTGAATTTCTATGATAACACCCCACAATTAATGGTCGATTGGGAAGATGATGTTAATGATGTTTCAAATGAATATGAAATGGAAGTAGATGATGAAAATAAGTCTCATATGGATAGTGATGATGTCGATGATTAATATGAATACATTGATATCACCAGATATGAAGATGATGATGATGATGAACATTGACATAGTTCAATAATATTCAGAATATTAACTAATATATATATATCAAAATGAAAATGTTATTTTCAAATATATGCTATCAATACTAATTTTTTGTTTCAGATGGACCTTGATCTACTTCCTGAGTTAGATGAGTTTGAGCTACCATTGGATGATGAGGATTTGGGATCATCTGACACTCAGGCTCTAAGAAATTCGGGGGGTACACAGAGGGGGAATGAACCTGCACGACTTATAATTCCTGACCCTATCCCCAACCAGCACCCATATATTGGTTTCGATCCACACATGAGGTGGTACAATAATAATTGTATTTTAGTTAGCTTTCATTAATTTATTTCTATTCTATCTGGTTGATTATTTGTTATTTTTTCATAGTTTTTCACATGTTGCTGTTGGATAGGGGATTACTATCTTTCACAATTATTTTTATATGCCATGGATCAAATGGGAACAGATCCTCATTGATGTGTGGATTCGAATCCACTATATATACTAATGACGGATTACTCCATGGTGACATTTCAACTCCACATGCAGCCACACCTCCTTAATAATCACTTTCTTCCGAAAATACCTTCAGCCTATCGGGCGGATCTTGCGACATTTTTTCTCCGGGCTCCATGCCGACCTCATGTGATCCTGTTTAGGGATTCTTTTGTGAATCTGTTCTATACGCCGCTCAACCAAATTTTCTCTCATGTCCTCCCTCCACTGCCTACCGACTCTCGATGTGCTTCTGGTTTCCTTCACGCAGGCTGAATAACTCGACAACGCCTACAATATCACCTAAAAATGTCGAATCCCCCTTCACATTTTGGTCATCCCATGATAGGGAGCACTTATTCCCTACGATTCCTCAACCCTGACATCCAGTTTTTGGTTTCGTTGGTCCATCTATTTTCTTCAATGATCAAGAATACTTCCTCCAGTCTCCTCCGTCTGCAGTCGGCAGTTTGTCCACGAGCTTCATCCTTCCACCACACGTCCAAAATTTGTGGGCGAAGCTTACGTTATCATATTTCATTAGGTATGTTTTTCAATCGAATAATCTTAAAAACATTTTTCTTCGCATCTCTCTTCTTGAATATCATAGTATACTTCCAATCTTATGTCGGTATAATTATATCTGAGCATCAGTAAGCATCATCGAGTCCACTGTCTATTTTTCGGCATCTAAATGTCTGAATTTTTCAATCTCTCTAATCCTTATAGACCAACCTCCTTGCATTTATTGTGTCCCGATTCATCAACAAGTGCATATAATTTCCGACTCTTCATTCCCTGAGACGGCTGTTGATTTCTTCTGCTTGTCGAATGTTCACAGACTATATATCTCCCGATGTTCTACTGTTGAAGATAATTGTCAAATAATCTCTATCGACTACAAAACCAACTCAGGTTTAACACCAAGATAATACCCTATCTTGCACAAAGACTTCTATGATTTTATGAAAATACTACCATAAACTAGCACCTCCATTTTTCTCTACCTCTACCTCCTCCATTATCTTGAAAAAAAACCAAGGTTGGATTATTATTTGAAAAATAGTCATCAGAAAAGGTAATATTGGTGATTCAATACTTTGGTTCAGTATGAAATCAAATCATATAGAGAACTTCAGCTTATTTTTTCCTTATACTTCATTTTTTCATACTAAACTAGTATGTAGATTGATTTCTCTTTCAAAAGAGCCTGACTCTTGTCCATTGTTAATTTTCTGTCAGATGATATGGGCGACCTCCACCACTATTTACATTGTGTCTGGTTTGTAGTGTAAAATCATCTATCAACATAACAAGAATTTAACCATTTTCTGGTTTTTGATATATGGATTCTATTGATTTTATGAGATGGGTTTTCATCTAAGAACAATTTTTTGAATGGGAATGTAACTTTTCACATGAAGTTTGTACCATGTAATGTTGGACTATATTCAATTTTAGCTTATTCAAACTTCCAAAAAGATTATTTTTTTTGAGATCTTATTTTCTAAATTTGATTGATTTAATCATGTCATTCATGTTTGGGAAAGTGAAATAGCTCTCTACTTAGCAGTTTGAATTCATGGTCTGAACTCTTATCCTTTTATTTTATTCCGTTCATTATTTTCCGGTAGGAAATACATCATCGAAAGATGATTATGTAACTGAAGGCTGTATTGATTGTAGGTCTATCTAATATCTACTTGTAGTGATATTGAATTATTGCACCATTGATTTAATCATGTCATTCATGTTTCATTGTTGGTGTTATAATTGTGGTTCATTGCAATAATAGGACATTGCTTCATGAGGTTTACAGATTATTTACTCCCACTCTCAATTTCACAATTTTTATCATAGGTTCTTCGATGTCCTCCTACTTCATCTCTCAAAATCAAGATCATTCGGCATCATGTTCATTCTCCCTTTAGAACGTATCACAGTTTGAGACTGCTATTCAAGGGATTTTGGGTTTGGAATTTCAACAGAAGTCACCTTACATTCTCGGCTCACTTCCACCATATCTTATTCCATCCTGCATTAGCTTCACACTTCAGGTATTACTATAACTACCTACTGAGAAGCTTAAATCCTTGGAACTGCATTTTTGGTATCATTTCAGTTCTATATGGGTTAATCATCGTTCCTTACATCAAATGTTTCTGTTGATTTCTTTCATTTATTATTTCTAATTTAAAAAATGGTTTATGGAAGAGCATGGGATGGTTATCATTATTTATCCTTATGTTGATCTTTATAAAGACTGAATTTTTAAATGTCAGAATAAGCTATTTTGAGTCTATAGTGGGAAAAGGAGTTGGCGAGAGTGTGTTCTATACCATTTTAACAATATATATGTTTCAATATCCATTATGATAAAATATGAATCTATGGAGTTGGTACTATACATTTCATCAATGGGTGAGTAAGGATGTAACACCCCTGGCTGAAGACATTTCACTATTTTATTATGTGTTGTTTTATTATATGAATGTTAACAGGTTCATATTTTTTCTTCTAATTTGTTCATTTTTTCCAAATAGGTCCATCTTTTATCCCTTATAGGAACGTAGATTCTATTCATCATTATTTTCCTATTTCTCGCTTTGATGAGTATGTATGAAGTTACTGGAGTCAATGAAAATTTATGGTTTTCTGTGGTTATGTGTTTCATATCATTTCCCTCAATTTAACGTCCTTTCCAAGACGTGAATATCGAACATTAATGTGGATTGCAAGAAAATGGAATCAATGAGAGGTTTTAACAACGCTTGCTTAAGTTATTTCACTATTTTATTATGTATTTTTTTATTATAAGATGGTTAAAAAGTACATAGTTTTTTGTCTAATTTGTCCTTTATTTTTTCAACGAGGTCCAACTTTTATTATGTACAGGTATGTAGATTCTATTCCTGATTACTAGAATATTTCCCACTTTGATGAGTATGTACGGATTTACTTGAGTCAATGATGATTTACTCTGTTCTGTACGTATGTGTTTTGTATCATTTTACCTCTTTGATAGTTCATTTCCAAGCCCTGGATGTAGAACATTTATGCGGATGGATGGAAAAGGGAATTAGTGACCATGTATTGATATTGATTTTATCGCTTTGAAACTTTTTTTCTATATCATTACATATTTTTTATTTAATCTCCCACATAATGGAAAAATATGTGATGATTTTAAATATTTGGTTTTCATACAAACTGTTTCTTTTTCATTTGGTGGTAATGTTTTTATTCTGTTTAAAAAAGATATACGTTTCAATTTCAATCATATTCATCTCCTAGAATTCTTCATTTCCAGAATTATAATTTTCCATTTCAAAAACTTTTGTGCATTTTTCCATAATGAGTTTTATGAATATAATTCTGACATTCTCCCATAAGTTCAACCTGCCATGGATATTTTATACTTATCAATGTAAAATATCTTCATAGGAAAACGTGGGGGTAAAATCTTCTCACCTTTTATGTATTAAATGAATTTTTACTTCTTTTAGTTCTTGATAATTTCTTTCACATAACACTTGAATTTTAGGAAAATACAAAGTACTCGGATCCTGTGATGTTTTTTCTGCACAGTTTCCATATAACAAATACTAAAACATCTTATTATTATGTATAGAGTTCCCAGGTAGTATTAAATATGATATATTGTTATTGGAAAACAATGTTTGGGTTATTCATTGGTTAGATGGAAGGATATTGAGGCACTAGATAAGGAATCCAGTTCATTCTCTAATCCCCATACATTTAACTAAAAATACCCTCAGGTTCTATTTAAGTCTATGTTACCGTAATCACTTCAACTACATTTCATGTACTACAATAATAGATAGTGATAAAAGATATGTATCTTATTGAAAGTGTCAACAGGTATAGAAAGGTATAGACAGTGAAAATAGGTATAGACTGCGCAAACAGTAAAATCTTATGAAACCATAGTGTCTTTTCCAAGAATGAGTTTTCATGAATGCACTAATTCATTTTTATTTTCCTTATTATTACCCATGGAACTAGTTGAGGTAGTGCTTATAGGTATGTATCTTATCATATGTAGGATGAATTTGTTAACACGTCCTTTATTTCAACATTGTGATCATATGTTTTTCATGTTTACTACACACATTTTTTTCTCTTTTCAAGAGATCCCTTCAAATTCATCTGTTGAAATATATTATTGAAATAGAAACAGTTATTGTTTTCATGTATGCTTCACTAATGGTGTTCTTGGCTAGGTTTATTTTGTATCAAATCACAATTCAATCTAGGATTGTTTTTCACATGTATCAAATAGGACACATTTATTTTATATTCCATCATTATTAGATCAAAATATTTCTAATATAATTTTGATAGAATTTTAACGTAGCTGCAATATTCTGAATTATTATAAATGATTACAGTTAAAATAATTATTCATATTTTTATTAAGAGTTATTTATAGTAAAACAGATTTCCCTACTTTTGAATTTGGATGTGTTTTTACTGGATTAAGATGGTTAAGAAGAACCTCAATCCAAGGTAATGGGACAATTTCTAATTTCATATTTTACTTTTCGTCATGGTGTATCTCATTGTGTAGAATCAAATATAATTATTTTTTCTTAAAAAAATTCTATATTCATATTATTTCCCATTATTTTATTTAGGATACTGTCTATGATGTATTAGTATTTCTAATAGGGGATGAAGATATTGAGGCTACGGTCCACTTCCAAAATGAAGAAACTCAAATCAGTGGAATAAAATATACAGGTGAGTTTTTCATATATTTTATAGATTTCAAGAAATATTGTGGTTGTTCAACTCTTGCTATATAATATCTTACTTTGATCATAGTATTGTTTCAACTACTCAAAAGTTTTGATAATTATTCTGTAAATGTTATTGTAATGACAGAAAAATACTTCATATTTTGAGGAATATATGATTCCATGAAAGAGAACTATTTTTTGTATCTCATTACCACTAAACCTCACTGTACATAAATTTTTCAAAGTAGGTTCAACTAATTTTCGATAAATCTTAGATGTACATCATAAATTAAGTATATATTTGCATTATTAATACATGATTTTTTTCTTTAATTATGATGGATTGTTTTCCTGTAGATTCATGTTTTTGAAAAATAATGTTACAAAGGGATATTTTTGAATGTAGATGTCTACATGGTTTAGGTTTCTATTGTTAGAGCTGGGTGAGAAGCAATGCTGCAGAAGATTTGTGACATTTTTTTAGCATACTTTTTTGAATAAATAACATTGGATCTTAATAGATCTTTTAATATTTTGTTAAACATTGTGATACCTGTAGGAGCATCAAAACCCGCTGGACACTTGGAAATTGATGCATTTTCATATGATTGAAGAGGGGACACACACCTTAACTATAAGTTCTACTGTAAAATCTGCTATTTTAAAATCTATTATTTTTTAATTGTTTATTTAAATAGTACCATCTTAACTGTGAAAATAATTGTTATTGAATATCTTATCAAATGGTTGCAGGGATGACACCCACACCTTCAAACAATAAATCATGCTTCATGAAGAGTAGTCCACAAAGAGTATAAAACACAAACCTTATTGGTAAGCATATTTACATATAATGAAAACATGTTGGCTATTTAATTTTTTCCATATCTATTTTTTGAATTCCTAATTCCAGTAATATATTTAACACATTCTGTATAAAACAGAAACCTTATTTCAAATTGTATTCTTTTAATTCGTTAGATTTATGATATCCTTTATAAACTTATTTCTTTGTGAAGGCCATGTACCCAGTCATATCTACAATCCTTTATCTATTTTCTATCATGTCATTTTTTAAATCTACAATATTTAGGAATTGTAAAAACATGTATCCGGAACATACATGATATTTAATTGAAATAACTATTATTATATCATTTCCTGTCTTCTCCCTGTATTTTTACACTCCCTTCTTTTGTATACTATACAATCCCATAAAATTACATTTCATTTCAATTCCATGTTTGAATGGTAGCTGTCTATTATATTTTCCAATGACGAAATATGTCACAATTTCATGCAATGATATATCTATAATACTTTACAATGCCTGAATTTTATCCAATTCCCTGATAAAACAACAGATTTCACATTGTAAGATTGCATTTTCATGAGGTATATTTAACTTCTATAGGAAAATACTCTATATTAAATCAACATGAACAACTACAGGATCATTGCAGCAACACTGAAATACATTACTGTCATGATTTTAATAGAAGGTCACTTCTATTATTTTAACCTATCCAGTCTTCTACCAGAATTTTATAATTTATGTTATAGTTATCACCAATGTTTTTGGAGATTAAATGTAGAATCAAGGTATCTAGACTTACTATATGATGATATGTTCTACTAACCATGCATTAATGGTCAGTATACCCACTCCGTGTTCAATTTCAGGTTTTCAGGTCTTCTAAAGTGGTTGAGAGCTCTCTGCTCAATATTCTTGTCCTAGGTGAATGTCTTTAATCAGTGAATATGGTCTGGGTAACCCCTATTCTTACTCAATGTATCTATTCCAATGATATTTAATCCCAACAAAATGACACTCTTGATCTTCTTCGAAGGATCAGTTCAGGTTTTCATGCATACTGAATGTTCAACCAGTTAATGGAACTAACAGTAAGAAGCAAATATGTTTTGATGGTTCTATTTATTAAGTTTATTTATCTATTTTTATAAATTAAAAAACACCACTATCAATGAGTATCTATTTTACAAAAAATGCATCAATATTAAAAAAATTATGGTTTTTTTTAAAATCTACAGGTACATTATTTCCCACAACTTAAAACTAGTTTTCATTGTAAGATGTTGTCTGGATTAGTGTTCCTTAGTCTTAATGCATATAAATAATGTAAGGAAATATAATACCTCCTTAATGATTATAATACTCTGTTTCTTCATGTTATGTAATTGATTTATTATGAATTATGTACAGATTCAACTCTTATGGAAGGAGAACACTGGGATGTTCTGTAATTGGTGTGTTCCATCACAATGTAGTATAAAAATGTGCAATTATATCCCATTTTAGGTTTTTTATTTAACTCAATTCATATGAAATTTGTAGGATGTAGTGCAATGCGGTGCTTCTCAATAGGTGTTTTCTCATATATTCCTTGAATTATTTGTAGATCTCTCCAAGAATTCATATTTCCAGTTTCATATGAGTTTCTCAAACATTTTTTTACTAAATATCACTAATTACTTTCTATGATTATAAATCGAAGCCATTCTTAATCGATTAATTCATTTCAACTAAATTGAAAAAAAGTTTTCTATCAATATATTTTGGAACGTGTTTTATTCTGTTTAGTGTATTTAGAAAAAAAATTCAGTCAGTATATTTTGCTTAAAATATATTAAACATCCCATTTTATTTTCATTTCTGTTTATTTTTTATTATGTAACATTATGTTCATGGGAATTTTTTTAAACATGTATTAATGAAGCTTTTAATGACTTTGGTGTCATGATTGAATGTTGTTACATTCAATTGGGTTACAAGTATGAGATTCAATGGATCTCTTCTTGACTGATGGTTTGTTTGACCGAATTCGTAGTTGCATTCTGTCGTTTCTGTACTACCTTCCTATTTTCCTTAGATAAACTAGAAAAATTATTATGGTTGTATTTAGTTGATCATGATTTTTTTTTAGCAATGGTTCATTTTTTAGAAATGAATAAATTATGATGATGAGGAGTTTTGTTTACCTTCACAGTTTGAGATACTCAAATAAAAATAATTCATTATTCTCAATTGATGGAACTAATTTTAAAATTCAAAACCATATTCATTATATTAAACATAACACATAAAAAGTTCTTTTTATACATGATAATGATCACTACATTTGCAACTTCACTTACACCTTCAACCAAAAGCAGGCAATAAGGTTTACAAATTTGTTAATACTGTAACACTAATTATGCACATTACATTTTTGTTATGTTTGACACAATACAGGAACATCATTGTCGTGGGTCTTCAGAGGTAAGTAGTGGGTTTGAAAATATCAAGGTGTAATGTTCTTCAACATTTCCAATTTCTATATTCCACAAACGAAAGTCACCGAAATGTAATATTCTTTTCTTCTTTTCCTGATAGAATCATCATACTGATAGGTCTTCTACTTTGTAAATTGGCTTGAGAATAGTTACTTCATCCTCACACATGATAACTACTCAGGTAAAAAAATTATAACTACAATAACTATTATATTCATTTCACTATTATCAAATTACATTCATTACTACTAAGGGGGTTTATAATCGTTACATTTTCCAAGGCAATGTTCTTTTCAATTTCATCTGTCTACTATTAATTATATGATATGTGAAACAATGATTACACATGCCAATGTATTTTACCTATATATTCTTCTATCTTTTTTGTCTATGAAAAAAATCTTGCTGTATGATTTTGAAAATGATGAATCCATTCATCATAATCTATTGAGGAATGCAGCAAGTGATTGCAATGATTTATTTAGTATACTATTTAATACCAAAATATTCATTTATATTGAAAGGACATGTTTTAGTTTTATATGTTTGTTAAATTGTGCAATTATGAAGTAGGTCCCAATTTATTGCAGTTATCTGTTTGGATATTACATTATCTCATTTGAAATCCCCGCTTGTCTTTTGTGATCTATGGTCCTCAATCCCATATTAGTAATTTAAAAAACCTTCTTGTATATGTATTTATCTTCAGTTTATCCTGTGAAATTTTGTTGGTGATTATTTGATAATGTGAAGTTATGTTGTAGATCATGGTTGATCATTTCATTTTTAAGATGACATAATGGATGTAATTTAGGTGTTGCTTGGAGCACTGAAACAAAGTATTTTACAACAACTACAAATATTTCTTCTACTCAGGTATGTGTTGTCGATTTTCATTCACCACTCTTTTTATAAAATCATTTGAAGTAGCATTACTGGTTTTTTAATGCCATATGCATTTCCTAACTATCACATATATTGGATTTCTTCTTATCTATTGGGAACTGTTAGAATTCTTCATTAATGAATTAATTTTTCAATATTATCTACTACTTATTCAGTAAATTAATTTTTTCATGTAGAAAAATTTGTTTACTGTGTTTGATGCAAATGATGTGGTCCGAAGATATATAAGAATGGTTCCCAACTCCCATACTACAGCAATCTATGCCATTGAACTGAAACTCGGATTGAAGGATAGAATAAACTAAAAGACTGATCAAGTAGACAGATATTTCATGATGTAATTGCATGTTAATTAAAAATCAAGAATTAATATGTTATTTTCAACATTGTTTTTTAATTTCTAATTCCTCTATAATCAATATTGTTAATAGATTATGCAGATATTCCTAACACATTTTTTTGACAATTTTTATGAAAGTATTTTTCTTTTCAACGAATTATGTCCACAAAATTCTGGTTTCTAATTACTACCCATTGAACAGTTAACTACATTTCTAGTTTCATTTGTTTTATCACCGTGAAAATGCACGGGTGAGTACTAGTGTTCAATAATGTTATAGTATGTAAATAAATAACATTTATTTAGAAATTTATTTCATTAATAACTTTATATTATATATTATTTGAATTGTTTATGGTATCACATCGTTGATATCATGTGTGGCACTATCCATAAGGAATGGGAGGTGTCTATGCGGGAGATTTTCCGTTAGTTTTTTCACACTCTGAGAAGGAATTCCATTAATAAAGCATGAGTGACCATATTTGATGAGTAATATCAAACCCACCAACTAGATTAAATTTCATCTCACATTTGGGATAGATTATGTTCACATTGGTTGAGTGGTATATTTCTGAGTAGAACTTCATTGGGTCAGTAGAACTGGGGGAGATAGGAGAAAACACATCGAGCTGGTATCCATACATTCAGTACGCATAGAGATCATCTGGTAAGTATCTTTTATAAATATTTTATATAACATTACATATAAACAGTTTATTTTAAATTCATATAGGCAGTCGAGCATCCCAGTATTACAGAGTATGATGTTTATCGTAGGACATACTGTGATCCAGCCACTGTAGAGATTATAGGTTATTGCCTATGTCATATTGTGGATAGAATTATTTAGTTTACAGTTTTAAAATTATCTGCATATAATATTTTCACTATTTTAATTTCAAATTGAAAATGATTGAGTCTTATAAGGTTGTGACCTCTCAGACATGCGATGAGATTCAGGCCGAGATGGCCAATCAGATTAGTTCCCACCATTTCGATATGGCGACATGGATGCAGGAGACCTGGTATGCCTTTGAGAAGGGATGGGTAGTTAGTATCCACTCCAATTTGACTCATGGGACTCATTTTAGTATTGTTGAGAGGTTATCATCTAGATAGGGTAGAGATAATGGAGAGGAATCATCTTTTGACTCATAGTATCATAAGTAGTTGCGAGTTCAAATTATGCTTATAGAGATTTTGCAGAAGCTACCGAAAGAGATGCATCAAGCATAATAGCAATACCCACAACACAAGGAGGAAATGTGTCGATGGAAGCAACAAGAACAACAACAACAGTAGCATGAGGAGGACATGCGTCTTTGGCAGTAGTAACTGTAACACAAGGAGGACATGTGTCAATGAAAATAGCAGAAGCACTATCAGAAGGAGTAAATGCGCCATCTGACTCATTGTTTAGGCATGAGGTTTCCTTCATCATCACGTCCTTCTCCTTGAGCTCCTCTTGATGACTATAAGACCAATGATTTGTTTTCTGTTAAAAGCATTGAATTGAAAATTTGTTGTAATAGGAATAATTTATAGTTTTTGACTTTTATATTTGTGAGAATATTATAATTTTTTTAATATTTTATTATTTTATTATTTATAATTAGTAATATATTTTTAATGTTTTTTTATTTTAAAAATTATTATAATAATAAAAAATTATGATTTATTGATATTTTTTTGAATATTGGGATGTTTAATGTAAATTTTTTATTATTTTAATAATATTAATATAATTTTTTTTCATTATTTATAATTTTATTATTGTTTTTATTTTATTAATTATATAAAAATATTGATAATATTAATATTTTATTAATTATTTTAATAAAATTAATATATTTTTTATTTTATTATGTATTTGCGATGAGGCATTTTGAGACGGGGCCATGTTGCAAATAATATATATAAATATTATTTAAAATATTTTGTGACTGGTTGATTTAATGTCACAATTTCGTTGTTGCGACACGCCTGTCGCAACATGTTTATAACTTATAAGTCATTTGTGTTGGCCTAGTGTCCCATCGCGAAGGGTTCTTGTATATATAATGTATTTAAGCTGACATCTATTAGTGACTAGAAAGCTTCCCATCTCAAAAAATACTGGTTGAAACGCCATTTTTTATAATGGGTTATTTTCATCGGGACCCTGTCACAAAAGGGTTTTTGTCATGGGCTCCCGTTTCAAATAGCCCGTCAAAAAATGCTGAAATTCTTGTTGTGATATACATACTAGGATTTTATTTGAAGGACCCACAATGTTTTCATGAAAAATCCAACTGCTCTACTCATTAATAGTTTGAAAATAAATAATATTTCAAATATATTTTTTTTATAAAATATTATATTATATCAAAAAAAAATCTCTCCAACCCTTTAGAAAATTTATTTATTATCATTTGGACTAAAAATATATAATAATATTTATGAGATATTAAAACAATTCAATTTTTTTCTAACATTTCGAATGACGAGTAATTGAGTGTAAAAACCATAAATCCAAGTTAAATAATGATATGAGGAAACCATGAGAAAAAATAATTCTAAAGCATTGTTTATGACTATCATTGGTACATTTTCTCTAATGTTTTTATTCTTATTATTTACTTCTTCCTTTTGAGGGGGAAATGTGGTGTTATAGATTTATGTTTTAAAATAGAAGGGACAAGAAGTTAAAATATCTAATCGTGTTTTTATTATCCAATGTGGAACTCTATTACATATTTAAATCTTTTTAACGAGATCATTCCGGTAGAAATCCCTATAGCATCGAAAAATTATATCAATTGTTTCCTTATTGGTGTTAAAGATTTAGTGAAAAAGGGTTAACTATAACACCCTATGAATTTGTGAAATATATTTTTCAAATAAATTTAATCTTTTTGATATTTTTTGTTACTGTCAACCACAATTTCATCATTCATTAGACACAACACGGAGTTTATCATTCATTACATGTAACATCGTGTTTAAAAGAAACATGACATTTTATAAACATATTATTATATTATATGATAGCTATCTCATAATTATTGGAATGATAAGGATGCATATGATTATGTAAATTATAATAATATAAGTTTTATAAAGTTATATAAAATGAATTATTTTGTGACCAATAAATTAGAAATGAAAATAAAAACTATTTGAAAATAATGGAAAAATGTTTTTGAATTTTTATTTACAAACCAATGCCTTTTACATTAATAAATTAAAAAAATTAATTTTTGGGGAATTATTTTTATGAAATTTAGATATTATATAGTCAATCAAAATTTTAATAGTCATCTTATGTTTTTATATAGGATAGATAAGAAAAAAATTTAATTTTATGCTTACTTTAAAAAAAAAGAAATAGTGTTTTCAGATTTTTCACACTTATTTTAAATTTTTTTCAACTATAGAAAATGAATTTCACAAAATAATATTCATTTCTGAAATCATAATGTCAAAATAATTATATTTTAACAATTTTAAATTTTCTTAAGAAGAAGATGTTTTCATATAATAATTAAAAATATTAGTTTTTATTAAGGATTATCATTTCTTTTAAAGCATTTAAAAACATGAATATTGTTTTTATGTGGCTTTAATGGTCATATTAGTTAAATTATATATCTATTAGTCTATTTTAATTTATTTTAATCAATTTAATATTTAATTTTTATATATAAACTTTTTAATCTTTTGAACACATTCCCTTTGGAAAACCACTTTCTCGCCGCATCTATGTGATTAAATTTAAAATAAAATTTTCAGTTTTATAAAATTGATCATTAAAAATATATTAAATATTTTTAATAAAAATAAATTTTATTATCTAATAAGTTTATATTATATTTTTACAATATTTAATAGAAAAACCAGTTAAACATATTTACGACGACAATGGTAAAAATCAATTTAATGGGGGGGGGGGTTAACCTACAAGGATAATGTGTAAAAAGAGAAAAAATCTTATCCGAAAACCATTTTATGGAAATTTTTTTTTTATCACCATCAATGATTAATAATTTCACATTTTTAATCCTTTTTAAATGTAGAAAACATGGTTACAAATTTTTCTTTTCAAAAATTACAAGTTTGCTACTCACCTCCCTTATAAAAGGCCACCTCCACTCCTCAACTATTTACACTTCCAAAATATATTATATTAGTCAATAAATTACAAAATAAATATATTAATTTTATACTATAATACTATAAGAATTATTTTTGTTATAAATCCAACCTAAGAGGCGTTTTGGGGGAAGTAAAAAAAACTTGACTGAAGCTGACGTAATGTACCTAAACGATCATTTTATTTTATTTCATCCTCCACCTCATTAAATTATTATTGAAACATAATGATATATTAAAATCACTATTTTCCATATAATTAAAATATATTATTTTAATGTCATAACCTAAATTATTCTTCTATTTCATAAAATGGATTTTTAAATTACCAATCATTTGTACGGTGGACTACCACCTCACGAACAGATATTATACGTTTTCTATCACCAAATATTGTGGATGGATATAATGATGTATTTAATGTTTATAAATGATATTTATGATATTATTATAATTTTTGATTCATTATATCACTTGTGAGTTCATAATTTCCATTATCTGGGAATATGATAACGCCATTCGTGTGTACGACCGAGTCTGGCCTCACAATGTGATGTGATTCGTTCACGCTTTACATAGAAGTTAATAAAAACAGATTTATTAAAAATATTTGATATATATGACATAATAATGATTCTATTATGATAATATATTATTTGAATATCTTTATTTCAATCCTTCTAGAAAATAGATACAACAATTTTGCGTACGTACGACCTATCGTCTCAAAAAATGGTTTATTTCATTTTCTATATCTAAATTTTTTAGATTACTATGAATACATATATATTGAATATATATGATATTTATATCATTGTTATAATTATTTATATTATGTAACCATGATAAATGTAAGAGAACCCAAATTAACAATTCAAAGTATATATGATTGGGGGGAAGACCAGTGACATGACATGATGATTGTTGCTCATTTAGGCATTTTGGTCATCTAATTCATGAAAATTTTAGCCAAATTAAGGTAGGTTTTTGGGTCATTAATAAATTCATACACCGATATTAAAATATGTAATAAGATAGTTATATTTGGTACTTTTCATTCCTTATGGGGATAGATGATGTTTGACCCACTGGGCCCCCCGAGTGTGTGTTGTTTTCAATTTGTAATCCCCTCTACTCAATGTGTGTGTTGATATATATGTATAAAATGTATATTTTTATCCTATAAAATCTAAACATTTCTTAATTTATTTTTGTATATGAGCATTTAAAATTATAAATATATTTATTAAAAATAATATATTAGTAAAGATATACATATATAAGATAAATAAAATAGGTTTAGTTTGTACATATCATTCCTTTTAAGAAGAGATGATATTTGATCCAATGTGGTGCCTGAGTGTGTGTTGTTTATGATTTATAATCCTCTTTAAATAATGTATATGTATATAAATAGACAATATAAATATTTGTCCCATAATATATATATGTCTGAATCTATGAGTTTATATGTACATATAAAAATATAAATTTTATTTGTAAAGGTAATGTATTTGTAGATATTTACATATATAAAATTAGAAAATAAATAAAAATAAATAGCCAGTTTTATTAATATATAATTTTTTTTATAAACTATGTGTGTATATTATATTCTTATATAAATGGAAGAGATATCTAGGTCAAGTGGTAGACATGCATACGTGTGGCTTCATGGAGTTAATTTTCATCAATAACACGAAACTAGTGTTTTTCTACACAATTGATCATTATTAACATTACTTTTGTACTAATAAAGGATAATATTTCCTCTTAAATCATTGAGAAATTAAAATTTTTCAGAATATTTAAATTTAATCATTGAGAAAATAACACACCTCAGTTCGTTTTTCTAGTAGCGTTGAGAAAGGCTATCCTAAATCTAAACAAACTCTCACTTCCACCTCTTCTAATTTGCATTTTGTATTCAATAATATTTGAACCCTTTCTATTTTGAGATAAAAATTATTTTTTTCATAATTTATATGACCATGAAACTTGTAGTATGTCAAACAAAACCCATTATTTTATTGATTTCTTATATAGTCATGTGCATATTTTCATATATTTGGTATTATATTTGGTTATTTTTTATATACATAGATTTATATTTCTATGTATTTATATGTGAATGTATTTATATATATATGTGTGTGTTTGATTGTGTGTGTGTGGGGGGGTGGGTCATCATAACCCACCCTTGATAACCCCAAATCTGAACTAGATCACTACTCACCTCTAATGTATTTCCCTAAATAATTGGTGGTTATCGACTAGTAATAGGGGTAAGAATCAATTCCATTGGGAGAAATATTCCCATAAACACCTCATTTTTATCCAAATAAACAAAAATATTGAAATTAAATGAAAATTAAATTCTAAAAGAGATACGTATCATATATAAACACAATTAATAATCCACGTGTATTTTATTAGAGTCATAAAAATTTTAAAAAATTAGAGACTAAAATGAGGAAAATAAAATAAGTCTTAATTTGTTAGCATCAAATACATAAATGATCGCCACACATCACCCCATTTATGTTCATTAGAGGACTAAGTCTCCAATTAAATCCACTCATACAACATAATAAAAACATGAGTTGATGTGCCTTTATTCACATATGAAGTGGGCTGGTATATCTACATACTTACTAGGATTTTGTTGGAGGGATCCCTAATTTTCTCATGGAAATTCCCAAAAATATTCTCATAAATAGTTTGAAAATGATTCCTATTTAAAATAAAAACAGTTTATTAAATATTATTTTATATCATAGAAAATACTTACCCACCCATCCACATATTCATTTATTTTCATTTTGAGTAAAATTGTTTAAAAATAAGTAAGAGATATTAAAACAATTCAACTTTTTTATTACAAGTTTAATAAGGTGTAATCAGGAGGTAAACCATAAATCCTAGACAAATAATGACAAAATGAAACCTTGAGAAAAAAATAAGTCTAAGACATGGGTTAAAACCATCACTCGGACATTGTTTCCAATATTTTTATCCTATTAATTTACATCCTTCTTTTTAGGGGGGAAATGTAGGGTGAAGGATGTAAGTTTAAAAATAAAGTGGATAGAAATTCAAAATATATAATCATGTTTTTATTGCTTAGTGTGTTACTATATTATATAATTAAAAAACTTTTGTGAGTTCCTTCTAGGATAAATCCATATAGACATCGAAAAACTACATCACTAGTTTCTTTAATGATATAAAAACCTTTAATGAAAGAGGGATAACTATAACACCCTAGGAATTTGTGAAATAGATTTTCTTAAATAAGCGTAATTGTTTTTATATTTTATGTTTAATGAAACACCAATATAATCTTGTGTTATTCACAAAAACTGACTATATAATGCATTACAAGTAAAACCAAGTTTAAACAAAACATGTCATACTATTAAAATATTTTTATTTAATATTATAGTTATTGCATAGCCATTGGAAAAAATGGGAATGAATTGGATTAAATAAATTATGAAAATATATGGTTTATTCAATTATATAAAATTCATTCCTTTATGAACAATACATTATAAATGAAAATAAGTACTATTTGAAAATAAAGGTAATATTTTTTTGGAAAACTATATTTATACACACAAATGTGCTTTACATAAATAATGTAAACAAAATCAATTTTTTTTGAATTATTTTAATGAAATTTATATATTATATATTCAATAAAATGTTTAATATTTCTCTTATTTTTTTCATAGATTAGAGATAAAAATAACTCTAAATTTACTCTTTAGAATTGTATCTTTAAGAAAAATTGTTTTATCACCTTGTACACTCTTAATTGTTTTTCAATTGTATAAGTTTTATTTTAAAAATTAAATTCATTTTTAAAATAATTTTGTCAATATTATCACGGGTTAATGTTTTTATCATTTACTAAGGAGTTAATGGTATTGATGAATAGTGAAAACTACTGGTTTTTATAACGAATTGTAATTTATTATAAAGCATTTAATAAATTTCAAATTGATTTTATATAGTTTTAAAGGATAAATTATTTAATTTATGTATCTATTAATCTAATTTAATTCATTGGAATCAATTTCATATTTAATTTTGATATATTGTTTTTAATACTTTTGGACAAATTCTCTTTGGAAAAATGCTTTCTTATAGCATATGAGTCATTAATTTTTTTTAAAATTTTAAATTTTTAAATTTAATTTTTTTCTAATTTTTTTTAAATCATAAAATTTTATATTATATACTATTTTAAATAAATATTTTACCATAATTAATAGTTAAAATAGTTAAAATTATTTACCACGTTTACGGTAAAAATTGGTTTACCCGGGGTTTATACTAAAATAGCAAGAGGTAAAATGACATATAATCATGTAAAAAAAACATTTCATGGACATGTTGAGATGTTATAACCATAAAGGTTCAATAGTTTCCTATTTGATATACTAGTTTAATATAAAAAATAGGTACATTATTTTCTTTCCAAAAATTACATGCGTACTACTTAACTGCCATATAAAAGGAAAACCACTCTCCTCACAAATTTACACTTCCTAATTTTTTTAAGGTAAATACCTTACGAAACAACTTCACTGATTATATCATATAATTTTATAAGCCTTATTTTGGTTATAAATCCAACCTAAGAATCCTTTGGGTGAAAACCACAAAAAGTTTCTTGAAAAAGAGGCAACGTCCCTAACCCAGCATTTTATTTTATATTTTCATCCATATATTTAAATTTTTGGTAAAAAATGATAATAAAATAAAATGAATATATTAAAAATACTTAAATGTTACTATTCTACCGGAATAAGCTAAATACTTCTACTCTTTCATCAAATTTTTTATGTAATTATTAATCACGTGTATGATGGACTACCACCTCACGAAATAATGTTATTCATTTTCTATCACCACCTCTCATGGTTGGATATAATGATGTATTTATTATTTATATATTATATTTATTATATTTATATTTTTTTTGAATCATTATATCACATATGAATTCTTAGTTTCAATTATGTGGGAATATAATAACGCCATTCATGCGTACAATAGACCACCGCCTCGCAAAGTGATGTGATTCACTCATGCTTTACTTGGAATATAATAAAGATGATTTTAATAAACAAATGTGATATATATTACATAAAAATTATTCTATAATGATAATAAATTATTTACCTATATTTATTTCAATCCAGTGTGAAAATGGAAACAACGTTTAGGCGTATAGATAACCTATCGTCTCTGTGAATGGTGTATTTAATTTTATATCTCTAAATTCTATGGATTAATCTAAATAAATATATAATGAATATATATGATATTAATATCATGGTTAAAATTATGGTAACTATAGAACCCTGATAAATTTAAGATGAGATAAAATAAAAATTCAAAACATATATTATTGGGTGGATAAGACTGGTGACATGACATGATGCATGTAGTCCATTTAGGCATTTGGGTCATCTCCTTCAGAAACAATTGAGCCACATTACACTAGTTTTTCGAGTCATCACGAAATTGAGAATTTATGATATAAATAGTAAATAATATAGGCCATGTTGGTACTTGTCATTCGTTGTTGGGACATATCATGTTTGACCCACTAGGTCCCCTAAGTGTGTGTTGTTTGCTATTTGTAATATCCTCTACATAATATATATATATATTTAAAATAACATTTTTTATCATATAAAATATTTTAATTTATGAATGCATTATTTTATATGTGCGTATAAAAATATAAATATAATTTTAAAAATAAATACATTCATAGATATATACACATAAAAAATAAATAAATAAAAGTCTAGTTGGTACTTGTCATTCCTTCTAAAAATGGATGAAGTTTGACCTACTGCGGTGCTTGAGTGTGTGTTGTTTATGATTTTTATCCCTCTCTACATAATTTATATGTATATATATACATAAAATGTAAGTGTTTATCCCATAAAATATATATATATCTAAACTTATGAATGTAAATGTATATATAAAAATATTTATGTAATTTCTAAAAGTAATATATTTTTAGATATATACATATATAAAGAAAATAAATAAAAAAAATTAAAAATTAATTTCTAAAAATATATAAATTAATTTGTAGTATATGTTTCTGTGTTATGTATATATATAAATGTAAGGGTTATCCAGGTGACGTGGTAGACAAACATATGTGTGGAATGATGGGTTTGGTTTTCATCAATAACTCAAAAACAATGTTTTTTCTACACAATTGACCATTTTCAGCAATTATTTAGTTCTAAAAAAATATTATATTTATTATTAAATCATTGATAATGTCAAAATTTTCACAATATTGAAATTCATTTTTAGATAGAATGACACTTTTCATTTATTTATTCTAATAATGTTGAGAAAAGGCTATCCTAAATATAAACAAACTTTCACTTACACCACTTCTCATTATCATTTCTTATTTGATCTTAGTTGAACCCTTACCATTAAGAGAGTTAATTTTTTTTATTGAGCCTACCTTAAAACCTATATCATATCAATCTAAAATATCTATTTTTTTTATTTTTGTATATAGACATGTGAATATTCGTATATATTTTATTCTAGACTTGGTCATTTTTTATATACAAACATTTACATATCTAAGTATGTATATATGAATTTATTTTTAAATATATTTATGTATGGGGTAATATGGGGGTTCATAGAGACCCACCCATATTACTCTGAATCTATATTAGATCGTAAGGTACCCTTAATTTATTCCCCCAAATAATTTTTGGTTATCAACTAGTGATATGGGTAAAAATAAATTCTATTGGGATAAATATTCCCTTGAACAACCCATTTTAATCCATAAAGAAAAAATATTGAAATTTTTTGAAAAATAAATTCTACAAGATATTAATATCATATATAACCACTATTAACTATCTAGATGTATTGAATTAGAGTTATAAAAATTTATGGAAAACGAGAAACTAAAATGAAAACAAGAAATATGGATTATTTGGTCAACATCGTTGCAAAAACCGATTGAGGCACATCAAAATATTCAATGTCACTAGGGGAAAACGTCTCCAACTAAATCCACACCTATCTAAAAATATAAATATAAATGGATATGAAGTAGAGAACATGTGAAGGGGAAAATATATCAAAAAACTTACTAGGATTTTATTTAAGGAATCCCCAATGATATAAAGAAAATTCAAACCAATATGCTCATAAATAGTTGAAATTAAATCCTATTTAAAAAAATTACTTTTTATTAAATAGTATTTTATATAAAAAACCCAACCACCCAACCACCCAACCACCCATTCATTTTTATTAATTTTGAATAAAAATATTTAATAATATTTATAAGAGATTAAAACAATTCATCTTTTTTATTACATGTTTAACTAAGATTAATTTAGAGGAAAAACAAAAAATACAAGAAAAATAATCAAAAAATAAATCCTTGAGAAAAAAAAATTCTAAAACATGGCTTAAGAACATCACCAGTACATTATTTCAAATGATTCCCTCCCCTTTATTTACATACTCTTTTTGAGGGGGGAAATGTGGTGTTAGGGATATAAATTTCAAAATGGAGCTGATAAGAAGTCAAACTATATAATTATGTTTTTATTTTATAGTGTGGAACTCTGTTATATATTTAAAACATGTTCATGAGATCCTTTATGTATAAATCCCTATAGACATCGATAAATTACTTAACTATTTTCCATAATGAAGTAAAATCTATTAGTGAAAGAGGGTTAACTATAACTCCACAGGATTTTGTGAAATATATATATTTACAACAAATTCAGAATTTTCAATATTTAATGTTACAAACAACAACATGTATATAATTAATTACACACAACACTGATTTTATCATACATTATATGGAACACTCATTTTAAATGAAACACAATATTAAATTAAAATATTATTATTTAACATGAATGTTTTCGCACAATAATTGGAATTACATGTATGAATATAATTAAATAAAATTTGAAATATATGGTTTATACATGTATATAAAATGATTTTTTTGGTGACCAATAAATTAGGAATGAAATAAAAACTAGTATAATATAAATGAAATCATTTTCTGAAAAAATATTTTTAACACAAACACATTTTACCTTAATAAGTTAAGAAACTAATTTTTCGTGATTAATTTTAATTGAAATTTTATATTATAAATTACAATAAATGTGTAACATTTATATTATTTTTTTTGTAGATGGGAGATAAAAAATAAATCTATCTTTATACTAAAAACTTGTATTTTTTTCTAATTTTTTCCCTTTTGTAAACAATTTTTTTTTTCAATTTTAGAAAATATTTTTGAGAAAATAATATTCATTTTGGAACTAAATTGGACAGAATTATAATAGTTTATATTTTTGTGAATTTTAGAAGTAGTTAATTTTTTCAATCAATAGTAAAAAATAATTGTTTTTTTAAGAATTTCCATATCTTTTAAAGAATTTAATAACATAAAAATTATCTTTATATGGTTTTAAAGGTAAAATTAGTTCAATTAAATAAATTTAACAACAATTATAGTCATTTTAATTAATTTCATATTGAACTTTGATATTAATTATTTTTAACTTTTGAATATATTCTCTTTGGAAAATCGATTTCTCATCTGATCTACGTCATTAATTTTTAAGTACAATTTTGAAAATTTTTGATTTCAAATATGAAAAAATAGATTCTATATTTTTATTTAAAATAATTTAAATTATATAATATGTTAAACAAAATCTCTTACAATAATGAATAGTGAAAACATTAACAATTATTTACTGCAGTTAATGTAAAAAACAATTTACTGGGGGGATAAACTAAAACGATAAGGGGTAAAATGATGAAAAAACTATTTAATTTTTTTTGGAACTATTTAAAACATATAATCTTAATGGTTCTTAAATATTATATTTTTTGTCCTCTTAGAATGTGAATAACATCGAAAACCATTTTCTTTTCAAAAATTACAGGTGTGCCAGTCACCACCATTATAAAAGGCCACCCCTTCTCCTCACCTATTCACACATACAAAAATATTTTTTTGGGAAAATACATTACAAATTAAAATCCTTTATTATGTCCTATAATCTTATAATAATTATTTTTGTTATAAATCTAGCCTATGTAGCCTTTTGGTGCAAACCAAAAAAAGATGTTTGAAGAAGAGGTAACCTCCCTAAATGAGAATTTTATTTTATTTCTTCCTCAATCTCCTTAAAATATCTATAATACATGGTGATAAAATAACATCAATATATTCCATATAATTAAATGTTACTATGTTATTTTAATAACCTAAATCCTTCTCCTCCTTCATAAAATGGGATATGAAATAATTATTAATTTGTATTGTGGACTTCTACTTCAAGAACTGATGTTATTCGTTTTCTATAACTTCATATCAAGGATAGAAATAATAATATATATTATGTTTATATAGGATTTTTTTTATATTTTTATATTTAAACAAGATATAACTTATGACTTCTTACCTTACATTCTGTGGGAATATGATAACGTTGTTCGTGTGTACGAGAGACCACCACCTAGAAAAGCGATGTGATTTGTTCAAATTTTACATGTATGGAAACAATGAGGTGTTTAATAAACATATCTGATATAAAAACAATTATATATTGTTAATATATTATTATACTCTCTTTATTTGAATCTTTCAAGAGAATGGATACATCATTCATGCAAACACACAACATATCATCTCCATGAACGATCTATTTCATTTTCTGTATCTAACATTTATGTATTACTATAAATAAATATAAAATATTTATATTTGATATTTATATAAGGTGTCACATTTCTAAGATAATATAACCATGATATATATAAGAGGATAAGAAATAATAAATCAAAACTTATATAAAAATAGCATTTATTACCTAAGATGTGATTTTAACAAAGACTTAAAAAAACCAGTAATAAAAAGTTGTAATTAAATCATATATGGAATGATATATATAATTATGGTTCTGTAATATATTTATAATAATAATTTCTTTAATATATATTAGGTTCTAATGCATTTTAAGGAAGTCGATACTTAAGGAATGATATTTTCGGCTCACATTTAATTTTTAGAGACACATTCCATATTCACCCCATGATTATTTTTTGGTGTGTCAAATACTAAGGAATTTATTTTATGATGTTTCTCCTGAAAATTATTGTGATTTGAATATCCATTATGGGATTTATCTTATATAAGGTTTATTGTTAAAAATTTACTAAATTGGTTAGAGTTTTAGGATATAATATCATCATTTATTAGGATTATTTACAATTATTCTTTTAGTGATGAATTATTGTGATCTATATCTCATGAAACTCATGATATTTCTTATTATGTTATTATGTCATCAGAAAACATTGTTTTACTTCTTTTTATATTCGTTATTTACTCAAGAGTTCACAAAAATGATTTTTTAACAAAACCAGATTTTATTTATCTCATCAGTTGAAGATATTTTTTCTAAAAATATCTTGTTTTATAAAAGTTTTTTTAATAATGGTTTAAGTCCCCAAAATAATTCTTTCAAGATTTTTTTACACATTTTGAATTTTTTTATCAAAATTTTTTGAATGGAATATTCATGTCAATTTCCAAAAATTACATACTAGGATTTAACAAAGAAAGTGAAAGGAGTCTTCCTTTTAATGTGTACGTCATGAATGATATATTCTACCATCATGAATAAATAATTGTTTTAAATATATTTCTATAAGTTTTAATGAATATTTAAAAATAATTGGATTTCCAAAAATATTTTATGAATATTTAGTTATTAAATGTGATCTTCAAAATGGAATGATATTTTCATCAAGAAATGTTTAAAAATATTTTTATATATTCCTTTTTATGTTTAAAAGGTTATTTTTAAAGAAAATGATTTAGAGAATATTTTCTATTTTAAAAAGTGTTTTCAATGTGGAAAGTATATATTTTTTATGAAATGTTTGAAGTGATCATTCAAACCTATTTTTCATCTAAGAAGATATCCTATGATGTTACTAATTCTTTATTGGAGATATGATGGAATGATAATGTCCTTAATCTTTCACAAGATGGTAAAGATTTATATTGATAAAATTTGTATCAAACAAAATTATTTTTCATGTGTTATTCTATGATGAATTGATTAAAAGTTTATGATACCCATTTTATTTAAACTCTGTATGATATGTTGATATGATGAATGTTATATGATATCATAGAACACATAGTTATTGTTTTCAATATGTTATTTTTTGGACCTATATATCCTACAAATGAATTGTGAAAAGATTTATATCTTATGAGATAACAATGGAAAATAATTTTATGGGATTGATCTTCTATGGGAAAAAATTTCATCCTAACACACTATTGGAAATAAGTGCATCCTAATCCACTATGGGAAAGTGGTGCGTCTTGATCCACTATGTAAAATATGTGTATCTAGATCTACAGTGGGAAATAGGTTCATCCTCATCCACAATGATAAATATGTGGTATGTCCTGATCCGATATGTTTATGGTATTGTCCTTTAACCTTGGAATATAAAATAAAATTTCTATATTTATGAAGTTAAAATAATTTTATGAATTGAGTTTATGGTTAATGAATTATGATTGATGATTTATCACTCTTATAGGCCCTTCTATCTGAAATGATAATGTTTTATTCCATGAAATACGATTATGATCTATGATAGGTTGGGTACAACCATCATACCATATGTTCATTATGACATACCCTAATTCTTATCTTATGATTTCATACGATTATTGATTTATATCTCTTTTTTTAACATTTCCGAGCATTTGGTTTCACTGTTTATTATGTTATCTTCCCTAGGATATGAAGAATGGTTTAGGCAATATAAGAAAAAGAGGAGTAATATGGAAAAAGATATATGTGGGATAAATTGAAAATATTTCATGAAATAATAATATCTTGTTCCTAGTCATGAAAGACAATAAATATTATATTCCCCAGGATTCTGTTTTGGAAATGTATTGAAAATTTATCTAAAAAGATGTGATATTTATATATAAAATCCTAGATCACTATAGTTGGTATCATAGGATCAGTTTATTCAATACTTATAGATTAAGATAAAAAATTATATCAATAAGTATATGAATAAGTGTATTTCTAGGAATATGTATAGGTATATATCTAAGTATAAGTCTAAGGATAATTCTCTGTATATGAAAATATCATGGAATTTTGGTGAAGTATAGAGCAGGGGGCTTCCATGAAATTACATCCCTATTTGGATACTATAAGTTTAGTGGCTTATGAATAGGGGTACCTAGGGTAAATAACTCCAAAAAGGGTGTATTTACCTATACTCAGTCATCAACTTGTGCATCAAAATAGGCCTTACTCCACATCTGGTTTGAAACTCCTAGGAGATATGCTTTGGATGTTCAAAAATGCTTTAGAAACCATCATAAAGTATTTAAATAATGATCATGATTGACCTAGGTTAATCATAATATGTCTTATATTGAAAATACCTTTTCTTGATTTAGACATCCTATAAATAATTTTTCATGATTTTTTATTTTTACACTATGATCTTATTTTGTCATCCTATGATTTCTAGTTTTATTGAATGGATGGAATCCTATGGAACATTGTTAATAATGAGTGCAAGTATAGTCCAATTATTATCTAATAAATATTATGAGAGTTGTAATAAAAAACATATTTCTATGCTTACAAAAATTTCTCAAGCTATGAATCATACTGAGCTTATAGGTGAAAACGGGGGAACGATTTTCTATGGAGTCCTTCATGAGTTAAAATCCACCTTATTTTAGTGGTTCCTCTGATCCAATAGTTGATGAGAAATAAATTAGAACCACTGAAAATATTTTTTCCATTACTCAATGTTTGGATAATGAAAAGGTTACCATTATTGTTTATCATTTTGAAGGTAATGTAGATACATGGGATTTTTTTTCAAACATGAGTGAATACAAAGAAATTGAATCTATGAAATGGGAACAATTTAAGGAGATATTTATCTATATGTGATTACCTCATATTCTGTGAACAAAAATGAAGGTTGAATTCCTCGATCTTAAGAAAAATGATAATGAATCCATTGATACCTATAAAGATAATTTTATAATACTTTCAAGGTACACTTCTAGTTTAATCATCATACTTAAAATAAAAATCGATCAATTCATTGGTGGCCTAAAACCATGTATTCAAATGGTATTTGTTATAAGAGACTTTATTAGCTACAAAGAATTCATTATATGTACACAAAATGTATATGTGTAAATTTTAGTTTCCCAACCTCCCCAAGGTTTATGATAAAAAATGAAGATCACGTATCATAAAATTTTGAATAAATCAATTGGTGGAATGAAATTCAAGCCATTTACATTCTAGAAATCTAGGAAAAATAAGAAAGAGAATTTCATGAATGGAAATTTGAGGTTCATTAAATATAGAAAGGTTGTCTAAAATGCTCGTGAATCTCGAAATGTGATTAATGGGATGGTTTAGGTATTGGAGGAGAATAAGATTAGAACTGAAGCATAACCCACACTCTAGTGTTTGAACTATAAAGAGTTTGGAAATTATGAAAATCAATGCTCCTATCCAAGGGATAATGTCGATGATAATCTATGACAACCCTTAATGATAAAGGATAAAGTCAAATCTCATGAAATTAAAATGGATGAAGTGGGACATGATAATTAGGTACCACATATCCTCCCCTACTTAGTTGGGAATTTAATGTTTTACTTTTTATAAATGATCTCAATGAATATATTTTTTTGAATATTTTTTGAAATTTCATGTTATATTGAGCATTTATTATCTCCCTCTACTTTAATTCTATAATAATGCAATCATATTTCATTTTTTTATTACAATTATGAATTTAAACTTCTAATGAATGTTTTTTATAATATAAGAACTCGTATATAGAACAATGGGTAAATTATGTTTTCAGAAGTGTATATATATCAAGGTAATAATCAAATAAGATTTATAGAAACCATTATAGGTTTATTAGTTTAAGTTTGATCTAATGATTTAATTGATTGATATCAATTTTTAGGGTTTATGTGATGGGCGTTTATTAGGATTAAGGATAATTTAAGTTACCTTTATGGAAATACAAACCTTTTTTTGTTTATATGTTTTAGAAAATATGTTATTTTTGGAGTAATTCCTTTAAAAATTGTGGAAATATGATTAATGGAACTTGTAAAATTTATGGTTTATCTTATCTTTAATACCAGGGTAGTTATAGGATATATTTGACCACCTTAAGAATTTTGTACACCTTTTTTCTATTAGAGTATATTCCTAATTAGATAATATTTCCCGAATATATATTAAGGAAGTGGTAAAGATTCTTCGAGTACCAAACTAAATCACATCTTATTGGGATATGAAGTTTACCTTGATATTTTGGAAAATTATTCAGCATGCTCTTGATACATAGTTCAGTTTCGGTAATGCGTAACATCCTCAGACAGATGGTCAGTTTGAGTGAGAAAGTCAGATCTCGTATGATATTCTAAGATATTGTTCTATGGATTTGAGTGGCGGTTCGGGAAAACCATCCTCTATGTTAGTTTTATTTAAATAATAGCTTTCCCTCAAGTATTTATATGTCACTTTATAAATCTATTTCTATAAAATTATAAAACCTTAATGTTCTTTAATGAAGTTGAAGACAGAAATATATTAGGACATGAAAAAGATACTGATATAAAATAGAAGTTTTGATCCAATAACCAATATTTATGTACTTCAATTCATTATATAAATTATATTCTTATAATAATCTACATGATCTAGAATTTTTAGATACTAATAATGTGTTTCAATGAGTTTCTACATGAAAGATAGAAGGGAAAACTAAGAACTAGGTATATCAAACCCTTTGAAAATTTTAATTGTATCATGACCATAAATTATTTTTTTTTCCACCAGACCTCTATAAATTACAATATGTGTTACATTTATCTATCGTATGGACGTACATTCATGATCCATGACATATACTTAAATCAGAGGAAGTACCACTATAGCATGATCTTTCTTATGAGGAACAATTGGTTAAGATTATAGATTGAATAGATAAAGTTGAAAAAAATATGACAAATCACTTATTCAGTGGTTTTTTTGTGAAACCAAAAACATTAGTATGCTACACATAATCCTAAGTATGTAATGTTGTATAAGTACCAATGTGATTAATTTTGAGGTAAAATTTAATTTTAGGTGGGGTAGAATATAAAACCCCAAGATTTTTTGAAATATATATATATTTCAAGTAAATTTAATCTTTTAAATATTTTTAATTACAATAAACACTGAGTATAGCTTGTGTTACATGAAAGACTAAAATTATATTGTGCATCATGAAACAATGAGTTTAAAAGAAACATAACGAACTATTAAAACACATTCACTTAATATGATAGTTATTACCAACCTATTGGAATGGTGGGAATGAATAGGATTAAACAGATTATGAAATTATATGCTTTAAAGATTTATATATATGAATTATTTTGTGACAAATTAATTAGAAATGAATTTAAAAACTACTAGAAAATAAATGAAATCTTTTTCTAAAATCATGTTTATGCACACAAACACATTTTATGTAAATAAATTAAACAAATAACTATTGGTGAGTGATTTTAAGGAAATTAATATATTATAAATTCAATCAAATGTTTGAAATTCATCTTATGTTTTTTCAATATAAGATATAATAATAAATCAAATTTTATGCATAAAAACTGTATAAAAACAGTTTTGTCATATATTTTACATTTATTTAAAAGTTAATTTTTGTTAATTTTAGAAAATTTATTTGAAATAAAAATTAATTATTGAAATTAAAACTTTATAAATTATTTTATATTTATGTTTTGAGAATTTTCTATGAAGATACACATTTTGATAAATAGTACAAATACTGCATTTGTTTAAGAATTGTTATTTCTATCAAAGAATTGTAAAAAAAGAAAAATTATTTTATGGTGGGTTTAGTTGTAAATTTTTTTAAAATATGTATCTTTTAATATAATTTAGTTTATTTTAATCAATTTCATATGTAATCTTGATATATAAATATTCTAAACATTTGAACATTTTCTTTTTTCAAAACCATATTCTCATCGCGTCAGTAGGATTAATTCTAAATTAATTTTTACCAATCATGTGAATGTAATTTAGAAAATTTTTTCAATATTTGGAAAAATAATAATTTATATTATATATTAAAATCAAAATATGTTTTTTAATAATTAATAGTAAAAATAGTAAAAAATAATTACCATAGTTAAGGTAAAAATGAGTTTACCAAGTGGTTAAACTAAAAAGATAAGGGGTAAAATGACCTATAAAATTATCAAATATTTTTTATAGAAACATTCATAAATTATCACCTATAAGGTTCTATAATTTTCCATTTATTTGTCTTTTATCATTTGATAAACATGGTTACACATTTTCCTGTTCAAAAATTATAAGTGTTCCACTCACCTTCCTTATAAAAGGACACCTCATCTCCTATCCTCTTCAGAAATCCAAAAACCACATGGTTAACAAAAAAACCTAACCAAATTAATTAATATCTTCCATATAATCAATCTATAATAATTTTATTTATAAAAACATATAACATAAAAAGAATAGATAGTGACTATATTAAATATAATAGTCTTTTGGTGAAAACCAAAAGACAAATAAATTATTATAAAACAATGTTGATATTATAAAATGAATATATTAAATATAATTAGATGTTATTATGTTAATTTAATATCCTAAACTCTTCTCCTCTTCCATCAAACGTGATACAAAATCATCATTCATGTTCAAAGTAGATTACAAACTCACGACCCGATGTTATTTATATTCCATTAACACCTTCCACGACTACATAAAAGAATAGATTTATTGTTTAAATAAGATATTTAGGAAATTATTATTCTTATTAACCATTATATCACATATTAATTCTTACTTTTCATGCTTTTGGAATACTATAATATCATTCGTGTGTACAACAGACTACAGACTCGTAAACCGATGTAATTTACTCATGCTTTACATAGATGGTAATAAGGATGCGTTTAATGAATCTATGTGAAATATATGAAATAGTAATTATTATCTAATGATGACATATTATTTATCTCTATTTTTCTGTCTATTGAGAAAATGAAAATAATGTTCATGCAAACATACGACCAACCGTCTCCCTGAACTGTTTATTTCATTTTTTATATTTGATATTATGGGATTACTATACCTAAAAATATAATTAATATATGTTATATTTATATTATTTTATATAATATAGAGATTATGGAACCATTCTCAAAGTAATATGACCAAAAATGAAAAATCACAACATACATGAAAAAGAAAGCAATTAATATCTGAAACGTGATTTTAAGAAAGAATTGTTAACAAATGGGTAATAAAAACTGATAAGTGAATAATATATGGAATGAAATATATAGTCATGTTTATGTAATATATGTAAAATAAACATCTATTTATTATAGATTATTTTCAAATGTTTTTAAAATTAGTTGATACTTAAGTTAAGAGAATATTTTCCCACATTAAATTTTATGAGACAAAACCAATATTCACCATGTGTTTAGTTTTATATGATGTATACTCATACCACGAAATTATTTAATGAAAACTATAAATAAAATTATTTCTATTTAAATATACATTCTATGATCACTCTTTCATGGGATTTATAGTACAAAAGTTAAAAAAGTGGAAAGGGTTTATGATACAATCTCATCATTTATCGAGATTTTTTATATTTATACTTTTGATGATGATATATTATGATACATATTTCAAGAAAATAATGATATTTATTCTCCTTTAGTTATTTAATGAGAGTAAATTTATTCCATTCATTATCCTCTCTTTATATTCTAAATAATTCAACTGAGAATTTTTAAATAAAACCATATTTATTTTCTCTTTGGTTGCAATTTATTTTCATTATAAAAACAATGTTTTCTAAAAATGATTTGAAAAATGTTCTGAAATCCTTTAAATAATTTATTATATATAATTTTACCCATGTCTATCCTTTTTAAAAAAATTTCTCAAAGGTATCTTAATGTCATTTTCCAAACAATTTCAATTTGGATTTTATAGAAAATGTGAATTAAATCATTGAATTAAAGTGTGCAACATGAATGGTATTTTTTCCATCAAGTTTTAATTATTATTTTAATGTTTTATTTATATGTATAAAAGTTTATTTTCTAAGAAAAATATTTCCAAAATGTTTTATTAAATTTTTTTAAATTTTATTTTCAAAATGGATGGATATTTTCCTCAAGAATCAAATTAAACGATTTTCAAGATTCATTTATATGATTCCAATGTTATATTAAAAAAATGAATTTGAAAATATTTTATGTTTAAAAAAATTTCAATGTGGAATGGCTATATTTCTCAGGAAATGCATCAACTGATATTTACGAATCATTTTTCATCTATGATGACATCCAATGATGTTACTTATGGTTTACAGAGAATAAGATTGAATAATACCATCCTTATTATTTCTTATGACGGTTAATCTATATATTGATGAAATATTCATGAAACCAATTTATTTTCCATGGGTTATTCTATTGACAATTGATGAAATGTTTCTCGAACAATTTTTATTTACATGAGTTATGATATAATGATATTATGAATTTTTTATAATATTATGGTGCAGATAATTACGGTTTTCTTTATTAAATAAGAAAGATATATATCTCTAAAAAATGAAGTGAGTAAAGAATATATCTCATGATATAAGAATGGAAAAAAAGTCGATGATCATGGTCCACTGTAAGAAATTGGTGTATCCTAATCCATTATAGAAAAATGCTGTGTCTTAATAAGCTATGGGAAATATGTACTTCCTAATCCAAAATGGGAAATAGATTCATCTTGATCAACAATGGGAAATAGGTTCATCCTGATCCATAATGGGAAATAAATGATAAGTCCTCACCCACTATGTTCAAGGTCGCGATTATTAACCACAACATAGGAAATAGTTTTTCTATATATATAATGGTCATGAAATTTTATGAAATGAGTTTATAGTTAACAATTGATTTATGAAAATTTCTCAATTTCATAAACTATGTTTTTGGAAATGTTAAAATTGTATACCATGACTCGATTTTATGATCTAAGATGGGTTGGGTATGAAATTTCTATGTCATTCTCATGATCACATGCAATTATGATTATATTATGATTTCATATGATCATAGATGGATATATCTTATGTTTTCCCTTACCAAGCATAGTAGATCACCCTTTGATATTGTAACACCCCGAGATTTTATGAAAAATATTCTTTTTAATTTCATTAATGTCTTGTGTTATACGCTACACCAAAAAGAGCTTTCACAACACACATCCCTGACTTGGCTTGCATTACATGCAATCGCTACCTTCCTCGATAGCGTGTGTTGTACGCAATACCGGGTTTTAATAAACAATGATATATTATTATAATATTGTCATGAACTAGCCGTTATGAATAGTGTTAACTAAATTTTGAATTTTATAACATTATTATTCATCTTACACATTTCTAGAACATGGTATAAGAACAAAATAAATTTTTCGGGTAAAATAAGTATTTTTCAAAAAATTCAGTTTTGTGGCCTTTTGATGGAGCACCCACATTAAATCTAGATTTTTACATGTTTATAAGTTCAATTTGACAAAATAAAATACTTATTTGGAATCAAGAAATAAAAATTTACTTTAGATAAATTTTTCATATTATTCTGGTAACTTTCACATTTTAATGAATATAAAAAACACGCTATATTTTAATTAAAAACAATTTTTTCATCGTAATATCTTATGTGGTTAAATTATAATATTTAATGGTTTTAAAATATAAATAGAATATATTTTTACCATTTAATATAATGTATGTCATTAGCATTGATTTTACCTTGAATTCGTAGGTTAAATCAATTCAATCTTTTGCAATGTTTTAAACAAAAACCCATTTTTATTCGACAACGGGATTAATTTTAATTTAATTTCTCCAACTGTTGTGTATTGAATTTGGAAAAATGGATTCCATATTTGGAATCAGTGGATCGAAATTATGTTAATAAGCTACTTTTTATTTTTGGGAATTATAAATAGTAACTACGGTAAATTTTATTTACCATAGTTAAAGGTAAATCGGGTAATTAAGGGTAAATATAATATTTTAAAATTACCCTAACAAATGTCAAAATCCTATTTTATTACTAATAGTAGACCCATATCACCTAAGGGTCGGATTAGATTCATTTAATTAAATTTTGACAATGAAAATAATTTAATTATTATTTAAACCAAAGAATGTGACAACATGTCACTTTCTTAAATCTTATAAGTATAATAATTTTAATCTAGTGATAAATGTCATGAAACTTCGAACATTAATAGTCTCCAGAAATATAATACCATTATCTACATCTTAATATTTTATTTAAAATATTTAGGGATTAAATAATTATCATTTATTATGACACAAAGATGATGCAGTAGTTGTCTTATTAATGAAATATTGACATAATTGATGTTATAAATGCCCAAATATATATAATTTGAGACTTTTTATGACTTACAATAATTTTATACGTTAATATGACATGTTATTTGTGATTTAAGTAACTTTTTTCGAACTTATCATTCTGTTATGAATTTCATAAAAATCATGTACGAAATAGTGTCAAAATTGACATAAAATAGTTTTTAAAAAAATATTATATTATTAATTGTTATTTTAATCCTAAAAATCTAAGGTTCCGCCCGATGACTTAGATAAGATTATATATATTAATAATAAACAACTTGGGGTTATTTTTCCTTAATATAGTAAATTTATTAACCATATCGTGTAAGAAAACAAAAACACAAGGTAAAAGTTAAATTATTTAACTTAGAGTTAAATATAATTGATAAGGTTAAAATAATAACCTAAACATGTCTAAATCCTATTGGATGATATGATTTTGACCCATCCACACCTTAGGCTCTAAATAAATCAATTTGGAGCTATTTAAAATCGAACTTGACTTTATAATAAAATAATATTTTTAGTTATTCCAAAGGTACCCCTCTCCTCCCTTATAAAAGGGCACCTCCTCCCTCTCTTCCTCACACAACTTTGAGCTTTCAAGCTAGGAAAACCCCTGCCAAATTCTCTTGTCCACTTCCCTAGAAACATCCTAGAGGTTCTGGTCTTCCTCAAAGACCAATTTTAGTGCCCTAAGAGGAGGTCTCAAAGAGGCGCTTCAAAGAAGAGGTAATTTCCGTTACCGATTCTTTCATCTTTATTTCTTCTTCCACTTCTTCTTCTTAGGTTGTTTTATTATGAAGTTATAACATCAGTATCACTCATATACTGATATGTTATTATAAGTATGAAACACCCCTATTTCACTATCTAGCCATCCTATGGAAAAAGAAATCAATGTGTGTGCGTACGTACGGAATACCGTCTCCACGCCGTGGTGTAATCTATTTTCCACCCCCACCTTACATGGATGTGTATAATGGTGTAAAGAATAAATATACATAGTTATTAGAACATCATATTGATTCTGATATATTTTATCATCCACTCCAATTCAATTAAATACTTATGGAAATGATATTATCGCTCGTGCGTACGTACGGACTACCGTCTCCACAACGTGATGAGATTCATTCTCCATGTTAACCATTTAAGAATGATTATAAAGTATATATAAGCAATAATAATGGAATATATGACATTATAAAGCTACTGTATTTATGTGTATATATATGTATGTCATCTACTTAATTCCACTCAATTCAATAACGAAAAGAAAACAGCGTTCATGTGTACGTACGGCCTACCATCTCCATGAACGGTGTATTTCTTTCCATTTATCGATCCATTATATATATGTATATTCTGAATATATATTATATATATATCATGTTTTATATTCTATAATTAAGTAATAATGATTTAAGTAATCATATGAATAATTACAAGTTAAAACACGAATGACAAATGAGACGATTTTACCCAAAACGCTACATTAACATTAATTTACAAAATAACGGGTAATATAAAGTCATAAGTGCACCATATATTATATAATAACAATGAATATGATTCCTTAATAAGTCAATGATACTATTTAAATCATTATATAGGAGGTTTGGACACTTACGATGAAAATCGGACCTAAGGTAAGGGAAATATCACAATCTCATTTTTATCTGAGATTGTTTATACTTTGGCATTTACTGGGGTGTATTTTATCATCCTCATCCGTGTTTCCTCAATATGTATTATTATTTCCATCCACATATTATTTTTTAAATCTAATTTTACCCTTTTGTGAGATTTTAGTAAAAGATATGAAAGGAATCTTTTGTCATTTTTCGTACGAGGTACTTTTTTGACTTTTCCGACAAAAGTACGAGAAGAATGTTTTTTTAACTTATACGGCATGAATGGATTTTTAACACATTATTTCCAAAAAGATTACTTTACAAGTTTTCAAGTTTATTTTTAATCAACTTATTTTAGTTTATAATTGTACGACATGTTAAGAAAGGAAAAGTGTTTTTGAAGTAGAAAGGATATTTTCCTCAATAATGGAGTTCAAGTGTTTTATGAAAATTATTTTCCATCTAAGATAATAAAGGGTTATGTTTTTATCCCTATTATTACATTGATTTGATTATGTTGTGATGGAATTATTTTTATGAATTCCTTTATCATATATGATTTGTTTTATGATGTCATGATGTTTAAGATTCCCATTTTTATTACATGGGTTATGCAATGATGTATGACTTATGATTTTGTGGCACACATAAGAATGGTATCATTATGAGATGGGTGGGACCTATATCTCCCTCCAATTCCTTGGGTAAAGATTTTATATCTCATGAGATAGACAAGGCTAGGACGCTCAGTTATACCGGTTCAGTGAAACAGGACTGAAACGAGGGTGACTCGGTTCAGAAAGGGACTTTGTCCACTAAGATAGACTTGGAAATGAGTCTTGACTAACAAGAAATGATTCTCTATGATTATGTGTGAATGCCACAAAGTTTCATGTTTTATGTTATTATTATTGTGATTACATTTCACTGCCATGATTTATCCCATGTTATGAAATTATGATCTCTTTTGCAGGTTAGGATTTCCAAAAGTTATGTGCTTGTGTATACGATGTGATTGATATTTCTTTTGTTTACCCTTACAGAGCGTTTGAGCTCACCCTTTTATGTTTTCTTTTCCCCAGGATATAAAGAAAGGGTTTAGTTAAAAAAAATGAAGATCTTTATGGGAGATGTTGAAGATCTTTCACCATGATTAGAAGATTATATTCCGAGTTTCCAAAGACACTAAACTGTTACGATCCTTGTGTGTGTGTTTTTGTTATGTACTAAATATTCCACAAAAGTAATGTAATGTCCATGTACGTCAGGCTTCGGGTCTCTACAGATATCATTACATCCCTAAGATATAATTAAATTTTTTGTAGAGTATTACTAATAAAAGTATTATTAATGAAGATCATTATGGGGGATGTTTAGTACCTTTCGTGAAATAATAATATTGTGTTTAATGATTTAAAGGACTCTAAACTATAATTGTCATTAGGTGCATGTGTATGAAATGTATTGAATATTAATATAAAGAGTTCCGATTTTTATAAATATAATACTAGGTTTCACTATTAGCTAATACTCATGGAATTGTGATGAATTAAAAATGAAACCTTTAGACACTCAATGTATAAGACTTAGTATATTTGTTTCATAAATAGGAGTGGTTATTCTATAGTATAAATCTATATAGAAAGGTTCTCTAGTAGTTAGAGTCTATAATGGAGGATAAGGTTTACACATTGGTTTAAGGATATATTGGATTGCATAAAGTGTATACTATATTTTAAAGTAAAATTAGAAAGCATAATAAATGGGATGATGTTTAGTGTCATCCATGAATTAAAAAGAGGAATGATAGAAATAAATTTCATCCAGGGTTATGAATAGTTTATATTAAGTTATAGGTTGTTTAAGAAATAGAAAAATTTTCACTGGATTTCAGTGTCATCTGGGAAGTTAAAAGGTTTACATTAAGGTTTACAACTATCTATATTTGTGAAGTGGAACATATGATTTTATAAAACCTGAGGAAGTAAAAAGACAATGGAGTGTAATACCATATAAAAAGACAAAAGGGATACGTTGCTATTTATTACTATCTAGGTAGGTGAAATATTTATGATATAGATTCTTCTCATCAGTGGTACCAACATATTAAAATTGTTTAATTACTATAACTATCACAACCAAATAGTAATTGAACTAGTGGTTCTATAGGACCTCAAATGAACCTCTACATATGATAGAGGTTTCCAACAAGTACTAAAATTTTATGGTTATCTAGGGAGTACTATAAACTTTTGAAGAAATTACTATATGTGAGAGTTTGAATAATAATAACAATACATAATCAAAATATAAAAAGTAACATGAAAATTTTATCTATCGGATAACCATTACGATAATATAAAAAATGTTGTATCCAAAATAGTACCACTGTAATGTGACATCACTATACATACACATTTAACCTAGATGGACACATGGATGATTATATAAAATTCTACCTAAAATGAATAAAAGTAAGGAGATGACCTAGAATTTGGGTCTAAGAATTTTCCCGGTCCCATGTCCCACTCCAACCATCCATCCATATCACCCAAAAACTATAGGTCCTTATCCATTACCAATATACCTATATATAAATTCTGTAATCACATCAAATTTTCCATAATGTTTGTGGGAAAAATTAAATTCTCAAACCCCAATGTCATCTCTAACCAAATATAGAATATATAAATTCATGTATAATGAATTATGGAAATAATAATAAACAATATTAAAAATATTCATAATCATAAAACACTTTGGTGTTAAGCATGAAAAATGATATAATAACCCTACTCTTTATTACATATCAATTCATGATTTATTACATAGAAGTATACAAAATTCTACTAATAATATCTATATATGTATATTTTCCTTAGGAATTAGGTACAAATCATAACATCTTGAACATAGGATACAACCAAATTTTTGAAAACTTTCTTATCCTGATCTCAAAATTCTTGGTATTTTTAGAACTGCATGGGATAACCTGGAGAAAAACATAAGGAATAGGTGAGATATATAGCCTAGTAGGGGAATAAACAATGAATTACTTGAATAATAAAATACATGTTATACAATAGTCATATAAATGGGGAATAAAATGAATATGAATAATAAGGCGTGAAATAATATGATAATCATAACATGGTAAAGGTGGAAACAACATAAAAAACTGAATCATAAACACATGTCACAGATAAACCCACAAAGACATCATGGGGAAAAAATACCCATAAAGGAATTAAGTTCAATACCAATCCCAAAATGGTGTTTCTTTATACTAAACATTACCCAGTGAATGGAAGCGCTATCTAAGCTTACCCATCATATTCATTTCATTCTCATGATTAAGTGTTCCACATAGATCATAAAACATGGATTCATAATTCATCATAATTTATTCCCGGATTAATGTTTCTTTAATAAATATATATAAGTCTCCAATAAAAAAAGGTCTTTTCATAAATAAAAATACCTTTGATAGGAAATAGTTATGGTAATCACTACACACTTGATTTGGCAAGGAAGATTGTGATGAAAATTTGGCATCATAATGACATCACATAAAGATTCATAGAATTAGACTAATACGAGAGAAATGGGTATCTAATAACATTGAAATAATATGATTTTTAATAAGGAAATATTAAATCATATATCATATTTTTAAATTTGGAAATAGAATTCATATGGAAATGAAGAAACTTGAAGAGGGAAAATAATCCTTAATATATTTTAAGATAGTAACAGGTGTACATAAAGGATAATGAGAAGCTTAATGAGAGGTAAATGGGATAGAATAATTTATAAATTAAATGTATAGTAATGTTAATATGTATTCACATATTCCATCAATAAAAATGGAATTTAATATAAATTCCATTAATGATTGTTTTGAATGGGAATGAGAAAAGAGAAATACCTTACAAAACATCAGCATAGTAACAAGTATACATAAAGGATCATGGGAGGCTTAATGAGAGTCAAATGCATAAATAACCATGTTTAAATAAATTTTTTTGTTGTATATGGAATAATATCTAATAACATGAAAAAATGTAAATTAATAATCATAACATAAAAGAAGTGATTGAATAAAAAGGGGAGTGCAATATCCCTCATAGAATTTTGGCAAAGTAACAACATAGGATATGGTTCAAACGAGGGAGGATAAATAATCCCTAATTAAAATAACATAAATTTTATTGTAAATTAATAATTATAAATGTATTAAAATAAAACCAATTGAAGTTAAAATAACTAATTTCAAAGAACTTTCTTGCATTTAAAAGAAGGAGAAGATGGTCTGTTACTTGAGTGTGACTCCAAAAGCTTCGGAGGGGATTCTTGTGAACTTGGTGTTGAATTGGGAGGAATATAAAGAGTTGATTAAATAATATGGACATTATTAAAGGATTTTTGGTAAATAGAATTGGGATATTGGGTGGGTTTATATAGGAAATGAGGGGGATTTCATTATTATTTTGGTTTTGGACTCTAGATAATTTTATAACCAAAACAAAAAACCATCCCATGGGTATTCCCATGGTTTCTATATAATGTTATTGGGATAAATTATATTATATGATAAAGGTATTAAATTAATAAAATAATTCCCTTTCTTATGTGGATGCGAGTCATACTCTTAAAGAAATAATATTAAAACATTAAAATATATTACATGTTTTGGAGGAATAATAATATATCTATAATATCAATAAAATACAATAAAAACGAATTATTTTAAGGGTAGAACATATATTTTGCCTTTTATGCAATTTATTCTATTTATTATATCACTTTTGGGTCATTATGATGTCACAATACCCAAAGTATATTTATATAGTATTTAATTTTTACCTGAATAAATAACTATGTCAGAAAATTAAGAAAAAAACACTATTGAATAATTTCAAAATATTGATTCAAATAATAATATTTATTTTACCATAATAATATTCTAAATATGTGAATTTAAAATTTTAATACAAAAACACATATTTATTAAAAATGAATGGTTTTAGACAATAACAGTTTTCAAACCCCTATAAAAATTAATATTGAAGTCATAAAAATTATATGATAATTTACATTTAAAAAAATTATTTAATAATAATATTTTTTAAGAATATTATTTTTCTAAAAAATCCATTAATTCATCAAAATTAATTCGTCAATTTAATTTTAATATTACAAAAAAATAAAATTTGTGATTTATTGTATCAAAATATATTTTTTTATCAAAAATATCATTTAATCATTTATAAATTTTCAAAAATAATGAATAAATAAAATAATAATTTCAATGAAAATAATAAGTAAATACTAATAATATTTTGGTTATTTATTTTATAGTATTTTTTAATTTATTTTACCTTTAATAAACCATTTTCCTTTACCATGGTAATATATATTCACTACACATACTATTCATAATCCAAAAATATTATGTTGAAATTATTTGCTAATATTAATTATCATGAATTCTAATATGAAGTATACTTTATCAAAATCATTTGAGAGAGGTAGAATAATTAAATTTAACATAAACCCCACAACCATGATGAAATGGAGTCTTTCAAAAAATGCATTTTTATGGAAAAATTTCTTTCATGTTTACTATATAACTAGACATCATAATTATATGAATTTATATATATATATATAATCTTAAAATTTAAATTAATCAAATTTATTATTATGGGTAATTTAAATTAATTATAATGGAGAATCACTATGCATTATAAATATTTTTTATCAAAAATAAGTTTTGAATCCTAAAAATAATCTTTTATTGAAATTATGTTAAATAATGTTATAATGAAATTAATTTTAATAAATAAAACTAAATAATACTTATGTTACTATTAAATAAAATTAAAATAATAGTTTTACATTTAAATTAATTAATTTATCAAAAGAAAATGATAATATTACATAAAAATCCTTTTATTAAGAATTCGGTGCAAATTCTCAATATTCAGAAAAATCAAAAAATTTCACCCTAATATAATTTAGATATGATGATATCAAAAATATAATTTCATCAAATAAATATTCTAAAGGTTCTATAATATAATTAATGTATTTATAAAATGAAATAAAATAAAATTTGATGAAACAAAAGACATTACCAAAAAATGATTGATTATTTTCTAATAATTTATCATTATATTTAAATAATATATATATATATATAAGTATTTATTCCAAATAATATCCTAAAATTTAATGGAAATGTTAAAATGGAAATATTTAGATAAACGTTATTTTTTTCTGTTCAGTTTTGCATATCACATACGCTATCAAAAGATGTTTTCCCTTTAAAAACATCTGGCATTACATTATCCCCCCTTTAATGAATTGTGTCCTCACACATTAAACTTTTAGTAGGTATGAAATTATTTGAAATAATAAAATATCTTTATTTAAAACTCACATCGTATAAAGGTCAAAAAATTATCTAATTGATAAGAGAGAGCAAGAGATATAATGGACATCACATCAGTAGGTATCCAATTAGCAGAACATTAGTGTTAAGTGAAAACATAAATATGGACCAGAAAACTGACACCGAAGAACTGTTTGATTTTTATAATAAAAATGGTCAATAGAAATTCCATCACCACAAAACCATAAATTTTTGCTTGATAAAATAACCATCACTTCATAAAAAATGATTGCAATAAGATTTTCTTAATTCAAGATTATTTTCCTAGAGTAAAAGAATTACTTTTAAATATCTAATATAAAAAAAGAAATATTATTAATGGACAATTATATTCTCATCCATTAATTAAATTCCACTATAATATCATTTTATTCAATATATTAGAACTCAATATTATTTCTTTATGCCTCGTGCTATATAATAAACTTCTAACGTATCATAAAAGACAGTAATGAATAACAATCTATTACTCATATTTCAATACATAGGCTAGATTAAATGAAAATTTAGGTATGACTATTTCTAAACTATTAGATGCATAAGAGGGTATCTAATGACATAAAATGGATAACATATAAATTAAATATATCTGCTTAACATATGATTTTCTGGGTTTCAATCTATATTATCCAGGATCTATTTACTAACATATATTCTTATTTGAATTATTTGTTCAATTAATAATGGTTCATAATGAATTTATGAATTTAAAAATGAATATCCCTAGAGAGTAGCAATCTAAATGCATAGTAATGCCAATTTTTTTGTACTAGTTTAACACATGTTAGGCCCAAGACATGTTGTCATAGTTAATACTTTTAGGTACATCTATTCCAGAACCACATCCACTTTTAATATACAGACATGGATTTATTTTCATAATAGACTACTCAGTCTATACTGACTAAAATTTATCGATGTTTTATTATAACTTGTCTTACATATAAGGATTTTTCTATAGTTTTATAATCATAGTCCCTAAAATAACTAATCTTTTAATATGATACCAAATATGAAAACAATACTCTTTATTACACATTAATTAATGATTTATTAAATAAAAGTATAATAAATTAAAACTGAATGAAATAAAAGAATAGTGTATTTTCTAAAAAGGTATATATAATTACATATTTAGCACGGAATAAAACATTATTAAAAACATCTTTAACATGATTTTAATATTCCATGTCTTTTTTAAAATTACATGGGATAACCTATGGTCAAAAGAAAGGGGTGTGCTATAAATCCCTATAATTGAATAAAAAAGGCATAAAATTATGATGCTAAGACATGATAGAAAATAGGAATATAAATGTGTAATAAAAGAAACATGAATAATATGGCCTAATATAACAGGATAATCATTAAATAGGAAATGTGGCAATAACTTAAAACCCAGAATCATAAAATTAGGACATGGATAGAACATAAAAGATATAATGATGGAAGAATTACCATAAATGATTCATGTTATATCAATATGAAAACATAATTTATCATGATAATAATCATTATAGAATACTTTGGAGCACTATCACGGTGCATCCATCATATTCATTACAATCACCTGCTTATGTTTTCAAAATCGATCATAAAACATGGATTCATTCACCATTATAATTTATAACAAGATTCTAAGTGTGTAATAAATATATGTAATTTCCCATTAAAAACTATATGTTCATAAATGTCAATTCCCTTGATAGAAAATGATTATTGTATTCAGTACATAGTCGATTTGGAATGGAAGATAATGTGGATATTTCGGGAGCATAACGACATTAACTAAATATTCATAAAAATGTATTTTTGAGAGATAATGGGGTATCTCATCACATATACATCAAATGGGTTGTAATAAATACACGGAAAATCATATTCCAACATTATAGATTTTGAAATAGTTGTCATAAGGATATTAATGAACACTAATTGAGTAATGAATCCCAACTACATTTCGGAATGGTAAAGGGTGTACAAAAATGATCATAAGCGGATTAATGAGAGGGAAATAGGGTATCATCATTTATAAATTTATTTTATCATTTGGGGAATATGTAATAACATATTACAACATAATAAAATATAATTTAAGAGACATAACATTAAATAAGATATTGAATGGGAATGGGAAAAGGGAAATCCCTTAAAAACATTCGGCATAGTAACGGGTGTAAATAAAGGATCATAGAAGGATTAATGAGAGTAAAACTGGTGTCTAATCATTTTTAAATATAAAGTAATATATTTTGGATATGGAAGAAAATATAAATTCATGAACAAATATTAATTAATAAGTAGTATAGAAACAAATTTCTTAGATAAAAAGGAGAGTGGAAGGTCCGTTACAGAATTTTGGAAAAGTAATGGCATAGGTAAGGTTCCAAATGAGGGAGTATAAATGATACCTTATTCAAATAAAATCAATTTTATAGTAAATTAATAATCATAAATGAATGAAAATATAACCAACTGAAATCTTAATAACTAATTTCAAATATGTTTCTTAAATTTGAATGAAGGAGAGGATTATACATTAATTGAGTGTGTGGCGTCAAAAGCTTCAGAGGGGCTTCTTGATATATTGGGGTAGACTAGGGTGGAATCAAGAGAGAGTAAGGATAAGTATCGACATGATTCAAGGACTTTTTGTTAAGCTAAATTGGATATTATGTGGGTTTATATTGGGAATTAGCGGGATTTATTTATTATTTTGGTTTTGGACACTACATAATAAAATTACAAAAACAGCAAACCATGCCATGGTTTTTGAGCATAGTTTCTAAAAAATAGGATTGGTTTAAATTATTTATTAAGTTCAAGGTTATAAAATAAGAAAATAATTCACTTTATTATGTGTATGTGAGTCATACTTCCAAAGAAATGATTGTTAATACCTATAATATATTACATGTTTTGAATGATTCATAATGAATTTATAAAAGAAATCAAAGAAGATTAAAATCAATTTATTTTAAATAGAAAAAATATATTTGGTATTTCATACCCTTTTTAGTATTTATTACGTCACTTTGGGGTCATTATGATATCAATATACACAATGTATATTTATACAGTATTTAAATTTCAACCGAAAACTCGACCATCTTAAACAATTATCAAAAAATCAATGTCTGATTATTTCAAAAAATTTATTCAAAATATAATATTTATTTTATATAAATAATTTTCCAAATATATAAATTTTTACTTTTAAAATAATAACCAGCATTTATTGAAAATGATGGGTTTTTTACAATAAAAGTTTTCGAACCCTTAGAAAAACTACATTTGACATCATAAAAATTATATGATAATTTATATTTCATAACAATTATTATATAAAAATATTTTATTAATTTTTTATATATTTAAAAAATCCATTAATTCATCAATATATATTTTTAATTCAATATTAATATTACTGAAAAATTTAATTTGTGTCTTGTTGTATAATAATATAATTTTTATCAAATTTATTACTTAATAATAAATATATATATAATTAAAAAACAAGGAATAAATAAAATCAAAATTTTCATAAAAATCAAATATAAATATTCCAAAAATTAGGGTTAATTTTTTTCGAGTATTTGTAAAATTATTTTAACCATTAATTAACCTATTTTTCCATTTACCATAGTAAAAATTATTTACCTCATTTAAAAATCATGTGGCTCAATAATTAAGTGGACAGTAATAAATAATATTAATTATTATGTTATCAAATATATTTTATTAAAATCAATCCATAGAGTTGGAATACTTAAATTTAATATAAAACTCTTAAGCACGATAGAAATAACTCTTTTAAAAAATACATTTTTATGGAAATGTTGGTTTCACAATATCTCTATATGTAGTAATGATGATTTTAAGAATCTAAATTTTTAAAGATAAATATATAATATAAAAATTTGATTTAAATAATTTCTCATTCTGGCTTATTTAAATTTAATATAATGTCTAAACATTATGCATTTTGAACAGTTTTCTATAAAAAAGTGTTTCGAATCCTAAAAATAAAATTTTATTAAAATCTGGTAAAAAGATGATATAATGTAATTAATTGAATTAAATAAAACTATGAATAATTACATTATCATTAAATCAAATTAAAAAAATAATCATTTATATAAATTATTTCATTTATTAGAAAAAATGATAATTTTACATAAAAACTGTTTTCTTCCCCATTCGCTGAGAATTTTAAAGTTTTCATAAAAACCCACAATTTCACCCTAATTTAATTTTAATTTTATGATAAAAAATTGGAGTATTTTTATCGTATAAATTTTCTAAATGTTCTATAAAATAATTATAATATTTATAAAATGAAATAAAAATCATTTTTTATGAAACCATATTTTGAAGAATAAAAATAAATTAACAAAAAATGATTGATCATTATTATGAATATAACATTATATTTAAGAAATATATATATATTTCATTAATTATTTATACCTAATCATATCAAAAAATTTAATTGAAAGGTAAAAATGGGCATATTTAAATAATCATTATTTTTTGGGTTAGTTTTCCTAATCATATACGGTACCATACATTGTTTTCTATTTAAGAAAACATGGGGAATTACATTATTATACCACTTATTAAATCATGTCATCATATTTTAAACATGTATTTGGTATGAAATTATCTGACACATGAACATTTAATTATTTAAATCCTACATTGTATAAAGGTTAAATAATCATCATCTTGAAAATATATTAAGAGAAGTACTATAGACTTCACACAACTAGGTTTCCAATTAAGAGAAAATTAGTGGGAAGTGAAAACATAAGCATGGAAGAGAAAAATAATATCAATGAAATAGTTGTGGTTGACAGTGGAATTGGCCTCGAAAAAATTCATGACTACAAAACCATAGATTTGGGAGGGATATACTAAGTATCAATTCATTAGAAATGATCATAATATTATTTTATTATTGAATATTATTTTCATAGAGATAAGTAATTACTTTATCATCTTGAATATAAACATAAGGAAATATTCATTAATGAAAATTATAGTTTCATCCATTAAATAATCTTCACTATAATCTCATATTTTTCTCTAAACTATGAGAACTCCGGAAAATATTTTATCCCTGAAGATGTAGAATAAACTTCTAAATGATCAAATAATCCACCAAAAATTAAAAATATATTACTAATATTTCAATTCATATACTGTAAAAAAGGAAAAAAATAGGGATGATAATTTTTAAAGAATTATAGGTATATAAGGGAATCCAATTTCATGAAAAAGATAACTTTTAAATTTCATTTATTACATTAACTTTAGAATTTATAGGATTCAATATATGTTTCCATGATCTATTCACAATAATATATTCTTGTTTGAATTTTCATTCCCCTAATAATAGTTCATAATGATCTTATAAATTTTAAAAATAATATATCTAGGGAGTTTCAAGATAGGTGCAAAGTAAGGCACATTGTTAGCTACCAGGTTACCCTGAGTTAGGCTAGAGACATCTTGTTATAGTTATTGCTCTTAGGTATATCAATCCCCGAACCACATCCACTTGTAGCATCAAAAAACGGATTTATTTTCTTGGTTAAACAATCACTCTATACTTAATAAAATTGAGGTTTGTTTTATTATATTTACTATTATCCATAAGTCTTTATCTATAGTTTTCTAATCTTAATCACAAACATTATTAAACCTTTGTTATGATACCAACTATGAAAACCCTGCACTTTATTACACATTAATTCGTGATTTATTATATAAATGTACACATAATTAAACCCTATTAATCGATAACTATAGTGATTTTTTGATTCGGTATATAGCGTAACATCTTTAACATGATATATGACAACACTATTGAAAACATATTTGACACGATTTTAAAATTACATGGCTTTTTAAAAATGCGTGGGATAACCTGGGGAAAACATAAGGATGGGGTGATCTTTAAAACCCTATAAATGAATAAAAAATTTATAACATAAAGAATATAGTACTTGTTAGATAATAGTAACATCAATGGGGAATAAAAGAAACATGAATAATAAGGCATGACATAGCATGGTAACCATTAAATGGGATGTTTGGCAAAACATAAAATAATAAATCGTAAACATAGGTCAAGGATAAACCCACTACGAAATCATGTTGTAAAAAGAAACATAAAGTATTTGTGTTCAATCATAATCCCAATGAGATATTACATGATACTAAACCTTACCCATTGCATTATAACACTATCTGTGGGCACCCATCAAATTCAATTTCATCATTATGATTAAGTGTGCCACATAAATCATAAAACATGGATTCATTAATCACCACAATTTATTCCCTGATTAAGGTGTGTGAAATAAATATATCTATGTACCCAATAAAAAAGTATATGTTCATAAATTTGAACACCCTTGATTTTAAATATGTATGATATTTACTACACAAGTGACTGGACAAAGAAGATCATGGTGAAATTTCCGCTTCACAAACACATCACTTAATGATTAATAAAATTTATAGATAATAGAGAAAGGGATCTATAATAACATAGAAATAAAATTTTCCGTAGTAATGAAATGTAAAATAAATTACCAACATTATAAATTTTTATATATAATTCATAATGTAATAAAGAATCTTTAAAAGAGTAAAGAATACTAATTGCAATTCAGGATGGTAATAGGTGTACATAAAGAATCATGGGGGGGATTAATGGGTGGGAAATGTTAGATAATAATTTGTAAATTAAATAGAATGTAAGGGAAATATGGAATAACATATTACACTATAATAAAATGGAATTTAAGAGGTATAAAATAAAAGAAGTTGTTGAATGCGAAACGGAAAAGAGAAATACCTTATAAAATTTCGGTATAGTAACGAGTGTACATAAAAGATAATGGGTGGATTAATGAGAGTGAATGTGATATCAATTAATATTGAAATCAAAATGATTTTATGTGTAATATGAAATAAAATATACCAACATGGAAAAATCAAAATTAAGAAGAATAATATAAAATAAGTTCTTGAATAAAATGTAGAGATGAGGATCACTTATAAAATTTCAGCATAGTAACGACATAGGTGAGGGTCAAAATTAGGCTGGATAAATGACCCCTAATTTAAATAAAATAAATTTTAATGTTATGTTATAAATATAAATGAATGAAAATATAACAAAATTAAATTAAAAGAACTAATTTCAAAGATGATGCTGAATTTGAATGAAGGAGATGAATGTTTCTTACTTGGGTGGGTGACTCCAAAAGATTGAGAGGGGATTCTTGTCAGTATTGGGAAACCTTGTAATTTTTCTAGAGAGTGTAGATAATATTATGTTCATTTTTACAAAAAATTTATAAAAAAGATATAAGAGATTGTACGGGTTTATATAGGAAATGAGGGGAACTTCTTTTTTATTTTGGTTTTGGAATGTACGTAAAAAATAACAAAAACAATAAACAATCCCTTGAATTTCCCTTTTTTTCTTCCAAATGGGCGTGTTTTAAATTATCTTATATGTTCAAGGTCTGAACATAATAAAATAATACACTTTCTTATGTTCAGGCAAGTCATACTCCAAAAGAAATGATTTTCAAACCATAAATTTGATTACAGGTTTTAAAGATTAATAATGGCTTTATAAAATAAATCTAATAAACATAAAATCACATTATTTTAAAATGAAAACGTAAATTTGGTCATATATTCTCTTTATATTATTTATTACATCACTTTTGTTCTATTATGATGTCATAATACACAAAGTATATTTACATGATATTTAATTTTTACCTGAAAATACGACATTTCAGAAAATTATGAAACATTAACTATTGTTAAATTTTGAAATTTTAATTCCAAAATTAATATTTATTTTATATAAACACTTTTATAAATATTTTAGTTTTTTACTTTTAATTAACAATCATCTAGAATTGAAAATTATGGGTTTTTGACAATAATAGTTGTCAAACCCTTTTATAAATTACCTTTGACTTCATAAAAATTATTGAATAATTTATATTTTATAAAAATTATTTACTAATAATACTTAATTGAAATATTATTTATTGAATAAATCCTTTAAATAAGCAAAATAAATTCATTAATTCAATTTTAATAGTACAAAAAATATTGTTTGTGTTTAATTATATCAGAATATAATTTTTATCAAACTGATTACATAATCATTTATAAATTAAAAATAAAAAGGAATATATTAATTAATAATTTAATTTAAAAATTCTTATAAATAAACATACTATTATGGATAATTTTTTTCTAGTATTTATAGATTATTTTTTCCCTTAATTAACCTATTTTTCTGTTACCGTGGTCATAAATATTCACTACTTCTATTTTACATATTGCAAAAAAATTAAGTTGAAATTATAAACTAATATTGATTATGAATATTAAAATTAAGGAATCTATATTATAAAAATTAATTAAAATAGAGGCAAAATTTTAATTTAATATAAAATCTACTAGCTTGATGGAAAACAGTCTTGCAAAAAACAGATTTTTATGGGAAAAATGATTTCACATTAACGCTATAACTAGTAATCATAATTATATGAAATTCCATTCATAAAGATAGATTTATAATATAAAATTTCAATTTAAATAATTTCACATTCATGGATGAATAAATTAATTATAAGATTGAAACATTATTCAGTATAAATAGTTTTAATAAAAATGTGTTTTGAATCCTAAAAATAAAATTTAATTAAAATCTAGTATAAAGATGGTATACTAAAATAAATTGATCTAAAGAAAACAATATAATAATTTTTTTACCTTTATATAAAATTAAAAGATTAATTTTACAATTAAACTAATTCATTTATCAGATAAAAATGATAATTTTACGTGAAATCAGTATTCTTCATTATTTGTTGAGAATACTAAATTTTCCAAAAAAATTAAAAAATTTCTCCATAAGTTAATTTTGATATAATGATAAAAAAATTGTAGAAAATTTTTTCAAATAAATATTATAAATTTTCTATAAAATATTTATTATAATTATATATTGAAATAAAAATTAAATTTTGATAAACAAGAATTTTTAAGAACAAAAAGACAACACTAAAAAAATTATTGATTATTTACTAATAATTTTTATTATATTTAGGAATGAAATATATATTTCATATATTATTTATTCATAATGATACTAAAAAATTTAATGGAAATGATAATATGATCAAATTTAAATAATCACAATTTCTTTGGGTTCAATTTTTATTATTTCATACGATATCGAAAATAGCTTTCTCTTTCGGATGGGGCCTCAAGAGGTAATCCAGGACCTACTAGATATGGTTTTGTCTTCAGAAATCATGATGGTGACTTCCATGATGGGGTTCATGGTACGTGTGAACTGGCCACAACTCTTGATGTAGAGATTATGGCTCTCATCATAGCAGTGAATTTTGCTCATAGATGAAATAGAGGAAAATATGGTTGCAAAATTACCCTACCACCATTGTACAAGTGGTTAGAATGGGTCAGATTATCCTTGCTTGGGAACTAACATCGAAATGGATTATGTTCCTTTGTATAAATTATTCAATTCATAATATCAGTAGACACAACTACTGTGAAGCCAACCAACTAACTGATTTCCTTACAAACCTAGGAGTCTCTAGTGACACTTACACCTATCATTCCAGCACTCATCGTGAGATGCTCCCAATCCTATATATATATAAATTTAAGCTTCCTTTCATCAAACTATTGTAACCCATGATTCCTTTTTTGAGTTATATGAATCCTTGCTACTTTCTTTTTTTTAAAGTACATACCATTCTTTTTAAAAAAACATTGGGTATTACATCATTCCCCCCTTTATTATATTGCATCCATGGTATTTAATCTACAGTAAGGAATGATATTATTTGACACATTAAAATATATTTATTTAAATCCCATAGTGTAAAATTTTTTTAATAATTATCCTCTTGAAAATAGAAAAAGGGATGTATGATTGAAATCACTTAACTAGGTTTCCAATTAAGATACCATTAGTGAGAAGTGAAAAAAATGACTTGGATGAGAAAAATAACACCAAATAAATAGTTGAGTGTGATAGTGAAAATAGACAATAGAATTTACAAGACAACAAAACCATAAATCTTTATGGATTAAATAATCATCACTTTATAAAAAATGATCATAATATGAAAACATTTTTTTTTGATTAATGATTATTTTCCTAGAGTTAAGGAATTATATTTTCATATTAATTATTAAAATAAGGAAATATTATTTCTTAACAATTATAGTTTCAACCCATAATTAATTTCTACAATAATCTCATATTTTTCTCAAAATGAAGAGAACTCAAGATAATTTTTTTTCCTAAAGAAGTGGGAAAACCTCTTACTGATAACATAACCCACCAAAAAATAAGAATCTATTACACATATTTCAATCGATAGACTAGAATAAAGGAAAAATTAGGGATGATTATTTTTAAACTATTAGACGCATAGAAGGGAATTCAGTGACATCAAAGGAATAACTTATAAATTACATTTATTTCTTTATCTTATAAATTTTTATGTTTCAATATATGTTATCCATTATCTATTTCCTAACATATATTATTATGTAAAATTTTTATTCCCTTAATAATTATTTTTAATGAGATTATGAAATCACAAAATCATATCCCCTAGGATTTTCAAACTAGGTGCGTAGTAAGGCCTATTGTCGTGTACCAGGTTACCAAGTGTTTTGCCCGAGACACCTTGTCAGAGTTATTAATACGAGGTACATTTGTTCTAGTACCACATCCACTTGTAGTATCTAGTTAGGGATTTATTTTCATGATAAATCACTCAATCTATACTTAATAAAATTTAGGTTTGTTTTCATATTCTCAGTCTTACACCTAATTCTTTTTCTAGAGTTTTCTATCCCTAATCGCAAAATTAATTAATCATTTTCTATAATACCAACTATGACATCCCTAATCTTTATTACACATTATGAAACAATTTATAAAATAATATTACCATTATTAAACCCAAATTATCTAAAATTATAGTGTATTTGTGAATTATATTCATAGTATAACATCTTTAACATGGGATACAACAACATTGTTGAAAACAATCCTAACATGGTTTTAAAATTCCATGGGTTTTTAAAATTGCATGGGATAACCTTTGGAAAACATAAGAAAGCGATAAGATATAATTAATAATAAGTTATTAAAAATGTAATAACATAAAGAATATAATATATTTTATAAAATAGTCATATCAATGGGGATCAAAAGAAACATGAATAAAAAGGCATGATATAACATGATAATCATAACATGGGATATATAGCAAAAAATTATAATAGTAAATCATAAACATAGTTCAAGGATAAACCCACCAATACATCATGGTGGAAAAATTACCATAAAGGAATTGGGTTCAATACCTATCCCAATGTAACGTATCATGATACTAAATTTTACCCCATGAATTGGAGAACAATTTGGGTTCTCCTATCATATTCATTTCATTTTCATGCTTAAGGGTGCCACAAGGATCATAAAACCAGTATTCATTCATCAAAATAATTTATTCCATGATTAAGAAGTGTGGAAAAAATTTATGTTAGTATCAAATAAAAAATTATATTTTCATAAATGTGAACACCATATATTGAAAATGGGAATGTTATTCACTACACAATTGATTTGGCATGGAAGATCACAGTTTAATTTTGGTAGTATAATGATATAAATTCTGGATGCATAAAAATTGGTTTATGAGACAGAAAGGGGTATATAATCACATATAATTAAAATGAGTAGTAATATGGACATGTAAAATTATATCCCATCACTATAAATTTGTAAATAGAAGTCATAAGGTAATGAAGAAACTTGGATAGAGATAATAGTTGTAAATAGATTTGGGGATGACAACAGGTGTACATAACGGATCATGGGGGGATTAATGAGAGTTAAATGGGATATAATCATTTATAATTTAAATTTATAATATTTGTTATTTTAAATGACATATTACATCCTAAGAAAATAGAATTTAAGAGACATAACCTAAAAGAAGTTATTAAATGGGACAGAGAAAAGGGAAATACCTTACAAATTTTCAGCATAGTAAGGGCTGTAATTAAAGGATTATTGTAGGATTAATGAGAGTTAAAGGATTCCCTCATCATTTTGAAATCAAGAGGACAATATGGGGTTAAATTAATAATATAACTCAACATGAAAAAATGGAAATTAAAAAGAAAAACATAAAATATGTTCTTGAATAAAACGAGAGTGGAAGTTCCCCTATGAAATTTCGTCATATTAAAAAATTAGGCAAGGGTCCAATTGAGGGAGGATAATGGATTACTCCTTAAAATAAATCAATTTTTGTTGTAATGTAATTCATCTAAACTAATGAAAATATAACCAATTAATATTAAAATAACTCATTTCCAAAATATTTTCTAGAATTTGAAAGTAGTGGAAGGTACCTTACTTGAGTGTGAGACTCCAAAATTATGGGAGTGGATTCATAAGAATTTTGGCCACCTTTTAAGGGTATGCATGAAGGAATATATGTTTTCCTTTTTTAGATGTGAGTCCAACTCCTGATAAAATTTTTTTAAAACCTCAAAATTTATTACTTTTTTAGATGTTCATAATGGATTTTTAAAATAAATTAAATTAAATTAAAATCAAAATATTTTTCAGGGAAACATATATTTGGTCTTTCATAACCTTTATAGAATTTAATACATCACTTTTGGGTTATTATGATGTCATAATAGACAAAGTATAGTTAACAGGTATTTAAATTTTACCTAAATTTTTTTCTATCTTATAATGTAATAATACATTAATAATTTTATAATTTTGACAATTTAATTACAAAAACAATATTTTTTTTTATATAATTAAATTTTTAAATATGTCAATTTTTACATTTAAAATAATAACCGTTATTTATTGAAAATGATAGTTTTTTGACAATAAGAGTTTTCGATCGGTTATAAAAGTTACATTTGACGTCAAAACATTTAACTGATAATTTATATTTAATAAGAATTATTTAATAATAATATTTTATTAAAATATTATCAATTTAAAAAAATGATCAATTCATCAAAATAAATTTTGTTAATTCAATTTTATGATTACCCAAAAATACAATTTTTCTTTTATTATATCAAAATATATATTGTATCAAACTGATTACTTAATCATTTTTAAATTAGAAACAACAATTAATAAGTCAAATAATAATCTCAATGAAAATAAAAAATAAATGTTCATAATATTAGGGTTACTTTGAATCTAGTATTTGTTAAATTATTGTTACCTTTACATTACCTATTTTTCAATTATAGTGGTAATAAATATTGACTAAATTTACTATTCAAATTTCTCCAAAATTAAGTGGAAATTATTAAAAAAAATAGTTGTGATGATTAATATTTGGGAATATATTTTATCAAAATCAATTCATAGAGGTGGAATAATTTAATTTAATATAAAACCCACAATCATGATTGAAAGTAGTTTTTCTAAAAACAATTTTTAAGGAAATGTAGATTTCACTTTAAATCTTTAACAAGTCATCAAAATTGTATGAATTTAAATTCCAAAATTTATATATATAATATAACATTTTAAATTAAATAATATCTAATTGAGTTTTTATTTAAACAAATTATAATGGAGAAACATTGTGAAGTTTAAATAGATTTCATAAAAATGGGTTATGAATTCTAAAAATTGGCTTTTATTAAAATCTAGTATAAAGATGATATTATTTAATAAATTTAATTGAATAAAACTAAATCATAATACTTTTAAAATTAAATAAAAATAAAAAAATTATTACACTTTTATGTTAATTCATTTATTTTATGAAAATGATAATTTTACATAAAAACGATATTCTTCACTATTTGCTGAGAATTTTAAATTTTTCAAAAAATACCAAAATTTCACACTAAGTTAATTTTGATATGATGATTTAAAAAATGGAGTTTTTTTTACAAAATAATGTTTCTAAATTTTCTATAAATTAATTTTCAATTTTATAAAATGAAAATAAAATCATTTTGGATGAAAACATAATTTAGATAACTGAAAGACATTACAAAAAAATGATATATTTTTTACAAATAAATTATAATAATATATAGTAAAATTTTTTATATTTAATAAATTATACATTCCTACCCATATCATAAAATTGAGTTGAAATTTTTAAATGATCATATTTAAATAATCATTATTTGTTAGGGTTCTATTTTGCGTATCACAAACGCTATCGAACATAGTTTTCTCTTAAAATAAAACTGGGGTGTTACACTAAATGAGAGACCATACCTCCCTCATCCAATGCCAATATTGATCTAATTACATTAAATTTTACAAAAAGGGTTTACATGGAATCCAACATTATATTCATAATAAATCCAAATAAAATACATGTTAGCATAGTCATAAATGGATATGTACCATCCAGCAGAAAAAAAATTCTCCAAAAATAATAATGAGAGGGATTAAATTTTCCATTCCATAATAAAGGATAATAATGAATGGACCCATAGTATCCTTAGTGAATGGTATATCATTTCATTTTATACTCAATGAAAAGCATCATTGAAAATATAATTTTTTTTATAAAAATTATAAGAGTGAAATAAATATCATTCTATCCCATACTCAATGTTAATAATGAATGGTAATATCATTCTATGACACAAAAATGATTAGTATTAAATGGTATAATATTCCTCCTAACTTCTAATTATATGGAAAAATAGAATAATGTTCTAATACTATAACATAAAAATTCATATCATGGGAAAAATATTCAACCCATTAGCCATTATCTCAATTGAAAATAATATCAAAACTCATCATATGACATATCAAAACATAAACCATACATATTATAAACATGTATGGGTATATGTAAGGACCTGACTCTAGTTTTCGAATGTTGGTGCCTTATTTTATTACATTGGCATATAATAATGGAATATGCATCTCAATGGACTGTGTAGTTTAGAAGCATAGGAAACATTATTCATGAATATGTTTAACGTTAAAACATGAAATGAAAAACAATATTAACGTTATGTTGGGAAAATCCGCCACTCTAGGATTATCCCTCGAAGTCAATCATAATATTCCTATTCATGTCCTGGAAAAATTGATACATAATAATAGGTGAGATCATATTATCAATAAGGGTAAAAATTATAGATAAATATAACATAGACATTAGGCATGGTGATTCATTGAAAAACACATGACTTTAAAAATAAAATTGAACATAATATGGATGTAATGTAAGCTAATTAATCATTTCCATCATAACAAATAATAATGGGTATTATACTTGTCCATTAACATCATAAGATATGAATTTATAGCTTTATAATGTGGGATATGTATATATCATAAATTCTAAAACATACCATCAAGGCCTCAACTAAGACATTAAATAACTATTAATTCCTCTACCAAAACCATATAAAAAATGTGAAAGGCCTCAGCCAAGTCCATATCTATTTGTCTCATGATACCTACCAATCCATCAAGGAACAATATAAAGCCCAATATATCACATAATATGTCAAACTAATTACTCGTATGAATGGGGATATGCATAATCAACATATAAAATCATATTGAAATTAACATATGAAATGTAACTTACTTTCAACATTAATTAAACGTAAACACCAACCATTCAGAGTAATATGGTGAATGGTTAAAGAAAGAACATCCATAGCCAAACTAATCTGAAAACATTTATCAAAATATTTTAGATTATATAATAAAATACTATTCCCATTTATTTATATGAATCAACAATAGTGTTGAAATAAATGAATATTCTATTATAAGATCATCAAGTAATTCTTGAGATAAATACGCTTTTACTTTGAAAATAATAGTTATTTTGGAAAAATATCTTTCTAAAACCCAAAGTGAAATAATAGAGTTTTATTTCATAATAAAATTAATGTATTTAGGAAAATAAGGGATGGTTAATAAATATTAAAGATTTCACTTGAAACTCGGTAAGAATTTGGGAAATTCCATTGGAACAGGCTTGTATTTCTAGAAGACATTGAAAGATACATTTAAAATAGATAAATCCCCATAAATTAAGGTTTGATTATGGTCATCACATATATATAGAACATTAAAATAGAAATTATTAGGAATACATATGAATAGATAATAATTTAATTGAGGTGAGTAGATAATAAAAGTTACCTGAATGAAAATAGAGGTATCAGTGGATAACCCTTACGTTAAGTATGGAGCTGTTACTCACTTAATCTTAATGAAATGAATAATATAATTTATGTTCATAAATTAATCATTAAATAACCTATAATACACTTAATTAATTTATCACCACCTTTTTAAGTTCATTCATGTCCTTTTTATGGGTTAAAAGATTCAATTTCGTTGTTTGGGTGTGTTTTCTTCCTTGGTTTTCATTATTAGTTTATTTATATTCTGGTATGGATAAACATGTAGACTGAAAATGGTTGTTGAGAATAAAATTTTTATGATATTAGTGAACACACATATTAAAAAATTTTAATAAAATTAATTTGGTTGTTGTGACTGAAGATGAATCATTATATAAAATTTTAATGACAATTGTTTGGGTCTATTAGTGGTTTTTGATCACAATGAACTCATTTTTATTTATAAATAAATATCATGTGTATAAAATGATTCTGTAACCATATATTAGTTATAATACATATATTATTGTCTTGTTCAACCATTAATGTGGTTTCAGGTAATGAATTAGAGATGGTAATTGAAATAGATAACTCGTCGTCCTTGAATGTACTAAATTAACACATCTTGGATGGTGTTTTCTTTTCTTGTACAAAATAATGGTAATGTATGGATGATGAAGAATTATTAATTTATTATAAAACAATTATAGTGCTTGTATGGTACTTGAGTAATCATAAAATCTAGATAAGTATATGTCAGTAGATTAAAATAAAATAAAGGAACTCAAAATGAAAGAAATGAGAAGAATGATTTACCACTTGATGTAATCTTCCTTGAGAGACTCTTTAGTGTAGTGGTTTTGGACTTTTTATGAGACAAATAGATGATAGAAATATTAAAGGATAATGTGAGGAGAGTTTTATAGAATTTAGGAAAGACCTATTTCTTGATAGGAGTGAAGAGAATAGGGAGTTATGTGTGTTTTTATAGTGGAGGAGCAGAGTCATTGTTGACTATCTTATTGACTATTTTATTATTTTTCCCATGAAAAGAAATAGTACTTAATATAATGACCAAGAATGTTAATATACCCATGTGGGTTCTAAAAAATGGCCATTTACATATACCATGGCTCTGTAATGATGAAAAAATCCACTTAATTTTTTATTTTTCATAAATTATCAAATTCCATTATTAACCAAAAATTCGAGTATTTCAAAAAAATCCCAAAAACTCACCCTATCTATTTTTTTGACATGTAGAATTAAAAAATGGAATTAATTTAATAAAAATAATTTTATAAATAAGAGAAATTTATTTTTTAAATAAAATCATTATTTACGTGAAATATACATATTTAAAATTGAAACTGATTTTATAATACTTTCAAAAATTAAAAAAGTTTTTATTAAATTATCTAAATATTATAAAAAAACAAAATATTTATTTAGGAAAAAATTTTAGAAAAATTATTTTTCTTTTAAATCCATTTATTATTATAAAATTTAACATTTATTACTAATAATATTATGAATAGTAAATTATTAATTTCTAAAATTATCTATTTCATTTATATGGTGTCTAAATTTTATTTAGGACTTCATGGGTGTGGTTATTATTCATAATAATTATATTACTATTCATAAGGGTGTGTTAATATTCATAAGGTTCAAGTTATTATTCTCAAAAAATTCAAGTTGATCTTATGATACTCTAAATACATTACTGAATTCAACAGGGTTTGTCAATTTTTCGGAATTCTAATTGTAGAAGTTGTAAAATTATGTTTACTCGATAAGTTATAACAAAGTGTTGTTTCTTAGAGACTAAATGTTTCATGCATTCAATATTAAATTTATTTTTAAAATCTTGTGCTATTACATTCTACCCACCTTACAAGAATTTCATCCTCAAAGTCCACAGGATGTTACCTCATAAAAAGATTTGGGATGGTGTTTACTGTAAACTCCTCAGTCTCCCATGTTCCCTCTTTAATTATATTATTTTTTCGAAGAATATTTACAAGTCATGTTGTCCGATTTCTCAAAACCTGTACTTTAATGTCCAGAATCTGGATAGAATCTTCACAATATGATTGGTCATGATCTAGTTAAATTCTTTTAGAAGTGAGGACATGCGTTGGGTCTATCATGTACTTCCTCAACAAAAAGACATGGAACACATTGTATTCTTTAGATAGGCTAGGCGGCATAGCTAATTGATATACACCAACTCCAATTCTCACTTTGATTTAAAAAGTTCTAATGTACATAGAGCTTAGTTTCCATTTCTTCCATAATCTTATAATTCTCTTCCCTGAAGATACTTTTAATAAAACATTATCCCCCACTTGAAATTCCAAATACTCCCTTAGATTATTGGAATAGTACTTTTACCTTCTTTGACATGCTTCGATATGAGTATGAATACTCTTTATCTTTGTTGTTGTGTCCTCCAAAAAATCTGGGCCCACATGCTTCCTTTCCCTAACTTCACCTCATGATGATAGTGTACGACATCTCTTTCTATACATTACTTTATATTGTTCCACGTGAATACATGAATGGATACTATTATTGTAGAAAATTCCACTAATGTTTAATATTTATCCCACATACCATTAATTTCATGCGAACATGATCTCAACTTGTCCTCTATGTTTTAGATCAACCATTCCATTTACCTGTAAGTTTCTGGGTGGTATGAAGTACTCAAGCGAAGCTCAGTATCCAATGATTTCTAAATAAATTTCAAGACTTTCAATATAAATCATTGATCACGATGAGACAAAAATCGAGAGAGGTGCTCCATTATGTGTCATAACATTATTGATATTGGGTCACGCTAGATGCTCCATAGGAAAAGCCTCCCTTAGAATGAGAAAATGTGTTGATTTCATAAGTCATTAAAAATGTACCCATATCACATCATTCTTCCTTCGATTTATTGGTAGTCTAGTGAAAAAATACATGGTGATGTCATCCCATTTACATGTTGGAATAGTTAGAGGTTTCATGAATCCTCTTTTATGTTGTCTTTCAGCCATTACATGCTGACAGACAAGACATCATGATACATAATAATCAATTTCCCGCTTCATGTTGTCCCACAAAAAATGTTCTTTCAAATATCTATACATCTTAGTTCTAGAATGATATTTAGACAAATTAAAACCTTGGGCATAATCTAATAAATCCATTTTTATCTCAGGTATAGATGGATCACAAATCCTCTTTCCAAATTTCAGAATTTGATCATCCCACACGAAGTTAGCCAACTTCACATCATTCAAATCATTAATGTTCTTTTGACGATTCACATAATCAGATTGAGAATTTTTAATCATATCCAATAGATATGGTTGGGAATAAAAATGAAAAATAGTAATGTTTCACCTTTTTAATAATTTCCACATCCATATTTACTAGATACATACACACATTATCCATTCCAATCCTCATTTTTTTAGATATCCATGATCCTTCTAGATCAATGCATTAACTACATTATTTTCCTTTTTTGGGCGGTAGTGTATGGGAGAATCATAATGCTAGAGTAGTTTAGGTCATCTTTCACGCCTAATGTTGAGTTATTTTTGTGTGAAGATATACTTCCAGATCTTATGATCCATATGTATCTCACATATTATTCCATAGAGATAATTTATCCATATCTTTAGAGAAAAGTTTACAACTGCTAACTCAAGATCATGAGTAGGATATTTTTTCAGAAATTTTTAACTTCCTATATGCATAGGAAATACCTCTATCATTCTACCTTAGGACACATCCAAGTCCCTTATTTGATGCACCACTATATATTACAAAGCTACCATTCCATGATATTAGAGTTAGGATTGCTTCATTCACTAATCACCACTCCAATTATACAAAACATTCCTCATATTATTTTTTCCATATGAACTTAATCCATTTAAGCATAAGAATATTCATTAGCATGGATAATGGGAAAATTTTTAAATGAAACGTCGATAAAAAACATCTAAACCAATAAAATTTCAAACCCCAGTTATGTGTTATTTGATTAGGCAAATTTTTCAAAACCTTGGTCTTCATGAGGTCAAAACATATTCAATCCTTAGAGAAATTTTCTCCAGGAAAGGAAAATGATTGAATCCCAAAATCACATTTTCTAAAATTCCCATATAATTCATTTCTTCTATGAGTATTCAGAATATTGGGTAAGTGACTTTCATGATATCCAAAGAATTTGGAGTATACCATGACATCATCAATAAATACCACTAAAAAGTACTCAAGATATTCATTGAAGACTCTATTCATTTAAACCATGAAGACATATGGTTCATTAGTAAGTACAAAAGGAATTACAATAAACTCATAAAGACCATACCTAGTTTGAAATGCTATCTTTGGATTGACTTCCATCCTTACTCGAAACTAATGACATCCAGATCAAGGGTAAATCATTGAAAAATATTGGGATCTAGGAATTTTATCAAATAAATAATCAATTTAAGGTAGGGGATACTAGTTATTTATTTTTATCACATTGATCTCCCAATAGTCAATGAAAAATCTAATTGATCCATCATTATTCTTAACAAAAATTCCAGGGGCTCCCCATGGAGAAACACTAGGGAGAATAAATATTTTATCACTCAATTCCTCTAGTTGTTTCTTCAATTCTACTAATTCCATGGTGTCTATACGATAAGGGGTCATTGATATTGTCCATGTACCAAGAATTAAGTTAATGGAAAAATAAATTTCCTTCTCTAAAGGATGTCTAGGTAAATCCTCTAGAATAAAATTAACAAATTATTTCACAATAGTTATGTCATATATTTAAACATTCCTTTCCTCACCCATATTTATTTCATTCCGTTCCTCCCCAATAATTTAATTCATTAGTGCTACTAGGGTTGGATCTAGATTAGTATTAGGTGGCGATATTTCTTCTCTAAATATAAGGGATACAACACTATTCTAAATAACAGTAACTTCTATATTCTTGTTATAGTTATTCACATCATAACGTGAAATATAGCTCATTCCATTGTATATATCAAAGTTAATAATGGGTATGATGATATGGTTAGACACTAAAGCACATTTATGTGTCATTAGGGGGATTGATCAACACATCATTGTTGTAATGATACATCACCTAGGATTACTGACTAAAAAATATTCTATTAAATCAGATTAGACATGTATAATTTTCATGGAATACTAGCATGATATACAAGAATATGAAGATCCAGAATCAAATAGAGCATTGGTTATGTTTGAGAAAATAATCAAAATTCCCATGAAAGAATTTTAACCAATTAATAGAGCATTATAATTTGATTCCAATTCTCATGAGAATATTATCCATGACTCCATAATAATATATCCAAAAAAAATAAAATTCCCCTGAAATAATTTTTCATGAGATTCAATGATCTCTACATGTTTCATTACAATAAAATCTTATTTCTCTAATTCAATCTCTTCCCAATTCAAAATGTGAGTGGGATTAGGATGGAACTTCTTGAGCTAAGATATGTGGAACAATTCATGAACAACCATAAAGTAATCTAAATATTACATCTCATAAGAAACCTAAAAAATATGTAAAATTACCTCAAATGTTATAAAATTTCTCCTAGAAATCATTAAAAATTTTGTAAGTCGATTATGAACCAACAAAAGATAAAAGTTCAATAAATATTGGAACCAACCGGAAAACTCAAAAGATGATGCTGAAGATCAACAAACAATTTTTTTTAAAATATGAGATGTAAATAGATTCTGATGTATATCATAAATCCTTAATGTTGTATCGTGAATGATACTTGGTCCAAAAGAAGACTCCTCACCCACATCTTCCCAAAAAATAGGTGACCTGCATGAGTGAGCAATCAAATCCTATGATGGTTCCATTTAGATTGACAACCAATAACTGTTGTTATAAGAAAACTCAACAAGTTACATATGGATATCCCGTGATCTACCAAGGTTGAAGAGACAATAATAATGAATATTCTATATTATCTAAATATAATTGTCCATCTATATTTTTTCTATGGATTGTAGACATTACTCAATATGAACTAAGTCCCCATTGCCTCTTAGAGACTCTTCTAGAAACATGAGGTAATCATAGGATCCATATTCGATAAAATGTAAAAGGGAAACCCATGAAACCTAAAAACACATTTTACATATAACATACCATGTTATTAAACATTTGTCGAATCCTTGATTAGAATGAAGTGAGTGGACTTTTTAAAACAATCAATCACCACACAAATAGAATTTCTCACTCTGGGTGTCCATGGTAATCCAAAAAAACTCAATAGACACCTCATTCCATTTCCAAAACGTCACCAAAAGAGGTTGGAGAAACCTATAAGGTTATATATAATCCACCTCTATCCATTAGAATGTGCAATATAGGGACACATAATCTTCAATTTTTTGATTCATACTGGGAAAACAGAATCACAGTCTCATGTCTTAGTATATCTTCATAGTGATCAGATGAACAACCCATTAAGGAATATGAAATTCAAATAAAACTGAGTTCCTCATAGATGCAGGGATGAAAAGAAATACCTAAAATAGATAATACAATTTTAATGGAGAGACCAATATGAAATGGTATCCCCATTATATAGGGTATCTCAAATTTCCAGAATCTTATCCTCCCACTACTAATCCTATAGAATAGACTATATGAGAGATGATTATAACTGAATTCTAGTGAAAACCATTAACAAAAAATCCTCTTGAGAATCTAGGTGAATCAAGGTAAATATCAATATAAGGTTCAAATAATATTTTGATTCTAGAATAGCTTGTGATGGTTTTTTCCTTCTGAGATCATCTTCAATGAATCCCACCTTCCCTAGAATGAAGGCGATGTCGACGTCAAACATATGAATGTATTACAACCACCACATCTATAAAAGATCTATGTATTTTGATAAATTATATATATCAAACTCTTATGATTAGAAAACTGTGTCAGCCACTCATTAAAAATAACATGCCTTCAACATTTAATCAAATTCATAACAATGATAACCTCTAAATAATGATTTGGTGATTCTTATCTTGTTGTCAAAATTTGTAATAGTCATAAGATACCAAATGATCATGTACATATTCATGACAGCCATACCAGCCACTAAAGCATCACAAAAAATCACATAACACATACCGGAATTAGGTTAGACTAAAATAGCGGATAATATGAGAAGGTGTTTCATCTATTCAAAAGATGACTAACAATTTGCATCCACTATGAATTGAACCACTCTCATATCATGAGCAGTCATAAGTGACACCACCTTTGATGAAAACTTGAAGATCTATTGGTAGCATCCCACATGGAAAAGGAATATCCAAATCTCAACGATGTTTCATGGATCGTCCCATGATAAGAAAACATTCACCTTCTCAGGATCAATTGAAAATTGATGATCAAATGTGGTGTTCCCTAAAATATTCTATTCATGGATCCAGAAACCATAATTTCAGATCTTTCGATAAAAATGGTGACTATATTGAATCTCTGGATCCAAACAAAAACTGTTCTCTGGATTTTTCAAGAATCTTGAATAAATGGAAATATCATCCATGACAACTACTCTAAAAGTGTTTAGATACTAAGGGAAAATATGATTCTTCAATGAAATGAAACCTGAAGGATCATTAGTTAGAAAAAAAGTCATTACAAGATATACGTAATTGAAATACCTATTCCAAAAATCCATATATGGTATATCAGAATCTCAAAATAAGAGCTGATGATAATCCGAATGAAGATCGATCATTGAAAAATATATTTCCCACTTTAACTGGTAAAAAAATTCACCCACATGGGGAAAATGATATTTATTCATAACCATTACCATAATTAATTTTTTTAGTGTACACACAATCAGAGAGAACCATGTACCTTCTTAGGAAAGAGAATAGAATAGGCACAAGGCAAAACACTAGGGAGAAAAAAATTATCAATCAGATCATCCAACAAAATATTGACATCTCTTAACTATACTAGTTCCATTTGATATGAGGGTATTGAAAATAGATGTACACTAAGAAGTAGATAAAATTTAAACTCGACATACCTCTATAATGAATTATTAGAGAAATCATCGGGGGAAATTTTATGAAAATTTTGAACAACAATGGGGAAATCAAAAAAGAAATAAACATCATAGAGAATAATTACTATTATAGACAATAAACTTCTGATCTCTAGGATGGAATTTCCTTCATGAGAAAACCTCAAACCTCTCTCTCCTTAAAACACTACATATCTCCCATCAGATGTAAAAAACAGACCAATGATAACAACTAATCTCAGCACAATGAGAAATAGGACAATCTATATCTATGATGACATGAAATGTATCCAGATCAAGAATGAGGAAATTCCAGACTAACTTTGCATAATATAGCGATAGCGAACATGAAGGACACAGAAACACATGTTCTTTCCAACTTCTAAGATGTTTCACTAACTCTATAATCAAGGATAAGAGTTCTGTAAGATGTTTAAACATATCCAAAAAATGAATAGATATAAAATAGTGGGTGGCACCTATATCAAATAAAGAAGTTTCTATTAAAGATTAAATAAATATAGAAACACAAAATATCACTAGAACATTATATATATTCATTATAAATTCATCCACTATATGAAGATGTTTCAGTCCTAAGGATTGTGTCTGGAGCACTATAGTCCTTAAAGCATCTGACTGCGCCGTAGTTGCCTTTAGAGCTGATGATCCTTGACCATAATGAGACATAGACTTATCATAACTGAAAATATATATATGACTATACTATCCAAAACTATTACACATATTTATAGTTAAAAAACAAGAACACCAGGTGTGACCAACCTTGCCACACTAATAGTAATCCATGGGTAAACTACTAAATGTCACTAAAGGTGCAGAGGAGGGCCAATGCATAGAACCACACACCACTCCTATGATGATCATTACACTTCATATTCATCCCTGTTCTCCACTGATGCTACCAATAGGTGGAAGATAAGGGTCATAATAACCAACCATGCATATCTTCTCCATCGCTACCATTATTTCATTATACATTGAATCTACCTAAGTAGAAAGCTTCAGAATAAACACATATGATTTAACATTCGTTAGAAATCCCTACATGTACTTTTGATACTTTAGCAAGTCATTTGTTAATACCTATAGATAAAAATGAACTAGATACACAAACCTATTGTTGTATATAGATGCCAAACTATATCCCTTATATAAAGAGATGAATTCCAAAAGTTTCACCATCACAATTTCCTAAAAAAAATTCTAAAATAAGTCTTTCTTGAAACCATTTTATTCAAAGTCCATTTTTCTATATGTCTATATCATGGAATCTGGTCATCTAATTCTTGGATCCTCAAGTATAAATTCCATATTCTTCACCTTTATATTCTAATGTGTATCTAGGATTTTTAGGATCTGATCAATCTTGTCTATCTAATCCTCTTCCTATTTAGGTTAATTATTTCTCATTAAGGATGTGGGATTTTGGTATAAAATATCCCATTATAGAATAGTTTTTATTATAACTACTAGATATACCAAAAAAATAAATTCTAGTCTTTTAGTACATTTTGGTCAATGGAACAAACTACCAACAAGATAGACATGATACGATTCTGATATAGAGGTGGATTCCCTTGAGGAGAATACATTGAACCCTTCCAATGAATCTGTGGAAGATTCCATAGAAGAATAAAAATACACTAAAAAAAGAAATTTTTATAAAAAATATATTCTTAGTTCAGAATAGAATACTATAAGTAAAATATCAATTATGATCATGAACTCAGAATAGGACACACAGCTCCCAATATCCTGTGGTAACTTGAGTCTCTTTATGGAATTTTCTAGATATGCATTCATCATTTAATACCTATTAAGTACCAACAATCCTATTTTCAGTATACCAACTTCCCAAAGGTGACCACAAACCTACGCTTTGATACCAAACTATATTGAACCCAAACTGGTTACCCACTCAAATTGTTAGCTGACCCAAACTATCATATACCCAAAGGGAGTTCTTGATCTCCCAAGATGTCGACTAGAACCCGACAATCCAAAACAACTTGATGGAATGATTTTTCTAAAAAAATGTAGAAAACGTTATATATATATAGTATTAGAAGAAATAATATAATAGTAATCAATAAATAGATTTCATATAAAAATAAAACAATAGAATTGTTATAAACAATATCTAACGTTCAATTCTTATAAAAATGTAAAAATAAAACCAAAACAACTACTCCATGTGATAACATGGGAACAATCCCACCATATCACCACCATCCCCCCAGAAAGTGTTGACAAAAACCATTCCACCTAATCACAACACCTTTTGTTTCCCTAGACCATATGATTTATCAAAGTTTATGTATTGTAAAAGGAACGTGTAGGGTGTGAGATAAATAGGAATAGTAGGTTCGCACCTTGGTGTTCCATATCATGTCTCTGTATAACAATCCTAACATTCTCAACCACAAATAAAACAGGGAATGATAACCGGTTAAATTGTTTTTTTTATCATAATCATTGTAAACAAATCCCCCCTTTTCCATATTTCCAAATAATGTAGGTAAAAAATTTCAAATAAATAAATATATTAAGTAGCCAAACCAAATCATGCATAACAAATCATATCATGTCCAATGTAGTAAAAACTAACGAATATTTAACATCATGACAAGGATCATTATAGATCAGGCTAGTAACGGCACTCATTCCAAATCATAGACAATCACACACATCAGGTATCTATATGTATGCATTAAATATATTGAGTATAGGAACACCCCCAAAAAGTCAACCTCCGATCCCATATAATAATTACCTAGAAAAATGGGACTAGGGAGTATAGTAACACTTCAAAATTGAACCCCTAATAGTATCAATAGACAAGGCATATTCTTTAAAATTCCAACTATATACTTAAGGCTTCCTATGTGATACATTTTATTAAAATATATCATATAAACAATGATTTGAAAACCATTTCCAAAATCCTTTTCAAAATTCATTTAAAACATATTTTTTTACCAAAATAAATGGAAAACCATATTTTTTTTAAAAACTTTTATCCACATGCACAACTCAATCATGAGATTCCATTTTTAAATCGATTTATAAAATAATAACATTAGAATTCATCCATCATAAGCTACAGATGAAACTACCTACCAAAAAATTAGGTTTCACACACCTACAATGAGATCCACCAATAAGTAAGATAAAAAAGACAACAATGGATCCCCTTAAATCAATCCTTACATATCATAATCAATTAAACAAGAACAAAAATCAGTCGATATCATTACAAAATATGTACATCAAAAAACTCACACATCACACCACAACCAACACAGTGGACAACCTTCAAAGAAAGATCACTTAAGGGATCATGATGTGATCAAGAGAATAAACACAAAATAACCAATGAATATAAAATCATAGTGTAATAGTACTCCTATGACCAACGAAATTAAATAAGTAGAAAGATCAATTATTTGGAGAGATAAAACAAATCCATGATAAAGATAAATCACCAAATGAAATGACCCATAATGAGAGAGGATCCATATAATCACATGGGAGATCACATATGATTCTAGAGAGAGGAGTCAATGGTTTAATAAAAAAGAAATCATATGAGAAGTGTATAAAATATTATAGTTCATGAACATTACATGATTTGAATCATGGGTTCAAGATATGAAATCCCCAAAATCCATATACACCCATAGGGAATAACCTTGATTATAAATTTATTCTATATAGATATTCTGGACATGAAACCGTTTCGCGATGTTTAAAAATTTCACGCACCAAACTAGTTCAAAACATCAACATAGAAACATATTCATGTCATGTAACCCTTTCATGATGTGAAATCATTTAGTAGACATATTCTTCAAAAAAACATTGAAAAAACCCCCAGGTCAACCTGGACACCAAAAGAAATCCACTTAAGACATTCTCACATTTATTCATAGACTGCATTTATTACAAAAAAACATCCCTGAATGTTATTTCATTTACCTAGAAAAGTATCTCCTTCCTCAGAAGCCTCAAAAACACATCCAAATTAAGAGGGAAACAAATATAGAGATGAGAAATACCTAAAATAACATAATTGGATATTATAAAATAACATCCCAATCTATTTCCATTTTATATTGAGTATAAATAATGTCAAATATACTTTTATAATTAATATCATGATGGTTCTCATACACACAAAACCCCTATTCATATCCCAAATCAATGACATAACTCAGAAAAAATAATTTCCATTGAAGGATTAAAATTGTCACCCCTTAAAAACAGATAAACAGACTAACTGACTATATAGAAACCTAAAAAAATATTTTCAAGGATAATTATAGAGTATCCATTTTTATAAATACACATTCCCATATCAAAAGAGGTATAAGTGAACTTATCAATGTATAATATGTTACATGTGATCAAAGGGACAACCCTAATTAGTCCTAAATAGAAAATTCCTAACATTGTGATTTGTGTGTGTGGTCATTGATGACCATAGAATCAATAAAAAACACTTGAAGTTATTTTTTGTCCATAAACATCACCATCATTCCCGTTAAACATAATAAAATCAAATTCAATTTTATAAAATGATATTTATACATGAACATTAAGACATTCACATCACAACCCTCATGATACAAAAATAAACATATAGAAAGTCATAAAGAAAACCTACCTCATAGATGACCATACACATTAAGCACTATGCAATAGTAGAAAATCAAAAAATAAAAATATGAGAAAAGATAGACTTATCCATAGTGATCCACCATGATAAATGATTATGAATTAGAGAAAAAATGGTTATGTTATTTAACATAGTGTAATAATAAATGAAGTAGAAGGGGATTCTTATCATTTCATTTTGAGAAAAATAGGGTAAATAGTTTTTCATAAAAACATACCCGAAAATTACTAAAATACCCCATTAAATGTAGGAGAGTGGATTTATACTAGAATTATAGAGGAACCTCTTATCTATGATATGGAATGTATAACATATATAGGGTGGGGGGTTTAATTAATGTGGTAAATAAAACAAAAAATTGTACTTCTCTAGAATAGATGTTTTCGAGAAGCAATAACTTTAAAAAAATAATACTATATACAAGAAAATAATGTTACATAAATTAAATAATTTAAAAGTAAAGGAACATAAACATACTAAAGAAAATATATTTCATCCTTATAAATATATTACTTAAAATATATGGGCCGAATAATAAAAATAATTTTCCATTATAACATTAATGTTATTTAAATTTAATAATTTCATATGATAATGAAAACATTAAAATATTTTTAATAAATAAAAAACACATCTATGGATTTCACTATATTTAGTGATACCCTTTATCCACGATAAAAAATGATAATGGGGGTAATTTTGTCTCTGTGAGCTAAAAATTTTAATAAATAGAACCACTATAAATACTAAAAAATTGGACATAAATAACAACTTTTTAATCATTCTTTTAGTACTGATAAAAATAACCCATGTGAGTGACTTTTTTCAGAATTTATAATTGGAATATTGGGATTTTTTAGCATCGATATTGGGTGGATTTATTAGTGCTTTTTCACCACTAATAAACAATCCCGACATTTATCAGCACTTGTATCATTATATATTTTTACAACCAATAAAATAAAAAAAATTCAGTGATAAATGGACAATCTATATTATTTAATTTGAAAATAAACACACAGGACCCCGAGTGGGTCCGGACCCATGCCTCCCAATAAAGATTGAAAATAAACTATTAAGACATAATTATAAATTATTGGGGTCCCAGAGGCCCCTTCTTGAATGAGTGAGCCAAAGTGATTATTATGAAATGATTTTGGAGCCTATTGTGGCCAACAAAACCTTTAGAGGTGTCCAAAAATACAATATTTGTGAATATTAATACCACTACAGTATCAAATTGTTATAATAAGAGGGGAGAACCGACCCAAATTTTGGGGTGTAAGGAATGAAACCCTGGTTTGATGCAAGATTATAGTGTGGATTTGGAAGGCAGGTAAGCACTCAACTATATACATGAATACATATATATAATAACAATATAATATATTTAGTATTTAATATTTATTAAAAATAAAAGTTATTATATTTATTTACAAAATAGTTTCAGTCTTAATTATGTACCACATCTAGCCTATGGATCCATCCATCTAAAATTCAGACTAGACTGAATTAAATTTTTTCAACCCTCAATAAATGCATATTAAATTTAAAAAACATTTTAGATCATGTTAATATAGGCTTCTCATAATATTATTTTGTCCATATCAGTACATATTTGTCTAGGGCGAAGGGAAATTAAACCTCATGTATATATAATAGTTGAATTTTTAATTATATGATTGTTTTTTTATTTTACATATGATTTAAATTAGTGGACATAAACTAAATTATATATATGATATTACATTGTCCAATTTTTTCATTATTATCCTTTTTTCTTACAAACCCTAAAAATGGTGGTATCTATTATATTTTGATCTAGCCACTTTATTATATTCCATATACTTAAAATTTTTGGGTTGATAGTCCTTTGTGGGTAGCATTCTTCATGATATGTGATTATAGTGTTTGAATTTTCGTGGGATACAATGATTCATTCTCCAATCGGGACATTGTTGAAGTGTTTGGAATTGTGTGGATCTGCATGATTCATTATTGTTTAAGTCTTTCTACATATCACACTATTAATGCGTGACCTATTAAATCGGTCAATATATACATTAAAAAATCACATCAATTCAAACTGGTCATTTTAATTATTTTAATAAATATTATGAAATGATATTTGTTTGTGTGTGTGCGTGCGTGTCTGTGTTTATATATAAATCATATAAATTTATATATATATATATATATATATATATATTTGTGTGTATTTGTATCCAATAGGAATTTTTGAGTGGGTGGATCAGAAGAGTAATGGGTGTACTGTTACATATAATTCGACCCTATTTACGACAAGAGATAAGGTTATCTACCATGATGCATCAAATGGAGAATTGATTCAATTCCTCCTAGATGGGGGATGAAAATTTTAGAATATTAATATTTTGAGATGACTACTAACTAGGGTGGGGGTGGGGTAAATTACTTTTGACATGAAATGATGCATGAAACTCATTCAAGCCTTTGGGTCATATTATTTATTGGAATTTGGGAAACATTTAGCTGGAGTTTGGTTTATCATGAACATAAGCCTTCGAGTTATACACAAAGGATCAAGATCTGGCTGAACCTGATCCTATAATATATTAAATAAATAGTAAAAAAATAGTTTATGAATTACAAGATTTTTTATAATGATGGGAGTGAAGCTCACCATGTATGTGTGCATCCGCTATTGTTGTACAAAAGCCAGGGGTCCTAAAATACCACATCATACTCATTTACTAAATCATTCATTTTGATAAATAATCTGCTACTCGATTGGAGTCCCCATAGAACTGTGATATAGTAAAATTGAGGGGGATTTCAGGTTTCCTAAATTCAATATAATTAGATTTAATTTTACCTTGAACATTTCTAGTTTTGGAATTTAGGGATTCAATAGCTAGTTTTTTTAGAATCCATTTCAATGGAATTCCATTCTTTGTGGAAAACATGTTTGATAGAACATATCATTCCCTATAAATTAGTATCATATGAAATACCAATTCTAATGCACTGATGGAAGAAAACTTTGAAGAATCCATGGTGGGTGAGAAAAACAACTAAATAACCTAAGGGTCCTGGTGTGTTGGAGGACACTCCATAAACAATAACCTTGATCCATGAGGGGATTAGTAGAATTTAGTGGATATATTTGATAAACAATGGTTTTTCGGCCTACCATGAACTCCTAATAGTCTATTTGTGTTAAAGTCTGAAATGTTGTTTTACATCAATCCTATTTTCACTTTGGAAGTAAAAAATACATATCCATGCATTGAAAGAATGCCTACATTGAGAGAGGGGGGTTTTCATCAGACCAAATCACATTTCATTTACACTAGGAAAATGAAAACACTAAGGGTGTAGCCACCATAAGAAGGTTATGCACTTATTCACTATATCATACCTCATTTTTGGATATCACGAGGTCTCCTAACTAGCCATATTTATAGATTCTAATGTCTAATATTTTATATTTATAATTATAGAGGTCCTGGAAAAGGATGAAACCTCAAAAACGATGTTGTGAATTCTCCTCATCCCTCAATAATAGGTAGCAGGCCAAACCATGATCTTGACCTGCTCTCTTCAACTGATCATGGCTGGGAAATAAGTTTTTCAATATCATCAAGATAATAATAATCCTTGATGGCTATATGATGTGTGCCTTCAATTTTAGAAACCATGGTTGTATCATAATGGTGCCAAACCATTTTATATTGTCGTATTCCTTGACATTAAATTGGGAATTTCTATTCAGTTTCAAGATAAGGGTGTCTTTATCCACAAATGCATACCTTTATATTTATAGGAAAATTTGATGGGGTACAATGTAATTATGGGATATTTTTGTTTGTTAATAGATCAAAAAAATAATATTATTCTATTTTTGAGGGACATACATGATGCCTTGGAGGGGTTTATCCAGCCTACGGGCAGTCTAACTATTGATGTTAGACTGAATTCTTATAATCCACATAGAGTTACGCATGATTTCATTATAAGAATACCTAATTGAAAGAGAAAAAAAATTATTCAAGGTATTGAGGGTATCCATTAATCAACCTTTTATTGAACATATTTCTTAGAAGTTCAATAAAAGTTTTATTAAATATCAGTAGGTTCTAAGTAAATTTGTAATAAAGGAAATCATTAAATATCTTGAGGTCCTTGATGAAAGTTCCCCATATGAGTGGGGTTAATTCTTTCATTTAATGAATCATTTAACAATTTCATTTCATAGAAAAATCTAGTTCATATTATTTTTTTGATCATGGTTTGTAAATCATTGATGAGTATTCTAAGACATCTATAAAAAGAAAACAAGTATAATAATTTAGAGGTGATCATGGAGTTTGCAAGACACACCATTACATCTCGGGACATAAACTTCCCCATACTCCTAGATAGTTGATTAATGATTCTAGGAAACAAATTCCATATGATATTGCTTCTCACCTATCCCTAATACAACAGGAATCCAAGGTTGGTAACTAAGAGGGATCCCTTTTTCCCCAGGAGTTCTATTGATCCTATTTTTCATCGTAATAGTTACTTGATCAATAAACATAGTGAAGGATTTTCTCTGACTAATGGTTTTTCCATCCACATACTCATAATGGGAATAAAATTCAATGATGTAATAAATGGTTTTAATATATGATTAGTCAAAAATGTTGTTATTGTTAGCATAATATAGATGCTATGGAGTAAATGATCCTATACTTCCCTTGATTTAGTTATATATTCCATCATGAGAAATATCATTAATTTATCTTGTCATTTAGTCCTCGACAATGGAAAAGGGGACAGAGAGGGGGTATCATTATCTAACACCCCTAGTTCATTTTAAGAACCCTCTGTAGGATATATTTATTAGAATGTATGACCTTCTAGAGCTAAGAATGGTTCTTATTAATCTTATAAAGGCTTTTAAAAACAATATTTCCCTAGGAAAATAAAAATGTAGCGCCATTTTAGTGTGTAGAAGGTCATAGAGATGTAAATTTTGATGTCAAATTTCCTATCCATAATTTTATTCTTCACTATATAGACATTTTTTGAATATTTTAATAATCAATTTTGGATGTTTCTCCCATGTGCAAAACCAAAATGGTTTTCTGTAATAATTTCCCAAAATATGTCTCCTAACCTAGTCACAATAACATTTCTAATAACATTAGGAACAATATTCCAAACATAAACTATCATGATGTATTTTATTTCAATATAATTATCATTAATTGTTATAATAGAATTTAAATTTTTTGTAATTCTTATTGGAATAGTGGCATGAATGAATAATTACATAACATAATTCATAACCTCGTCATTCAAGATATCCCAATAACACATGAAGAAATTAATTTTTAATACATCTATTCCAACATTAATCATAATTTTAAGGGATTAAAGTGTGTTTTGAATTCTTATTTTGAAGGATATGTGGTGATATCATAGTATTGATGATCCTTAATCAATGGGGTATGTTTTCAATAAAATTTTGGGTGCTATCTACCCCATTATCAGATCAAATCCCTTTGAATTGTTCATCCATTATTTTGAATTTTCATTTTTAGTAGTATAGAGGCATCCATTGATGATAAGGAAATTATCCCATATCCTTTCTCACTTCACTTCATGAAACCAATTTAAGGTACTTGAATTCCTATCACCATCCTTCAATCATCTAACAATGACATGGTTGCGGTATAGCCTTTCTATTATAGTTCAGAGGTCATCAAGCATAGAGATGGACTTGATTTCCACTCTAGATAGGGATATTATGATTTTTGTTTCTATTTTTAAAACATGAACACTATTCCTCAACCAAATTTAATTGAAGATCCATCTTATATAATGTTTCCATACTCTATCCCCTTATGATAGGTTTAGTATTCTTCAATTATCCTACAATAATCTGGAGGGGGATACCTAGGGTCTCTATCTTCTAATCCTCATGAAATCTTTCCCTATATTCATGAGTAAAAAGGATTACATTTTTTTAATTTTAATGGGAGAGTAACTGACCTTGGTAGGTGGATGGAGTGTTCATGAATGACTGGGTCGTGAACTGTGTGGTTCTTGGGGGGGGGATGAATCTTGTGACCCCAGTTGAAACACTCCTATCATCCATTTATAAAAATAAAATATACATGTTACATTATAATCTTACATTAAAGGTGACAATACTCCAAATAAAAGAATATCTATTTATTGTCACTTCAATAAGGTTGCAGTAATCAATCTATGAAAATAATTCCAAGGTGACTACCTTGTTGAAATTGGACCCAAATTTTTATTTGGGATACAAAATAATGTTTCATTTCCCCATCGTCAACTATTTTTTATTTGTGTAGTTAGAGAATGCTTATAGTTTATTCCATAGACCAATCCATATAATATAGGTGGTCCAATCACATATAGAATAGATAAATATAGCGGAGCATTGGGTGAAAAAAGACAATAGAATACTCTGGGAGTTCTTAATTCATGAGAGTTGGTGAATGATATCACTCATAAAAATCCATATGTGATCCATATATATGTCAGGCATGTTCTACGATACATATTTATTCTTAAGTGAGACCCGTTTTAAGGAATTACAATCATCAAAGAGCATTTTTTTTTCAATAATTGAAACTAAAAAGGGTTTTTCGACCACATGATAATATCTAAAAACTAAATTTGTGGGATTTCATAGATCTCAACAATTCCAATACAGGAGATTCATTACGAAAGATATTTTACCCTTAATAGAGTACCCCATTGATGTGTCACATCTACATGATATTTTTTCCGTTCTCCCACATATTTCATCATCAGCTTCTTCAATTTGGGGGTTGTAATCATCCATGAACGATCATTGATCTATTGGAGATCAATTTTATCATGAAATTCAGTTGGTTAAATTCAATAATTATTTCCATAATTTGATGTGTTCTCAGTATTATTGTTTTCAAGATGGAGGATGTTCTTAGCCTTATCGGCCAAAAAATCACAACTATGAGGTGTATATATAATCATTTATTGAATAGACTCTACTATTTTATTATTTAGGGTTCTTGTACATGTTTCTATAGAGGAGGTTACCTGTGAGAAGGGGGACTACATTTTAGTTTGAGAATCTTTCATTTAATGCTGATAGTCATTCCCAGTAGTTGGTCTAGATGGAGGAAGAATCTGGTAGACAGTCCAATACATTATTTTTATGTTATAATATAGATTCTAAGGATCCATAAGTAATATATCATTGGTTCCTTCATGAGATATTAAACCTATACTGAGTGACTGAACACGATTGTGTTTTATGTTATCTTTTCTGGATTAGGGTGCGACATGAAATATATCTTGTTCATTGTCATTTGGGGAAAAACTAGAGCGTTCAAATATCATTTTGTACATGAAAATAGGGCCCTCCTCTACGATTAGGTCAGTTTTGATTGAATCCTCCATGTTATTTTTAGGATCCTTTTTCTTGGTTTCCTCTTGAGATTTTACTTCTAGAGGGATCCACTATAACCTCATAATGATAATTGAGGTATTTTGAAAACGTATTCCTCTTTAATAGTTCCAATTATAGAGATAATTTCATTGTCCATATCATTAATCTAAATTTGAGGTGATATAGGGGCCTATCAAGAGAGCCCACAGGGGTCTTCCATAGGGATATTCTGTTCCAGTCTAGACTTAATTATTGATACCATGCCTCCTTATTTGGAGTAATGAGGTTTTATAATAATATGAGGACTAGAATCCTTGATTTCTGCCTCCCATTTTATCATTTAATAGGTAGAATCATCATTCCCCCTTATGTTATAAAAACTACATGATTTGTCCATATTGTAGTTAGCAGGTAAGTGAACATATTAATTACAGTGTAATAAGAATTTTGTAATCCTATCATATTGGATCTCAAGATTATTAAAACGATCCTTGATTGTTAAAACCACCTCTTCAGCTAGGGTGGTAAACATTTCCATATCCACAAGAATCCTAACATAGTTCCCAACTTGTGGATTATTAGTTTTTTAATCATTCTTGAGAGGATTACCAAATAAAGAGGATATATCCCAAAGGATTATTGGGTGAAAATATAGACAATTAAACATAAACTTGTGAATGAAAACCAACAAATAGGTGTTCCTAACATTTCCAAGATCAATGTTTCTGTCGCATGCATGAATTTTTATGAAAATTGGATTTAATGATATTGATCCCACTCTCCATTCGGTTTATTTACTTCTATCTAAGGGGAATAAAACATTGTATTAACCTAACTCCATATCCTTTATATTTCCATCATAAAAACCCCATATATCTACAATCCTTTGGGTAAGATCATTGAACTTCTAGAGTTTCTCTACTTTTAGAGTTTGGACTCTCACAATGATGAAATATTTTCCAAAATTTATTCATTATTTAGTTGAATATTTATTGGATGAAATGTGAACAATTTTAAACTTCATGATAATCCTTATTGGGTGGAGTGGGGGTGGGGTAGGATATTAAAAGACTAAGAACGATTGGGAGGCATCCAAGAAAACCAAATTATTGAAGTTCTTAGTTGGACCATTAATATTGAGGGGGGAAGAATCCACCACATATTAATAGATTATCGCATAAATTTGAAAATATCTTTATGTATGAAATTTTTGAGTTGAGTGATGGCTATATATATATACTAGATGTAATTCTAGAAATATGAATATTTACATGAGATTTATGATCACGAGATCTATGGTTTTACCTTTTATCTCTTTTCCCCAATATCACCATTGAGTTATCAATATGTAATAAAATTGGTCTATATTGTAATTTTCATTCGTTATAAAGAGAGATGAAATTTTATACGGTTATAGGGTGTGTGTGTTATTTATGGTTTTTAATCCCCTCAAATTAATATATATACAGTCAATATAAAAGTTTATCCTATAAAATATATATATTTCTATATGTATGTATGTATGTATATGTACATATAAAAAATATATAATTTTTTAAAATAATATAGTAGAAGATAAATATATATATATATAATAAATAAATATTTAATGAAATAATCATTTTTATAAATATATTGATTTATGTGTAATGTATCTTACTACATTTAGTATATATATAAATGGGAGAGTAATCTAGTTAAAATGGTGTATATGCTTATGTGTGGTTTCATGGGTTTAATTTTCCTCAATAACTTGAAGCCAGTGTTTTTTATACACAATTGATCATTCTCAAAATTCATTTAGTGCCAAAAAATAATAATCTTTCTTATGTGTTAAAAATTAAGTTATGAAAAGGTCAAAATTTTCTCAATTTTGGAGTCTTATCTTTGACGAAATAAAATTTATCAGACTTTTTTTCCCGCTGAATTGAGAAAGGCTATCCTAAATAGTAGTAAACTCTCACTTTCAACCTATTCTATTTATCACTTATCCTTAAATCATTGTCGAACAACTACCTTCCTGAGATGCGTTATTTTCTTCACTAATATAGAATTAAAATTTATTGTCTGTTAATAAAAAATCAATATTTTATTGATATTTTTATATATACATATGCATATTTGAATATATTTTATTCTATATTTATTTATTATATATCAATATATATAAATATATATATATATTTTTATGTTCGTGTACATAAATACATGTGTGCATGTGTGTGTGGGGAGGGGGTGTCCTAGAGACCTACTATTGATTACCACCTACCTAAACTAGTTCTCCACTCACCATTGATTAATTCTCCCATATAATTATTTTCTATCGACTATTGAAAAGGGGAATAATCAATTCTGTTGGGAGAAAGATTCCCTTAAACATGTAATTTTAATCCATCTAAACAAATGTATTGAAATTCAATGAATTATTTTTTCATATGGGTTGTATTTCATTTATAACCACTTTTAAAAATTTACATGGATTAAATTAGAGTTAAAATTTTTTATCAAAAACAAGATACTAAAATGAACAGAAGAAAAATGGCCTAACTGGTAGCATCAATTCCAAAGACGATTGTTGGACATCAACCACTTAAGCATCACTAGATGAACATGTCTCCAACCCAGGCCACTAATATATCAAAATAAAAAAATAAATATATGTTCATTATGGAAAATACTATGTTGGTGAGTACATAAAAATTCTTTTTAAGATTTACTTGTTGGAATCCCTAATGTTCTCATGGAAATTTAAACTAATAAACCATAACTAGTTTTAAAATAAATCATATTTAAAAAATAATGGATAAAAAAGAATTTTATATATATATAATTCTCACCCACCATGTAACACCCCAAGATTTCAAGGTGTGTTATTTTTCAAAATAATTCAATAACTTGCACTACACGCAACACTGAGTTAAAGCGCACCATGACTTACCAAACTAGACGTTATGAATAGTAATACCTACTTTTTGAAATTTTATAAATTCTATCTCTCAAAATGGACTTCATTTTTGGATTCAGAATATCAAAATTAGCCTAGGGTGAAATTTTGGTACTTTTCGGATAACTTTAATATTATGATGAATAGTGAAAATTACTAAATTTTAATTAAAAACACATTTTTTAATCAAACTAGTTAATAGTGATAAATTATGAATTTGAGTGGTTTTAAAGTATAATTAGAATATATTTTTACAATTTTATCCAATCGTGTTAATTAGAATTAATTTTACTTTGAAATTGGACCTAAACAATTGTCAATCTTTTGATATATATTGTTTCTTAAAAACGTGCAATTTGTTGTGACAGCAAAAATTAATTATAAAATTAATTAATGCAACTTATATTTTTGGAATTTTTTAAAATAGACATCATTTTTGAATTCGGAATATCAATTATAGCTTCAGGTGAAATTTTGGCATTGTTCAGAAAAACTTCAATTTATTATGAATAGTGAAACTACTAAGTGGTAGTTAAAAAAACTTAATTTTTTAAAAAACATAATTTTACCACATCAGTGAATGGAATTTCGAAAATCCGAGAGGCACGGTTAATATCAAGAAGTAAAATGTGGTTCAATGGGATGAAAATAATTTTTGGTGAATAGTAACTTTTTACTTTTATTTACCACGGTTAAAAGTAAATAATGTAATTAAGGGTAAAAATGATATTAACATTACCCTAACACATGTCCTAATTCTATTGGACAAGTGTATCTCGACCAAAAACAACCTTTGGAATAAAAATTTATCATTTAGGTCCACTTGGATTAGATTAGGACATTTATTATTATTTAATTCAAAGAAGAGTTAAAAGCGTTAAAATCAATGTTTATTTACAAAAACATTTTTAATATAGGGTTATACATAAGATAAATTAGATTGTAAATATTACTTATAAAGATAATAAGATTTCCTACATAATTATATTTTATTTATAATTTTTAGACATTAAATAAGTTAATTTATATATGACACAATGATGATGTAGTAATTACCATAATAGTGAAAAATTAAAATAATTGATATTATAAATACCCAAATATATATAATTTGAGACTTTTAATGAATTACACTAATTTTATAGGATAATATGACCTATGAGGATTGATTTAAGTAACTTTTTTCGAAGTAATAATTCTTTTATGAGTTTCACAAAAATCAACTATTGAATAGTGTCAAAATTGACATAAAAGAGTTTTTAAAACAAATATTATATTATTAATTGATATCAAATTCCTAAAAATCCAAGGTTCGGCCAAGAGTCATATATCATGATAGATATATCATTAATGGACCACTTGGGGGTCGCTTGTATGTATATAGTAAGTTTATTAACTATATAATATAAAAATAAAAAGTGACATGGTAAATGTCAAACTAATTAACTAAGAGTTAAAACTAAAAGATAAGGTTAATATAGTGACCCAAAACTATCTAAATTATATTGGTAGAATGGTTTGCGACCTATCCCCACCTTAACAATTGAATAATCAACTTTTGATCCATTAGAATCCGAATATGAATTTATTATAAATTAAAATTTTTGGCTTTTCCAAAGGTGCCCCTCACCCCTCTTATAAAAGGGCACCCCCCCTTCTCATTACTTCACACCTTCAAAGCCATTTGGATCGGCCAAACTCTACCCAAATACTCTCCCAACATCCATCACTACAACCTAGAGGTCTTAGTTTGATCATAAAGCCAACCTAAGGAGCTGTTTTGATCAAATAAAAAGGAAGAACCCGAAGAAGAGGAGGTTAACCTACCCTCAACCAAGGAAAAGTACAAGGTAAGGGTTTATTTCAGAATCTCTTCATTATCTGAGGTTGTTTATACGCAATTATCTACTGTGATCTCTTTATCATCCAAATCCATGTTCCTTAAAAATGTATTTAAAAACATTTTTAATATTTACTAGACAATGGGTTAAAGTCATTTATAACCTTATGTGTTTTGAAATGAATCTTTCCATCATTTTCCAAACAATGCACTTTTAACCTTTTTGACAAATTTAAGGTAAGAATGTCTTTTTTTAACTTATATGGCGGGTGTGGATATTTAACGCCGTTATAAAATCGTCAAAGCTTCCCTTAGAATGTTATAAGAATATTTTCAAAGTAAATGTTTTATTTTATAATTGTGTGACTTTTAAATGATTTCAAAATGAATATTTTAAGAATTTGTGAAAGGTACTCTTTATCAAGATCATAATTTTAAATGTTTTAAAGATTTATCTTTAAAAATATTTTTAATTAATGTCCATGTTTTCAAAATGATTTTAAAGATTTATTTATATGGACATGAATGTTTTGAAATGATATTTTTTCAAAACTTTCAAAGTGGTATGGGACACTTTGTTTCAAAAACCTCTTTTAGATTACGTCCATTATAAATGTGTGACTTTTCAATGATTTCGAAAAAAGAGATATTTCTCTCAAATAGTATTGTTTTTCATCTATGTCACCATCCATTGATGGATTTTAAGCTTATTTGAAGTTGATTTATTATGATACAAACTTTTGTATTGTATTGAAGGTTTTGTGATATGTTTTACTGTGGATGTGTTATTTTTATACCATTCATGGTTTATGGAGAAAGTATTGAAATTTAGTATGCTAGTTTTAATAATAATATTTATGTTACGTTTAAAACATTTCATATGGGAATGCATTGGACTTAGTATGTGACGGGTGTAGCCCGCTATAGCTCCTCGATGCATCGGTAGGTCTCATGAGACAAACTAGTGTCTTGGCACAAGGCCTTGAAAAAATCTTATTTGTAGTCTTGGAACGAGGCCTTGGCTATGTGGTCATGATAGTCTGGCATTATGCATTCCATCATTATGAAAGTGGTTATTGATATTGCATGTGATTATTCGATTAGTAGAATATCCATGTGAATAATTAAATGGCATTATTTCATTTTACTTTTGCCATACTATGTTGATGTTCAAGTTTAAAAGGCTTTTGTTTTAGTTATACATTGCCTTAAATGTTTATTCTTATTTATGAAAGTTTCCACTATATTGTTATCCTTACTGTGAATTTGAGGTCACCCCTTTTCTATGTTTTATTTATCCCAGGATGTGAAGAAAAAATTTATGAATGACCTATAAGGATAGTGTGAGGTGATAAGAGTGTGGACTATGGAGACTATGTTGTTGTAGTTTTAATTTTGTGATGCAATGTAAACCTTATGAATATATATAGTGTTTCCAAGGCTACTAAACCAATCGGTCTTTCAAGATTTGATCTTCCTTGTGATCATGCCAATGTTTTGAAGTAATAATGCACCGACTTTGGGTAATTGGGGTCGGGGCGTTACAGTTGCTATCAGAGGAAGTTTAGTACAAACCGTGGAAGCTAAATTTAGATAAACTCTGATTAGAGCACATAGATTTAAGATGGAATTTGAGGATTAGTATAGAAGAACTTCCTTGAATTTTGGAATTGTAGAGATTTTGTGAGTTTTCCGAGCAATACATCCCTGTCTGGATACAAGCAGGTAGAGGCGGCTCTGGCACAGATGTACCTCAGGGTAAAACCTAAAAACACCGCTTTGAGCTAGACTCAAACGGGAACTGGTACATGACAACGGGCATTGCTGCACTCTTTGTTAGGACACTCCCGGCGGATATGCTTAGGATAATTCTCATTTTCATTACAAACCATTATGAAGGGTTTATGAGTATATACTTCCTCAAAGGAGACATTTTTATGATTATGGATTATATACAAGAACTATTTAATTTATGGTATGTGTCTTACAAGTTTGGGATTAGGTATTGTTATTCATAAACTAATCTAGTGTATGCCATTGTTTAGAAATGGTGCCCTGTAGAAGGAATGAGAACTCCAGCAATGCACATGATCCATAGAGAAAGAAGGATCATATCTTTCATGTTCTTAATCCAGAATTTGTAAGAGAAATAGTCTCCCATGTATTATCATCATATGAAGAAATAATATCATGTGTTGATAAGATAAGTAAAGAGTTTACTGAGTCATATGGCGTTGAAGGGAAGCAAGAGAAGAAAAGGATGGATGAGATAAAGATGGATAAAGGGAAGAGGGAAAAGAAGAATTTTCCCATATGTGATAACTGTGGGAAGAAACACCCTGGAACTTGCTTGAAAGGAATGGGAGTTTGTTATAAGTGTGGAGGAAAATGGCACAAAGTACGTGACTGCAAGGGTAAGAAAATGGTTTCAAACGTATAATGATTCATTTGCAAGGAGTTTAGACATTATGAAAACCTATGTCCCAATCATCAGACTATGACACAAATGATGCTATTGGATAATAATCAAGTTATGATACTACCATAGATGAAGAGGAATGATTGGAGTTCTTATGTTGATTATGTCAATTAAGTGTTATATCAACAATGTACTTGTAATAATAATTATGGAGTATATAAGGATTGTACTGCAGTACTATTTAATTAAGGACTTGAGATTGTGTGGAAGAATGAAAAGTGACTCAATATTAGGATAATTTCTTGGAAAATATATGGTTGAGAGAATGATTAACCATAATATAGTTCTGATACCGAGGTAGTGATTTTGGAACAATACATGATTGATTTGGATAAATATATTGGATATTCTTGACTACCTTGAAACTGATTAATGATTTGTATATTCCATCATTGTTGGGGTTTAAAACATTTTTGTATTGAAGGAGTATATCTATTATTCTTTAAGGAATAAGGGATCATGAATGTAATCAATAAGGTTTTATGGTAATTCAGGATGTTGCAGTGTTTTAAAAGAATACATGATGAACATGTTCACATATTATTACGTGGAAAAAAGGATCTTTATTGTGTTTACCTTCCTTATAAATTTTGGACTGAAGTATTTTGGATAGTTCTAGTTTGGATTATTTTGGATGGCCATAAAAGGACAACCCGGATGTCGGGCAGCAACCCGTCGCGTCCGGCAAGGTCGCGAGACTTGAACCCACAACCGAAGGGTGACAAGGGTGTATCACCTACCACTGACCCACGTGATGTCCTGGATTGAATAATGTCATTTTTAATGGTTCTGCTAGATGAATTATAAATTCATTTTTTTAACCCTATACTAATAGGATAAATAGAATATTATTTTTATGTTCTATTATCTTTTAGAGTGAAAGATGAGTTTGTGATAGAAATTCGTTAAAGGATGGAACTCTACTTGCCAAGAATATATTTTTTCTTCTTCTCTTATTCTATGAAGAAATTAATTCTTATACTTTAAGGAATCCTAAAACCAAAAATGTGTTATCCTAATACCATATGTTTTGTTGAACTGATGATATTTCAAATCATCATAGATTGATGAATTTAAGGACCTCAATTTTAAACTTGTTTGTGATTGATGACCTCAATCACTACCTATAAATATTTACATTTTTCCTCCAATTATATGTCTCTAATATCCACCATTGTTCTACTAATCGAGATCATAATTTGGTGGTGACCCTTTCATTTCTCTTTTCCTCATATTAAGACTAAAGTTTAGTAACCCAATTTATGATGTGGGTTTTCCCACAAAAATATTTTTTTATATTCAACCTTTTATTTTCGAAAAACAATTTTAAATTGTGAGGACATGATTTATTGAAGGAGGGGAGAATGTAACACCCCAAGATTTCATAGGGTGTTATTTCTGCAAAATAATTGAATAACTTGCACTACACGCAACACCGAGTTAAAGTGCACCATGACATACCAAACACGCCGTTATGAATATTAATACCTAAAATTTGAAAATTTTTATATTCTATCTCTCAAAATGGACTTCATTTTTGGATTCGTAATATCAAAATTAGCCTAGGGTGAAATTTTTGTACTTTTCGGATAACTTTAATATTTTGATGAATAGTGAAAATTATTAAATTTTAATTAAAAACAACTTTTTTAATCAAAATAATTAATAGTGATAAATTATGAATTTGAGTGGTTGTAAAGTATAGTTAGAATATATTTTTACCATTTTATCCAATGGTTTTCATTAGAATTAATTTCACTTTGAAATTGGACCTAAACAATTGTCAATCTTTTGATATATATTATTTCTTAAAAACCCGCTCTTTGTTGTGACAGCGGGAATTAATTATAAAATTAATTATTGAAACTTAAATGTTTGGAATTTTGTAAAATAGACATCATTTTTGAATTCAGAATTTCAATTATAGCTTAGGGTGAAATTTTGACATTGTTCTGAAAAACTTCAATTTTTGATGAATAGTGAAACTACTAAGTGGTAGTTAAAAAAACTGAATTTTTCATAAAACATAATTTTACCGCTTCTGTGAATGGAATTTCGGAAATCTAAGAGACACAGTTAATATCAAGAAGTAAAATGTGGTTCACTGAGATGAAAATAATTTTTGGTAAATAGTAACGTTTTACTTTTATTTACCACGGTTAAAAGTAAATAGGGTAATTAAGGGTAAAAATGATATTAATATTACCCTAACACATGTCCTAATTCTATTGGACAAGTGTATCTAGACCAAAAACATCCTTAGGAATAAAATATTATCATTTAGGTCCACTTGGATTAGATTAGGACATTTATTATTATTTAATTCAAAGAAGAGTTAAAATAGTTAAAATAAAAGTTTATTTACTATAAAATTTTTAATATAAGAATATGTATAAGATAACTTCGATTTTAAATATTCATTAGAAAGCTAATAATATTTCCTACATAATGATATTTTATTTATAATTTTTAGACATTAAATATGATAATTTATATATGACACAATGATGATGCAGTAATTAACATAATAGTGAAAAATTAAAATAATTGATATTATAAATACCCAAATAAATATAATACGAGACTTTTAATGAATTACACTAATTTTCTAAGATAATATGAAATATTAGTATTGATTTAAGTAACTTTTTTCTAAGTAATCATTCTTTTATGAGTTTCAAAAAAATCAACTATTGAATAGTGTCAAAATTGACATAAAAGAGTTTTTAAAACAAATATTATATTATTAATTGATATTAAATTCCTAAAAATCTAAGGATAGGTAAAGAGACTTATATCATGATATTTATATCATTAATGGACCACATGGGAGGTCTCTTGGATGTATATAGTATGTTTAATAACTATATAATATAAAAATACAAAGTGACATGGTAAATGTCAAACTAATTAACTAAGAGTTAAAACTAAAAGATAAGGTTAATATAGTGACCCAAACCTTTCTAAATTCTATTGGTTGAATGGTTTTTGACCTATAACCACCTTAACATTTGAATAATCAACTTTGGATCCGTTAGTAACCGAATATAAATTTATTATAAATTAATATTTTTAGCTTTTGCAAAGGTACCCCTCACCCCTCTTATAAAAGAGCACTCCCCCTTTTAACTACATCACACCTTCAAATCCTTTTGGTTCGGAAAAACACTGCCCAAATACTCTCCCAACTTCCCTCACTTCAACCTAGAGGTCTCAGTTTGATCAGAAATCTTACCTAAGGATCCCTTTTGATCAAATCAAAAGGAAGAACCCGGAGAAGAGGAGGTTAACCTACCCTCAACCAAGGAAAAGTACATGGTAAGGGTTTATTTCACAATAGATTCATTATCTAAGGTTGATTATATGAAATTATCTACTGGGATCTCTTTATCATCCACATACATGTTCCTTAAAAATGTATTTAAAAACATTTTTACTATTTACTGGACAATGGGTTAAAGTCATTTATACCCTTATGTGTTTTGAAAGGAATCTTTCCGTCGTTTTCCAAACAGGGCACTTTTATCCTTTTCGACAAATTTAAGGTAAAAATGTCTTTTTTTAACTTATACGGTGGGTGCGGATATTTACCGCTGTTATAAAATCGTCAAAGCTTCCCTTAGAAGCTTATAAGAATATTTTCAAAGTAAATGTTTTATTTTATAATTATGTGACATTTAAATGATTTCAAAATGAATATTTTAAGAATTTGTGAAAGTTACTCTTTAACAAGATCATAATTTTAAATGTTTTGAAGATTTATCTTTCTAAATCTTTTTAATTAATGTCCATGTTTTCAAAATGATTTTAAGGATTTATTTATATGGACATTAATGTTTTGAAATGATATTTCTTTTCAAAAGTATCAATGTGGTATGGGACACTTTGATTCAAAAACCTCTTTTAAATTACTTTATAAATGTGTGACTTTTCAATGATTTCGAGAAAAGAGATATTTCTCTCCAATAGTTTTCATTTTCATCTATGTCAACATCCTTTCATGGATTTGAAGCTTATTTGAAGTTGATTTATTATGATACAAACATTTGTATTTTATTGGAGGTTTTGTAATATGTTTTACTGTGGATGTGTTATTTTTATACCATTCATGGTTTATGGAGAAAGTATTGACATTTCGTATTCTAGTTTTAATACGAATGTTTATGTTACGTTTAAAACTTTTCATATGGGAATGAATTGGACTTAGTAAGTGACTGGTGGAGCCCACTATAGCTCCTTGATGCATCGGTAGGTCTCATGAGACAAACTAGTGTCTTGGCACAAGCCCTTGACAAAATTTTATTTGTAGTCTTGGTATGAGGCATTGGATATGTGGTTATGATAGTCTGGCATTATGCATTACATCATTATGAAAGTGGTTATTGATATTGCATATGATTATTCGATTAGTAGAATATCAATGTGAATAAGTAAATGGAATTATTTCATTTTTCTTTTTCCATACTATATTGAAGTTCAAGTTTAAAAGGCTTTTGTTTTAGTTAAACATTGCCTTAAATGTTTATTCTTATTTATGAAAGTTTCTGCTATATTGTTATCCTTACTGGGCATTTGAGCTCACCCCTTTTCTATGTTTTATTTTTCCTAGGATGTGAAGAAGTAATTTATAAATAACCTATAGGGATAGTGTGAGGGGATAAGAGTGTGGACTATGGAGACTATGTTGTTGTAGTTTTCATTTTATGATGTAATGTAAACCTTATGAATATATCTAGTGTTTCCAAGGCTACTAAACCAATCGGTCTTTCGAGATTTTACCTTTCTTTTGATCTTTCCAATGTTATAAAGTAATAATGCATTGAATCTAGGTAACTGGGGTCGTGGCGTTACCCACCAACACATTCATTTACAATTATTTAGAATAATTTTTTTTAAATATTTATAATAGATTAAAACAATTATTTTTTTCTTATAAGTTAAACAATAAATAATTTTTAGAATGAACCATAAATATAATCCCAAGAATGATAAAATGAAACCATAAGAAAAAAAAATTTATATAAGTGTTAATAACACAATGGGTATGTTATTTCTAATGCTTCCATTCACTTTTTATATTTTTTCCTCTTGAGGGGGAAATGTGGTGTTTAAAGATTTATGTTTCGAAATATAGGAGATATGATGTTGATATATTTAATCTTATTTTCATTATCTACTATGAAACTCTACTATATATTTAAAACATGTTTTCAATATCCTTCCTAGAGTAATACATTTAGACATAAATAAATTACATCACTAGTTTATATAATGGAGTGAAAAAAATTAGTGAAAGGGGTTTAATTGATTTTGAAGACTTTAGGATGAATTATAAAATTAAACCCTTCAAGACTTAGTGTATAAGGCTTATCATATATTTTCATAAGGAGGGGTGGTTTTACTATTGTTTAAATATATATAGGAATGTTCTATTTAATAGAGTCTGTAAGGTAGGATAAGGGTTGAACTTTGTTTTAAAGATTGTTAATTTGAAAAAACAATTATGACACAGTTTGAAGGAATATATCAAAGTGTGATAGATTTTGTGTAGCTTAGTGTCATCCATGAAGGTAATAGGGGTTTTACGGAATTAAATATCCTCCAAGACAATTAATAGATTATATTAATTTTAAAATAATAATGTAAGGTTAATGTTTTAAATTGGATTCTAGTGTCATATCGGAATGTAAAAGGTTTATATTTGAGTTTAGAACTTTCCATATAGGTGCAATAGTACACAAGGTTTTAGTACCCTCTACGAAGAAAATTGTTTTATACTAGAGTTTAATTCCATCCAAGAATGAAAAACAGGTACATTGGATATAATTGTCTCCTAAAATATTTAATGGTATACATTAGAGTTTAATACCATCTAAAAATACAAAACGTTACATTATTATTTTTTACCATCTAGGTAGGTTAAAAGTTTATGATATAGTATAATTTCATCAACGATGTTAATAAGATGAACCTTGTAACACCTTGAACTATCTTACCTAAATTGTAAAATCACCAGTGATTCGACAGGACCTCATGTTAATCTCACCACAAGCTAACGAATTCTGACCATGTTTGGAAGTTTGTGGGAAACATGGTGAGATTATAATCTTTTGTACAAATGACCCTAAAAAGAGTGTATGTAATAATTATAATATATAATCAAAATATAGAAAATAATATTGAAATTTTAGAAATATAAAAACCATGAAAATAATATAATAGTGTTGTACCAATAATAATAACACTATAATGTGACTAACTATATACACAAACATAACTAGGATGGACATTTGTATGATCATATAAAAAGATTACTCAAAAAGAATAAAAGTAGGTAGATTACCCCAAATCTGAAAATAAGACTCCACTTGGTCCTATATCCCACTCTAACCATCCATCAATCTCACCCATAAAATATAATACCACTTTCCTTACCGACATCCCTCTACATAAATTATACACGTGCACCAAAATTTCCCATACGATGTGTGAATACAACTTTGATATCCACCACCAAAAATTTTCTTAATCAAATCTAGAATATATAAATGCATTTATAATTCATTATGAATATAATTAAAAACAATAATAAAAATATTAATACCCATATGACAATTTGGTTTTAATCATGACACCTAATGACCGACCATACCTTCCCCAAAGAGTATCAGTATCGATATAACCAAATTACATTTTATGTAATGGGTTAGCATTGAATCAACCTGTAAATTCATATACAATAGAAAATATATATTTTACAATATCCAAAAATTAAAATTTATTATCATGTATAAACAAATGTATAAATGAAATAATGAAAGGGCATAACACCACATTTCTAGAATCTATGATAACAATGAATGGGACCATCATTCCATTAGTGAATGAATATCATTAAATATCATACTAAATTAAAATGTCTAAAATGAATATCATTATTTCCTATAAAAATTTATAAAATTTAAATAAAAATCATTATATCCCCTACTTGATGTATATAATGAATGGGTATTGTTGGCGCCAAAAATATGGCCCGAAAGGAAGGAACGAAAAAGACAGCCGGCGGGCTGCATCGCGAAGCACAGCCGCGAAGCACAGCCGCGAAGCCCCTCCGCGAAGCGCCCCAGCCCTGGCGGCGCCGCGAAGCACCAGAGGCGGTGATCCTCCGCGAGCGCGTTTGACGTTCGCGAGCGCGCCGCGAAGCTCCAGAGGCGGCGCGCGGGCCCTGCTTCGCGGCGCCCCTTCCCTATAAATACTCGACTCCCCCTGAGTCCCCGAGACGGACAATCCGACCTCTCGGCTTCTCCTCTCCCGAATCGCGAAGCAAGCTTTGCCCCGGGAATCATGAGCTCCGCGAGGTATTTCTACTTCGCGAGACGACTCTGATTTGTTTCGTCCTGAGCCCCTCTTCCGAGAGGGATGCCCTTCGCGAAGCCCAAGGGCGTTCGCAAAGGAAGGGGATTCCCAAGGGAACCCGGGCAGCCGCGGAGCACTCGTGCTTCGCGAAACACCCAACCCATGCTAGTAATCCCTATGCCAAGGCAGGATAACTATGCATCGCGAAGCACTTTGCTTGGCAGGACCCTGCTTCGCGAACCACTCCTTCGCGAGGCAGTGCTCCGCGAACACTGTTCCACTTCGCGAAGCACCTCCCACTTCCACATATGCCCCATGCTAAGGCCAAGGCACCCCACTTCGCAAAGCACACTCCTCTGCTTAGCGATTCCTCCTTCCGTGCGACCCTCCAGGTTTGCACGATGTGATTTCAAAGTCCCATGGACAACACCTCCCGTAGCGTTGCTTCGCCCAATGCTCCTTCGCATAGGCACGCTAACGGCTATTGCTTCTTCGCATAGCCACGCTAACGTGGACCCTTCGATGGTTCCTCCCGCGACCCCCCTTTACCATGGCCTTACCGACACCTTCCCTTCCCCAAGGACCAGAGGGTACCGGTTATGTAAGCCCTAGGGGTGTGGAGTGAACCCACCTCGTCCGAGCTGCAGGACGTTAAACTGCCAAGCACCACGTCCTCAACACATGACGTTAAACTGTGACCCAACCTCGTCTCCCTCACGAAGGGTTTCCCCACGTCGAACATTTTTTACACCGCTCGTCTCCACGGGAATGGAACTCTTCCGCACATGGAATGAGATCCTCCTTGTCGGAGTGGTGTATGTTCGCAGGGGAAGGGTCGCCTCAGAGCGTAAATCCCTAACCTTTGGTACGGATGATTGCACCCGTGCATCTCGGTACTTCCCCACTACCAAGGTCAGTGGAGGACGTGATAGGGAACGAGGCACCTCCCATTGTCGGACCAAGGTCCATCTTCCCCGCGCTTTGTCGCGCCATGGGCCTCCATCCTGGAGTAAGTCCCAACACCATGGACCGCTCAACGCGTAAGCCCCTCTTCGCTTCTCACGGACGCACCCTTCGCGACGTGATCGTCAGGTCCTTGCAACCTCTTGTTTCTCACACCGAGCATGACTCACGTGGGCTTAGAGTGAGCACCGACCCCGACTCCCCACCCGAACTACGAGGACTTTGATCCGTGTCAAGGCATGGTACGTAGGAAGCCTCCACGAGGTTCAAGCCCACCATCAGTGGACCAAGGTCTACTCCCCAATTTGAACTACGAGGACTTTGATCCGTGTCAAGGCATGGTACGTAGGAAACCTCCACGAGGTTCAAGCCCACCATCAGTGGACCAAGGTCTACTTTCACCCGAACTACGAGGACTTTGATCCGTGTCAAGGCATGGTACGTAGGAAGCCTCCACGAGGTTCAAGCCCACCATCAGTGGACCAAGGTCTACTCCCCACCCGAACTACGAGGACTTTGATCCGTGTCAAGGCATGGTACGTAGGAAGCCTCCACAAGGTTCAAGCCCACCATCAGTGGACCAAGGTCTACTCCCCACCCGAACTACGAGGACTTTGATCCGTGTCAAGGCATGGTACGTAGGAAGCCTCCACGAGGTTCAAGCCCACCATCAGTGGACCAAGGTCTACTCCCCACCCGAACTACGAGGACTTTGATCCGTGTCAAGGCATGGTACGTAGGAAGCCTCCACGAGGTTCAAGCCCACCATCAGTGGACCAAGGTCTACTCCCCACCCGAACTACGAGGACTTTGATCCGTGTCAAGGCATGGTACGTAGGAAGCCTCCACGAGGTTCAAGCCCACCATCAGTGGACCAAGGTCTACTCCCCAATTTGAACTACGAGGACTTTGATCCGTGTCAAGGCATGGTACGTAGGAAACCTCCACGAGGTTCAAGCCCACCATCAGTGGACCAAGGTCTACTTTCACCCGAACTACGAGGACTTTGATCCGTGTCAAGGCATGGTACGTAGGAAGCCTCCATGAGGTTCAAGCCCACCATCAGTGGACCAAGGTCTACTCCCCAATTTGAACTACGAGGACTTTGATCCGTGTCAAGGCATGGTACGTAGGAAACCTCCACGAGGTTCAAGCCCACCATCAGTGGACCAAGGTCTACTTTCACCCGAACTACGAGGACTTTGATCCGTGTCAAGGCATGGTACGTAGGAAGCCTCCACGAGGTTCAAGCCCACCATCAGTGGACCAAGGTCTACTCCCCACCCGAACTACGAGGACTTTGATCCGTGTCAAGGCATGGTACGTAGGAAGCCTCCACGAGGTTCAAGCCCACCATCAGTGGACCAAAGTCTACTCCCCACCCGAACTACGAGGACTTTGATCCGTGTCAAGGCATGGTACGTAGGAAACCTCCACGAGGTTCAAGCCCACCATCAGTGGACCAAGGTCTACTTTCACCCGAACTACGAGGACTTTGATCCGTGTCAAGGCATGGTACGTAGGAAGCCTCCACGAGGTTCAAGCCCACCATCAGTGGACCAAGGTCTACTTTCACCCGAACTACGAGGACTTTGATCCGTGTCAAGGCATGGTACGTAGGAAGCCTCCACGAGGTTCAAGCCCACCATCAGTGGACCAAGGTCTACTCCCCACCCGAACTACGAGGACTTTGATCCGTGTCAAGGCATGGTACGTAGGAAGCCTCCACGAGGTTCAAGCCCACCATCAGTGGACCAAGGTCTACTCCCCAATTTGAACTACGAGGTCTTTGATCCATGTCAAGGCATGGTACGTAGGAAGCCTCCACGAGGTTCAAGCCCACCATCAGTGGACCAAGGTCTACTTTCATCTGAACTACGAGGTCTTTGATCCATGTCAAGGCATGGTACGTAGGAAGCCTCCACGAGGTTCAAGCCCACCATAGTGGACCAAGGTCTACTTTCACGTCGGTTCACCGACACACCCACCCGTCGCTCTTTCACGTCGGGTCTCATTCCAGTCCACCGGTAAGCCGTTGTGACCACCTGAACTACGAGGTCTTTGATCCATGTCAAGGCATGGTACGTAGGACGCCTTTATGAGGTTCAAGCCCACCATCAGTGGACCAAGGTCTACTTTCACCCGAACTACGAGGACTTTGATCCGTGTCAAGGCATGGTACGTAGGAAGCCTCCACGAGGTTCAAGCCCACCATCAGTGGACCAAGGTCTACTCCCCACCCGAACTACGAGGACTTTGATCCGTGTCAAGGCATGGTACGTAGGAAGCCTCCACGAGGTTCAAGCCCACCATCAGTGGACCAAGGTCTACTCCCCACCTGAACTACGAGGTCTTTGATCCATGTCAAGGCATGGTACGTAGGAAGCCTCCACGATGTTCAAGCCCACCATCAGTGGACCAAGGTCTACTTTCACCTGAACTACGAGGTCTTTGATCCATGTCAAGGCATGGTACGTAGGAAACCTCCACGAGGTTCAAGCCCACCATCAGTGGACCAAGGTCTGCTTTCACGTCGGTTTACCGACAAACCCCCCATTTGAACTACGAGGTCTTTGATCCATGTTAAGGCATGGTACGTAGGAAGCCTCCAAGAGGTTCAATCCCACCCGTCTTTCACGTCGGGTTTCACCCCCGTCCAGTATGACGTTAAACTACATCCCGGTCCAGTGGTAAGCCATTGCGATCAAACCATTTGAACTACGAAGTCTTTGATCCGTGTCAAGGCATGGTACGTAGGAAGCCTCCATGAGGTTCAAGCCCACTCATCACCCAATTCACGTCGTGTTCTACCTACGTCCAGCACGACGTTAAACTACATTCCAGTCCAGCGGTAAGCCGTTGTGACCCATTCCCACCTGAACTACGTGGTCTTTGATCCATGTCAAGGCATGGTACGTAGGAAGCCTCCACGAGGTTCAAGCCCAACAATAGTGGATCAAGGTCCCTCACTTATGTCGGCTCACCGACACCCACCACCCGTCGTTTATTCACGTCAGGGTTCATTACCGTCCCGCATGACGCTAAACTGTATCATTTGAACTACGAGGACTTTGATCCATGTCAAGGCATGGTACGTAGGAATCCTCCCAGAGGTTCAAGCCCAACCCCCACCGGACCAAGGTCCACCCTCATGTAGGTACGCTGACGATGCCCATCGGACCAAGGTCCACCATCAAGTCGGTTTACCGGCACCATCCCGAACTACGCGGACTTTGATTCCCTGCCACGGGGATACGTAGGAAGCCCCTTTAAGGCTCAAGCCCAACTTCGTCGTCACTACCCCTGCGATGGTCCCATTCCATTCTCAACCGTCTCCGCGAGACGTTAAACTCGCGACCTACCTCGTGGTAAACACGAGATGCCTGAGGAAAACCTCGGATGGAACGCCTTTGGCGTAACCGTCTTTGCTAGACGTTAATCTTGCAAACATACCCTGTGTTGAACACGGGAAGCTGAGGAAAACCTCAGGTACGTGTCTATGACATGTAACCCCCCGCGCTCGATGTGGGATGCCTCGGGTTTCCACGCCCTCGAGAAGCCTTGTGATCAAGGACAACAGACAGACATGCCAGGCACCCCAGCATCCAGACACGCTACTGATGCCTCAAACGTGATTACTCCCCTGACCGAAGGTTGCTGCCCTGACTGGACCCTTTGGAATGTCCCGACAGAAGCAGCGTAATTAACCGGCGTCCATGGAAACATGGCACTGGGAAGAGTTTCACGAACTACGTATTAAATCTATAAGGGAGACCCGGACTAGGTGACGAGTTCTGAGGAGGAATCCACAGGAGGAAGAACCGACATCCCATCATCCCGTTTCGATCAAGGAGCAGACGTACCTGAACAAGGAACGAATGCCGCCCGCCTTTGGAAAGCGGGAATGCGGGGCAACAAAGCCGCGCGTCCCCCTCCTCCGCGGACGGATGCGCGCGCGCCCCGGCGAAAGCGTCGGAAACAGAAATGGTGAACCCGACGTGAAATTCTTCTCCTCAGCATGGAGATTAGTAGCGTTCGAGACACCGGTAGATTGACGTGTCACCGGATCCAGGAATCAGGTTGCTATGCGGTCACCATCCGCTCCTCGCCCGCGCAGGGGCAGGGGCAACACCACTACGGTCACCCCACATGGCGCCACTACCGCCACGACGGCCGGCACGTCGCGGGAGGCGGGACGTCCTCGTCCCCTTTCCCCATCAGAGGTCATCCAACGAAGGGTGATCAACAGCCTCGTGCGCAGGTATGAGGAACAAGGGGTCATCCCGACCAGGGATATGGCCCGTTTGGACCTGGAGGCTTCCAGGCCCCGCCATCAACGCCGCCCTAACGGGCCGCGCAGGGAGCCCCCGCTCCCCACCCAGACATTCAATCGTTTCGGGAGCCTATCCCCGGAACGCCTTGACGACTCTTCGCCTTATGCTGAAGAGGCAGGTGTTGTCCGGCTCAGTCCGCTCAGGGCCCTGACCCGGGACTCCCAGGCGAGAGCTCCCGTCCGGCCACGTCAGCGCCGCCGTCCGGCCCCGCAGGAAGAACAGGCAGACTACGTCCCTGCACCACCTGCACCGGCCCGCCTGACCCGACGTCAGCGCCGGGCCCGGGCTGAGGACGCTCGCCTAGCCGCGTCCACGTCGACAGCTACAGTGGCCCAAGCCACCGCCGACGTACATTACGAGGCCCCCGCCTACATTAAGCAGGGGCACCCCTTCGCCCAACCAGGATCGAGACCCCAACCGCCCTGCGGGCAGGCTGGGTTGACTCTTCGGGTTGCAGGCCCGAGTAGTGATCGCCGCGAGCTAACCCGCGGTGATGCAGGTCCTCCCCGTACCACTACTCCACAGAGCGTGGGCCTTCCCCGCTCCGAGGTTCGTCATGGAGGCATGCCTCATGCCGCCCCCATCCTACAGGAAGACCTGCCCCGGGGCAGTGATGCTCAGCGCGGAAACACTTCTCGCGCCCGCTGTACAGGGTACGAAGCCCATCCGTCTGAAGGCACCGTCCATCCGGTCCTTCGACGTGGGGGTCCCCCCTACATCCTCTCTGCGACTGACGAAGGTCCTCCTCGCCCCAGCAATTCGAGGAGTGAAGGTCAGCCTCGCTCCACTCGCATCGACTGTGGAGGCCTTCCCCATGCTCCTGCCGGTTCCAACAGAGGCCCCGCCCACGTGGGTACTGTTCATGGAGGTCATCCCCATGTACCCTATGATATTTTCCCTGGTTCCCCTCGCACCCCGGCTGTCTCAAGTGGGGGCCCTCTTCGCCACGTCGCTAGCGCCGCCCCAGGGCTGCCTGATAGGGGTCAACCCTGTCCCGAAGAGCCACCCAGGGGCAGAAGAGCGGGTCGTCGCCGCCACGGGAAGAATCTTGGGAAGGCCCAGGGGGGGATCAAACCCGCCCGCTTCTCCGATTCGGAAGCGGAATGCGATTCAGCGATGGAACCTTCTCCCAGCTCCCCCGTATCAAGGACTGGGGCAGGAACCAGACGCGTCAGCCTCGTTCTCCCCGAATTTGAGGTCCATCGGATTCCCGTCTCTCTCCGCAGGTACATCCAGGAGGAAGAAATCCTGGGAATTCCGCAGGTTTCGACCGCGCAGTCACCGCCACCGTCGCCCGAAGCGCCCTCTTCCTCTACCCGGGATCCCGAGGAGCTGTTTTGGGGGTCAACGGTGGTAGAGCCACGACATGACCGGACACCGGTAACGGCGATTCCCGTACCCGAAGTAGCGGCTATTAGCCCGTCCTATCGTGACATCGTGGTCAGGTCACCTTGCTCTTCAGAGGAAGGCCCAGAGTACGGTGGCCAGTCTTCCCGCTTGCCGTATTCTCCGCCGCCGAGTTTGCTATCCCAGAGGTCCGCCTCGGTGCCGCTACCGGTCCCTCAGCCACCCCCGGTTGATGAGTGGGGAAATGTAGGGCCGAACTCCGAGGATGAACCCAGGAGCTTCTGGAGTATTCTTGCAGCGGACTATTTCCCAGAGAAGTTCTGGCCCGCGGCAGCGTTGAATTTCCGCATACCCGAGTCGCTTACCCCTGAAGAAGTGGGATGCCTTTGTCGGACCCTGTGGGCGACGCACTTCCGCCTCCGTTGGGAACGGGTAGTGTACCCCAGGAGTCGGGAGCACTTCGAGGAGATTGGCAAACAGTGCCGCCTGATTGATGCAGCGGTGCTCCTTGTGGCCCAGCACCCCGAGTCGCTCGGTCATCAGGGTGCCCTCCAGCGAAGATGCGTTCAGAGTTTCAAGGCACTCCGCAAGATTGTCAGGGAAGCTACCCCCCATGTGCAAGTCCGTGGTTGGGGACGCTATGCCGCTCTCCTCTTCGACCCTATTCTACGACAGCCTGATTCGCTATGCGACATTGAGGATATGCCCTCAAGAGGGGTCACAGTCCACATGGCCGACGTTGTGGATAAGGAAGATGAGCTTGAGTTCCTTAATGGGGACTTACCACCCGAGTGCGTACCGCCACTACTCGACCCATCAGGGAGAGTCACCCGTCATCAAAGGAACCTGCTAGGCCTCCCTGTACCCACCGAGTCACTGGCGCTCGGTCGAAGCACTGGCAAGGGTAAGGAGCACGTCGGAATAGCCAAGCACTCCGACCCGTCCGCCTCCGTGCAGAAAACGGACGAAGATCCTGAGAAAGCCACGTTGCGCCAGCAGCTTGCTGAACAGAAGAGGCTGGTCGACGAACTTTTGGCTGAACGCGCCGCAGAGCGACGACCCGACTATGGTAATCCCAGGCCGGGACAGCAGGGGCAGGAACAATTTCCCCCCGGTGAGATGCCTCCGGGCAACCCTGATCATGCTACTGCCGCGGACAGGGCGGAAGCCGGAACGTACGGCAAAAGGGCGCGATACGTCTCGCCAAACCCCCCTGAGCGACGGGGCAATCTGAAGAACCCAATCCGGGTTCCCCCAGTCGCCCAACAGGTCATTCAGCCAGTTGACCCGCGGGCAGCAGAAGCCGTCTACCGCGTTGAAGAACCTGGCAATGCGCTTGTGGTTAGGGATCCCCGTCAAGACAGGGACCCCCACCCGGAGGACCTTATTGCGGCACTCACAGCCCGCCTCGAGGCGTTGGAGACACGGCAGGTGGCGGTCCCACCCGATGGCAAGCCTTATCCCGCGTGGGTGGATGATATGCCCGCGCCTCCAGGTTTTGGGAACCCCACTTTCTCGCCTTTTAACGGGACAGGGGACCCACCCCAGCACTTGGCTCATTTCTCTTCCAGGTGTGGCCCCATGTTGGGGACCCCGGCTCAGCAAGAAGCCGCTAAGCTCTGATGTTTTGTACAGACGTTGGAAGGTCCGGCATTCGTCTGGTACATCCAGCTCCCCATCGGATCAGTGACCGGTTGGGAAGATCTTCGCCGGCAGTTCTTGTACCAGTTCAGCTCCACCACGCGGAAGACCAGCATCGCGGACCTCTTTAAGTGCAAACAGAGGCCTGATGAGCGGGTTGCGGACTTCATCGCCCGGTGGAAAGGACTTACGTATTCTCTCGATATGCCACTGACTCAGGAGCAATTACTGACGATGTGTGTGGGGAACGTAAAGACAGAGCTGGTACCCTCCTTGATTACCCAGAATTACCCTGGGGGGTTCAGAGATTTCTCGGATAAGGCCCAGCGCCTCGAGGAGGCCCTGCAACAGGCTAGTCAGGCACGTTTGCTGCCCCCAATGATCCCAGCCAGGAGGGCCGCCAGGGCTGAACCCGCCGCAGTGGCTCAAATAGAAGCCCCGAGGCAGCTGGAATTGCTACCGGCGGTACCACCCCTGCAACCCCGCAGAGGTCCTCCACCTCAAGCACAGGCTCCTGCCCAGCAGCGACCGCCTCAGAACCGACAGGTTCCCCCGCGCAACGCGCCACCGCCACCTAGGCGAGACAACCAGGCGCCGCCCCCTCGGCAGGCCCCTCCGGTCCCTCGACAGGATCAGGTCCCCAGGGCTCCTTACCCGGAAAGAAAATACCATGCCTATTCGTTCAACGAAAATCAGGTCCCTGGTTACTTCCGAAGTGCCCTGGAGCAAGGGATTGTGCGTCTGCCTGAGTGCAGGAGACCGGCAGAGGCGCATCTCACTGATCACCCCAACTACTGCCCTTATCATCGGATCCTGGGGCACACCATCAAGCGATGCTATGTGTTTAAAGACTGGCTTCAGGACCAGGTCAACAACAACATAGTCAAGCTGGGCCCAGCGCCAGCGCAGGTGGCAGGCGTCTTTGCGGGATCAGAAATCGGCAGTGACAGCGAGAGTGAGTGGCAACAGGTCCCTAGCCGCGGGTCCCAGAAATACGACAACTGGATGGCTCGAAAAACTGTCGTCCGTGCCCAGGGTATCATCCGGGCACGCCTGAAGCAGCCGGAACCTTCAGAAGAAACAGCCGGTGCCTCAGCATCGTCCTCACAGTCGACCTCTACCCAAAAGGGCAAGCAGCGGCGATGTAAGAAGAAGCAACGTGCACCGCCAGTGCCGTCGTCCTCCCGCACTCTTGGCGACTTTATGCCTCCTGAAATGGGCATTCCCCCCAGAATCCGCCCAGCGGTGGATGACTCTTCGAGTGATAGTCAGGGGTACGCTTCGGTTAACACCGTGGAGCTGGTAAAGCCCTATATGACCCCCGATGAGGGGGAACCCCAGGCAGACCGCCCCAATGTTTCCAGCCGACGTCAACGTCGGCGGAATCACAATCGCGCCGGTCACCGAGGTATGTCAGCAGGCACCTGTGACCAAGCCGTGCACGCTACCGAGACGAGGCAGCAGGCTCAGCGCAGATCTCAGCACGCGCAGACCCATTCAGCACCCTCGGCTCTACCTCCACCGCCATTCGTGTTGCTGGATCAGGGAGAGCCGCCTCGTTCGTATCACAGCCAGTCTCGCCCGGCGACGGGCCAGCTCCCGCTGTTCGACCTTAGCCCGGCGACTACTCCCCAGGCTTCTACTAGCAGGCAGCAGGATGTACCCAGTGCTAGCCGACCGCCAGTTCAACCAGAAGGACCCGCTATGCCTCCAAATGCCGAAAAACCCCCTGTAAGCAGAGGTTCGCGTTTGGCACGCAAGTATGATGTCCTAAAGCACTTAGCCGGCATTCCGGCGAGGCTTTCCATCCTTGAGGCCCTGCGCTTGTCATCCGAGATGCGCGAGGCACTTGCCGAGGCCCTAAGGAGCCCCCTCCAGTTCGAGACGGAAGTGGCAGCCGCGGAGGCCTTCCATACCGAGACGATTGAAAACGCCGAATGTCAGGCGGTTATCTCGTTCTCTGGTGAAGACGAAGACCCTCCTATACAGGGGCACATTCGCCCACTGTATGTCACTGGCCACTTTAACGGTGTGGAAGTCCGTCGCTGCCTCGTTGACACGGGTTCTGGAATCAATCTAATTCCGACCCGGACGTTGCGAAAACTGGGTTTGTCTGAAGGTGATTTGACTCCCTCTGACCTCAGGATTCAGGGGTACGACAGGACAGAGCAAACCCCGGTCGGCAAGATCCGCCTGAAGACCCAGTTCGGTGGCTTAATTGCCAGCACCGAGTTCATGGTTGTTTCTCAGGACACCGCCTACAACGCACTGATGGGTAGGCCATGGCTCCACCTGCATGCTGCGGTCCCCTCATCGTATCACCAGTGCCTTAAGTACTCGCTCAACGGTCGAGTAGGCGTGATCCAAGGAGACGCGTCCCCCTTTGCTTTTTGTGAGGCCCGCTATCTGGATGCGGGTTATTACAAAAGCAAAGACAAGCAGATCCTGGTCAGCGAGGATGAGCCCGCTCCAATCGCAAGTAATCCCTGGGCGAGCATGGACGACGCCTACATCCTCCCGATCCACCGGTTGGAAGCCACGACCCCCGACATGGGACAATGTTTTGTTGTTTCGGGTACGCAAGGAAGGCTTGTTCCCGCGTCCAAGCAACGGCGGAGAATCACCTCGTACTCCTACACCAACCAGGCTCGGGTCATCCCGGAATCTCCTACCCCTGTACGGTACCGGGATGTCAGGCTCATGACAACAGCGGTGCGCCATACGTGTCTATTTCGCCGGGATGGAATCAACCGACTCTGGCCGACACGTCACCACTGCTTTGATATCGTCAAGCGTGGCCCCTTAGGCCGAAGGCCGGATGGGATAGGGTCAAATGCATTCATTGCTATGGTCTCCACGACGAGTGAGTCTCCTGATGTGATGACTGCTGCTGCCCAAGCCGGCACCAGCTGCCCCTCGGGTTTTGAGAGCCCAGAAGCACCTTCCGTCACGGGAAGTCCCCCCCCCCCCCCGGCTGGGGAGGAAGACTTGGAGGATGCTCCCCCAGCCTTTGAAGAAGGCGTCTCTACCACGGTTGATGAGCTGGTGCAGGTGAACCTTGGCAGCGAGGCAGATCCAAGACCCACATTGATCAGTGCGGCCATGTCCCTCGAGGAGCGACAGCAGTATGTAGACTTCCTCAAACAGCACCGCGATGTGTTTGCCTGGAGTTACGATGAGATGCCAGGACTGGATCCCCAAGTGGCCGTCCACCGTCTGGGCCTCCCGGTAAAACATCGTGGGTTTAAGCAGCCTCCCAGGAAAATGCACCCTTCCCATGGCGCTATGGTTGAGGCTGAAGTTGATAAGCTAATCAAGGCCAACTTCGTCAAAGAGGTCCAGTACCCCAAATGGCTCGCCAACATTGTGCCAGTCAGGAAGAAGAATGGGCAGATTAGAGTCTGCATCGACTTCCGCGATCTCAATCGCCACTGCCCAAAGGATAACTTCCCACTTCCAGTGACGGAGCTGTTGATTGACGCCACGGCCGGGTTCCAAGCCCTCTCTTTTATGGATGGATATTCCGGGTATAACCAGATCCGGATGGCCCCCGAAGATGAGGAGTCCACTGCCTTCAGGGCTCCCCAGGGTACCTTCTGCTACCGGGTAATGCCATTCGGTTTAAAAAATGCAGGTGCCACTTATCAGAGGGCCATGCATCGCATATTCAAACCGATCCTCGGGACATTGGTGGAATGCTACGTGGATGACCTTGTAGTCAAATCATATCAGCGCCAGGACCATCTCAAGGACCTTGAGAAAGTGTTCGGTTTCCTCCGTTCTCGTCACCTGAAGATGAACCCACTGAAGTGTGCCTTCGGAGTCACCTCCCGGAAGTTTCTGGGTTTTGTTGTCAGATACCGAGGTATCGAGATCGACCCGGAGAAGATCAAGGCCATCAGCCAAATGCCTCCCCCGAGCAACATTCGGGAGCTTCGAGGCCTGCAAGGCCACTTAGCCTATATACGCCGATTCATTGCGAACCTGGCCGGCAAGTGTAATCCCTTTTCCCGGCTCATGAAGAAAGGCGCTGCCTACGAATGGGATGAGGAGTGTCGGATCGCCTTCGAGGAAATCAAGCAGTATCTGCTCCAACCTCCGGTCTTGATGCCACCCGTCTCTGGAAAGCCGCTGGTCCTTTACGTGACCGCCCTGGAAAGATCCCTCGGCGCGCTGCTCGCCCAGAAAAATAACGAGGGCACTGAGAACAGTCTCTACTATCTCAGTCGCATGCTTCTCGATACGGAGGTCAGATATTCCCTTATCGAAAAGAGCTGCCTTGCACTCGTCTTCGCCGTGCAGAAGTTGCGACACTACCTGCAACACCACGAGGTGCAATTGATCTCTCGGGTGGATCCGCTGAAGTACATCCTGAACCGCCCCATGCTGACCGGCCGGCTAGCACGGTGGGCGGTGATTCTCCAGCAGTTTGACATCAGGTTTGTGCCTCAAAAGGCCGTCAAGGGAAAGGCATTGGCAGACTTTTTAGCTGCCCATCCAACCTCCGCGGATCAATCCCTGGACCTGGATTTCCCTGATGAGACGATTCTCTCGGTCGATCATGCTGTCCCGTGTTGGCAAATGCATTTCGACGGCGCCTCCCGGAGCCCCACTGGTAGAAGGCTCAACGACCCCAAGCTCAACAGAGTGGGTCTGGGTATTGTTTTCATTACTCCGATGCAAGCCGTCCTGCCGTACTCCTTCCTGCTGTCAGAAGGTTGTACGAACAACGAGGCAGAGTACCAAGCTCTCATCACCGGCCTCGAGTTGGCCCTCGAGATCCATGTACCCCATCTACATGTGAAAGGAGATTCTGAGCTGGTAATCAAACAGGTTAATGGCGACTACGTCGTCAGGAAGCCAGAGCTTGCACCGTTGCTGGAGTACACCCTCATCCTGATGGCCCAGTTCTCTTCTCGGCCAGAGGTTACCCATGTCCCGCGGTCGCAGAACGGCCAAGCGGACGCCCTAGCTGGCTTAGCCGCATCGCTCGCAGAACCCGAGCAAGATGATTTGGTCATACACGTGGCCCACCGGAGAGTCATTGCTCCCGTCACCCAAGAGGACCGTGATAGCCTGCGGGTAAGTCATCTCACCGCCAGACCCTCCGTATCGGAAGTCCCGGGTTCATCGGATGCAGTGGTTGAAACGACCCCCGATTGGAGAGCACCTTTTGTCGAGTATCTCCAAAATGGTCAGCTCCCGGACAACCGGGCCGAGCGCGAGCGAATTCGACGCCGCGCGCTTCAATTTACCCTCCAGAGTGGCCCCAGTCTTGAGCAGACCCTCTATAAACGGAGTTTTGATGGTGTCCTCCTCCGTTGCATCCAAGGAGTAGAGATACCTCAAGTTATGCAAGAGGTTCACGCCGGTTCCTGTGGCGCCCATCAAGCTGGGCCGAAGCTGTCCCATCAAATCCGGAGGCTAGGGTACTTCTGGCCCTCCATGATCCACGATTGTATTGGATACGCCAAGAGATGCCACGCGTGCCAAGTGCACGCCAACTTCTTGCATTGGCCGCCAGAACCCCTCCACCCCACCAAGTACTCTTGGCCATTTGCGGTATGGGGACTCGATGTAGTGGGACCGTACCCGCCGGCAACAGCCCGCCAGTATAGGTTCATCCTGACTGCTACAGATTTCTTCTCCAAGTGGGCAGAAGCAGTTCCGCTCAAAGAGGTCGAGGCCCGTTCCGTCGTTGACTTTGTGAGCTCCAACATCATCCACCGGTTTGGGGTCCCTCACGCCGTCTTCACTGACAACGGCACCAACTTCCGAGCAGCTGAATTGAAGAAATTGTACGCTAAGTACGACATCCGGTCAAACCATACCTCCCGCTACCACGCACAGGCAAATGGACAGATCGAGGCGTTCAACAAGACCCTCTCTAACATTCTGCAGAAGATGGTTGGTCAGAACAAGAAGAGTTGGCCGGACAAGCTCCCCAACGCCCTCTGGGCTTACCGGACGACGACTCGCAACTCTACCCAGGTGACCCCATATTCCCTGGTGTATGGAGCTGAGGCCGTCCTACCCATTGAGATCCAGCTGCCGTCGCTACGCACGGCCGTTTATGATCACCAGACATCAGATGAGGTAGCCGAGATCCGTCTAGCTGAGCTAGAGGCACTGGACGAGAACCGGCTTCGGGCCCTGCACAATCTGGAAAGGCATCAGGACAAGATGGCAAGAGCTTTTGACAAGAAGGTTCGTCTCCGCTCTTTTCTACAGGGTGACCTGGTGCTAGCCCTGCGAGCGCCAATGATTCCCGGAAGGAAGCCGCCCAAGTTAGAACCCAAATGGGAAGGGCCTTATATCATCCATAAGGTTTACCCCAATGGAGCTTACTCCTTGGTGACCACAGATGGAGAGCGTGTAACCCCTCCCACCAATGCCAGATTCCTCATGCGATACTTCGCCTAGGGCAAAAGATGGTCCCGCATGACCCTAAACTGCGAGATGGTCCCGCATGACCCTAAACTGCGAGATGGTCCCGCATGACCCTAAACTGCGAGATGGTCCCGCATGACCCTAAACTGCGAGATGGTCCCGCATGACCCTAAACTGCGAGATGGTCCCGCACGACCCTAAACTGCGACTTGGTCCCGCATGACCCTAAACTGCAAGATGGTCCCTCACGACCCTAAACTGCGACTTGGTCCCGCATGACCTTAAACTGTATCTCCGTCCTCACTGCAAGACGTTAAACTGCAAGTCAGTCAGTTCTTCCTGACCGAGGCTCAGCCTCAGGCCCCTCGGCCTCTTTGGGCCCCTGGTCCCGTCTCCACCGAGGTCTGGCCCCAGGCCCCCCTCGTTTCTCTCCGACTTACCCTCTTACGGGATTGTACGGTACAGTGTAGGACTACGTTCTCACGTTGAGATCATGACCATGCCGCACACATCCCCGAACGAGACACCCCTCGTCCCGCATGACGTTAAACTGCATGTCAAGAACTACGTATGGCTTGATTCTCATCTTTATGGGATACGTAGGAACGCTCGGACGCCTCGTCTTGAGCCCAGCCCCAAGCTTCTCTCTTCCACTATTCCCCCTGGGAATGGTCTCCTTGGAGGATCTTTGTGTAGCAGGGCGTCAGCCTTCTTGGCCCCGCTCATGCAACCCCACTCACGCAAAGATTGTAAGGGTCGCACCATGCGCCCGCTCCGTTCTTCTACCCTCCCACGTCCTTACCGCATGACGCTAAACTGCATGGCCTTCAAGAACTACGTATGGCTTGATTCTCATCCTTATGAGATACGTAGGAACGCCCATACATTTCGTCTGTTGGCCCAGCCCAAAAGCCGAAATCTTCCCCTCGGGTTAAGACACGGCAGGGTGCACATTTTTGCCCCGGCCCACATCGAGCGAGCCTCGACCCGGCTGCACATTCCCCCCTGGAGGTGTTTTCCCCTTTCGTGGATGGATTCACACCCGGAGGGGCCCCCCAAGAACGGCCTGTATACTACGCCCAAGGGCTCTCCTACCGATACGGGCCAACGCCCCTGAGGGTTTCTCAAGCAACAAATTGAAACAAGTCCCGCGTTGCCAATTTGGTCAGCGGTCGACCCTCAATTGTTGCCCCCATGCGGGTCACCATAGGAACGCTGTGTTTCGACTATGGTCAACAGTGATTCATTCTGCCCCCATCCGGAGGTGATAAACTTCCCCCAGGTGGTGCTAGTGATCGGGACCACAGCCCACGATTCCTCACCCGGAGCGTACGGTGTGGTGTGGGACTACGTCCTCATTCACGTCGGGATCATGTACCACGCCGTACAACCCCCCTTACGAGGCTCAGCCTCAGGCCTCTTGGCCTCCTTGGGCCCCTGGCCCCCCGTCCTCATGTAAGACGTTAAACTACAAACCGGTCAGGCCCTCCTGACCGAGGCTCGGCCTCAGGCCCCTCGGCCTTTCTAGGCCGCGGCCCAGGACCTATCTTATAGGATTGTACGGTATGGTGTAGGACTACGTCCTCATTCACGTCGGTTTTTCGCCATACTATACACCTTGCTCAGGAGTATATCACTCCCCACCCAAGTCCCGCATGACGTTAAACTGCACTTCAAGAACTACGTGTGGCTTGATTCCCATCATAATGGGATACGTAGGACCACCTGGATGTCCAAAATCCGGGTCCAGCCCCATCTCTCGGGAATCCTCATCCCATCTTGGCCCCTTGGCCCATCCTTCCTCCATGAAGAGATCATATGGTGCGGTGTGGGATTATGTCCTCATTTACGAGGGTCTTGTAGTGACCACGCCATGTTTCCCGCACCACTGAGCTGTTTCGTCGATCCCTCTTTCGGCTGTTCACCAATGTGCTTAAGAGTACTCTGGTTCTTTACCTGGAATGCCAAGCTTTACTCGGACACGTCCGCGCCCGCTTTCCAGGCTTTGCGTATCCCCGCATCAGGGCTTTCACCATTTTTCACACCCGGAGGGACCCCCAAGTACGGCCTGGATACAAAAGCCCAAGGGCTCTCCTACCGATACGGGCCAACGCCCCCAGGGTTTCAGACGACAAATCGATAAAATCCCGCGTTGCGAATATGGTCAGCGGTCGATGCTCGTTTGTTGCTCCCACCTCAGGCTAACGCGATACAGACGCTGTGTTTCCTTCATGGATAACAGTTTTCCTCTGTCGTCACGCCAACCCATTAAGCCCAAATGCCGGGTACACAATTCACACCCTTCATCACTTCATCGTGTCCAAGTGGAGTCTCGGGATTCTTGGTACTTTTCCTCCGTGCACGTCTGCGCATTTGAGGAACAAGCTACATCAAAGGTGTCCTTCGAAACTTTCTGCTGACTCCCCTTAATTGGATGCCCCAAGTGTTGCAATGAGGGTCCCCCCTTGTTTCCCACACCGAGTTTATCTCACGTGGGATTAGGGATTGGGTTGACCTCTGTGCTTACTTGGGAGTTGTCACCATCCACGGTCCGAGCTCTAAGACCATAAACTAAGACCCTCATCTGGAACTACGTTCAAGACCCCTTGTCTCCAAACCCATCTTGAGTTCAGCAAATTTACCCCTCTAATCCTGCCTTCAGGACCCTGATCACAGGACTGCGTGGCGCAGTGTAGGACTACGTCCTCATTCACGTCGGGTACGCAATAGTTGCACCACGCACGCCCCATTCTGAGGTTCAGTCCTCCTATCCCCTGTCCTGCATGACATTAAAAGGCACCCTTTTAGAACTACGTGTGGCTTGATTCCCATCATAATGGGATACGTAGGACCACCTGGATGTTTAAGATTCGGGTCCAGCCCCACCTCTGGGAGATATCCTGATTTCCCGGTCACCTAGACCATTTGGTCCATCCCTCTCCAGCGGGGGGTGCGTAGGTATGATACAAGGTTGTGGGCATCATACCCCCCTTCCCCTGGGAATCTGCCATCTCTCGATCACCCTCAAGGTTGAGTCCCTTGGCTCCCCGCAGCGGTTCACCCATGTATTGAGAGTACTCTGGTCTAGGACCAAGAGTGTCAGATTCAACTTGGTCAAGTTCCTTCCACTTGTCAAGCTTCGTGTTCCCCTCTATTCGGACTTCCGTCATCTTTCATGCCCGGAGGGACCCCCAAGAACGGCCTGGATACTACGCCCAAGGGCTCTCCTACCGATACGGGCCAACGCCCTCCAGGTTTACGGACAACAAATCGATAAAATCCCGTGTTGCGAATATGGTCAGCGGTCGATGCTCGTTTTGTTAGTCCTCATTTCAGGCTAACGCGACAGGATGCTGTGTTGCGAACATGGTCAGCAGTAATCCTCTGTCGTCACGCCAGCCCCTTCAGTCCTTGAGTGTTGGTTGCATGATTCACATCATTTTCCACCCCATCATGTCCAGGTGGAATCTCGACACTTTTGGCGCTATCCCTCAGTGCACCTTTGCATGTTAGGGGGACAAAGCTGCAATCTGGCGTCCTTCGGGACTCCCTGGTCCGAGCTCTAAGACCATAAACTAAGACCCATTCGGGACTACGTTCACATTCCCATCCTCATGGGACACGTAGGACCGCCCAGACGCCCTGTCTCCGGGTACAACCCATTCAGGAAGCCAGTCTCTTCCCCTGTTTTGCCTCCGGATGGCGTACAATTTGATGTGGGATCATGTCTCTGTCAAATGTGTTTTATAAACACTGCGCACATTTCCCGCCTAGCATCGTCTCTGCTACGTCTGCGCTGCATGACGATAAAATGCTTGCTTGGTCCTATCATACGACCCTAAACTGTGACATTATCGTCCTGGCCGCACGACGAAAAACGGCACCGCATTGTGGTGACCTCGCTGTAGAGGACATCACGTTGGGTACTGGCCACGCGCCATGCCATTTGTCAACTCCCGTCACGGCTTGATTCTTGTGGCGACATCACGACCTACAGTTTTAGGCCTGTCGCTTCACAAAAAAAAACCATTCACCTCAAAGAACAAACAAGATACATCAAATTCCGCTTCTTTTAGTGCAAGGGCCACGTCCGCACTTCCCCTTTCCCCTGGCACTGGTACCTTACCCTGCCACCTTCCAGAACTACGTATGGCTTGATTCTCATCCTTATGAGATACGTAGGAGCGCCCGGGTACTTCCCCGCGGGTCCAGCCTAACCCTTGAGTTCGGTCCCTCGACTCGAGCTCATTCACGTCAGGTTGTGATGTCATGCGTCCCCTGATCCCCTTTTTCCAATCCATGGTCCGAAGTCTACGACCATAAACTAAGATCTCCCCAAGGGAAAGGAATCTGCTCCCTCTCTAATACGTTTCGTTGACGTATTCAGATGTGTTTTGACAAAAAGCCCGAAGCATGGGATTTTCACAGGGACATTCCCCTCATCTCATGACCAAGCTTCGTGAGCTCACTATTTGGATCCTCATCCTCTTCCACATCCAAAAGGACCCTCGGACGACGTGGATACTAAGCTTAAGGGCTCTCCATGAATGCTGGACCTAAGGGCCCTACAATCGTTTCGGGCCAACGCCCCTGCGGATATTCGACAACATTTGTGACATGGTCCCGTGTTTCGAACATGGTCAACGGTCGACCCTCATTTGTTTGTCCCCATTTCAGGCTAACACGATAGGATGCTGTGTTGCGAATATGGTCAGCAGTAGTCCTCTATCGCCACGCCGTCACCATCGTGATCCGAATCTCGAGCGTCATGATTCACACATTTCCACTCCTTCATGTCCAAGTGGAACTCCATCATACTCGGCTCTTTCTCTTCGCGCATCTAGATGCGCTGAATGATTGTGTTAATGTCATTGGGCCGGTAGTCACCGAGCATCCCTTTGCCCTCACCTGCCCCTCTCTGCGTCGGGAAATTCCCACCACTACTGCTTGTTTCCCACACCGAGCACGACTCACGTGGGCTTAGTAGTTTTGGCTGGATGTATACCAACACAGTCAGGCTGCTCCTCGTCCTGCATGACGTTAAACTGCACTTTCAGAACTACGTGCGGCTTGATTCCCATCATCACGTGGGATACGTAGGGACGCCCAGGCATTTCGCCTAGGGTTCAGCCCCAGGAATCACAAGATCCTGTTCTTCCCCATTTCCAGCCCTCTGGCCTGACCCCTCGGGGAGAATTATGTAGCTACAATTTTACCCTGAACAAGTTCAGGATGCCCCAAGATCCCATTGGGAAGCGATAGATCCCCTCGCCAGAGAGGCCCTGTCCCAAAAAGGAATGATCCATGATCAGACCGAGGCGCCCATCTGGCGTACTCCCACCACGGTGGTGCAACTACTGAAGTGTTGGATTCTGTTTGAACAAACCATCACTCCATATTCCACGCTTTGCGTGCCCCTTATTCGGACCCTTGTCCTCTTCCATGTCTGAAGGAACCCCCTAACGGCCTGGTCTCATGCCGCATCGGCTTACCTACCGTCTTGGGCCAACGTTCCGGAAGACAGGTCATGTCTGGAAGGACCCCCTAACAGTAAGGATGTCTGACCTATGGTCCACCAACTGTCCTGGGCCAATGTCCTGAAAAATTGATCGACAACAAATTGATAAAATCCCGCGTTGCGAATTTGGTCAGCGGTCGATGCTCATTTGTTGTCCCCATTTCAGGATAACGCAGTAAGGATACCGCTTCTCCGCCACGGTTAGCGGTTGTCCTTTATTGTCACGCCATTCCCACAGTGTTCCGAATTTGGGTGTCGTGATTCACACTTCCCATTTTCATCTGTTTGAACCGATTTCAGCGCCCCTGGCGTTGCCCCGTTCGTGCATAAGAGCACATTGGAGAAACGGTATTTCGGCTATCCTGGAAGTTCCTCCTCCGATCAAGCCTTCCCCATCTTTCGGGAATCTGGGCTGGTTTGAGGGAATTGTCGTCAAACGTCCCGCAAACATTGTAGGGATGCAACAAGACAATTCAACAGTGGAAATCCTGCGTGCTACGGAACTCAAAACAAAGGAGAAAGGAAGAATTGAAGCACAAAAGTGTTAATAAAAGTTTCTTCGGGTTCGCTACAATACTCGGGGGTTGACTTCCCCCATGGACGGGTTGACTCCGTCGAAAGAGCGTTGCAGCTCCGCCACCCGTTGACTTGCGGCGTCCAGAGCCTGTTGCCGCTGATTTAACTCCCGCTCCTCTTCAGCAGTGGTGGGGCGTAATCCGTCAACCCTGGCCCGGGCCCTTTCCACCTCGGCCTGGACGACAGCCATCCTTCCGGAGGTTTGCCCCATATGTTCCTCAGCCTCCGCTAGCTGAGCCTTCAAGTGTGAGACCAGCTCAGACTGCGCATTGAGAGTGGCTGAAAGCTCGTTGGCCCGGATCTGCATCTGTTGGGCCTCGCCTTCAGCCTCCTGGAGCTTCCTAATGTTGGTCGCCTTCCTCCGCTGCCATCCCACGCTCAGCCCACGATCATGCTCCCGGATCTTCTCAGCCATGAGCTCTCGGACGAGCGCGTGAGGGCGTTGGGCATCCACTCCCCCGGCACACAGCTCGCGCAACCGCGAGCGGAGCCTATCCATTTCGGCCAGCCATTGCACCTGGGGGGTGTCCCTGATAAAGCGCGTGATCAGCTTCCACGACCGGCGACGGACTATGCTGCTGTCTTCCTCATCAGAGGCCGTTTCGTCCCAATCCGCGCGGTCAGTAGGCTCGTACGCAGGATATGCCTGCAGGAATTCCTCAGCGGGATCCGCATCTGGTGTTGAGTCTGGTACGACGCCTGACGCCGGCGCAGGCACGACAGGACTGGGACTGACCGGTTGATCCTCTTCCTCAGAGTCCACCTCGATGACTTCAGGTATGGCCCTACTGGTGGTCCCACCGGTGATGGTGTGCACCGCAGCTGGAGGAGGTGAAGGGACTATCGACACCATCACCGGCATGCCCCTGGGAGGAACGCCGCCAGACATCCCAACCAGCCTCGCTGCAGCAGCCCACGCCAGTCGGAGAACTGTATGACAGAAAGAGAGAAAGAGACATAAACGTTAGTCGACATGGCCCACGTGTGGCAACGCGGAGGCCGGTGAAAGAGACTTACGAAGATTGACCTCCGAGCGCTGCTCCCAGACCGGTACCGATGGGACTCCAAGACGAGGCCCCCCGTATACTGCTGGAAGATCTGGAGAGTCCAGAGGAGCCACCTCAGACCCCCTGGTCCCACCAGATGCAGAACTGGACGCAGCCATAGGCGCGGGTTCTGAAGGTCCCGCATCGTCACCCGCTGAGGAGCGAGAACGAGGCCTACGAACAAGTTCCTCCTGCATGACCCAAACATTGGTGAGAAGTCCGTATGGATTCAATAACAGATCGTAAGAAGAGAGGTTCGGAATGCTACCTCGAGAGCCTCCGCGGAGTCATCGGATTCTGAGCTTCGGTCTCCGACCTCGCCCTCCTCCAACGGGCTCCCTCCTCTCGCCTCATCCTCCCGAGAAGAGCCCCCTGATTCCTCCGGCAAGGGGAAGCGCTCCCTCAGGTCGGCAGCCGATAGCTGTGGAGGGACCGTCTGATTCAACAGTACCCTCACCCGGTCTGTCATCGGGCGAGGGGCACCACTGGAGTGGATGTAATCCTCCAGTTCGTTCAAGTATTGCTCCGCCTCCGCCGGAGACACCATGAATCCGGCCCGGACTGGGCCTATGCCCGGCAGTCTCATCCCGAGGCGATTCAGGTGGGCCCACACCTCAGATGGGCTGAGGAATTGCCGGTTGACGTCCCAGACGTCCCAAGCCTCCGGAAAGACATCATCTTCTGCCATGTCAATGTGACGCAGCCGCTTCCCCGGAGCCTGAGCAGATATCCGACGGAATCCCCTCGGTGGCCGCCCCTCTGGATGACCCTGCTCTCCCGGAACCACCGGGTCCGCCGCTGCTGCCATGCCCTCGGCCGGTGCGGGTCCCTCTGCCACGGCAGCCCCGCTGCCGCGGGCGGCCCTAGCTGCCCTCCGACCCCGACCTCGAGATAAAGGAGGCCCACCGTCACCAACCCGGATCGTTGGCTGCTTCAGCATCTCCCCGGGATAAGCAGCCTCCCAGCTGATGGCGTACTCCTTCACTAAGCCGAAGGCGGCGGTGGGTGGAGGCAATGTGATCTGCATCCTTCCATCCTCACGTGTGAACATGAGCCACAGCTGCCTCATCACACACGGGTGCTCCTCGTGACGCACCTCCCAGTATACCTGCGGGGTCAGCCGCTGGAGGCACCGGAACTGCCTCGCAAAACGGTGCGGGGTGTATGGTTCACAGATTGGCTCACGATCTATCCGAGCCACCAAAACGCCACCTCGGAAGGCCAGGAGGTAAGCCTGATGCTCCTCCGTTCCCCGTCCATCATCGGTAAGCCTTCCCGTCGGCAGTGGAAAGGGATGAAAGTTGAACTCGTCCGCCCTCCACACCCTATTCAGCACCATCGGAACAGCCAGTTTGAATGGGAAGCTCCCAACTGCGTTCAGGATGGAAGGGCGAAAGTCCGATCCCGGCGGCGAAATGGGGTTTGGATACTCGTAAATCCCCCTGATGTGCGCCGCGATCCACCCATACAGGAGGTGGAAGGGCCCGCATATTCTTGGCGGCTTCTTGCCCTCGCTGATACGTCGCAGCAATCTGTATAGCTTGGCGAGCATCGGGATCCCCAGGTTGATCCGCTGCCCCATGGCCAGCATCGATGCCATGATGAACGAGCTGGGCCGTACCCCCATGCTTGTATCTCTCACTGGTAGGATCCACCCACATATGAGGGCCGCGATGAACGCCGCCAGCCTAACTATTGGCTGTTGTTCGGTGCTGACGCTGAAGCCCCAAGTCTTCCATTGGCTGTCCTCCAAAACCCACCAATACGAGTGCCCCTTACCCCGCTGGGCTGCCCTTGGACAAGTCCGAGGCCTTGGAGGGAACTCTCGATTCTCTGGAAAGTTCAGGAAGCATTTGAACCATCTTCTGAAGTGGACGTCCCTCACTGCTTCCTTGTCATCCGCGGGGACAAACGCCATCAGCGCTGACGCCAGTCGCGGCATTTGCTCCGCATCTTCCCACACGCCGACGACGGGGAGGAACTCGTCGTACATGGCCCCCAAGATCGGGACCCCAGAAACCTGGTGGACATCCCACAGGCTGATGCCCACCTCCCCGTGATGCAGATGAAAAGTGTTGGTCCTGGACGACCATCTACTCAGCAGTTCCGGCATCAGCTGCTTTGGCTGGTAAATGTGGAACTGGGAGGCCCATGCCGCCTCGTACAATCCCACTCTCCTCAGCTCAGCCTCGAACTCCTCGCATGAGGCGCCTACCCAGTAGGCCCAGGCCCAGTCGTCGGTAAAATTGCCGCCCTGGCGCAGGTCCCACTCATCGGACCATCCCTTCTTCGGATCCTGCAGAGCCGCCTTCAGCATGGTGCGGTAGAGAGGAGGGGACGTCTCCGGTTGCAGTGGCCTCCCGTCAATGTCGTTCACATGATTGTAGAGACAATCGGCGGTGACGGGTGTGAAATCCTCCCCCGCGTGACCATCGGCCGCCCTGAACCATTGGTGTTGGCACGGTGTGCTCCTGAACCAACAAACTGGTTCATCCCTTCCCGCCTCAGGGATGAAGACGTCATCCCTCAGCCCAAAGCCGTACAACGGCAGCTTTTTGCACTGTGGGTAGTCCTTCTGACCTTCCGACAGCAGATCTGTCAGAGAAGTGTGGTCTGAATGGCTGCGAACCATTTCCCCCAAGCCCGGGCGGTTGGCCATCTCATCCCGGCGAGCAGCATCTGCAAGCACTTCCCGCACAGCTTCTTGATGAGCCATGTTAACTCTGGCCCTCGGAAAAGGATTCTTCTGGATGAACCGCGAAGCTCGGTCGCGAAGCTCGGTCGCGAAGATGGATTGCGAAGATCGGTCGCGAGATCAAACCGCGAAGTCCGGCCAAGGCAGGCACGCGAAGATTCGCTTGGCACGGACGCAGAGTCAGAGACTCGCGGTTCGCCGCGAAGCTCGATTCGCGGAGAGCTGTCGCGGAGTACGCGGAGCTTCGCGAAACCGAGAGCGCAAGAAGACAAGGAAGGCGCGTAAAGACAAAAGAGGGCGGACCCCCTATTTATAGACGCCGACCCCGTAGCATCGCGGCGCGCCTCACCCGCGCGGAGCATCGCGGCGCGTCCGGATCTGCGGCCCCGACGAGCATCGCGGGCCTCCTTCGCGATGCCGCATCGCGAACCACCGACAGTTTTGGCGATCTTCCCTCAGACTTCGACCCTTCGCCCTCCGCGGCTCCAAGTCTGAGGGGGGGCATTTGTTGGCGCCAAAAATATGGCCCGAAAGGAAGGAACGAAAAAGACAGCCGGCGGGCTGCATCGCGAAGCACAGCCGCGAAGCACAGCCGCGAAGCCCCTCCGCGAAGCGCCCCAGCCCTGGCGGCGCCGCGAAGCACCAGAGGCGGTGATCCTCCGCGAGCGCGTTTGACGTTCGCGAGCGCGCCGCGAAGCTCCAGAGGCGGCGCGCGGGCCCTGCTTCGCGGCGCCCCTTCCCTATAAATACTCGACTCCCCCTGAGTCCCCGAGACGGACAATCCGACCTCTCGGCTTCTCCTCTCCCGAATCGCGAAGCAAGCTTTGCCCCGGGAATCATGAGCTCCGCGAGGTATTTCTACTTCGCGAGACGACTCTGATTTGTTTCGTCCTGAGCCCCTCTTCCGAGAGGGATGCCCTTCGCGAAGCCCAAGGGCGTTCGCAAAGGAAGGGGATTCCCAAGGGAACCCGGGCAGCCGCGGAGCACTCGTGCTTCGCGAAACTCCCAACCCATGCTAGTAATCCCTATGCCAAGGCAGGATAACTATGCATCGCGAAGCACTTTGCTTGGCAGGACCCTGCTTCGCGAACCACTCCTTCGCGAGGCAGTGCTCCGCGAACACTGTTCCACTTCGCGAAGCACCTCCCACTTCCACCTATGCCCCATGCTAAGGCCAAGGCACCCCACTTCGCAAAGCACACTCCTCTGCTTAGAGATTCCTCCTTCCGTGCGACCCTCCAGGTTTGCACGATGTGATTTCAAAGTCCCATGGACAACACCTCCCGTAGCGTTGCTTGGCCCAATGCTCCTTCGCATAGGCACGCTAACGGCTATTGCTTCTTCGCATAGCCACGCTAACGTGGACCCTTCGATGGTTCCTCCCGCGACCCCCCTTTACCATGGCCTTACCGACACCTTCCCTTCCCCAAGGACCAGAGGGTACCGGTTATGTAAGCCCTAGGGGTGTGGAGTGAACCCACCTCGTCCGAACTGCAGGACGTTAAACTGCCAAGCACCACGTCCTCAACACATGACGTTAAACTGTGACCCAACCTCGTCTCCCTCACGAAGGGTTTCCCCACGTCGAACATTTTTTACACCGCTCGTCTCCACGGGAATGGAACTCTTCCGCACATGGAATGAGATCCTCCTTGTCGGAGTGGTGTATGTTCGCAGGGGAAGGGTCGCCTCAGAGCGTAAATCCCTAACCTTTGGTACGGATGATTGCACCCGTGCATCTCGGTACTTCCCCACTACCAAGGTCAGTGGAGGACGTGATAGGGAACGAGGCACCTCCCATTGTCGGACCAAGGTCCATCTTCCCCGCGCTTTGTCGCGCCATGGGCCTCCATCCTGGAGTAAGTCCCAACACCATGGGCCGCTCAACGCGTAAGCCCCTCTTCGCTTCTCACGGACGCACCCTTCGCGACGTGATCGTCAGGTCCTTGCAACCTCTTGTTTCTCACACCGAGCATGACTCACGTGGGCTTAGAGTGAGCACCGACCCCGACTCCCCACCCGAACTACGAGGACTTTGATCCGTGTCAAGGCATGGTACGTAGGAAGCCTCCACGAGGTTCAAGCCCACCATCAGTGGACCAAGGTCTACTCCCCAATTTGAACTACGAGGACTTTGATCCGTGTCAAGGCATGGTACGTAGGAAACCTCCACGAGGTTCAAGCCCACCATCAGTGGACCAAGGTCTACTTTCACCCGAACTACGAGGACTTTGATCCGTGTCAAGGCATGGTACGTAGGAAGCCTCCACGAGGTTCAAGCCCACCATCAGTGGACCAAGGTCTACTCCCCACCCGAACTACGAGGACTTTGATCCGTGTCAAGGCATGGTACGTAGGAAGCCTCCACGAGGTTCAAGCCCACCATCAGTGGACCAAGGTCTACTCCCCACCCGAACTACGAGGACTTTGATCCGTGTCAAGGCATGGTACGTAGGAAGCCTCCACGAGGTTCAAGCCCACCATCAGTGGACCAAGGTCTACTCCCCACCCGAACTACGAGGACTTTGATCCGTGTCAAGGCATGGTACGTAGGAAGCCTCCACGAGGTTCAAGCCCACCATCAGTGGACCAAGGTCTACTCCCCACCCGAACTACGAGGACTTTGATCCGTGTCAAGGCATGGTACGTAGGAAGCCTCCACGAGGTTCAAGCCCACCATCAGTGGACCAAGGTCTACTCCCCAATTTGAACTACGAGGACTTTGATCCGTGTCAAGGCATGGTACGTAGGAAACCTCCACGAGGTTCAAGCCCACCATCAGTGGACCAAGGTCTACTTTCACCCGAACTACGAGGACATTGATCCGTGTCAAGGCATGGTACGTAGGAAGCCTCCACGAGGTTCATGCCCACCATCAGTGGACCAAGGTCTACTCCCCAATTTGAACTACGAGGACTTTGATCCGTGTCAAGGCATGGTACGTAGGAAACCTCCACGAGGTTCAAGCCCACCATCAGTGGACCAAGGTCTACTTTCACCCGAACTACGAGGACTTTGATCCGTGTCAAGGCATGGTACGTAGGAAGCCTCCACGAGGTTCAAGCCCACCATCAGTGGACCAAGGTCTACTCCCCACCCGAACTACGAGGACTTTGATCCGTGTCAAGGCATGGTACGTAGGAAGCCTCCACGAGGTTCAAGCCCACCATCAGTGGACCAAAGTCTACTCCCCACCCGAACTACGAGGACTTTGATCCGTGTCAAGGCATGGTACGTAGGAAACCTCCACGAGGTTCAAGCCCACCATCAGTGGACCAAGGTCTACTTTCACCCGAACTACGAGGACTTTGATCCGTGTCAAGGCATGGTACGTAGGAAGCCTCCACGAGGTTCAAGCCCACCATCAGTGGACCAAGGTCTACTTTCACCCGAACTACGAGGACTTTGATCTGTGTCAAGGCATGGTACGTAGGAAGCCTCCACGAGGTTCAAGCCCACCATCAGTGGACCAAGGTCTACTCCCCACCCGAACTACGAGGACTTTGATCCGTGTCAAGGCATGGTACGTAGGAAGCCTCCACGAGGTTCAAGCCCACCATCAGTGGACCAAGGTCTACTCCCCAATTTGAACTACGAGTTCTTTGATCCATGTCAAGGCATGGTACGTAGGAAGCCTCCACGAGGTTCAAGCCCACCATCAGTGGACCAAGGTCTACTTTCATCCGAACTACGAGGTCTTTGATCCATGTCAAGGCATGGTACGTAGGAAGCCTCCACGAGGTTCAAGCCCACCATAGTGGACCAAGGTCTACTTTCACGTCGGTTCACCGACACACCCACCCGTCGCTCTTTCACGTCGGGTCTCATTCCAGTCCACCGGTAAGCCGTTGTGACCACCTGAACTACGAGGTCTTTGATCCATGTCAAGGCATGGTACGTAGGACGCCTTTATGAGGTTCAAGCCCACCATCAGTGGACCAAGGTCTACTTTCACCCGAACTACGAGGACTTTGATCCGTGTCAAGGCATGGTACGTAGGAAGCCTCCACGAGGTTCAAGCCCACCATCAGTGGACCAAGGTCTACTCCCCACCCGAACTACGAGGACTTTGATCCGTGTCAAGGCATGGTACGTAGGAAGCCTCCACGAGGTTCAAGCCCACCATCAGTGGACCAAGGTCTACTCCCCACCTGAACTACGAGGTCTTTGATCCATGTCAAGGCATGGTACGTAGGAAGCCTCCACGAGGTTCAAGCCCACCATCAGTGGACCAAGGCCTACTTTCACCTGAACTACGAGGTCTTTGATCCATGTCAAGGCATGGTACGTAGGAAACCTCCACGAGGTTCAAGCCCACCATCAGTGGACCAAGGTCTGCTTTCACGTCGGTTTACCGACAAACCCCCCATTTGAACTACGAGGTCTTTGATCCATGTTAAGGCATGGTACGTAGGAAGCCTCCAAGAGGTTCAAGCCCACCCGTCTTTCACGTCGGGTTTCACCCCCGTCCAGTATGACGTTAAACTACATCCCGGTCCAGTGGTAAGCCATTGCGATCAAACCATTTGAACTACGAAGTCTTTGATCCGTGTCAAGGCATGGTACGTAGGAAGCCTCCATGAGGTTCAAGCCCACTCATCACCCAATTCACGTCGTGTTCTACCTACGTCCAGCACGACGTTAAACTACATTCCAGTCCAGCGGTAAGCCGTTGTGACCCATTCCCACCTGAACTACGTGGTCTTTGATCCATGTCAAGGCATGGTACGTAGGAAGCCTCCACGAGGTTCAAGCCCAACAATAGTGGATCAAGGTCCCTCACTTATGTCGGCTCACCGACACCCACCACCCGTCGTTTATTCACGTCAGGGTTCATTACCGTCCCGCATGACGCTAAACTGTATCATTTGAACTACGAGGACTTTGATCCATGTCAAGGCATGGTACGTAGGAATCCTCCCAGAGGTTCAAGCCCAACCCCCACCGGACCAAGGTCCACCCTCATGTAGGTACGCTGACGATGCCCATCGGACCAAGGTCCACCATCAAGTCGGTTTACCGGCACCATCCCGAACTACGCGGACTTTGATTCCCTGCCACGGGGATACGTAGGAAGCCCCTTTAAGGCTCAAGCCCAACTTCGTCGTCACTACCCCTGCGATGGTCCCATTCCATTCTCAACCGTCTCCGCGAGACGTTAAACTCGCGACCTACCTCGTGGTAAACACGAGATGCCTGAGGAAAACCTCGGATGGAACGCCTTTGGCGTAACCGTCTTTGCTAGACGTTAATCTTGCAAACATACCCTGTGTTGAACACGGGAAGCTGAGGAAAACCTCAGGTACGTGTCTATGACATGTAACCCCCCGCGCTCGATGTGGGATGCCTCGGGTTTCCACGCCCTCGAGAAGCCTTGTGATCAAGGACAACAGACAGACATGCCAGGCACCCCAGCATCCAGACACGCTACTGATGCCTCAAACGTGATTACTCCCCTGACCGAAGGTTGCTGCCCTGACTGGACCCTTTGGAATGTCCCGACAGAAGCAGCGTAATTAACCGGCGTCCATGGAAACATGGCACTGGGAAGAGTTTCACGAACTACGTATTAAATCTATAAGGGAGACCCGGACTAGGTGACGAGTTCTGAGGAGGAATCCACAGGAGGAAGAACCGACATCCCATCATCCCGTTTCGATCAAGGAGCAGACGTACCTGAACAAGGAACGAATGCCGCCCGCCTTTGGAAAGCGGGAATGCGGGGCAACAAAGCCGCGCGCCCCCCTCCTCCGCGGACGGATGCGCGCGCGCCCCGGCGAAAGCGTCGGAAACAGGTATATCACTACATTACACAAAATTAAATTAGAAAAAAATGATATAGTATTCAGCGTATCTTTTAATTATATTGAATAATAAAAGAATTTTATAATACTCTAACATAAAAATCCATCTTATGGGTATAAGGCTTAACCGAGTAGAAGACATCTCATTAAAAAATAATATCAAAAATCATCATATAAAATGTCTGAACATAACTCATGCATATTACAAACATAGATGGGCATGACGTCCCCATTTATTTCCATTTTAGGCTGAGTAGAAATATTGTCTAGTATCATTTTATAATTAATATAAAGTTTGTTCTCATACACAATTAAATCCTTTACATATCCCCAATCCATGGAACAACCTACCTGAGACCATTTCAACTGAAGGAGGAGAACTATCACCCATTACACACATTTAATCAAACCCACCCTCTATATAGAAACCTAAAATATATTTTCATGGTTAGTTATGGAGTATCCCCCTATATAAAAACACATACCCATATCAAAATAGGCTTTGGGTAACCTATAAAATACACTATGTAATAACTATTCAATGGGAAACACCTCTTGAGTTTTTACTAAAATATTAATAATACTATGCTTTATATGTGTGGTCATCCATGACCTTGGAATCATAAAAAAACACCCATAAGTATTCTTTTATCCCTAAAAATCACCATTATTCATATTAAAAATAATAAAATCAAATTCACTTTCATATATTGACATTTAAAAATTGTCTCCAAGACATCTACATCACTACATACAAGAAATCCATATAAACAGATGGGAAATATTAAACAAAACCTACCTCATAGATACAGAATCCCATACATTGAGAATAACTATATGAATCAATATTAATAATCCAAAATCCATAAATAATTTGAAAAAACCCTTTGATGTATTTATAAAAGAGATTAATGCAACAATATAAATCTAAGAATAAACACATGATAAATATTTACCATATCCACAATGCTCAACCAGGATAGGCGAATGGTGAATCATTCCCCAAATGGAAAAGTAATTCAACTTAAAATAAAAATGAATAAAGGATAAGGGGACACATATCATTTAACATAGTGGAAAATATGTTAAATTGTTCTTAATAAACAATCCATCCCAAAATTTATTAAAACACCCCTATTAAATTTGGGGGTGGGGACTGGGTTTCTATAATAACTCTAGTGGAATATGTTTCCCATGATATGAAAAGTATAAAATATTTCATGGAGGGGGTGAATATTACATCTAACTCAAACATAAATTTTTTCACTCTTGATTAAAGTTTGATGAGAAGTTATAACATTTTATGTAAGGTTCCTTGGTGATTTTAAATACATTTTCCAAAATATTTATATCTAAAAAAATGAATCTATTCAACATAAAATATAACATAAAAATAATCATAAAATAAGAAATTATTTACACCCATTTTATAGAGAGTAAATTATAGATGAGATATAATGGATAATGTAATTCATATATATTCAAGTCGAGCTACAAGAGAAAATTTCTCTCCATTGTTTATGCACTCTTCTTAAATATATGAAACACCCCATGATTTTATTCTTTATTTACCTTAGGATATATATTAAATGTGTTAGATATATTATTATTCTCAAAAAAACAAAAATAAGTAAATAATTATTTATTATAATATAAATGTAAGTAAATTACTTAATGTTTTAATAAAATTGATAAATAAATGATTTCATTCCGTCGATTCTATAAAAACTGATTCCAAATACCTCTATGATTCATGTATTTTTTTATATTTAATAATTTTAAAGAATAATATCATTTTACATTTACCTATAAATATTCATTTAATATCAATTAAAAATATCTGTGATATAATTCAATAGTTTGAAGGAATATTATTTTAATAATTATCCACTAAACATAAACATTTTTTTTAAAACATTGTTTTAATGTTTTTATTTAATAGTTATATTTATATTTATTAGATTATTAAAATTATTGAAAATTATTATTTATAAATTTGAAAAACTGAATATTAAAAAATAAATTTATTATTAATTTAATACAAATGAAGCTGACATCATTTGAAGGTAAAATGCGATATTTTTTAGAAAACAATTTTTTTTGAACGTAATATTTTTATCTCAATAAAATAAATTAATAACTATTGAATGGTTATTTTAATTAAATTTAAAGAAAATAATTCAATAAAAAAATACATTCATTTAACCTTTGTTATAAGGAAAATAATGATAATAAAATCATTTCTATGCCTAATGATATGTTTTTTCTAAAATTGGGTTTTATTCATTTTTTAAGGAATATTATAATTAATTTCCCCTATATTTTGAAATTAATGCCTATGATTTTTTTTCATATTTATAATCAGAAAATTAAAATTAGGTAATAATGTAAATTTTCTATAGTTATAAAATAATCATCTTATGTAAAAAATTTATCAACAGGGTGTATGTTAAATGTTATAAATGGTTAAAATAAGATATTAGGGAACACATATCCCTATATCTTGTCTACATTTTTTTATCAGTGTATTTAGATAATAAATTGTCATTTTGTTGAAAAATTGTCTATTTTCTTCCTTTTTCTTTTGATGATGACATTTTTTGAAGTTAATATTATTTATAAATGCGTCCCTCCTCTCAAATGAAAATGGGACACTTATCTACACTCATTGGGATCTTTTTTTCAACCAATATCTACTCAAATAAATTTTCAATATACTTATCCAATTCTAAGATAGTTTTATCTTCCCAAAAGACCAGTCTAAGAGGTATTAATGTGATTACTAATGTAGGATTTCTAAGGAGAGGGTATTTATTATAACCAAGTTCTTTTAACATTATTTATTAACAAAAAAAAATCCAAATATTCTATAAAATTGTTAACACAATGAAATAAGTATAATAATTTTAATTTTATTTTATTATATTTATTTAAAAATCATTCTGAACCATCATTCGATCTATTAATAAAATGAAAATGTTGACGATGCGTATGTGGAGACAACCACTTGTTTGGATGAAATGTTTTATTTTTTCCTCACCACATCACATGGATGACTATAAATAAGTGTTAAATGAATAAGTTGTGAATTTTTGAAATAGTAATTATTGTACAAAGATAAACTATTATTTACCTTTACCCTTCCATCCATTGAAAAATGTAAACATCCCTCGTGTGCACTTGCAGACTACCGCCTATACGTACAATGAATATAATTTTTTAATACCACAAAAATAGATGGTTCTAAATGTATATTTATGAAATAAATATTAATTTTATTAAATGATTAATATTTTTTTGATGATGAAACCTTGACCACTGTGTAAGGACCATATATTCTGAACTGAAACATGCATGAAAAATTGAACAATTAACACCTAAATATTCATTTTAACAAATAATTATTAATAAATGGGTAATATTAAATTATATGTTAATGGTATATAGTAATATAAATATAAATTTTTTATGAAATATATTTATAATAGCTCAAAATTTATTATAAAATATATTAGATCATTTCCTACTAAGCAGAGGTCTAAGGTAAGGGTTTAAGTTCCTATATATCTCTTTATCAGGATTATTTATTTTTAAATTAAATTTTCCAAAAATACTTTAATATTTCTCTATTAAACCACATATATTTTATTATATTGTTGTAATACATGGTTTGTACATGTATTTTTAACATTTCATTCCCATTGGGTTAAAAAATAAACTGGAAATAAAACATATAAGAGAAACTAATGTTATATTTTTCTTTTATGCCTCTAATCTTTTTCATACATATCCATAATCTTTATATTGTTTCAAGAAATTTCTTACATATAATTTAATGATTTTTTAAATTATTATTAAGCTATATTTTAATTTCATTAATTTTTTTATATGGAATCTTTTCAACATTTTCCATAAAGGTCACTTTTAAAAATATTCATTTTAATAGTGTGAGAAGATTATTTTTTAATGTTTAACTCTTGAAAACGTACTATTACTATCATTAATATATTTATTTATCAAGATTATATTCCATTTCTTTAATTTTTTTAAATAAAATACCATTTCCATTGATCTATGATTTTTTAATGTGTATAAAAAAATAAAGGATATTTGTTCATATTTTTCAAAGAATAATTATAATGATTTTATTAAATATTTTTTTTCATCTATTACATTATCCTTAAACAATAATTATTTTTCCCTAAGGATATTCTCTAATTATATGATCTACCATTTTTCATTGGATGAAATATGATAATGTTTTAAATAAATTTTCATGAAAATTGTGTCTTCTCATGAGATATTTAAGATATGAAGTAATAACTAAGTTTTTTTATATTCATATGAAATAAATATCTATGATTTTTATTATGTGATAGTTGAACATGAAATTATATAACTTCCATTTCATTGAGTAATGATATATATCATGATATTATTAATAATTAAGAGTGAACCCAAAACTCTAAGGGACTATGTTAAATATGTAATGAGTGGGTCTAGAATTATATAGCTCTATAATGCATTTAATATTTTATTTTATCTCATGAGAAATCATATCCAGAACTGGGGAGAAAACCAAATCAAGTAAGTGGATATGCCCACTATTTAATGATGGTTATTGTAATGATACTGGATATAAGAGATGATTTATTATTCTTATGTATATTACAAACTTTGATTCCATGTTCTTATGTTTGCGGTTTGCTCACATTGATTAAGGGCGATGATTGATGTTTCTATAGAATTATGACTCTTCTAAATTATTTAGCCATATAATTATTCCATTAAACATGATTTATGATCTATAAATTATTAGGAAGGATTTTTGTATATTATTATCATGTTCTCCAACACTTAAGATAATATTATATGCTCTTATGATATTTGATTTTTATCTCCCATGTTTACCCATACTAAGGATACATGATAACCCTTTCTAATGTATCCATTTCGTCAAATTATAAAGAATGTTATTAGGTGTGATAAGCCTACTAGGGCACTATATTTGAATAATAATAGAGGTAGATTTTGAAGATTGTTCTGGAATAAGGTTATTATGTATCCAGTCTCTAAATACACTTAAACATTTTGTTCCATGGGTGTAAATTATTATGAGATATATTTGTTTTTCATCTAAAATGATGGAATATGTATTTATATTATAATCAAGTTTCCATATTTTGTATTAGATAAGGGTTTAGTTATTTTTTAATTAAGTTATAGAATAATTTGAGATAGAGCCTAAAAATATATTTTAAATGTGATAAATGATTAACCTATAATGTAATGGGATGAAAATGGTGTTATAATTTAGGACATATTTGGAATTATTTCAATTATCATATGATTTATCACTCAAATTAATGTTGATTGATAATAAAACTGACCATTTTGGTTTTATTTAATGGTTAGAACCAGGAGTAACCATGCGACCTATAAATGATAAATATAACATAATGAATATATATATGAAAACCCTAATGGAAATGGAGATGGGATTCAAAATATTATGTCTATTCTCAAATAAATATCCTAATATATTAATAGTAAAATGAATCACATTAAAATTACAAATGACCAAAGGAAGGAACAAGTCACCATTTATTCCATTATGAAATAATTCCCACCATCTTTTAAAAGGAACTATAATCCTCTTATTATTGAGTAACAGATCGAATCCACTAAAAAAATAATTTCTATTCTCCAGTGCTCATACCATGAGAACGATATTTTTGTTTTGTATAATTTGAAATGTGAATCTTATAAATGGTGGACTCAAATCATAAATACCAAGAAGGAGGAAGAAGTTGACTCCCTGAAATGGGAGGAGTTTTAAAATGTATTTTTTAATAAGTAATTTCCTTGGACACTTCACGTTATACAAGTAGAAAATTGGGCATTATCTATAGGCCATGTCTATGGACTTAGCCTAAATGGACTTGGATATATATTATAGTCACAAGAAAATCACCCACATTTTGTATTGGCATGGATATAACATAGACAAAATAACCATGGGAAGCCTTAGTAATATCCATAAGGAACACTAATGGATATAGGTTGTTTCTTCCAAAAACCCATTCTAAAAAATAATCCCTATTGATATGGATAGGCTATAACCATGCGATTTGTGACATTTTTTATATAGGAATTTTTTCTTAAATCCATGGAGTTTTGATCCTACATCTAGTCCGTACAAAATGATCACTCCTACCACAACCCTAAAACATGCTTAAAATGTATATTAGCACACACACACACACATATATATATATTGGTATATGTGGGCCTACATGTATCCATGGGACATATTTCCATATATACAACTATTAACATGGAAATCCTATAGCTATGGACACTAATGACCGTGGAGATAAATATACTCAAAGGTTAAAATAGTTATGATATTACAATGCACATGGATACATGAGATTCTATGTATTAATTTGGACGCCAAAAAAATATCTCGTGCTCTTACTACGTAAAATGTTTCCTAAGAGAAAAGGATATAGCCACAGGAAATGACTATGGGTATAGGTTGGATATAGCCATGAGGATTGACCATGAATATATCCCATCATTTCCAAGTGCATAAGTGGGATATAGATATATACATTGACCATCAATACAACCCACATTTCTCCTGGATATAGTTATTCTATATCCATGGACATGGACCATGGTTATAGTGTATATTTCATGCGGTTATATGTCAGCTACAACCACAAACATTTCTTTCCCATGCATATAGTTCCCCTATAGCAATGGAAAATCTAGAATATGGCTATTGGTCCCCTATAAAAATGGACAAGAATTAATATGACTATAGGTCCATGGAAATAGGACATTTATCTAGTAGTTTTAAAATAGAGAGATAATTCCTTTAATTGAAGTATAAGGACTATGAATCCACTGTTGTATATGTAGAAAATTTCACAAGACTTGTAAGGTATGATTTTGGTTTTATCATCAAACCTGAATGAATTTTTTTGATTCTTTAGTAAATGAAATCCAAGTCTAATAAAAGAATTGACTATAAGACAGTATAGTATATATAAATAAATTAATTGATGTTCTCTAAAGGTCTAAGTGAAAATTTGATACTCCCATCATTCTCATGGTTTTGGGGTTAAGAAGTGAAAAATGTGTTTTTAAGAAATTAAAATAAAAAACCATGAATTATAGAAAATTAATATTATTTTATGAGAAAAAATATGAAGAATCATTGGGTAAATTTCCTTAATGGGATTGGTAAATACTTAAAGTGAGGAAAAGAAGGCCATGAAGCAAATGAATGTTAAAGAGACATGAAGAGGCATAATGATGATTTGGATGAAATTAAAGCTCAAAAAAATGTACTACACAAATCCAATGATAAAATTAAAAGGATCATGGAAATTATGTGAACCAATTAATGAATCTAATGGTTCATAGACAATATCATTATAACAATCCCTCCCAATACAAAGGACAAAGGGAAGGCTTATGTGATCACAACTACTGATGTTAGTAATGAGAATGAAGTGGTGAATGGTGAAATTATAACAAGATCTGGAATTATTACTGTTTTATTTGATTATAGTTTTAATCACTATTTTATATCTGAAAAATTTTCTAAGGGTATAACATTACCACCCTAACAATTTGATAGTGAACTATCGATGGATAATGTAAACAATAAAATAAATACATATCAAGTATTTTACCACTATATGAAATAATTTTGTAGTATTATAATTCATGAAAGTCTTATTAATCTTTATATACTATTATTTGATGTAATTTTGGAAATGGATTGACTCTCTCTATATATATCCCATAGTAATTTCTGAAAAATGGAACTCACATTTAATATCAATAATAAACCTACGGTCAACTATCAGTGAAATGATGAATATGCTCTTAAAATGAAAAGTAATTCCATTATAAGATACATAATACCTATTCAGTTGTTATAACATTCTTATATGGGTTGGGATAAAGTCAACATTTAAGATATGACTATTATATTATAACATTATGATGTTTTTCTTGAAGAGTTTCTTATCCTTTGTATGAAAAATGATGTTGAGTTTTGAATTTTATTCATAAAAGATATTGTACCCATTTTTGATAACCATTACAGATGGACCCAATTTAGTTTCATGAATTAAAGAAGAAACTCCAAGAGGATATGGATAAGGTATTGATACAAAATATTGATTAACTAGTACATTTTGTTAATAATAAAGATATTTCAATGCATCGTTATATAAAATTAAAATGAAGTTAACAAGATCATTATAAAAAACTGATCATATACCACATATTGATGACTTTTTTGATCAACAACAAAGAGATAAATATTTAAAAAAGATAGAATTTTTATCTAGAAACCATCAAATAAGGGTCAAAAAATGGAGGATGCACTACTAGAAATTGGGACTATAACCATGAACTATATAGACAGTGGATATCGACAAAATATATAGAAAATAATTTTATAGACTATGGTTGTAGGTCAACCCACTCCCACATTTATCACTCATACCAACAATACCCCTGTGTTTTTCCTCTTTCCATTGACACTCCTCTGATGTGGCCACCCAACCTCCCCATGATCCTCCTCTTTTGATACAGCTACAACGTAGTGACCCCACCTCCCCACCAACAAAAATTTAATAAAACCTCCCCGCCTCCATAAAATCCCCCTCCTCTAATGAAAATCCAATGTGCCCACCCCACCTCTCTAGGATCTTCCTCCACTTTTGCAGCTTTAATGTGATCACCCCACCTGCCACATCCCATGATCCGCATCCTATGACACATCCACCGAACCTACTCAAAACCCTTATGTAGGATCGAAATGATACTGATTGTAGTATCCAAATTATGATCTAGATGCTCAACAGAAAAGAGGGGTGAATTGTATTCTTTAAAAAATTACATTGGAACATTTAAGGATGGTATTGTTTAACAAATTCATTCAATGAAAATTCACAAAACCTCTTAGTTCAACAAACATGCTTGATTCCAGAAATGTGGTTCTGGGAATGAAACATATGAAAAGCATAAAAATATAAAGATTCTACATTAAAGCTTATGGAATCTTACTAATTTGTGTAAAAGTATAAGAAATTATTAGATAGTTATACGTTACTCAAAAACCAAAATGAAGTGGAAAACATGAAACAATATAAGTAACATGTAGTAAATATTTTGACCCAAAGAGAAGGGTATACCAAAACCTTGGATAAAGGTCCTTTGATTTATACATTCATGAAAGTCTATCTTAATCAAACTAGGGTATGCCCTCGATATGAATATCTGAATCAGTCTTACTATCCCTGCAAGACCTCAAACTTCAAGGTAGTCGGCATCACTATCATCCTATCCCTTGAATCCCTTGAATGTACTCAGTAATAATCAGACTCACATGAAGAAATTGTGAAAAATATTTTCTGTAAGAACAAATCATGAATGTATCTCTCTTGGAATCACTTCATCGGCATGTAATCTCTAGATTCATAGAACAGTGTTGAGCTCATTCAAATGAGCTATTATTTATAATCACATTTCCAACGGTCGGCTCCCTCCTCCAATGGTTATATTTTTCCTTGAATTTTGAAGGGACTTGTACACGTGCCACTCAAATAAAGTTTAGTTAGTAGAAGAATTTACAACATTGTTTTATAACTCAAACTAGAGTAAACCAAATATGGTTGTTTCTCCAAACTCAATTTTTCAGAAACTAAGGAAAAATAGAATTCAGAGTTTAAGAAATTTAACCTTCAGAGTCTATATTACATGGATATTTGGATTCTATTTTTGCAGGAATTTGGAATCACTATTAAATAAATTTCAGAGTATGAATTCTGAGGAATTAGGATTCAGAATTCTAAGGAATTTGGTGTCTGAATTTTGAGGAATTTAGATTCTGAATTCTGAGGAATTGGGAGTCTGAATTATGAAGAATTCAGAACCGGAATTATAATTAATTCGGAGTCCAAATATTATGGAATTCGGAAAATGAATTTAATAGATTTTGGATTATGAATTTCTAAGAATTAGGAGTCTGAATTTTAGTGAATTTAGAGTCTTAATTTCATAAGAATTTGGAGTTTGAATTCATTAGAATTTAGAATATTTATTCATTTGAATTTAGAGTCTGAATTCAGAAGAATTCTAAATCTGAATAAGAATTCTGAACCAGAATTCAGATCAAGAAAATATAATGCTCTATATCTACGTATTTATAAAATCTTGAGGTTTTAGATGTGAAACTGAATTTGACACATCAGAATAAAAAGTGTTATATTAAGAGACACTAAATATATGAACAATGAAAATGCATGGTAAGAATAAATTTCCTTGGGGAAGGAAAATTTTCCTAATCAATATAAATGTTATAGAAAATGATATTTTCCTTATGATAGAGTGTTAGTGCTTTTCAAAACATAATGTAGTCGAAAAGTTATAAGGAAACTGTATTGACTCTAAGAGACAAAGATATTTACAAAAAATAATATAAGGACTTAAAATTTATATGGACTTGTTAATAAAACATATATCCCTTTACTTAGGCGTCAAAGTAAATATGACTAACTCCCCCATAGGTTTTGGAAACCCTAAGGTACATATTCTGAATTTCCCAAAAGTGATTTATCATTTTCTTGCATATGAAAATCATCAGGATGAAAACTCTCCCTTACCTAAGGTATATTTACACATTACTAAGTATTCTATTTTGACTTTCTTTTCTCCCACTTTGTGATTTTCAAAAATAAATACAGGTAATAGAAATGGAAATATGATACATGAAATGTTAGTACTAGACAACCAAAAGTACAGTACATGAAAAAAATTTCATTAAGGTTTGAAGAATATTTACAAAAAGGAAAATACAACACAATATTTGATTTAGAATGAAATTATCCTTCCTTATCCTTCAGAATCAGCTTCTTTACTATGGTTTTGATCTTCTTGAGTTTCTTGTGATCTTCCTCTACACATTTCAGAAGTTGATCCGGATCTTCTGTTTATTACTCTAAGGGTTTGATTTTTTGTTCTCGAGCCATAAGAGATTCTTCCTAACCCTTTTCAACTTCTTCATGATTAACTAGATTCACCTCTATCTCAATCTCTAGATCCCTTTCTCTCTTCCAACACTGAGAAACAAAATATAACTTCCCATTTAGATCTTTCACTTCTTGCCTCCAAGTATTCTCTTCCAGATATAGCTTTTCATCAAAAGGCTTAGTGAGATCATTGAACATACTATCTTCAGTTTCAAATCCATCCTTAAAATTATATTAATACTAATCAATAATTATCATGTCTTCCACAGTTTTCTTTGACCATTTAGTCCTCTTCATGCAAGATATTTTGTGGTCTTTGTAGTTTATGAAAAAGGTTTTGAAGTTATCTTATTTTTTGATACACTTATCCATCACCATGGATACTGAATCTAAAATCTGATTTGAGGAATACTGATGCATCTTGCATCCGGAGTCTATTCTTGGAAATAGAGGGAAATTACCAAGAATCATTTTCAAAGACTGTACTAAAAAATCATGTCCAAGAGTGGACAATTCCAAATTAGAGATTTTGTTTGGTGAGGATTCTTTTTCTATATCAAATGCTTTCCTCTTTGATGAAGCATCCAATTCATTCATCTTTACCACTACTCTCCTAGTTGTATCAACAACCACATGCTTTCCCATATCATCTTTCGGAGTGACTTCTTCTTAATAGGGTGATTCGTGTTCACTATCAGATAGTTTCACAATTTTATCTTCATATACCAATTCCTTCTCAGCTCATGCCTCAACATCCTCTGGTTGAATGAAATCATAGTTGGAGCTTTCTTATTCAGACAATTTATTCACTTCTTCTCCACTCGTCTCATCTTTACCCTGGGTAGAATGTTTTGAGTACTCAACTTCAGTGGTTCAGAATGATAATTTTTCAGAAGGTCTTTACATATCATGAAAATACTCTACTTGGTTTATCAAATAATAAATATCACCACTCCCTTCATTTTATTATTCCTTTACTTGTTTTTCATGGACTTTTTCTAAAGTCACAAACTTATTTCCCGGAGTCTCTGGTAAAGGTTCTATCATAAAGGACTATAGTACCTGAATATTCGTTGATGATTTTTTAGCAACCTTTAGATGTTATTAGACAATCTCGGACTCATACATCTTTTTCTTCTACTTCTTCTCTTTATGTTGTCTCACAATCTCTTCATCTACCATTTCCTTCAAATATGTTTCCTCGGTATGGTCCAAACCCAACACAGGCTCCCCTTATTTATGATTTTTCTTGTCTTCTCTCCTTTTTCCTACAACCTTATCTGTAGAGACCTGGAGCCTGACGTACATGGACATTACATTACATTTGCGGAATACGTAGTACATAACAAAAACACACACACAAGGATCGTAATAGTTTAGTGTCTTTGGAAACTCGGAATATAATCTTCTAATCGTGGTGAAATATCTTCAACATCTCACATAAGGATCTTCCTTTTTTTTAATACCTAACACCTTTCTTTATATCCTAGGGAAAAGAAAACATAAAAGGGTGAGCTCAAATGCTCAGTAAGGGTAAACAAAAGAAATATCAATCACATCATATTCATAAGAAAATAACATTTTGGAAATCTTAACCTCCAAAAGAGAGAATAATTTCATAACATGGGATAAATAATATTAGTGAAATGAAATCCCAATAATCATAACTTAAAACATGAAGCTTTGTGGCATACACACATAATAATAGAGAATCATATCTTATTAGTCAAGACTCATTTCCAAGACTATCTTAGTGGACAAAGTCCATTTCTGAACCGAGTCACCCTCGTTTGAGTCCTGTTTCACTGAACCGGTATAACCTATCATTCCAGCCATTTCTATCTCATGAGATATAAAATCATTACCCAATGCATTGGAGGGAGATATAGGTCCCACCCATCTCCTAATGATACCATTCTTATATGTTCCACAAAATCATAAACCATACATCATAGCATAACCCATGTAATAAAAATGGGAATCTTAAACATCGTGACATCATAAAACAATTCATATATGATAAAGGAATTCATAAAAATAATTCCATCACAACATAGTCAAATCACTGTAATAATATTGATAGAAACAGAACCCTTTATTATCTTATATGGAAAATAATTTTGATAAAACAGGTGAACTCTATTCTTGAGGAAAATATCCTTTCTTCTTCAAAAACACTTTTCCTTTCTTAACATGTCATACAATTATAAACTAAAAGAAGTTGATTAAAAATAAACATGAAAACTTGTAAAGGAAGCTTCTTGGAAATAATGTTTTAAAAATCCATTCATGCCGTATAAGTTAAAAAAATTCATCGTAATTTTGTCGGAAAAGTCAAAAAGTACCTCGTATGAAAAACGACAAAAGATTCCTTTCATATCCGTTACTAAAAACTCACCGAAGGGTAAAATTGGATTTAAACAATTATAGGTGGATGGAAATAATATTACATATTGAGGAAACATCAATGTGGATGATAAAATACAGCCCAATAAATACCAAAGTATAAACAATCTCGGATAAAAATGAGATTGTGATATTTCCCTTACCTTAGGTCCGATATGCTTTGTACGTGTCCGAACCTCCTGTATAATGATTTAAATAATGTTATTGACTTATTACAGAATCATACATATTGTTATGATATCATATATGGTCATATTCTTAGCTTCTTATTAGTAATATTTCATTACTACTTGTTATTCGGGTGTTTATTACTTTTTGTTCTTATGCGTGTTTTGTCGAATAAATTCTTATTCTTCTCTTTAGGTTATAGATACCTCATTTCCAGAATGGTATTAGTGTAATATATATCATATTAATTAATTCATTTCATTTATATAATCATTATTAAATGAAGATCATGTAGAACGAGTCGCATCACATCGTGGAGACGGTATTCCGTACGTACGCACGAGTGATGATATCATTCCTATGATCGTGGAATTGTATTGGAGTGTATGTATACTATTTCAGAATAAATATCACTTTATAATAGTCATATATAGTCATTATTTACACCATTATACCCATCCAAGTAAGGCGGTGGTGGAAAATAGATTACACCACGGCGTGGAGACAGTATTCCGTACGTACGCACGTGCGGTGATTTCTTTTTACGTAGGATGGATAGATGGTGAAATATGGTTGTTTCATACTTATAATAACATATCATTATATGAGTGATACTGATGTTATTACTTCATAATGAAACAACTAAAGAAGAATAAGTGGATGAAGAAATAAAGATGAAAGAATCGGTAACGGACATTACCTCTTCTTTGAAGTGCTTCTTTGAGACCTCCTTTTAGGGCACTAAAATAGGTCTTTTAAGAAGACCAGAACCTCTAGGATGTTTCTAGGGAAGTGGAGAGAAGAAATTGGCAGCGTTTGGCCGAGATTGAAGTCACAATGTGGTGTGAGGAAGAGGGGGGAGGTTCCCTTTTATAAGGGAGGAGAGGGGCTCCTTTGGAAAAACTAAAAATATTATTTTATTATAAAGTCAAGTTCGGTTTTAAATAGCTCCAAATTTATTTATTTCAAAGCTAAGGTGGGGATGGGTCGAAATCCTCTCATCCAATAGAATTTAGACAAGTTTAGGTTCCTATTTTAACCTGATCATTTAGATTTAACATTAAGTTAAATAATTTTACTTTTACCGTGTCTTCTTGTGTTCTTATACTATAAGGTTAATAAAATTACTATAAGCAGCCAAACGAACCCCAAGATGTTTATTATTAATATATATAACCTTATCTAAGTAATTTGGCCGAACCTTAGATTTTTACAAAAAAAATAACAATTACTAATATAATATTTGTTTTAAAAACTATTATATGTCAATTTTGACACTATTTAGTAATTAATTTTTTTGAAAGTCATAACAGAATTATTAGTTCGAAAGAAGATAATTAAATCAATAATAACATGTCATATTAATATATAAAATTAGTGTAATTCATAAAAAGTGTCAAATTACATTTATTTTGGTGTTTATAACTTCAATTAGGTCAATATTTCATTAATAAAATAATTACTGCATCATCTTTGTGTCATAAATAATATAAATTATTTAAGGTCTAAAAATTACAAATAAAATACCCTTATGTTGGAAATCTTTTTAGATTTCTAATTAATATTTATAGTCGAATTTATCTTATGTATTACCCTGTATTAAAAATTATTTACTTATTAAACATTGATTTTAAATATTTTAACCATTCTTTAAATAAATTAATAATAAATGTCCTAATCCAATCCAAGTGGGCCTAAATGGTCATATTTTATTACTAAGTTGTTTTTGGTCGAATTACACTTGTCTAATAGAATTAGTACATGTGTTAGGGTAATAATAATATCATTTTTACCCTTAATTACCCTATTTACTTTTGACCGTGGGAAAAAAGTAAAAAGTTACTATTCACCAAAAATTATTTTCATCTCATTGAATCACATTTTACTTACTGACATCAACTTTTTCTCTCGTATTATTGAAATTCCACTCACAGAAGTGGTAAAATTAAGTTTTATGAAAAATTCATTTTTTTTAAATACCACTTAGTGGTTTCACTATTCATCAAAAAATGAAAGTTTCCAGAAAAATAAAAAAAATTAGGTCTATGCTATATTTGATATTATGAACTCAAAAATGATGTCTATTTTACCAAATTCAAAACATATCAGTTGCATTAGTTAATTTAAAAATTAATTCCCGTCATCAAAACAAATAGTGTGTTTTTAAGAGATAATAACTACCAAAAGATTGACACTTGTTTATGTCTGGTTTAAATGTGAAATTACATCCAATGACCAACATTGTATTAAATTGTAAAAATATATTCTAAATATACTTTAAACCCACTCAAATTAATAATTTGTCACTATTAATTATTTCGATTAAAAAGGTTGTTTTTAATTAAAATTTAGTAATTTTCACTATTCATCAGAAAATGAAAGTTATCCGAAATGTACCAAAATTTCACCCTTAGAAAATTCTGATATTCCGAATCCAGAAATGAAGTCCATTTTGAAAATTAAAAAATACAAATTTCAAAAAGTGGTTATTACTATTCATAATGGCTAGTTTTAATAATATTTTAATAGCATATCGTTGTTTAGTGAAACTCTGTATTGCGTACTATACACGCTATCAAGGAAGGTCGTGATTGAATGTAATGCAAAGAAAGTCAAGGATGTGTGTTGTGAAAGCTCCTTTTGGTGTAGCGTACAACACAAGACATTAATGAAATTAAAAAGAATATTTTTCATAAAATTTGGGGTGTTACATTCTACCCCCCTTAAAATGAATTTTGCCCTCGAAATTCGTCGGGGTTATAAATGGTTTACTATTCGAAAGTTTCTTTAATAGAAACCCACATCGTAAAAAGGAATACCAAAACCAATCTTTAAAAAGAAAAGTATGAAACGTAATAGTTACCGAAATAAACTAATCACTGGGTTTCCACATAGGTGAAAATATGGATATGGAAGAGAAATCTAACCATCATGTTCTGATGGAGAGTGGTAGAGAACATGGCTATGAAAAATCCAACAATCGCAAAGCCATAAATTTGTGATGATCTAGGGTACCATCTGATTCATCAGATAGAAGATCACTAGGACAACATTTTTGGTTTTCAATATCATTTCCCTAAAGTTGAAAATTTTGAATTAGAAGAAATACTTACTTGATTTTGGTATAATCTCATTGGTGTTCGTGCTTTGAACAATTTCCACTTCATCTCTTAAAGAAATGAAGTTGAATTTTTTATTTGTGAAGTGTTAACAGATCAGGTGATAGAATGATGGGTCATTCCATCTGTTTCAAACAGAAGTTTAGCAATAGTTATCAAATATACATTAGTCCATATTTGGTGAGGTTAATCATATACGATTCCAAAAATGAACTTAAACTTCATATATCATACCGCTTAATAAAATAAACCTAGTTTCTACTAACCAGGGACTTTCTATAGGCCAGTGATATGCAATAAAGGCCCATCACACTTTAGTTGTGGGTTCGATTCCCACAGCCTTGGCCGACGCGATGGGTTGTCACATATCCTGCAGGTTTTCGTTTTTCTAAAACTACATTATTATAACATCCCATCAAAAATATCAAAAAAAAGTTTTATCCTTAAACAATACTAACTTATGTCCAACATAATCCATTCCAATCTTTAGGCTTATCTAAAATACTTCAGTCCAAGCTCATAGTATAGTGAAAATGATCACGTGAATGCCATCATTTATCCCTCATATATCTTGTTCGTCACATTCCAGTCATGTGAATACCATAATCATGTAATCTATTGAAAAATGAATACCCATTGAATCTTAGTGAAAACATGAGTGATGTCAAAAGATAACTCTTTCCACATACCAAAATCCACAAAATTCTATATACTTAGTCCTTATATCAATCATGAGCTCATGAATACAATCAAACATCTCATTATCTTCTTGTCCCTTCATTATGCGCATATCATCAACTTTCCAAAAATATTTCAATCACTTTTTTTCCTGGTTACCAGTATCATATAATTATTGAAAACCAATACATAGATATTCCAAAATTCCACAATACCATAAATGAGATTCCATGATACTATTTTGAAATCCCATTACATAAACACTTAATCATTCCACCACACCGTTGTCATATTCATCATCGCCAATAGTGATCGCATGTGACTTCCCTATGTTTTTTGCCTTAAGCGGTTGCTCATGTCGGTCATCACTAACCCTTGGATTAGGGAATTTATTAACATAATGACCCATTTCCTTGCACTTGAAGCATTGAAGTGTTGGTGGTGCGTTCTCTACAGTGTTTTCTTTATTCACATCATTAGAAACCCTTTTTCCATTACATCGACACTCAGCTTCTCGATGACCTTCTTTTCCACACTTAAAACATTTTCTAGTCCCTTTAAGACACTCTCCACCATGCTTCTTTCCACACTTTGTGAATAAGGAAACATTCATCTTCTTTTCACCATTATTCTGAGATTTCTCCTTGAACTCCATCTTTCGTTTCTTGTCAAAACGATGAGATGGATATGTAATACCAACTTCCATTTCTACCTTGATAGCACAACGCACAATTTCTTCATAGCTACTGAAGTATCTTATAACTAATGCCCTTCGAAGACTTGGTTTTACGCCACTGAATAATCGATCAACTTTACTTTCAGGTTGGATGATAATGCCAGATGCATACCTTGCAAGTCTTGTAAAATTCGCTTCGTATATACCAACAGATTCATCATCCTTATGCTTCATCTCAAGAAAATCCTTTTCCAACATTGTTCGAAGAATACGAGGGAAGTACTTACTGAAAAACAAGTTCTTGAACTCGTCCCATTCCATTGAATCAATTTCATCTCTTGGCCTTGTATTCTTGATAAGATTCCACCATTGATCAGCTTCACCTTCCAAATAATATACTGCTAAGATGACTTTATCATGTTCAGAACATTTAAGAACTGAAAATATCTTTTTAGTGGTACAGATCCATTGTTCAGCAACAAGTCGATCGGAAGGCCCACTGAAAGAAGGTGGACATTGCCTCATGAAGGACTCAATAGAATATTGTTCCCTTCTCTGCTCATTTGGAAGTCCAGAATGATTCATAGGTTGTGTAAATATAGCAATAAGATTTTGCACTCCCTCTCCCATAACATTTGTTTGTTCAAGAGGACAATCATTGCATTGTCCATTATAGTGATCAACACGGTTCCTTCGGGTTCCAGCCATCATCTAAAACCCAAAAAGAATAGTGTGAGAGGAAAAAATCATGCTAGGGAAAACAACATAATATCGGGGGAGTACCCTTAATATCTAACATCTTAGGTTAAATTCTATGATCGTTACCATAGTTCTAGGACTGTATCCTATACGTATACTTATCCTTAGGGACATCCATAGACATACCTTAGAAATATCTCTAGGGATCTCACTAACGTTTTCGCATCCTAGTTTCCAAAGGTTGACTAAACCTTTCCTCTGATACCAACTATAGAGACCCGAAGCCTGGCGTACATGGACATTACATTACTTTTGCGGAACACTTAGTACATAACAAAAACACACACACAAGGATCGTAATAGTTTAGTGTCTTTGGAAACTCGGAATATAATCTTCTAATCGTGGTGAAAGATCTTCAACATCTCCCATAAAGATCTTCCTTTTTTTAATACCTAAAACCTTTCTTTATATCCTTGGGAAAAGAAAACATAAAAGTGTGAGCTCAAATGCTCAGTAAGGGTAAACAAAAGAAATATCAATCACATCATATTCATAAGAACATAACATTTTGGAAATCTTAACTTGAAAAAGAGAGAATAATTTCATAACATGGGATAAATCATAGTACTGAAATGAAATCCCAATAATCATAACATAAAACATGATGCTTTGTGGCATACACACAAAATCATAGATAATCATATCTTATTAGTCAAGACTCATTGCCAAGACTATCTTAGTGGACAAAGTCCATTTCTGAACCGAGTCACCCTCGTTTCAGTCCTGTTTCACTGAACCGGTATAACCTACCATTCTAGCCATGTCTATCTCATGAGATATAAAATCTTTACCCAATGAATTGGAGGGAGATATAGGTCCCACCCATCTCATAATGATACCATTCTTATGTGTGCCACAAAATCATAAACCATACATCATAGCATAACCCATGTAATAAAAATGTGAATCTTAAACATTGTGACATCATAAAACAATTCATATATGATAAAGGAATTCATAAAAATAATTCCATCACAACATAGTCAAATCAATGGAATAATAGGGATAGAAACAGAACCCTTTATTATCATAGATGGAAAATAATTTTGATAAAACAGTTGAACTCCATTCTTGAGGAAAATATCCTTTCTACATCAAAAACACTTTTCCTTTCTTAACATGTCATTCAATTATAAACTAAAATAAGTTGATTAAAATTAAACATGAAAAAATGTAAAGGATTCTTCTTGGAGATAATGTTTTAAAAATCCATTCATGCCGTATAAGTAAAAAAAACATTCTTCAAACTTTTATCCGAAAAGTCAAAAAGTACCTCGTACAAAAAATGACAAAAGATTCCTTTCATATCCTTTACTAAAAACTCACTGAAGGGTAAAATTAGATTTAAAAAATTGTATGTGGATGGAAATAATATTACATATTGAGGAAACATGGATGTGGATGATAAAATAAAGCCCAGTAAATACCAAAGTATAAACAATCTCGGATAAAAATGAGATTGTGATATTTACCTTACCTTAGGTCCGATATGATTTGTACGTTTCCGAATCTCATGTATAATGATTTAAATAATGTTATTGACTTATTATAGAATCATAATTATTGTGATGATATCATATATGGTCATATTATTAGCTTCTTATTAGTAATATTTCATTACTACTTGTTATTTGGGTGTTTATTACTTTTTGTTCTTATGCGTTTTTTGTCGAATAAATTCTTATTCTTCTCTTTAGGTTATAGATACCTCATTTCCAGAATGGTATTAGTGTAATATATATCATATTCATTCATTCAATTCATTTATATAATCATTATGAAATGAAGATCATGTAGAACGAGTCGCATCACATCGTGGAGACGGTATTCCGTACGTACGCACGAGTGATGATATCGTTCCTATGATCGTGGAATTGTATTGGAGTGTATGTATACTATTTCAGAATAAATATAACTTTATAATAGTCATATATATTTATTATTTACACCATTATACCCATCGAAGGAAGGTGGTGGTGGAAAATAGACTACACCACGGCGTGGAGACGGTATTCCGTACGAATGCACGCGCGGTGATTTCTTTTTCCGTAGGATGGATAGTTGGTGATATAGGGTTGTTTCATACTTATAGTAACATATCAGTATATGAGTGATACTGATGTTATTAATTCATAATGAAACAACTAAAGAAAAATAAGTGGAAGAAGAAATAAATATGAAAGAATCGGTAACGGACATTACCTCTTCTTTGAAGTGCTTCTTCGAGACCTCATTTTAGGGCACTAAAATAGGTCTTTTAAGAAGACCATAACCTCTAGGATGTTTCTAGGGAAGTGGAGAGAAGAAATTGGTAGGGGTTGGCCGAGATTGAAGGCTCAATGTGGTGTGAGGAAGAGGGGGAGGAGGTGCCCTTTTATAAGGGAGGAGAGGGGCTCCTTTAGAAAAACTAAACATATTATTTTATTATAAAGTCAAGATCGGTTATAAATAGCTCCAAATTGATTTATTTCGAAGCTAAGGTGGTTATGGGTCGAAATACTCTCATATAATAGAATTTAGACAAGTTTAGGTTCCTATTTTAACGTTATCATATAGATTTAACATTAAGTTAAATAATTTTACTTTTACCACGTCTTCTTGTGTTCTTATACTTTAAGGTTAATAAACTTACTATAAGCAGCCAAACGAACCCCAAGTTGTTTATTATTAATATACATAACCTTATCTAAGTCATTTGGCTGAACTTTAGATATTTAGGAATAAAATATCAATTACTAATATAATATTTGTTTTAAAAACTATTTTATGTCAATTTTGACAATATTTAGTAATTAATTTTTGTGAAAGTCAAAACAGAATTATTAGTTCGAAAAAAGTTAATTAAAGTAATAATAACATGTCATATTTATCTATAAAATTAGTGTAATTCTTAAAAAGTGTCAAATTTCATTTATTTGGATGTTTTTAACATCAATTATGTCAATATTTCATTAATAAGATAATTACTGCATCATCTTTGTGTCATAAATAAATTAAATTACTTAATGTCTAAAAATTACAAATATAATACAATTATGTAGGAAATATTTTTATCTTTCTAATGAATATTTATACTCGAATTTATCTTATCTATAACCCTATATTAAAAATGATGTACTTATTAATCATTGATTTTAACTATTTTAACCCTTCTTTAAATAAATTAATAATAAATGTCCTAATCTAATCCAAATGGGTCTAAATGGTCATATTTTATTCCTAAGTTTGTTTTCGGTCGAATTAAACTTGTCCAATAGAATTAAGACACGTGTTAGGGTAATAGTAATATCATTTTTACCCTTAATTACCATATTTACTTTTAACCGTGGTAAAAAAAAGTAAAAAGTTACTATTCACCAAAAATTATTTTAATCTCATTGAACCAAATTTTACTTACTGACATAAACCGTGTCTCTCGGATTTTGGAAATTCCACTCACAGAAGCGGTAAAATTAAATTTTATAAAAAATTCATTTTTTTAACTACCACTTAGTGGTTTCACTATTCATCAAAAAATGAAAGTTTACAGAAAAATACAAAAAATTAGGTCTAAGCTATATTTGATATTATGAACTCAAAAATGATGTGTATTTTACCAAATTCAAAACATATCAGTTGCATTAATTAATTTAAAAATTAATTCCCGCCGTCAAAACAGATAGCGTGTTTTTAAGAGATAATAACTACCAAAAGATTGACACTTGTTTATGTCTGGTTTAAATGTCAATTTACATCCAATGACCAACATTGTATTAAATTGAAAAAATCTATTCTAAATATACTTAAAAACCTCTCAAATTAATAATTTATCACTATTAATTATTTCGATTAAAAAGGTTGTTTTTAATTAAAATTTGGTAATTTTCACTATTCCTTAGAAAATGAAAGTTATCCGAAATGTACCAAAATTTCCACCTAAGCTAATTACAATATTCCGAATCCAGAAATGAAGTCCATTTTGAAAAATATAAATTATAAAATTTCAAAAAGTGGTTATTACTATTCATAACGGCTAGTTTTAATAATATTTTAATAGCATATTATTGTTTAGTGAAACTCGGTATTGCGTACTACACACGCTATCGAGGAAGGTCACGATTGCGTGTAATGCAAGGCAAGTCAAGGATGCATGTTGTGCAAGCTTCTTTTGGTGTAGCGTACAACACAAGACATTAATGAAATTAAAAAGAATATTTTTCATAAAATCTCGGGGTGTGACATTATCAGGATAAGCTTTTTGTTTCATTGGCTTCGGGGGTGCTGACTGAATTTCCATAGACTCAGGGGTTTTTTCTTCTCTTCTACTTCTTTCACCTTCCTCTTAATTTCACTCTTTTTAGAGGTTTTTATCCACATCTGGTATCTTTGAAGGAGTTTCAACATCTTCTTCAGTCAAATCATTGAATTCTTAGGATTGTTTGGAAAAACCAATTTTTATCCTTCTCAATGTGTCATCACTCAACAACGTGACTTTACAATTTCTTGACATAAATCTGCATGGAATTTTGAAGGATTCTAAAAACAGAAGAATTATCTTTGACAGAATGGATGGATACATTAAAATTTGAGATTTAAAATTCACATTATTGGAATTCTCAATCATCATTAGAATGTAACAAACCAAATTTATCTTCCTTAGATTTACCTAGAAGTCCAAAATATAGATGTCACTCTTCTTTAGAGTATTCTTATCACCTTTTCTTGAAATAATGAATCTATGAACCCACAATTAATGAATCCAAAATATTGTTGAAAAGGGAAGAATTTTCGAGGTCTTTACTTCTATGAGTCTAAGGAAATCCATGGGCATCACCTTATCAAAACATCCTTGAATATCAGGTAGCTTGTAATTACAGAACTCAGTATCCCCTTGACAAGGAATACAAACCATTCTTGTAGTCTTGGTGAACGAATGTGAATATGAATTTCCATAACACTTGAAAGAAAATATACTTCTTCCTATATCCTTGGAAGAATGTTACTGACTCATAAAACACTAATAACAACTCTGGATATACCAAATCTTTAGCTTTTGGTTTTGAAATACATACACTCTCCCAACCATGGAGTTTGATCTTATTGGAAACAATAGAGTCATATTTGGAATAAAACATTGAATCAACTAACCTTCCTCTGTATATCTTCCATTCGAGGACTGGCTTCACAGTCGACATTTCATTTTGTGTAGAGACATTAGTAGGAATTCGGATGTAAGGATGATCTGATATGTTTAGAATGGGAATATATATCAAACGAAGAGATTCAACACACAGGAGAATTGATATCGATGGGTTACAACCATCAGGGGGACTTTTATATATGAATTTATGTGATGGTTCAGAATTCTTGATTGATCCAATGTATGATATCATCTTGAGAAGGTCTGACGGTAGAGATGATATCTGTAGTAGGAAATTTGGTTCAATATGATCTTTTGTGGTTTTTAGAAAAAAATCTGATTTATGAAAAATTATAAAGAAAACGATTTTTTTCCTAAAACAAAATACAATTCCTAAAAAAGAAATATTATTATGAAAAAATGGAAATTAATAGACCATTCAAATTTTTAGAGAGAGTATTCATAATGGGGAATTTTTTAAAGTACATTAGATTCCTCAGTTTTTAAATACAAAAAAAAATATTACAGAAATTTTAGTAGAGAAATCATCATTAATAAAATTTTATGTTTGAATATATTTATTATAGAAATTTTATGTACGAAAATCATCATTACAAAAATGTTATTTATGAAAATCTTCATTACTAAAATTTTAAGTACAGAAATCTTCAATACAAAAATTTTTTCAATGAAAAATTTATCCGATGAAAAATAATTTAGACTACGAAAATGTATTTGACGATGAAAAAAATACTAGACTGCCAAAAAAATTTCAAATAAGAAAAAAAAAATAATATTATAAAGAAAATTTAGACTATGAAAAAATTTTAGACTTTGAAAAATTTTAAAAAAACTAACCAAAAATGCACTCCCACTATTAAAATGAGTTTTTTAATTTAAGTTGATTAGTTTCAATAGGGGGTTAACATGGAAAATTATCTTATGGTCATCATTCCTAACATCTTTTAATGTATTCAAATCAATTTTTGTGTAATAATTTTGTAACAATATATACAATTTGATCTTGTGTTTTGATAAATTGAAGAATGATTTATATTTTTTGTGTGTGATCCTTAACAAAGTTATGCCTAATATCTATGTGTTTTTCATGAAAATGAAGTTCATGGTTTTTTACATAGAGAAATGGAACTAGTATTATCAAACAAAATTTGTGTTTTGGTAAAACATCTTCCATAATCTGTGAGTGTGTGTTGCATCCACAACACTTCAACAAAACAACATCATGCTGCTACATATTAAGCTTTAGCAGTGGAAAGCACAACTGGGTGTTTCTTTTTTCAATACCAAGAAACTAATGAATCTCCTATGAAATGACAAGTTCCGTATGTACTTTTCTATCCGTTTTACATCCACCTAAGTTATCGTCAGAATTTTTTTTAAAACCAAATAATTTCAAGAAGTATAAAATAGTCCTAGATCCATTGTTCATTTTAATTAGAAAACCATTCTTTTTTAATGACTTTAAATGAGATTCCATAGGATTTGATTGATATCTTGCACAAAAGCATACTGAAGACATTAACTCTGGATGACTAGATGATAAGTAAAGGATACTTCCTATCATACCTCTAAATCATGTTTGATCTACTGGTTTCCCAGCCTCATCAAGATCAAGTGAATTTGAGGTAATAATTGGAGTACTTATACTCTTAGTGATTTAATAGCCATAATTTTTAAGAATATATTTAATATACATATTTGGGATAGAGAGATTCCTTCTGGTTTTTGAGAAATTCGAAAACCAAGTAAAAATGTTAACTCATCCATCATACTCATTTTGATCTCAGATTTCCTTAGATCTACAAAGTAATTAGTTAATGATTGCAGAGTTGAACCAAAAAAATGTCATCCACAAAAATTTGAAACATAAAAACATTTTTGTTATCATTATTTATAAAAAGGGATGGATCAGTATTTCCCGTAAAATAATTATTTTGAAGCAAAAATCCTGTAATTCTATCATACCAAGCTCGAGGGGATTTCTTATGTCCATACAATGCTTCAGTATGTTTGAAAACATGGTCAGGATACTTTGTATCTTCAAAACCAGAAGGTTATTCAACAAAAATATCCTCTTGTACAAAAACATTAAGGATTACACATTTAACATCCATTTGATAATGATTGAAATTATAAAATGCGGAAAATTCAAGTATAATACGAATAGATTCGATTCTAGCTACTTTAGCATAGGTTTTTTCATTGTAAATTCCTTTTGTTGATTATAGTCATTAGCAACCAATATAGCTTTATTTCTTACAATGATTCCATTATTATAACATTGATTTCCGTAGACCCATTTTTCTCCAATAACTAATATTTCCTTAGGTATTTTAACCAAGGACCATGCTTTATTCCCTTTCAATTCATTTAGATCATCTTGCATAGATTTTATCCAATCATCGTCACCTAAAGCTTCATCAGTTTTTTTTCTAATTTGGAATGGAATCCTAGATGTTCTACTTCATTTATTAAGGAACGTCTAGTCCATATATGTTGATTTACATGACCAATGATACTATCACTAGGATGACTCATTATAAACAACTATATTGGGTTTGGTAAAACATGTTAATCAACGTTGGGTAGGATGTCTTCTGGGGTAAATGCTTCAGAATTATTTTCTTGAACATTTTTCTTTATTAGAAGGATATTTTTTATAAAGGATGAAAGTTAGTTTTTGAAAAAACATCCAAATATGAAGGTTGAGGTTGTTTAAAAAAAGGATCAGTTTAATCAAATTTGACTTTTACACTTTCATCAACTATACAAGTATTCTTATTGAAAACTCTATTAGCCTTATAATTTAAGGAGTATTCTATGAAAATTCCTTCATCATATTTTGGTGAAATTTGTTTAGATTATTTTTAGTATTTATAATGAATACATGGAAACCAAAATCCTTGAAGTCAGAAATTATAGGTTTTCAAGCATTCCATAACTCTTAACTTGTTTTGTTATGAGAATGTCTAATCTAAAAATGATTTATCGTACATGAAGCTGTACTTAATGCTTCAACCCAAAAATCATTGGCTATAAAATATTCACTAACCATGGTTCATTTTATCTCTTGAAGAATTCTATTTCTTCTTTCAAACACACCATTTTGTTGAGGGGTTCTTGATGCTGAGAAGTTATGAGTAAATCCTTTTCTAATAAAAAAAGTTTCAGAATATAAATTCTGTAATTCACCTCCATGATCTCTTTGAATAATTATCAAATGATGGTTTTTCTCTTTTTTAACATGGTCTATAAAAGTTTGGAAATAAGAAAAAGAGACAGATTTATTTGATAGAAAATAGAACCATGTAAATCTAGTGTAATCATCAACTAAGTGAAATAAATAATATTTTCCTCCAGTGATTCCATTTTGTGTTGGACCAAAAAGATCCATACACACCAACTATAATGCATACGTGATTGAGACTTCCCCAACTGATTTAAAACATGATTTACATTTCTTTCCATATTGATAAGGATCACATAAATTTGAAGAATCAAATATAAGCTTCAGTAGATCCTTAATTAGTCTATTATTAGAGATTTTGTATAGGTTTATAAGGTTACAATGTCCTAACCTTCTATTCCACAACCAATAATAATCTTTTATTGTACTAAGGCAAGGTAGATCTTGGCTCCTAAGGACTTCTATGTTTAGTGTGTATACATTCTCTTTCTGATGGGTAGAAAGAAAAAAATCATCCTTGGAATTTTATACTAATCACTTGTCATTCCAAAAAATCACTAGGTAACCATCATCAAAAAATTGACTTATACTAAGGAGGTTGTTATTAAGACCATTAAAAAATAAAACATTTGAATTCAATGTTTTTCCGGTAAGAACAATGTTATCTATACCAATACTTTCTCACTTATAATTATCTCAGAATGTTAGTTTTCTTCTATTCATCTTGATTATATTTTCAAAGATGTATTTGTTACCTGTCATATGCCAGAAACATCCATTGTCCAGGTACGAAGTATTTTTGTTGGTATTATAATTATTTTCATGAAAATAATAGAGTTAGAATTTTGGAACACAAACTTCCTCGGATCTGGAATCTTTAGAAATTTTATTTTGGAATCCACATTTTCATTGAAAAATAAGTTTCATGAAAACCTAAAGACTCATTTTTGTTTAAGGAACCCTTTTTTCCTAATGCCCACCACACTGACACTTTGATCATAATGGAACACTTAGAGGAACAAAACAATTGTTACTAAAAGTCGGTATTGAACTAGTATAACTAAATCCCGAATTATTCCATAGATGTATAATTTTGGAATAAATCATGTCAATGTTTTCCTTACCTAAGGTAATGTTTTAAAAACACTTCCTCAAGAAAAATATATCTGACTTTAATCTAATAACTATGTTCTTATCCTCAAAAACATTAGTTTTAGCAATAGAGTTAGGCTCGAAATCATTTTTCATAGAAATTGCATTTTTATATCCTTAAAAAGTTTATCCTTCTAAAAAATAACTTCCTCAAGGTTTTTTTGAATTACTTTCAAAATAAAGGGTTTTTTTATCGTGATCATTAGAGAGATATGATATTTCCTAAGAAATAGTAGAAATTATAGTATTTTCCTTATCATGCTTTTTCATGACATTATAATTTTCATTCTAAAGGAGCTTAGGAAACCTGGAAACTTCTTCATAGGTAGGTAAAGTTTTATCTTCATCAAGAGATGATTCTTCATCTGAGGATTCCTAGTATATACTATCAATATAATTACCATTCAAGGATACATTGGTTATGGATTTAGTATTGTGTACCTTTTCCATTAAACAATAATTTTCAATAGGTGACATAGAATGTAAACCAATATTCTTCTATCCAAAAGATTCATAATATGTGGATTCATCAAAAAAATCTCTACCATAGACACTCCATGTTTCATTAGATTTTAAAGCAATCTTAGCATTTTCTTTATAGTACTTCTTTCCATTCCTCTCTAATTTTTTCCATTCTATCTTTTCTCTTAAGAATATGACTATCTGTACTTATATGTCCATCTCTTTTTCATTCATAACAAGTAATTTTAGAGTCCTTATACTTTATTTCTTTCTTATTGTATCTATAATGAAAATCATTCTTCTCCAATATCTTGTTCATCCTTCGAGAAAACCTTTTTAGTTCATTATCAGAATATTCAGGTTCATTTGATTCAGATAAAATAGTGAACTTCATAGACTAAGATCTTGTAACTCTCTCATGAGTCTTGGCTTTCAAATGATTATAATTGGTTATAAAATCCAAAATTCCATTCCCATTATTATTTTTAATATAATCAGCATCTATCTTCATTCTAGTCTCATGTTGAAGAAGAATTCCAAAATGCCTATCAAGAGTAATCTGTGAGACATTCCTATTCTCACCTGTAGATGTTCTCTTGGATTCTCAGTCATTAGGCATGATGTATAAAATCTTTTCTAGAAGTGCCTCATCATCAAACCCTTTTTCACCCATGTATTGTAAGTAGTTGAAAATAGTCATAACTCTATGTTGTACCTTATATATAGGTTCTCCATAAGGAATGAAAAAACTATGGTACTCATCTATAAGAATAGGTCATCTATTTTCAATAACATTGGAAGATCCCAAATGAGTTACTTCAAACTTCTTCCAAATACAATTTTCATCATCACAAAAAGAAATTTGGCTATATATATTCTTAGTCATAGTAAACACCAAGGTATTGTGTACCTTGTATATTAGTTGATATTCTGACTTCTCTTGATTAGTAAAAGTTATAACTTCCTTATTAGAAATCTTGTAATCTCCAGTAATCATAATAAAGTTTTCGACTCTAGTGTTAATAACAAAAGTCTTCATACGATATCTACAATATTCATAATTATTACCCTAAATATTGGGTGGTCTAGTAGGATAAAGATAATCAATTCAACCAATATTCATTCCTTCCATCTCAAAGGAAATGTCTTTCCACCCAAACTTGTTAGTAATAATTGATTGTAAATAGGGATAAAGATATCCAAAGCAACGAAAATATAGAACAATGAAAAAAATGATTAAGAAAACTTATATTTGAATATAAGTATATCAGTGACCTCCTCTAATACCAATTATAGGATCAAAATGATAACAATTTTAGTATCGAAATAATGATGTAGATTATCAATTTACATGAGGGGTGTGAATTGTATACCTTATGAAATTAATTTCTAACTCTTAATGATGGTAATGTTAACAATGTTAAACAAGGTAAATTCAAAAAACCTCTTAGTTCTACAAACTTACTTGATTCCAGAAATGTTGTTCCAAAAATGAAACTTAAGATAACTTTACAAAGATAAAGATTCTACCTTAATGTGTATTATATATTACTAATCAGAGTATAATTATAAGATATTATAAGATTGTTATACTTTCCTCAACAACCAAAATGCAGTGGAAAACTTGAAACAATACAAGTAACAAGTAGTAAATCTATTGACCCAAAGAGAAGGGTGTCTAAAAACCATGGATAAAGGTATATAGATATATAATTTCAATAATGTCTTTCTTACCCACACCATGGTAATCCCACGATATGAATATTGGAATCTATCTAGCTATCCCTACAAGCCCTTGAACGTCAAGGTTGTCGGCACCGCTATCTTCCTATCCTCGAAAGTTATCGAATATACTCATCAACATTCAGAGTAGCATGAAGAAATAATGAGCAAGATGTTATGTACATACAAACACACAATGCATGAATGTCTCTCTCTATAAATCACCTCAGCCACATTACATCTCTAGGGTAATAAAATAGTGTTCATCTCATTCAAATGAGATCTTATTTATAGGATTATTTCCAACAATCGGGTCCCTCCACCAATGATAATATTTTTCCTTGAATTTCAAATGGACATGTACACATGTCATTAAAATAACGGTTAGTTTGTAACCAAATGCATGACATCGTTTTATAACTCAATCAAGAGTAAACAAAATATGGGTTCTTAGCGAAACAAAATTTTATAGAGTATAAAAAAATTAAAATTCAATTTCTATGAAATTAAACCTTTGGAGTCTTTATTACAAGGATATTCGGATTCTGTTTTTCAAGGAATTCAGAATCAGAATTCTAGTGACATAGAAGATTGAATTCTGAGGAATTCATATTCTGAATACTGTGGAATTCAGAGTCTGAATTCTTAAGAAATAGGAACCTAAATTCTAAGGAATTCAGAGTCCGAATTCTATGGAATTCAAAATATGAATTCTAAGGAATTCCAAATCTGAATTTGAAGGAATTTAGAACCATAATTTCAGAGAATACAGATTCATAATTTTTGAGAATTAGGATTCTCAATTTCAGGGACTTTAGTTTCTGAATTTCATAAGAATTCAGATTGTTAATTCTTAAGAATTTAGAGTTTGAATTCAAAAGAATTCTGAGTCTGAATAATAATTCACAACCTAAATTTGGATCCTGAAAACAGAATACTCTATATCAATGTATTTATAGATTACTAATGTTTTAGATGTGAAAATTATTTTTACACATAGGAATAAAATGAGTTAGATTTATAGAGACTAAAAACATGAATAATTAAAATGAATGGTAAGGATAAATTTCCTTTGCGGAAGGAAAATATTCCTTATCATGATGAAACATATAGAAAATAAAATTTTCCTTAAGATATAGTGTTTTTCATTTTCAAAAAATAAAGTAATGTCAAAGTCATAAGGAAACCTTATTGACTCAACACCTTCTATACTGATATGGCTACCCAACCTCCCTGATTTCATAATCAAACATAGCCATACCCTCACAATCATTATTCTCCCATGATATCTCTCTAACCTCATTTGAATAAACCTAGAAAAATCCTCCCTTCTATAATCTATCATAAAAAATCCCCAGCTCATACCTTTATATTGAATTTCATATGCATAAATGATTATGGATCCCATCACAGTTCCATTTTTTGGAATGTGGATGGCCACAATTATAGGTAACATCCTCCTTATTTTCGTTTCCCACCAACCATCCACTGTAAATTGATTTATATATTTGAATTTATATTTCCCCCAATTTCCCAATAAAATAATTTTTATTCTATTATAATTTTTGTTCTAGTTGGAAATTCTAACATATTTTATTCATGAATGTAGAATTTTAGAATTTTCTTCATACAAAATTAACTTATTTGGATACCATTTTTTAATTGATACAATATTTTATTTTTCCAATATTTATACATACTACGACTATGTAAGATGTATGAATTGGTTATATTTATTATTTGTTCATGCTTATATTCATATACTTTTATAATAGTTTTTGAAAACAAGGTTTTATATTCCCTTTTCCAATTTTTTCTTCCACAAATTTAAAAATTACCAATATTATATAGAAATTTCAGGTATAAAAAAGCTTCTAGGAACTATTTAATGTTACTCATATAATTAGTAATTATTTTTTAGCACTTACTAAAAAATTATTATTAATATTATCACTTATTGAAAGTAATTTTTTTGAAGAATTTCTTAATTAAGATATCATTTTCAATAAATTATTTATTAAATTTTTTAATAATAGAACAATTAATTTTTATTTTTTAAATGGATTATCATATGTGATAAGTGGATAAGTAGTTATCAATATGTGTAGACAATGAGACAATTAGTCTTTGTTATGACAAGTGCCTAAATTATTTTAAATAAGAATAAATAATTTTTTAATGTCATTAAAGACTATAAATATGTTATATAAATTAATAATTTTTGGGTATATGATAATTTTCCTGATTTATTTATATTTTTAGAAGTCTTTTTAATTGATTTTTTTTCAGTCATCTGTACTTTTGTATTTATTTTATATGATATGAAATTTTTATTTATCATATCTCTGGATTTATTATACTTTAATGTTTTATTATTTATTATGATACATGATAGTGTTCCAGGTAATTCTAAATCCACAGAAGGATTTTGTAAGTAAATGAGGTGTTATTTTATTTATAAATAAATATTTTCCATTAATTGTTTTAATGTGAAAGAATATATTTTAGTAAAAATTATATAATTTTCAGTTTGGTTATTATTTATTTTAAATTTATAATTATGTAAATATTTTTTTGAGTTGTTTTAACAATTTAATTTATTTTTAACATGTATAAATTTTGGTTACATTCCCAGGCTAAATTATATAAGGTTTAAAATTATTTTCCATGACTATAAATTATCTATGGGATTTTGATATGAAATAGTTTTCTATTATAAAATAATGTAATGATATTTTAATATATAAAGGTGGTTAAATAATTCTTGTATGCATATATTATTTCTATTTTCAAGAAGGATAAATTTTACATTTACCTTTTACATGAAGTTTAGAAAATGTAATTATTTTTTGTTTATAATTTTATGTTAATTAGAAAAAAATAATATCTTCTTTTTGTAATTATTATAGGAATTTATTTCCTTTTACATGATTATAATTATTATCCATTCAGTTTTATATTTATGTTACTTTATACCAGTGGATACCAATTAATTTTTATTCCCTTTTACATTTGAATCATACCCACCTAGCAGTAGTACAAATATTACCTTGGGATTAAATCTAAAAAAAATTCTTGGATGTAATGTAATATTTCCTTATCACCAAATATTATTTTATAGAAATAATTTAAAACTATCTGTACCATATATAACATTTGGTAAGTGCTTTAGTAGAACAGTATCACGTTGGAAAAACAATTTTCTTCCACTTATTTAATTTTGTATAGTAACATAAAAAACACTTATTTTTAATTTAACTTATTAACATATTTTATCAGTTCATAAAAGGTTTTAAAAATCATTATTTCAAAAATTATCAATTTTTATATGATTATGAGATTGAGAATAATCATACTTCTATAAATAAATCTATTCTTTATAAATAACAAATATTAAAAAACCATTATATTAAATGAATTATATTTTCATGTTACTATGTCCTAGATAAATTACTATGATCAATGTAAGTGAGTATTATTTTCTTGAAAAACACTATTTTTATATAATTTATATTATAACACCCTAAGATTTTGTGAGATAGATTATTTTTAATTTCACTGATATGTTTTGTTGTAGCTAAACCAATATTATGTTGCACAATATGAAAAACCATATTAGCTTTCATTATTCATAACACTATTCATGACATACGTTACATGAAAGAGTGACCTTCCTCGATAGCTTGCGTTGTACGCAATATTGAGATTCAGTAAAAAAGGACATATTATTAAAATATTATTATTTAATGGGATATAAACATGCCTTAATGAATAGTGTTAACCACATTTTTAATTTTATAAAACATTATCATTTATATTATGTGTTTTATATACATTATATAATAACAAATTCATCTTTTCAGATAAATGAAGTATTAAAAAATGAAGTGTTTCCACCTTTTGATGGCGCACAAAATTTAAATTTATTTCTTCACTCTTTTTTATATTCTATTTGACAAAATAAACTTATTATTTAGAAGTGGAACATAAAAATTTACATCTTTTGATTTTATTTGTATTTTTATGATAAAATTAATATTTTAATGAATAATGGAATGTAGTGAATTTTAATTGAACACTTTCTTTTCATCTAATTTATTTATATAGTTATAATATCTTTTTAATTGGTTTTAAAGTGTAATTAGATTATGTTTTTATCATTTAATCTAATTTCAGTCTTTGGAAGTAATTTCACATTTAAATTCGAAAACAATACATGACAATCTATTGATACATTTTTACTTCTTTAAAACCTTCTTTTTCGGTTTTCATGAAGATAATCAATTTTAAATTAATTTCATTCAATTATGTCTTTGAAATTTTGAAAAAAAGATTCCATATTTTCAATCGGTGGGTAAATTGTTTTTAATATGATTTTTTTAATTTTGGGCATTAGGAATTATAACTTATGTAATTATTTTTATTTCCATAGTTAAAGGTAAATCATGTAATTAAAGGTAAAAATAATATTATAAAATTACCTTAACACCTGAAAAAATCCTATTGGATGAATAAATTCGACCCCTATCATGTACGGTTCAAAATAGAATCTCTTAATTGCTACTTTCCCATGAATGTGACATGAATATAAAAAAATTATAGAATGCGACAAAATTTCACACTCTCATTTTATATATGTATATTTATTTTAATTTATGGATTACATGGGAATAATATCAACTATAAGTAGTCTCATGAAATCTAATAGAATTAACTACAACATATATATTAATTTATAATTATTAGATACAAAATATTTTTCATTAATGATGACTATATAGAGATGAATAAATTATTTTATTAATAAAAATATCACATAAATTATATTAAAAATATTAAAATCAATATAATTTCAATTTATTAATGTAATCCATAAATTTTATTGAAGAATATTACATGTCTTTATGGTTTAATGGATTTTCTTCAAACATATATCTATGTTATGATATTTCTAAAAAGACATATAATGAGTAGTGTCAAAATTGACAATATTGATATTTGCAATAAATAATAATTTATTAAATTATATAAATCCCATTAAAATATATAATTTGGAAAAACTAATTGTGATGTTTTTAAATATGTCACCAAAGGTTCATTTATTTCGACATTGGAATTTTAGAGTAACTATATTATCCCATAGTAAATAAAAAGACATGTTTCTATGGAAAAAGTTAAAGGAATCAATTAAAGGTAAATCAAAATTATAAGGTTTAAAATAAAACCAAAACATGTCCAATTTTTTTCAATGAATAATATTCAATAATTATAACAATAATATCTATGTGGAGTTGTTTAATGGACCCTTTTATGTGGAAATAAATAATACATAATTTATATCAAATATTGTTACAAAATATCACTATCTTGTATTTTAATATATTTTATTTGTACACATATGGCCAAAATCATGATATGATCAAATATAAATTTTTATATCAAAATAAATAAAAACATTTTTATAAAATTAAATTTTATATATTTTTTAGAGGTTATATAATTAACATAAAAGTCTCTTTAATTCATATACAATATTTATTAAAATAAAATAAAACTAGAATAAATGATTTTAATAATATTGATTTTTCCCAATTTTTGATTTTTTTCTAACAAATTTCCAAGATCTATAAGATACATTATATATTTTTTAATGTATTATATTAAAATTCCAACATTTCTTATTGCACCATTAGTCAAGTTAAATTAATAGTATTAAATTAGGCCATAATAATAACTTATTTAATTAATTTATTATTAAATTTTTTTAAAATCTCAAAAATGATAAATAATAACAGGTGGATATGATATGGTCAAACATGTATTATATATCTCATTTATGGACCATTAATAATTATTTACATCTATAATTGTCTTATTATATTTTAATATTTTGAGAGTTTCTTAATGTGCCCTTCTAATCTCTTATAAAAAGGCATCTCCTCCCATATTTTCTGACACCTCCCTGAGCCTTCTAGCTTAAAAAATCCTAATTAATTATCATGTAAAAATTATTATTTAATTTATAGAGGTCCTTCTGTTCCAAAAATTCCACCCCTTGTGTCTCTGAGACAAGATTCAAAGGAAGTCCAACAAAGAAGAGTTAATTTCATTACCAATTCAATTCAATTTCATTTCGTCCTCTACGTCACTTTCTATTATTATTCCATAATAAAGTAATAACTCCATTATAATATACATTTTGAGATGTTATTATAATTATAAAACAACCTTATACCTCCTTTTATAAATATTAGGTATAACAATATCACCATGCATTCATACATACAACAAACCGTCTCTATGTCCTGGTGTAATCTGTTATTAAAAAATAATTTATTAGGATGGGTATAATGATGTGTATAATTGATTTAAATTATGAATAAAAACTATAATTATTGTCTATAAATAATATAACATTTTATTACATAACATTTAATCATCAAGAGAATGGTATTGTTTCTTGTGCGTATGTACGACCTACGGTCTCCACGAAGTGGTGAGATTTGTTATCCACATTAACAATTCCAGAATGATAATAAAATATATATTATTTATAAAAATAATAATTATTTACTTATTTTAATGAATATAATAAATCATATTCATGACAAACATGACTTAAAAAACAAAATGGGAATGGTAAAACGAAGCACTTAACACCCGAAATAACGGTAATATTGAAATACTATTACCAAAATGATATAATAAGATCATATATGATATCAAAAAAGGGATATAGTCCTGGTTTAATTTAATTACACAATTTACCCATTATAGATTAGGTTAAAAAACCCTTTAAAAATTAAAAGTACATGGTAATAGATAATTTTTCAATCCCATTTTTAGGTGAATATGTTTATACGTATGAATTTATATGAGATATATATCATCCATGTTCGGGAATTCAATAAAAAGTTATCATAAAATGTTTAATATTATTATATATTTGTTTAAATTCATTATTACTCATTTTTTACTTTTACTACATGTAATGGAAGGAGTGTTTCTGTTGTTTGTCATATGAGGTACTTTTTGACTTTTCCTAAAAAAGTATGAGGAGAATGTTTTTTAACTTACATAGCATGAATAGATTTTTAAAGTTTCATGAAACCTTATATCCATGAAGCTTCCTATAAATTATTTCAAAGTTATTTTCAACTAAATTATTTTAATTAAATATCGGGTTTCATTTTGAGAAAAGAAAACATTTTTTGAAAAAGAAAATATATTTTCTTGTAGAATTAATTTCAAGTGTCTTATCCAAATTATTTTCCATCCAAGGTGACATAGGGTAATATTTTTATCCCTATAATTACATTTATTTTATTGTTTTTATTATGTAATTATTGGTATGAAATACATTTATTTTATATATATTGTTCTGGAATGTTGTTTAAGAAATCAATTTTATTTCTTGGGTTATGTAATGATGAATCATCTATGTTTTTATAGAACATGTAAGAACGATTTCATTATGAGATGGGTGAGACCTATATATCCCTCTAATGCATTGTGTAAAGATTTATATATAATGATTTAGACATTTATAGAACAAAAAGAATTCCAGTTAAGTAATATAGGGCCGGGATGACAAGTAAATCCAGTTTAGTAATACATGGCTGGAACGACATGTAAACCCGATTCAGTGATGGATTTTTTCCACTATGGAAGTCTTGGAAAAAATGTCCTGGAATATATGGAAATAATACTATGATATTAACTATTTTACACTATTCTAGGTTTTATACCAATGTTATTTTATCATGGTTAATGTTCTTTTCTGATATATTCCTTACAAACTACAAAAATTTATTTTATGACTCGTGATTTTGATATTTAATCTTAATGATCATGTTTTTACATTGTTATTTTTATGTTTTGTTTTATTTTATCCATGTATACCCCCAAAATTAATTTGAGCTCAAACTTTTTATGATTTATTTTCCCAAGGATATACATAAATTTTTTAGGTACGAAAAAATGGAAGATCATTATGGGAGTTGTTGAAGATATTTAACAAATTTAGAAGATTATGTTTCATGTTTACTAATGCGCAAAACTAATACATTATTGGGCATTGGTTTGTGCCATGTATTATGTATTCTATGAAGGAAATTTAGTTTTCATGTAATTCAAGCTTGGGATGTTATATATATATTCAAGATAGAATGTTTTAAATGGTCTTACTTTTTCTTACAGGACTATTACATGATTTTTATGATAGAAAACAAAATAGCGTTTCATATCTATGATCAAATGGTTTAGTATATTTGGAAAAATAAGATTATTAATAAATATTATAAAAAATAACATTAAAATTATATAATTCTCTATTTTCTATATTCTTAGTGGCCATTGTGTTCTCCTTAGTACAAGCAATCACCTGATGATATAAATCAAAGAAATTGGTGAGCTAAAAGCCCAATAAAAGTATAATTAAGAACATGAATCAATATAAAAGGAGTGAGGATAAAAATAATTCTCATATAATATGAATAGTATCATAATAATAATCATAATATGAAGCATTTTATAAATTCATGGAATATGTCAATGTATAAAAATTAAATATCATGTATTTTTGGTCAAATATCACACATAGGTTTGAAAAAATCAAGCATCATGTTCACCGAAAATATATGTGAATAATCATAACACCACCATTATGAACAAATATAGCATCTTGTTTGAACATATTTCACATAATCTCATTAGATAAATAACATTTCCCAATGCATTTATGGTATATATAATTCCAATCCCACATATCACATCATAACCTTTAAATATTCTTAAATTCCATTTTGAAGGTTTAATAATCATAGTAATAAAATAACCCTTGGAAATGAATGAGTTTTATTATAATTTCATATATCATACATTCATGAATAAAATTTAGGCTACCAAAATGAAAAGGGAAAACATTATTTTAATAACAATCATTAATCTTTAGTAATGAAGAAACAATCTCAAGGGAGCCTATATATGTTTTGTAAAGAAGGGTTAGTTTTTGAAATATTTATATATTTCAGAAATCCAATATGGAAATATATATATACTAAAAATGAAATGGTAAGAATAACGAAATTATATTTAATGAAAATTAAGTGAATATCTTTACTGAAAAAGTTGATAAATAAGGATAACTCAAGGAAATAGAGTAAGGTTTGAGAATCCCCTTACATTAATTCTCGTTTAATTTCATCACTTCTGTGCCTCATGAATGGTAAAATTATATTGATTAAAAAACAGATAAGTTATTTACTTATAGTAAATTAGAAAATTATTTATCAATTATGTTCATTAGATTATATTTCTTAATTTCTGTTGATGAAATTGAAGCATTTTGATATCATGTTTTACATAAAAATTTCTAATTTTGCAATATTTTTTCAAATTTATAAAATGTAATTTATACATTACTGTAATTAATTATAGAAAAATAGAATACCTGAAATTACATATATATATTATATATAATTAATATTCTATGTCCATGCAGGTGGCTATAATATTTTTTTGGAAATGTCTTCGCAGGTGGTTAACTACCCTTTAATGGGATGCTGTCGAAGGGTGGGAAAGAAATTTATGGAATTTATATTTTTGATTAATTTTATAATTATAGAAGATTAAAATAATTAAAATAATGTTAAAATAATATATAATTATATTTTGTATATGGTTTTGAAAGGAAGAGGTAAAAAATAATAAAAAGAAAAAGAATAGAGGGAAGAATTAATAGAGATTTACTCTCTCATATGTGTAGCATCCCATTTAGAAGAGATGGGAAGAAAACTCTTTGAATTATTCAAAATATTGAATTAATATAGAATAATTCTATATTAAAAATTTATAAAAAATGTTTATTTTAAAATATGTGATATGGATATTTGGAAATATTATCATCAAATCATAATTATTCATGTTTTGAATATTTTTCAATCCACATATTTTGTTTTAACCTTTTTGATTCTTGTCATATTATCATGTAATTTACTCATTGATGGTCAATATAATTACCATAACATGGAAAAAAACTAAAAATTGTCATTTATGAAATTTAAGGACTTATTAAAACTATTTGGACAAATTTTGGATTTTTATAAATTCTATATCATTTAATAATATATTAAATATTTGAATATACCATTTGTGTCAATTTTGAAACTATTAATTTCTTGAATTTTTAAAAATATCATAATATCAAGATAAATTCGAAACTTCACTCTTTTCCCATATTTAATATGTAAAAGTAGTCAATTAAATTTTTGTAATACATTTATCATCTAAAATATTATTTATTTTAACATTTATAATATCATTTGTTTGATTATTTCATTAATTAAGAAATTACTACACCGTCATTATGTCATATTTTAAAATAATTATTTATTTCCAAAAAAATTATAAATAAATTACCATGATGTAGTTAATAATTTTTTATTTCTAAAGACTACTTATAGTTTAAGAGATACCCAGTATAACCCCATATTAAACATACATTATTTGTTAAAAAAAGTGTAATAAAAATGAATTTTCATTGAATATAATATTATAAATGCAATAAAGTCATCCATGTGGCTCGATGTGGTCCTAAAATACACCAAAGGATGATTATCTTCGGAAAAAACATATCCAATTAAATTTGGACATGTGTTAGGAAAATATTATATTTTTATAAAATAATTATTACCTTTAGTTACCCAATTTACCATTAATGGTTGTTATAAAATTAAATACTAATTTTACTATTCATAATATACAAAAAAGGAGACCTATTTTATTAATTTTTTACTTTATAATTCAAAATATGGGGTCCATTTTTCAAAATTTGTAAAAAATTATTGGAAGAAATTAATGTAAAATTATTCCATTGATAGAACTAGAAAACAATGTTTTAATGTAAAAATGTCCAGAAGTTCACCAAGATTTTATAATCAATTTCAATATAAAATTGTTTCTAATTAAAAAAATTTTATTATAATTGAAAATATTATATAATTATAGATTAAAATCATTCATGAATATTATTTAATACTATAATGAAATTTAATGAAAAAGTGGTTTTCAATTAAAATGCATTATTTTTTTCAACCATTCATAAAAAATAAAATATTATTATAGAAGTTCCATAAATTTAACCGATGTAATTTTTTTTCTGATTCTATATAAAAAAGTTTATTTTATAAATTATATCGTATAATATTTTAAAAATCATGATTTAATATATGTGTGCCATCAAAGTGTGACAAAGCTTCATTTTTTGAGAAAACCAATAGTTTTATTCATAAAATTAGAATTATTTTATATCATGAATAGAAAAAAAATAATACGAAAGTTAAAAATAATATTTAATATATTAAATATATATATTTCAATAATATTATCCAACAAGATTGATTTAATAATTTATAAAACACACACGTACAATTTAAATAGTTTTTTCAGAAAAACATCTCCTTTTATTATTAAAAGGGTTTTACATTCATTTGTAATTAATTAATAAAAAAATAATTACTTATATATACATTTTTACACTATATTTTCATAATTTAGTTAATACTATATATTTCCTTCCTTCTATGGACAAGGCTTTATTGTCAATATTTAAATATTATTTAGTTGTTCGCTTAAGCTTGATGGGGCATATCATGTACATTATTGAGTATAGTTTTTCGATTTAAAAATTAGGGATGTTACAATATATGAATTTAATGGATTAAGTTTTTTATTCATTCAATATATTTAATTTTTAATGAGTAATGTTTTTCTATTTACAAATTAATAGATACTTTTATTGTGACATAAGAAATTTTCAGGAATTAAAATATATGTGTTATATGATGTTTTAAAATTGTTTTTTTTTCTAAAAACCAAACAAAGATTGCTTAATGTTTTTCAAAAACTTTAGCCATTGAATAAAGTTTTTTTGAAAGTTTTCTTGACAAATATGAATGTTTGTAAATAGATTTCATTTCTACTTAACTAGTGTTTATTTTTTAATGATAGTTCAATCTAGGTCACCTCATGTTTGTTGTGTACCACATTGGATGAAAAATTTATTATGACAAAATATATACGTTAAAGGATTAATTCCAATTGGTTAGTGTATTTTTAGTATTCATTGATATGGTAATTTTATTTTCTATTAGTGTGATTATTTTTGGAAGGATGTTTCAAGCACACTGTTTTATTATTTTAGGATTCTCATTTTTTATTTAATCCCATTTATTATTGAAGTGTTATTCTGTTGTTTTTTCCTTTATTATTAAAGGATGGAGTTTATTTTTTATTATTTGAAAATTTTATAAGTATTTAAATTATTTTATATTTATTTTTTGTTTATTTAATTTAAAATATTCCAATTGATTTATTTTATATAAATCATTTTCATAATTTCAGTTTTAGATTGATATTGATTTTGGTCCCTTAAACAACATAACAATGGGGACATTCTTATAAGAGTGGAAGTTATTAGCCACTTCGATCCACCAATGCACAGATTATGATTAGTCATTCAAGTTGACATTATTGTTAATTTCCTTACATGGTGCTTCTTCGGATGCAAGATCCCAAACAACAGAATCAAGTACAATATCAATGTCATCATTTTACATAACAATATGTAATAATTTATTTCATCCAATATTTATTTCTATATTAAAAAATCAATCATAGTTATTCCTTTTCTTTGTATTTTTATTTCATTATAGATATATTTGTGATTATATTATATATTTTATTATGAAAATTTGTGTTTATATATAAATTTTATTGAATTATTTAATCTTATATTGTAATATTTTATTGAAACTTTGAAAACATAAATTTTTTACAGTTTATATTTCAATTTTTTTAAACAAAAAACATATAAAAAACATATAACCACTGTTTAAATTATGTTTGCATTAATATATAAAATTTATTATTTATAAATATTTTATATATGTATTTATATACATATATAGTATATATAATTATATTCTTATATTTTAATACTATATATATTTTAATTCAAATTATTTATTAACGTAGTTTATAAGTTTATATGTCACTAAAATTTTAATTTTTCATTGCTTTATGAATGGAAAAAAGAACTAGATGTATCATGACTAGATATTGGTGTTATGTGTATAAATATTGATGTTCCAAAATCATCCCCAAGATAATGATTTCCTCATGGACTCTAGGGATCTTTCACGTAGTGAAAAAATTGATTCATTACACTAAACTTATTTTTTAGTCATTCATCTTCATTAGAATTATTTTAACATTATAAATAGTATATTGAATTATCCACTCTTAAATATATTAAGAGTAAAATTGGGTCAAATGATATTATTCAAAATAGGAAAATGTTAAATGTTACATATTCTTCTTTACCTCTATATAAAAATACTAATAATGATTTTTTTAAATTCAATGAGAAAATTTACAATACAAATCTATTTTTCCTTCTATAATTATCTAGTTAAATCATATGTGATTAAATAATTGAATCTATAGTGTGTGTGGGTTGAAAATTTAGTATGTTTCATTGGGTGATAAATAAATCTAGATTTTAATTTTTTATTTTATTTATTTAATTGAGAGTATTAGATTATTCACTCTTGGTTTTATTGTTGTATTCTGCAGTAGCAAAAAACTGCAATAATCTATATATAAGAAACACAGTTATTTTAATATAGTTCAGTGTTATAAATATTCTTTTAAAAATTTTTAAGTGGGCAATCTTATTGTTTTAGGATATATAGTGAGTGAAATATATTGATAAAAGTCAATATAGATAACTAAAAATTTATTTTCTTGGAAACGTAACTATGAAGAAATATTCTTCCAATTACCTTCAAAAAATAGTTTATTAATTTACTGTATTTATACTATTTATTATAGATTATTATTTTTCAAATCTAAATCCTCATGCAATATTTTACAATTTAATAAATTTTTTATAATGGTTAATAAATGATAGAATAAACATATAAATAACAAATCAAATTTTTTCTTAAATATATGCCCAAACTATACCTAGGAAAGTCATTATTATTTATTATTTATCTAATTTTTTTTCATCTTTCATCACCATAATCACTCATGAAAAATATGTACAAACCATAACCATAGAATATATAAAATATAATAGTTTTTAACTTGGGAACAAAATTTCATAAATAATATGTAACAAATAATATCTCTTTAATTTACACACAATGAAATAATCGATTATGACATAAAAAATGAAATAATGTATTCATTTTTGAAATTTAAATTTCATTTTAAAAATAGGTATATTGTTAAATAAATCATATATTAATTAAAATAATACCCATGGTAAAAAAAATTATTGATATCATAACATAATACACCATCAATGGGGTAACATTTTGGGAAGCATAGCTTCTTATTTGGTTCACCTACACTGATTTCTCATTTTCCAACTCATACACACATGCACATAAATTAACATAGAATGAAAAAGACTAATTATTGTTAGGGTTCACCTACTTGTCACTTGATTGTGTAGTGACCAAGAAAAAATAACCTCTAGATAAGTGGCTTAACTATTATAATTTCTTCATTGCTGATACCACTATTTTCAATTATGGGGAATGCCATTTTTTCGCAGTTCAAAATTTAGGATCTCTTAATAGAAAATACTTAACATTTATTTTCTCTTATCATAACAAAGGATTTTAGGTCATTTTAATGTAAAACATTTCGTTCAAGGTTGTGAACATGCTTTCTTTTGAAGATTATGAGAAATTATAATTGGACTCTAACTTTAAATTTTTGGTAGTGGGTTATTTTAATATTGATAAATGTAATCTTATAGACATTATGAAAAGAATTTAATTTCCTGAATTATTCATGTTTTCTAATAAATTTATCAAACCTTAAAATTTGACTCTTAATTTTTTACACATCAAATTCATAAGTGCTAGAAAAACAAACATTAAACATTAAAGTCCATTCAATAATGTAGCTAAAATTGTCCAGGAATTTTTATCCATGAAATGAACTTTTAATTATTCTTATTTGGGTATTGTTAAACCACATTTATATTCACAATATGGATATTTTTTTTAATTAATATCCGTAAAATGCATGCCATATCATTGAAGTTGACATGAACACTATCACTAGAAATCACCCATCAATTTCCCACATATATAAAAATGTTTATGTCCCTAAGAACATTTGTTATTTCATTTATATTAATAATGATAATATATTTTTTAATAATTAATTATTTAATAAAACACTTCTTACTATTTGATATTCCATACGAAACATATGGATTTTTCTATAATGGATGTTTTATATAACATGTAATTTAAAAATTCATTACCTAAAATATGATTACCAATAAAGGTTTATGAAAAAATGAATTATATCACATATGTGTATCAAATTTGAATATTTTAATTAATTAAATCTAATGTCCTTTATATTCATTATATTTATGTGGATTCTTTTTCATCAACCAACGATTTAGGTGAATATTCCAATGCTTATGTTGATGCTCATTATGTTGATGATGTTGGTGGTATGAGATGAGGTGATAATGATGTTTGGGTTTTTTAAGAGATGATTAGGGGAATGATAGTTTTGGGGATACTGAAATTGATGTGAATTTATTATCTAATGTTTAATATTCATTTATAAGTTAAATTTTGTCAAGTAGTGTTTTTTTATTAGGATGATATTTGTATTTAAAATTATTATTTTTTTATATTAGAGATTGTTTCAATTTTAATGTTATATATTTTATTTTTTTGAGTTTAGTTTCTAGAGGGGTTGATTTTTTATCCTACAGATTTCTTTTTTGTTTCCGTAGGGTATGAGTGCTACTATAATATGAGAAACAAATTTTTTTACTAACAAGTAGAGGATATAGACATGGTTATTGACCACAGTTAATGGTCCATTTAAATGAGAATTCTCATGGATATAACTATACTTATATGGGAATACATGTAGCTATATATTTACTTACATGACTGTCACCAATACGTAAATGGGATATTTTGATGCGTAATACATGAAAGTGAAGTGGTTGTGGCTATATACCTATATATATGGTCATTCTAATATCTATAGTCATATATCTATGAACCCTTCATGTGAATATAACTAGTATCCATATTTCAATGTCAATAGAAGCCAAAAGTCATAATATTGTGGTTATTTCATATATCTATAGTTTTTCACTTATATACATGGTCCTTACAAACGAGTATAGGTGTTTTCTTCAGTAGTGATATACCCACAGAAACCTTTCATTCAAGGTATGAAAACTATGAATTTATAATGATTAAATTAAGATGTAAAAATTCCCCTATCATATTTTTAAATACAATTATAAGAGTCTTTTGAGATGACCTTGCTCAATTTTTGGTTGTCATTATATATGATATTCTTATTTATTCCCAGAGAAAAATACAAACATGAAGTCTTGTTGAGTATTGTATTGAAGACCCTCACAAATGGGAAACAATATGTCTGATTCAACAAGTGTGAATTCAGGCTATACAAATTATCATTATTGGACCATGTAATTATAAGAGAGGGTATATTTTTGGATCCTTTAAATATTATGGTTAATGAATAATTTCCCATACCAGCCATTGGAAATAAGATCCATGGTTTCCTAGATTGGAGGGATACTGTTGAAACTTTTTGATAAATTTCTCATGGATATTAGAATTACTATCCAAGTTAACATGGAAGCTAGTTATGTTCCTTTTGATAGATTAATGCAATCAAACTTTTTAGGTAATGAAAAAGTTTATCCCTATACTTGTACTCACACTACCTTGTAGTAGAGAGGGTTTAGGGTTATATAGTAATGCATTAATGATGTTATTGGGATATTTCCTCATGAAAAAATACATGTCGGTAGTATGTGCCTTATGAAAATTGAAAATTCATGACAAAATTAACTAGAATCATGACATAGAGCTAGTGGCTGTAATAAATAAATTGAATACATGGGGGAATTATATATATAGAAAAAATGATATTTTGTATACTGATCATAAAACAATTAAGTAAATATTTACATAAAAACAAATCAATACATTACAATGTATATGATTGCATCTTATTAAGGATTATGACTGCTTAATACATTACAACCCCTGGATGTTGAGCAATGTGGATAATTCGTTGAGATGGAATGATAATTAAAAATTTTCAATGAAAAGGATTAAAAAATTTCTATTAATTAAATATTTTCAAAGGTTGTAAATTGGAATCATAAGGAATGTGATATATTCTATCTTTCTCTTATGACTATTCAACCATATATCAATGTGAAGAATAATGTTTCATTGAAGTTATATATAGAGCTTAAAAAGAAGGGAAATAATATTACAGTTTTCAACGATGATCATGATGAAAAATTGTGATTCAGGACCTGAGTATATACAAAATAAATACAAAAAATTAATGATTTATATTTTTGAAAAATCACATAGTTCAACTTTTTCCATCCCTCATAGAATCACACACACGTATAGATATCATAATGATAATTTCATATGGGATAACATGAAGATGGATATTGTAGAGTATATTTCATAATGATTTATTTCCATTATATTTAAAGATAAATTATATAATTCCTATGGGATTATATAACCATTACCCATAATAGTATAAAAATGGGAAACATGACCATGTATTTCATAATTGGACTTACCAAATCATTAAAATATATATAAAAATTTGGGTTATAGTGGGAACTTAAAAAATTCATAGACTTTTATTACAATAAGTGAATATTTATTTCTTGGAAAACTTTCCATGATATACATTGGATAAGTGGTAAGACTGCATGAAGTGGTGCTATAAATTGTATTCGATCAATATATGAGGTTTACATCAATGGTTTGGAAAATTATTCAGCAATAATTGATAAAATATGATATTTAGCACTGTATATTATCCATAAAAGGATGGATAATTAATGAGGACCATTTAAACCCATGAATATATGTCGTTATATTTCTGTATGAATTTATAGGGTTTTGGATTCAGAACCTTTCTATAGTTGAATGTTCATATAAAAATAGCTTCCAATCGAGTGTTCTGATGTCCCCTAATGAAGTCCCATTTAGGAAGGAGTTTGTAACTCAAATATAATGGTTTCAAGTTGGAGAACGTAATCTATTGATACATGAGTCAACTAAAAAATATAATATAATCTCATAACAATTTGGTATAAAATTATGGTAGATAAATGTCAACAAAAGATTCATGTTGATAATCATCAGTCATATTTAGAATTCATAGTTTGTGACAAGGTATTTCTTCAAATATCCCCTTGGAGGAGGGTTATGGTGTTTGTAATGATATAGAAGCTATGAATAATATATATCACCCTTTTTCGGATTATTGATCATATTAGGATGGTATATTATCACTTAATAATTCAACGAAATATTTCTCAGTTTCATGACTTTTATTATGAATTTCTTTCAAAAAAGAACATGTTTGATCCATCACATGTACTAAACTCAAAAGATATACGATTGGAACATGGTCTCTCTTATAAAGAACAACCCGTGTAGAATCTAGACCAATTAGATAAACTATAGTAGAAAAATACCAATCACAATGTCAATTTTTTTGGAGGAACTATGATATTAAGTAATCTATGTGGGAACCTGACGATGTAAGGTTGTAGAATTGTACCCATTTATTTTCACTAAAGTAATTGACTTTTGAAGGAGAATTTATTTTAAGTGGGTAGAATGTAACACCCCATTACTTTTGTATGTATTTACCATGAGGAGATGATATTTTTTTTGATATATTGTGATGAAAACATCAATAAACATTATTTAATAATTTATTATTACCATTAGAATGTAATAAAATAATAGATGGACCAATTAAAATTATAAAATAAATGATTTAATGCCCTGAATTCTATCGATACTCATTTCAACTATTTACATGAATAATGTATATTTTCTATATTTAATTATTTTTATGAATTATTTTAATTAAATTTATTGAGAAATATTCATGTAAAATCGATTAAGAATATCCTAGAAATAATTAATTTTTATAAGGTGTACTAATATAATAATTCTTCATTAAAGAGACATATATTTTCTAAAAACATTATCTTTATATTTTTAACTGAAAGATTAATATATAAAATTTTTAGTATTAAATTTATTAATTTTTTTATTTATACATGATAATAAATTAATATCCATTCATAATTTTTTATCAATTAGTTATAAATAATGATAAAATCATTTAATGGTAAAACAAGATATCTTTCAGAAAAGTTTTTTATGAGCATAATGTAATTTTATAACAATAAATTAAATTCATAACAAGTAATTAAAAATTTTAATGAAATTTTAAGATTATATATTTAATCAAACAAATAATCATTATTCTAATTATTTTTACTATTCATATACGGGTAATAAAACAATTTTTATTCTTAATGATATTTTTTTTCTAATTTTGGGTTTTATGTGTTTTGTGGGAAGATATTGGAAATATTTTCCTACACATTTGGAAAATTATTTTGATGAAAAATTTTCTATATTTATAATCATCACACAACAACTTTGAAATAAGGTATATTTTATTTTGAATAAAAAAATATGTTACCTAAGTTAATTTTAGTTAGTTTCGTTAAGGTTAATTATCATAAATGGTTAAACAAATTGATAAGGATAAGAATATCAAGGAAATTTTTATATATTTAATGGGATGAGTATATGTAAAATCACAATTATCATATATTTGAATCATTTTTCATTTTGTGCCACTATAAATTAATAATTACATTTATATTATTTCAATGTTAATGGTATTTACCAAGGTTCCCTCTTCTCACTTATAATAGGGACACCTTAACCCCTTAATTTTATACACACTTGGAGCAATTTATCTTAAACCATTTATACTAAAATCACTTGAAAAAATCCTTATACATATCATATATGTTTTTTTCATTCCAAAATTGATATTTTAGAGGACATAAGGTGTTTTTAAATATAAGTTATCCAAGGAGGTGGTATTGGTTATAACCATGTTATTTCATGTTTATTTATTCATAAAACTCATAAAAATATTATATAAAAATAATAACATAATTAAATAAATTTTATTATCTTAATAAAATGTTATTATAATAATGTAATAACAGTTCTAAACCGTTTTCTTATTAATTGACAAATTAATATTTTGTCTGTGTGTACCTGCAAACTACTACCTCCATGGATGACATATTGTTTTTCATCACCACATCACATGAATATTTATTAATTTGGTTTAAATAAATAAGCATGATATCTATAACCCATTTAATATTCTGAAATAATTAACCCTTTTTTGTTTTTTCCATAATATATATTTAAATAAAGAGAAAATCTATCTTGTGCACTTTTAGATTACTTCTTTCATAGACAAAAAATTTCAATTTTCAACATTTCCTACACTTATAGAGCTAAAATTAATTTTATGAAATAAATATGATACTTATGAATTGATTAATATTATTTATATGATTAAACCATGACCAAGGTTGATGGACTGGACCTGACAAACAGAAATATGCATGGAGAATGGAATAGTTAACTACCAAGTATTGATGTTAACAAAGAATTGTTATTAAATACGTATGAAAAAATTATAAGAGAATGGTATTTGGTATGATAAATATAAATTCCTTATAAAATAGATATATAATAATTCTAAATTTATTATATAGGATATTAAAGTGTGTCTGGCCAAGATAATGTTTAATATAAGTGTTTATGTTTTAATCCCTCTTTTAATTGGAATTATTTATTTCTAAATATAAATTGTAGAAATTATAATATATTTACATTTTAAAACCAATATATATTATTATACTATTTTTATACATTATGTTTACATATCTTGTTATCATTTTAATTTCCTTTGTTTGAAAAACCAATTGAAAAGAAATATTATAACAGAAACTCACGTTATCTCTTATTTTCATCCTGGAATATTTTTATTCGATATAAATATTCTTTATATTGTTTCAAAAATGTTATTATCTATACATAAAATATTTTTGAAATTATTTTTAAACTACAAATGAATTTATTTATTTTGTTTTTAAATGTAAATTTTCAATTTTTTGTATAGGTGACTTATGACTTTTCCATTATAGAAGTATAAATGGATATTTTTTAATGATTACCAATTAAACAACTATTCCTATTGTCATTAAAATTATTAATTATCAAGATTATTTTCCATGTTTCCATGATTTTACAAAGAATATCATATTTCCATTATTCAATGAATTTTTAATTGTAATGGTTAACTAAATGAAAGGATATTTCTTGTTTTCAATGAATATTTCTAGTGGTTCATAAAAATAGTTTTCACCCACGTGGACTTAATTTAATGATCATTATGATTCACAAGCGATATGATCTAATAGTATCATCCACCTTCATTCTTTGGATGGATTATGGCTATGTTTTAGAAAAATTTATTTGAAACCCATTTCAATCCATGTGATAATTAAGATATAAATAAATGATGAATGTTCATATAATCTAGGGAACACATATTCGTGTTTTGGATGAAATGATGGTAGTACATAAAGTTATATGACCCTCAATTACATGGGGTAAAGTTATATCATATTAAATAACTGAGAATGAGGAGTGAACTTGAGGTGAACCAAACATTTGATACATAAATATTACATATTATTAGTCGAATATTCACTAAATATCATTACAACACACACTAGAACCCTAAAGGATTTGTTTATTTGGATACTTGGATACATAAAAAAATATTACATTATCTACTTCATCACTGACTATGTTATTCATAAATAGAACTCTTCCTTTACTTATCATAATTAAAACCTTTTTTCTTATTATTAGATGAATAAAAATAAAGTGTGAGATGATATGGTTATGAAGGGTAAACTAGTGAGATATTAGTGATCATTTAATTATAAAATTATCTTATGGGTATGAGAATACGGACTTAAAATTTCAAATTCTTACTAGTAATTCAAATTTATCAATTATCGTACAGGACATAAATCATTGAAAAAACATGAATCATAAAGTTATCAAAAAACATGATCCATGAGAGCGCAACATTTGAATAATATCATCACATATAAGAGTGGAATACATAGTGGAATAATCATAATTAGGGAAATATTATGTTAAATTTATCGAGCTAGACATTAATCACATGTGAGGCTTGGCTAAACCAGTCATGTACCTCCTTCGATCTTGGGGTGACATCCCATGCACCCTCTTTTGGACTTGGGAAAAGCACTGATGTAACATATTTTTAGGAATATAATAACCTATAATGCACGCTTTTAACTCATATAATATTATTATTTACCTAAAGGATTTGAGGTCTATAATGGACTCACCCATCACATAATTATAATCCTTGCACATGCATTCCACAAGATCAAGAAAAATATTTTCATTCCATCAATACAGTACCCATGAAATTAAAATGGGTTTCATCAATATTCCATCATCATAACTATTAAAAATATAAAAAATAATAATTATGCAATCATATAATAATATCCCTATTAAAACTTAAGCCACATCAACAGATGATATCATAGATAAAAATATTCCTTTTAAATATCTCTAGAACTTTTCTTGAGAAAAATACCATTTTCATTTTTGAAATAACGTACATAAAATCTAAAAAAAAATTAGGAAAAAAATAATTTAATATAAATATAAAATAATATAACTTACTCTTCAAAACAATGAGTGGTCACGGAGAAATAATTCTATTAATGTCCTAATCTCTAAAACAAATATTATGTTTACACATTTGGTAAAAAATATCCACATTCTTAAAAAAGACAAGATGAATCTATTAAATGTTTTTATAAAATGTAAAAAAAATTAAAATTACATTAAAAAAATTGGATCTTAGTAAAATAAGTTTTCAAAAAAATTTAAAAAACATTTACATGGACGAAAAACGATTTCCATCATTAGAAGGAAATAAATTCAATTTATTGTACAATACCTTTTTTCAATATCTTGAGTACCTAAAGAGAATAAAATTAATTTACAACCATGTTTTTACATAAATAGCCATATTAGAAGAATTCATATATTATTTATGAGATATAGATTATATTTTCGCATTTTAAATTTAAATATAAATACTTCCAGTAAAAATAAGACTATAACATAAAACCACTACCTCAAGTTCATGTTTCATTGTAAGTGCTCTAAAATAATGTATAATAAATTTAAATTTATTATAATAATCTCTATAACCATTTATATTTTATTAATATATTGTATTATCTACATATAAATTTTAATCACCCATTTATTAATAACAACTTATTAAAATTATTAATTCCATGTGTTAACTATTTTTTTCATAAAGGATTGTATTTAGTATTTATGATCCTTATACTTTGATCGTGGTTCCATTATATATTTAATTTTCATATATATATATATATATAATTTTAAATATATTTATTGTATACATATTTAGTACAAGGCATAAAATTTGGAGATAAAAAATTGAATTACATCATTCATACAGATTGTAGTCTGTATGTATGACTGAATGATGTTATCATTTTTTTTAAAATAAATAAATAAGGATAAATAATAATTTATCATTATATAACCATAATTATGTCATCAATATCATATATAAATATTATAACCATTATAATAACACAAAATATATATTGATGGTGTAAAATGACTAATATAACTTCCTGGAGGCGGCGGTCCATATGTACGCACAAGAGATACCTTCAGTTCCAATTGATGTAAATGAGGTGAAAATGGGTTGTTAGTAATGAATTTAGGTTCCTATATATAAATATTATCTTTTTAAAATAAATTAATTTTTCACATCTAGTAAAATGAAAATTATAATACATCAATAAATTATTTTGGTCAAATTTAAAATTTAATTATGTACTAATATATAATCTAATATATATTGAAATGTTATAAATTATAATGTTTGTTAAAAAAATTAAAAACTATTAATTATTAATAAAAAATTATTTATAGTTGTTTTTATATAATTGTTTATTTTCAATTAGTGGATAAATTTATAATTTAACTAAAATAGTTATTTTTTAGGTGTGTAGTCAAAAATATGAGTTGCGACAAATTTTATCGATAATTTTGATATTATCATAACATAAGAATGAATTAAATATATTTAAAAACTTTAATTATATAATTATATATATTAATATTAAATATGTATTGTTTAAAAAATCATGATTAACATTTTTGAACAAAATCAACATTTTATTATAAAAGTTTTTTCTCGATATATTATAAGTTTTAATTTAAAAGTAAATTTTATCCTAATTTGGAATCAAATTTGATTAGATAGTATATAAATTTTTATTTATCATGTCAAAGCTTTGTGGAATTTGTTATCTAATATTTTTAGTAATAAATTAATAACTAGTATTAATATTTAATTAATACTAATTAATGACCAAGGGAGTTGTGTAATGTGGCATGTATTTTCCTTTGTTTACTTGAACTTTAGATCATATAGAATAAATTTTTATTTTGGAAAGTCTAAACCACATGGAATACCTACCTTACCTCGCCTAAATAACATAACTTTCTTGAATATCCATTCTTACCCCTTACCAACCATTATTTTTCATGGAGAATCCCTTTTCATCACATAAAAATAGAGACCACATCCACTTATTCCATACCTCAACACACATTAGAATTACATGGTTAATATATGACCATTTTTTTAATAATAGATCCCTCTAACATGAACCATATCCATTTTCACCATTAATGAGCCGAATCCCTTCATTTCTAAGGAGTGTTTTAATGAAAGTCTATGTCTCCTACATGAGTGTTTCTTCTTATTTTTTTTAATATTTTTAATCATTATATTCCCAAATTCCATTAATATAATATATTGATTGTTAATAATATATATAAGAGTCATTATATATTTTTTATTATAATTATATATCCCCATGCATACAATAAGATATATATAAGTTGCGATCATTTATTATGAGGACTACCACCTCAAGTACGTGATGCATTTCTTTTTCCAACACTATATATAATGAATTTTATTAGGATTTTTTAATGACTAATAATATATTATAATTAATTTATAAAATTATGAAATTGATAATGTTTTATTTTATAACAATTCCTTGTAATTTTTAAGGAATGAGATCATTAATCATGCGTACATGGAGACTACCCCTTCCAAGCATGACATGTATTATTTATCTTAGCCACATAACCTTGAAGGATATAAAAGTAAATTAATGAACATATATTATTTTAATAAAATTACTATAACTCTAAAATTATAAATTTTCATATACCACCACTCATTCCATTCATTAATAAATGAGTTCGTTAATTGTGTGTATATGCAAACTACCACCTCCATGATTGAAGAATTTCATTTTTCATAACAACCCGTCATTAATGATTATAATAATGATATTTATTGAAATATATGATATATATTAAATTTATGGTATTCTATAAATGTTATGTTAACATTAAGTATTATCACTTCCTTACTCATGTGGTCATTATGACAGACTTCTATTTTGGTCGGTTTACCACATACTTGAGTGATATTGAAATGTATATTTAGTGAATGGTTTAGGGATGTTATATAATATTAATTACATACATATGGTACTGGATTGTTTTAATGGTTATATATTTATAAGATTATTATAGAAACATGTTAATAATATATAAACTCTATTAAATAAAATCTAACGAAATATGTATCTCTCTAACTTCATTATCAAGAGTCATATTTCAAAATAACATTAAATGAATGGAGGAAATTATAAATAGTCATGATATATATATTATATAATATTATGTAATATTATAATGATTAAAATTATAACAAATATCATGGATTAACATTAATATGACAAATCTTGTACAAGACAATAAAAAGTGTTCCCATTAGATGTTAAAAATAATCTATATTGAACCACTATGTTCATAGTAGATAATTATAAATTAAGTATAGAAAAGGGTAATATTTTATTATAAGGCTTTTAAATATATTATTAACATATATATATTGTTTTTTTAAGATTTTATAATGTGTTCAACTATGTTGGGAAATAAGGGAATAGATTTTTGTCTCCAACTTCCATCATTGTGACACATTTTACCTTGTAAACCAATTTAAATTTATATAGTGTATATTATATGAAATTTATATGTTATAATGAAATATATTTTATTCATGTTCTTTTAGGACCAATTTAAAAATATTTTTCCAATAATGGTTCCGGTTTAATTTCTTCTCAGTTCTCGACTCAAGTACCTTTTCCATGAGTTCAGAATTTTATCCTTAATATTGATCCTACATGTATCCTTAATCCTAATATATTATTTTATATAAGTTTTATTTCATTTATATTTTATTAAATTAACCCATTTAATTAAAAAGTATCTCTTTAGTTTATAACTTTATCTTTATGAATACATCAATAAAAATAATAATCCCTATCCTAAGTACATGAATTTTTTCACCCATATCTAATATTTAATCTTCACAATTATTTCATATATTGATGATAGTGACCTTCATAAGTATATTATAATATTATTAAGTAAGGGTTTTAAGAAATTTTTTATTATATCAATTTCACTAAATGGTTTTAGTATAATTTAAATGTTTTCTATATGATTAGTATTCAAAAATTTATTTTTCTAGTGTAATGTTTTATAATGTTTTAATAATATTTATTTCCAAATTTCATTAAAAAGGGAATTTTAAACTACAACAAATATTTTTTTAAAATGATTTTGAAAGGATAAACATTAATTTTTTCTATATGGTTTATATTGACTAATATTAATCTTTTTTACATTTTTCGGTGTGTAATTATCTTTCTGCAACCTTTTTCATTTTTTAGAAGTCATACTATCTGCATGTTCATTTTTTTTAAAGGAAATTATTATTTTTAGTGTTTAATAAAATATTATTTTTATAAATTTTTGTCAAAGGAAAAGTGTAATAATTATTTTTAGATATAATTTCCAAATGTTTCTATGATTTTTGTTCATCTGTGTCTTAATTTTGATCTTGGGTGTTCATAAAATGATATTATCCATTTTTTTATCAAGATATATTATGAAATTTTATCTTTTACATGTATAGTAAGATCTATCAACACTTTTTCTGAACTAGTATTCCAATTATATTCATGGAATACATGAAATTAATTTACAATGTGAATTCATTATGTTCCATTACTTAATTGAATTTCGTTCAAATAGATTCCTAATACATTTAATGATTATAGAAATTATTTTTTAAACCTTATATCCAGCTAAAATATTATGTAAATACCATATGTGTGATCATATTTGTTGTGTTTTATTTTCCAGGAATTATTTTTAATGTTATTATATACACATTTATTTTCCATTTCTTCATCATGTAATGTATATTGGTGAAATAATGAATGCTTCTTTTGGGAAAAAATTGAAAAAAATTGTAAAAAAACATAATATATCAATAAATAATTATGACTTATTGATTGAAAACATCTGGCACACACATGTATGATATTCATTAGGTGATGGGTGGTCCTAAAATTATATAACCCTCTAATACATTGGATAATATCACCATATCAAGATATATCATGGTATGTGGGATGTGAACCAAGCTAACTATGGTGCATAGTTAGTTAGCCTAGAAAACTATGTTATGTAAATGAGGTAGGGATCCCTAACGTCTTCTTATGATGTCTTGTTTTATATAGTTTCCAAATTTCCTATGTTTCTATAGTATTATTTTATGATAATTGTTTAATTCATGTTTCTTTTATATTATATCATTATGGTATGCTACTTTTCTAATGATAAATATTATTATGATATCATTTTATGCCTTATGTCTCTTATATTATGATTTAATATTTTATTTAACCTTATTGTGCATTTTAGATCACCCCTTTATTATTTTTCTATTTCTCAAGGATATGAAATAAAAATATTAAGTATGATAATCCTAGAAGAGTATCCTATATGGATAATTTATGGTTGATGTTGAAGACTCATTATGTATTTTTATCTTCTAATATAGTGAAAAACATATCCATTAGATGAGATAGACATAGGTGTTATTAGTTAGTGATTTTATGTTTTTATCAAAACTATAAACAAAAAGGTACTTGGTTTGTAAACATTGGAAATAAATTGTAATCCAAAATATGAATCATATCTGGTGTCTTATGTTTTGTGTTTTCAATATCAGATATGGTAGCATGGGACCGGGGTCTCTATAGTTGATATCAATGATGTGTATAGAGAACAATAAAGTCTTCAATGTTATTGTTTTAGGATGATTTTATAATTTTCAATTAAATAAAGGGTTGATGAGTTATGTATGATCTTAGGTTATATTTTATAAATAAACCCTTATATTAGATGCTCTTAAAATCTTATGTTTTTTTATGGATATTATGGGGTTTCCACATAAATTATCACCATTTTCAATATTGGAAATTGGAAGCGATATTCATATAGATTTATATAGGGGTATCAATACCAAGAATAACTTTTCAGGTATACCACACTTAACATTCTCTTACACGGTGAATGGGCCCTAACTGTGCACCTAGATAGACACTCCCAATGTTTATTCGGAGATTTATTTACATTCTATTTAATTTTTTTAAATTATTTAAACATATGATCATATGGAGGTATACTATATTAGAGATCCTAGTAATAAAATGACCTTGTTAACCAAGATTGAAGTTGAAGACTCATAAGTCAGTGTATACACTTAATTTTGGGATTATTTATTTTATGATTTTTGTTTTTAATTTTTTAAATTTAATAATTTAAATATTTTAATCCATAAACATTATTTTAACAAATGGGACAGAGTAATAACGAACTGAGATAAAAAAGAATGGAATGGATTATGAGATGATTGTTGTAACATTTAATCTATTAGTACAGGAAATGGTTTTATAAATCCTATTTTTATACATAATAAACATTCATGAAATATGAATGACAATGTGAATATAGTCGAATCCAAAAACACACCAATGAAATGAAGATTATTTTTTCATGAAATTTCATTTTATGAACATGATGAAGGTAAAAGTGTAAAATTTCATTAATGTAAAAAATTTAAGAAAAAACTAGTGAATCTATCAAATGAAGGTAAAAATGATTTATATTTAGAAAAGTATGACATAAATCATATATATACCAAGGGAAAATGATGTATTCCATTAACATGACTGGGGAATTATATTTGAATTGTGTTTTTTTCTTATGATATTTCATATGAAGTTTTATATTATGTTATGTCTAACTTATTTTACTTTATTAATTAATATTTCGTAAAATATTAATAAGATGTAATTTATATAAGTATTGGAGATTATAATGACTCAAGATTTCAGCATATATATTCATTCCATTTAATTTTTATAACTTTCTTCATATGCATTAAATTAAACGTATGTTACCCTAATAAATTATATTGATCAACATTATAATAATCTCATATAAAAATATATGATCTAATATATATTTAAATTCTTTCGATTGTAATGTTTCTATAATCTAGTTTCAAGAAATATTAATTATTATAAACACCACTGGTTAATAAATTTTTTTATCCACATATTGACTATTTTCAATTAGAGGTTTAGAAAATATATTTTCATGAAATTTAATTAGATAAAATTACATATTATATTAAATTTAAAATAGAAAAATCATCTTAGTATGAATTTCGCATATTATTCTAATTGTAACACCCCGACCCCAGTTACCCAGAGTCGGTGCATTATTACATAACATTGGCATGATCACAAGAAAGATCAAATCTCGAAAGACCGATTGGTTTAGTAGCCTTGGAAACAATAGATATATTCATAAGTTTTACATTACATCATAAAATGAAAAACTACTACAACAACATAATGTTTCCACAGTCCACACTATAATCCCCTCATAATATCCCTGTAGGTCATTCATAACTTACTTCTTCACATCCTGGGAAAAATAAAACATAGAAAAGGGGTGAGCTCAAATGCCCAGTAAGGATAACAATATAGCAGAACATTCAAAAATAAGCATAAACATTTAAGGCAATGAATTACTAAAACAAAAGACTTTTAAACTTGAACTTCAACATAGTATGGAAAAATTAAAATGAAATAATTCCATTTACTTGTTCACATGGATATTATACTAATCGAATAATCACAAGCAATATCAATAACCACTTTCATAATGTTGGAATGCATAATGCCAGACTATCATAACCACATAGCCAAGGCCTCATGCCAAGACTACAAATAAGATTTTGCCAAGGCCTTGTTCCAAGACACACTAGTTTGTCTCATGAGACCTACCGATGCATCGAGGAGCTATAGCGGGCTCCACCCGTCACATATTAAGTCCAATGCATTCCCATATGAAAAGGTTTAAACATAACATAAACATTCGTATTAAAAGTAGCATACGAAATGTAAATAATTTCACCATAAACTATGAATGGTATAAAAATAGCACATCCACAGTCAAACATATCACAAAACCTTCAATACAATATAGAAGTTTTGTATCATAATAAATCAACTTCAAATAATCTTAAAATCCCTCAAAGGATGTTGACATAGATGAAATCAATATTCTTTTTAAAGAAATATCTCCTTTTAATTTGAAATCATTTATGATCCATATAAAATAAAACATTTTCTTGAAAATATTCTTATAAGCTTGTAAGGGAAGCTTTGACGATTTTATAACGGCGGAAAATAACCGCACCCGCCTTATAAGTTAAAAAAAACATTCTTATCTTAATTCTGTCGAAAAGGTTAAAAAGCACCTTGTTTTGAAAATGACGGAAAGATTCCTCTTATAAAAATTCAAAAATGGGTATAAATGACTTTAACCCATATTCTTGTAAAAATGTTTTGAAATACAATTTTGAAGAAACATGGATGTGGATGATAACGAGATCCCAGTAGATTATTACGTATAAACAACCTCGGATAATGAAGAGATTGTGAAATAACCCTTACCTTGTACTTTTCCTTGGTTGGGGTAGGTTAACCTCCTGTATAATGGTGAAATAATTGTTATTAAATTATACAAGAATCATATACATTAATATGATATCATATATGATCTTTTAACATTGCTTTATTAATAATATCATAGTATTATCGTCGTTTCGGGTGATAATCGATTTGTTCTTCTTAAATGTTTGGTTACGTAAGACATGTTTGTAATGGATAGATTATATCTTATTCATAATCAGAATGATATTAACATTATTTTTAACCCTAAAATGAGAATAAGACTTGAATGGATATGATGGAGAATGAATCTCATCGCGTTCGTCGAGACGGTAGTCCGTACGTACGCACGAACGCTACTTCCATTTAATTTTTATTTTAAATGAATCGAATCCAAATGATACATAGGTATATTACTATTCCAGTATAATATAATAATTTATATATGTTACTTAAGTTCATTAACACCATCCTTTATACGTTCCATGTGTGGTATGAACGAGTCATATCATTTTAAGGGGGCGGTAGTCCGCACTTCCTCAAATGAAATTATCGTATGTATATACATAATGAAACGAATAATGATATGAAATAAAATGGAATTCAAGAAGCTTATATATAAAATATATATCATTAATATCATATTTAATTACAGTTCCATCATAATGTCCACCATGAGAGGCGGTAAGATGTATTTGAACAATCATTGTTTCGTGAGGTGTTAGTTTGCCATCCACAGAAACATTATGTTCATCATCCATTAGATGGAGTTGTGTGTATGTGTAGTTTGAATCCTTATTATAACAAAATCCTAGTATATTGTGTATACTGGTGTTGTTACAAAAGAAAAGAAAATAAAAAGAGTTTGGGGGTTTGAGAAGCAAAATAAATGAAAATAATTTAAGAGAAATCGTTACCTTTAATTTAGGTAACTCACTTTGGTTGGAACCAAAAGACTTCTTGAAATGCTTTCTGCCTAAGGGGAAGCTTCAAGGAGGAGGAGAGGGATGTTGGGAGCTTATTTGGGCAGGTTTTGGACGAGCCAAGTGGCTTGAGAGGTGTGAGGAATGAGTAGAAGTGGTCTCCTTTTATAAGGGAGAGGAGGGGCTCTTTAGGAAAGAGTGAAAGTATTACTTTATAATATAATTATATTCGGTTTATAATGGTCCAAAAATCATTGAGGTCGAAGTTAAGATGACTCATTTTCTAAATAACATCAACCAATAAGAATTGGACAGGTTTTAGATAATATTTTAATAATTATAATCTTATTTATTTAAATGATTTATTAATGAGGTAAACAGTGCATCATTATTGTGTCACTAATAATTTATATTATTTGATGTCTAAAAATTATAAATAAAATATAATTATTTAGTAAATCTTTTTAGCTTTCTAATGAATATTTATAATCGAAAATCCAACATGTATGACCCTATGTAAAAATTGTTCTTCTAAAAGATGTAAGCTTATGCCATTTTTATTTTTATTTTAACTTTATTAATATAATGTGTCCCTACCACACACAAGTGGCTCCAAGGGGTCCCCAAATCGACCCAAGGATGCCCATGGTCGGGTATGTGTCCACCAATAAGGTTAGGACACGTTTTAGGTTAATTTTGTATTATTATAATATTATTTTTTAACCCTTATTTACCGGATTTACCCTTAACCATGGTAAATAAAATATTTACCACAGTAATTATTCAAAATGTCTAAAAATAAAAGTTACCTATTTACACAATTTGGACATCCTGATTCCAAATATGGAATCCATTTTTCTAAATTCAAAACACAGAAGTGGCTGAAATTAATTTAAAATTAATTCCCGCTATTAAAACAAAAAGCGTGTTTTTAAGAGGTAATAACTATCAAAAGATTGACACTTGTTTATGTTCGGTTTAATTGTAAAATTATGTCCAATGACCAACATTATATTAAATGGTAAAAATATATTCTTAATATACTTTAATACTACTAAAATTCATAATTTATCACTATTAATTATTTTGATTAAAAAAGTTGTTTTTAATTAAAATTTAGTAATTTTCACTATTCATCAAAATATGAAAGTTATCCGAAAAGTACCAAAATTTCACCTTAGGCTAAATTAGATATTCCGAATCCAAAAATGAAGTCCATTTTGAAATATGAAATATATATGATTTCAAAAAGTAGGTATTACTATTCATAACGGCTAGTTTGATTGGTTGTGGCGTGTGTTAGAACTCGAGGTTGCGTACAACACACGCTATCGCATTATTCGAAGGGAAACGTACCGTAGAAGCTTGGGGTGTTACATTCTCCCCTCCTTCAAATAAATCCGTCCTCGTAATTTCTAGGGTATTACTGCATAAAAAGACTCGGGTGGTTCTTCATCATAAGTTCCTCGGGTTCCCACGTTGCCTCTTCCATCTTATGATTTCTCCACAAAACTTTTACCAGACGCGTCGTCCGGTTTCTCAGTACTTGTTCTCTTATATCAAGAATCCTGACAGGCTCTTCACAATAAGACAGATCGGGTTCCAGTTCTAATTCCTCATAGGTGAGTACATGCGTTGGGTCAGGCATGTATTTTCTCAACAGAGATACGTGGAACACATCGTGAACTTTAGAGAGACTTGGCGGCATTGCCAATCGGTAAGCTACAGCCCCAATTCGTTCTAGAATTTCGAAAGGTCCGATGTACCTGGGACTCAATTTACCTTTCTTACCAAAATGTATGACTCCCTTCCACGGAGATACCTTCAAGAAAACATGATCACCGAGTTGAAATTCCAAATCCTTTCTTCGATTATCGGCATAGCTCTTCTGCCTACTTTGAGCTTCTTTGATGTGATTTTGGATTACTTTCACCTTTTCCACCGTTTCCTCCACCAGTTCTAGGCCTACAAGTTTTCTTTCACCAACCTCATCCCAACAGGTTGGTGTACGACATCTCTTTCTGTATAACGCTTTATATGGTGCCATCTGAATACTCGAATGGAAGCTATTGTTATAGGAAAATTCTACCAATGGTAAATATTGATCCCACATACCCTGAAAGTCAAGTGAGAAATATCTCAACATGTCTTCTAGGGTTTGAATAGTCCGTTCTGATTGTCCATCTGTCTGAGGGTGGTAAGCAGTGCTCAAATGAAGTTCAGTATCCAGGGATTTCTGAAGACTTTTCCAAAATCTTGAAGTAAAACGGGGATCACGATCAGAAACAATCGATAGGGGTACTCCATGAAGTCTCACAACTTCATTAATGTATAGTCTTGCTAGAAGTTCCAGGGGTAGATCTTCTCTTATAGCAAGAAAATGTGCTGACTTGGTAAGAAGATCAACAATAACCCATATTTCATCGTTCCTTCTAGGAGTCTTTTGCTGCCCCATGACAAAGTCCATCGTAATATTTTCCCATTTCCACTCCGGTATGGGAAGAGGTTGCATGACTCTTCCAGGCTGTTGCCTTCCAGCTTTCACTTGTTGACAAACCATACATCTTGACACAAAATCAGCAATCTCCCTCTTCATGTTGTCCCACCAAAAATGTTCCTTCAAATCTCTATACCTTTTGGTGCTACCAGGGTGTATAGAGAAATTGGAACTATGAGCATCATCCAGCAATTCCATTTTCAGATCAGGTAAATCGGGAACACAATGTCTCTTCCCGAATTTCAAAATTCCATCTTCATACACAAAGTCTCTCAATATCCCATCATTCACAGCTTTAATCTTCTTCTGAAATTCTTCATCATCGGTATGAGAACTCTTAATCCTTTCTAGTAAAGATGGTTTGGAAACCATTTGAAAAGGCATTGATGTTTCACCTTCCCTGGTTATTCCCATGTCCATCTTCACTAGATTCATGAAAATTGGATCCCTTTAAATTCTCATCATGTTCAAAACACCATGGTCTTTTCTGCTCAAAGCATCTTCCACCTTGTTTGCTTTCCCCGGGTGGTAGTGTATCGTACAATCATAATCCTTGAGTAATTCAAGCCATCTCCTTTGCCTCATGTTGAGTTCTTTTTGTGAGAAAATATACTTCAAACTCTTGTGATCAGTATAAATCTCACATTTTTCACCATAGAGGTAGTGTCTCCATATCTTCAAAGAAAATATCACAGCTGATAACTCAAGATCATGAGTAGGATAGTTTTGTTCATGAATTTTAAACTGTCGTGATGCATAGGCAATAACTCTATCATTCTGCATAAGGACACAACCAAGTCCTTTCTTTGATGCATCACTATAAATAATGAACCCATCATTCCCCGATGGTAGAGTCAATATAGGAGCATTGACTAATCTTCTCTTCAGTTCTTCGAAACAGTCTTCACACTCTTTTGTCCAAACAAATTTAACCCCTTTACGTGTGAGCTTCGTTAATGGGTTAGCCAATCGGGCAAAATTCTGGACGAAACGTCGATAATAACCTGCCAAACCAATAAAACTACGTACCTCAGTTATACTCGTAGGTGCTGGCCATTCTTGGATTTCCTTGGTCTTAGACGGATCAACAGAGATTCCATCTTTAGAGACAATATGGCCAAGAAAAGAAATATCCTAAAGCCATAATTCACACTTGCTATGCTTCCCATATAATTCATGCCTCCTCAGAGTCTTCAAGATAATGCGCAAGTGATTTTCATGATCTTCGTAGGTTTTGGAGTATACCAAGATATCATCAATAAATACCACCACAAATTCATCGAGATACTCCTTGAAAGCACTATTCATCAGATCCATGAATACAGAGGGTGCATTTGTCAATCCAAACGGCATTACGGTAAACTCGTAATGCCCGTACCTGGTTCAAAATGCTATCTTCGGAATGTCTTCCTTCTTCACACACAACTGATGGTATCCAGATCGAAGGTCAATCTTTGAAAAGTATTGATCTCCATGCAGTTGGTCAAATAAATCATCAATACGAGGTAGGGGATACTTGTTCTTTATCGTTATAGCATTGATCTCCCTGTAGTCAATACATAACCTCATAGATCAATCTTTCTTTTTAACAAAAAGAACAGGGGCTCCCCATGGAGAAACACTAGGGCGAATAAATCCCTTATTACTCAATTCCTCTAGTTGTTTCTTTAGTTCGACTAATTCTACAGTGGCCATTCTATAAGGGGTCTTCGATATAGGCCTTGATCCAGGAATCAAATCAATGGAAAACTCAACTTCTCGTTCTAGAGGATGTCCAGGTAAATCTTCCGGAAAAACATCTACAAATTCTTTCACAACAGGTACATCCTCTATTTGAACATTCCTTTCCTCACCGATAGTTATTCCATTCTCTTCCTCCACAATAATTGAATTTAGTTGAGCTACTGGGGGTGGATCTAAATAAGAATTAGGTGGTGACGATTCTGCTCTAAAAATAAGGTTTTCCTTATCATTATCATCAAGAATCGTAACCTCTTTCTTTTTACAATAAATCTTCGCATCATAGTCCGAAATCCAGTCCATACCGAGGATTATATCAAACTCAATCATAGGTCTGACGACAAGATCAGCAGATAAAGAAAATTTATGTGCTCTAATGGGGACTGATTCACAAAACTTTGTTGCAATGATACTTCCCTTAGGAGTTTTAACTGACAACTCCCTTATTAAATAAAATTGGAAATATCTAATTTTCTTAGCAAACTGGGAAGATATGAAACAATGTGACGATCCAGAGTCAAATAATGTATTTTCTAAACTTGAGGAAACCATTAAATTACCTGCCACCACGTCTTTTGGAGCTTCTACCTCTGCAGTAGTGATAGCATAAGCCTGGCCTTGATCCCTTGGCCTTTTCTGAGGTATGTTCTCCTGACGCTTAGGACATGCATTTGCATAATGCCCCATCTCCCTGCAAATGTAGCACTGAACGTTGGTAGCTTCCTTCTTCCCCTTACAATCATGAGCTTGGTGGCCTTTTTCACCACACTTGTAAGAGACTCCCATTCCCTTCAAGCAAGTACCAGGATGTTTCTTCCCGCATTTACCACAAGATGGATATTCAACCTTTCCCTTCTTCCCCTTATTTCCATTCCCAGATTGATCATCAGTTCTCTTCTTCTCTTGCTTTTCTTTAAAGTCATAAGACTTAGATAATTCCTTTTCGGTCTTGATAGCACATGAGACAATGTCTTCGTACGATGAAAAGGATTGTAAGACTAACGCTCGACGGAGAAATGGTTTTAACCCATCAAAAAACGATCAATCTTACTTCATGGGTTGCGAATATAATCTCCAGCATACCTCGCTAACCTTGTAAAGTTAGCCTCATACTTTGTGACATTCTCATCCTCCTTTTGTCTCAGACTCAGAAATTGCCTTTCCATATCTGCTCGATGGTCACGAGGGAAGTATTTTTATAAAAACAAATCTTTGAACTCCCTCCATTCCATTTTTGATACTTAATCATCTTCCTTCATGTTTTGAATCAATGACCACCATTGATCAGCATCTCCAGTGAGGCGGTAAACTGCCATGATAACTTTTTCCCTTTCACTGCTCCCCAAAGCCTGAAATATTTTCTCTAGGGAATTTATCCATTGCTCAGCTACTAAGGGATTTTTACTCCCATTGAACGTTGGTGGTTATTGCCTCATGAATCGATCTAACATTGATCCTCCACGCTGTGGATCAGGGTGCTCCATATGGGTAAGGTTATTATTCATAACCTGAGTAAGTTGTCCCAATATGGTGATTAGCTGATCGGCACCAGTTGCATCACCAGCCCCACTATAATTATCTTGAGCAGGAGGGCAATCCCTACATGGAGTGCGTGCATTGATACGGTTTCCATTTATTCCACTAGGCGCCATTTCTAAACAATGGCATAAACTAGATCAGTTTATGAATCAAAATACATAATCCCATACTTATAAAACACTCAACATAAATTGAACTATTTATGGATATAATCCATAATCATAAAAATGTTTTCTTTGAGGAATTATATACTCATAAACCCTTCATAATGATTTGTAAAGAAAATGAGAGTTATCCTAAGCATATCCCCCGGGAGTGTCGTAACCAAGAGTGCAGCAAGGCCCATTGTCGTGCACCAGTTCCCGTTCGAGTCTAGCTCAAAGCGGTGTTTTCGGGTTTTACCCCTAGGTACATCTGTGCCAGAGCCGCCTCTACCTGCTCGTATCCAGACAGGGATGTATTTCTCGGAAAACTCACAAAATCTCTACAATACCAAAATTCTAGGAAGTTCTTCAATACTATTCTTCAAAGTTCATCTTAGGTCTACGTGATCTAATCATAGTTTATCTAAATCTATCTTCCAAGGTTTGTACTAAACTTCCTCTGATACCAACTGTAACGCCCCGACCCCAGTTACCCAGAGTCGGTGCATTATTACATTACATTGGCATGATCACAAGAAAGATCAAATCTCGAATGACCGATTGGTTTAGTAGCCTTGGAAACACTAGATATATTCATAAGTTTTACATTACATCATAAAATGAAAAACTACTACAACAACACAATGTTTCCACAGTCCACACTATAATCCCCTCATAATATCCCTGTAGGTCATTCATAACTTACATCTTCACATCCTGGGAAAAATAAAACATAGAAAAGGGGTGAGCTCAAATGCCCAGTAAGGATAACAATATAGCGGAACATTCAAAAATAAGCATAAACATTTAAGGAAATGAATTACTAAAACAAAAGCCTTTTAAAATTGAACTTCAACATAGTATGGCAAAAGTAAAATGAAATAATTCCATTTACTTGTTCACATGGATATTCTACTAATCGAATAATCACAAGAAATATCAATAACCACTTTCATAATGTTGGAATGCATAATGCCAGACTATCATAACCACATAGCCAAGGCCTCGTTCCAAGACTACAAATAAGATTTTTCCCAGGCCTTGTTCCAAGACACTAGTTTGTCTCATGAGACCTACCGATGCTTCGAGGAGCTATAGCGGGCTCCACCCGTCACATATTAAGTCCAATGCATTCCCATATGAAAAGGTTTAAACATAACATAAACATTCGTATTAAAACTAGCATACGAAATGTAAATAATTTCACCATAAACTATGAATGGTATAAAAATAGCACATCCAAAGTCAAACATATCACAAAACCTTCAATACAATATAGAAGTTTTGTATCATAATAAATCAACTTCAAATAATCTTAAAATCCATCAAAGGATGTTGTCATAGATGAAATCAATATTCTTTTTAAAGAAATATCTCCTTTTAATTTGAAATCATTTAAGATCCATATAAAATAAAACATTTTCTTGAAAATATTCTTATAAGCTTGTAAGGGAAGCTTTGACGATTTTATAACGGCATAAGATAACCGCACCCGCAGTATAAGTTAAAAAAACATTCTTATCTTAATTCTGTCGAAAAGGTTAAAAAGAACCTTGTTTGGAAAACGACGAAAAGATTCCTCTTATAAAAAGTCAAAAAAGGGTATAAATGACTTTAACCCATATTCTTGTAAAAATGTTTTGAAATACAATTTCCAAGAAACATGGATGTGGATGATAACGAGATCCCAGTAGATTATTACGTATAAACAACCTCGGATAATGAAGAGATTGTGAAATAACCCTTACCTTGTACTTTTCCTTGGTTGGGGTAGGTTAACCTCCTTTATAATGGTGAAATAATTGTTATTAAATTATACAAGAATCATATACATTAATATGATATCATATATGATATTTTAACATTTCTTTATTAATAATATCTTAGTATTATCGTCGTTTCGGGTGATAATCGATTCGTTCTTCTTAAATGTTTGGTTACGTAAGACATGTTTGTAATGGATAGATTATATCTTATTAATAATAAGAATGATATTAAAATTATTTTTAACCCTAAAATGAGAATAAGACTTGAATGGATATGATGGAGAATGAATCCCATCGCGTTCGTGGAGACGGTAGTCCGTACGTACGCACGAACGCTACTTCAATTTAATTTTTATTTTAAAAGAATCGAATCAAAATGATACATAGGTATATTACTATTCCAGTATAATATAATATTTTAAATATGTTACTTAAGTTCATTAACATTATCCTTTATACGTTCCATGTGTGGTATGAACGAGTCATATCATTTTAAGGGGGCGGTAGTCCGCACTTCCTCAAATGAAATTATCGTATGTATATACAACATGAAACGAATAATGAAATGAAATAAAATGTAATTACAGAAGATTATATATAAAATATATATCATTAATATCATATTTAATTATATTTCCATCATAATGGCCACCATGAGAGGCGGTAAGATGTATTTTAACAATCATCGTTTCATGAGGCGTTAGTTTGCCATCCACAGAAACATTATGTTCATCATCCATTAGATGGATTTGTGTGTATGTGTAGTTTTAATACTTCTTATAACAACATCCTAGTTTATTGTGGATACTTGTGTTGTTACAAAAGAAAGGAAATAAAAAGAGTTTGGGGGTTGGAGAAGCAAAATAAATGAAAATAATTTAAGAGAAATCGTTACCTTTAATTTAGGTAACTCACTTTGGTTGGAACCAAAGGACTTATTGAAATGCTTTCTGACTAAGGGGAAGCTTCAAAGAGGAGTAGAGGGATGTGGGGAGCTTATATGGGCAGGGTTTGGACGAGCCATGTGGCTTTAGAGGTGTGAGGAATGAGTAGAAGTGGTCTCCTTTTATAAGGGAGAGGAGGGGCTCTTTAGGAAAGAGTGAAAGTATTACTTTATAATATAATTATATTCGGTTTATAATGGTCCAAAAATCATTTATGTCGAAGATAAGATGACTCCCTTTCTAAATAACATCAACCAATAAGAATTGGACAGGTTTTAGATAATATTTTAATCATTATAATCTTATTTATTTAAATGATTTATTAATGAGGTAAACATTGCATCATTATTGTGTCATTAATAATTTACATTATTTGATGTCTAAAAATTATAAATAAAATATCATTATGTAGGAAATCTTTTTATCTTTCTAATGAATATTTATAATCTAAAATCCAACATGTATAACCCTATGTAAAAATTGTTCTTCTAAAAGATGTAAGCTTATGCCATTTTTATTTTTATTTTAACATTATTAATATAACGTGTCCCTACCACACACAAGTGGCTCCAAGGGGTCCCCAAATCGACCCAAGGATGCCCATGGTCAGGTATGTGTCCACCAATAAGGTTAGGAAACGTTTTAGGGTAATTTTGTATTATTATAATATTATTTTTTAACCCTTATTTACCGGATTTACCCTTTACCATGGTAAATAAAATATTTACCACAGTAATTATTCAAAATGTCTAAAAATAAAAGTTACCTATTTACACAATTTGGAAATCCTGATTCCAAATATGGAATCCATTTTTCTAAATTCAAAACACAGAAGTGGCGGAAATTAATTTAAAATTAATTCCCGCTGTCAAAACAAAAAGCGTGTTTTTAAGAGGTAATAACTATCAAAAGATTGACACTTGTTTATGTTAGGTTTAATTGTAAAATTATGTCCAATGACCAACATTATATTAAATGGTAAAAATATATTCTAAATATACTTTAAAACTACTAAAATTCATAATTTATCACTATTAATTATTTTGATTAAAAAAGATGTTTTTAATTAAAATTTAGTAATGTTCACTATTCATCAAAATATGAAAGTTATCCGAAAAGTACCAAAATTTCACCTTAGGCTAAATTAGATATTCCGAATCCAAAAATGAAGTCCATTTTGAAATATAAAATATATATGATTTCAAAAAGTAGGTATTACTATTCATAACGGCTAGTTTGATTGGTTGTGGCGTGTGTTAGAACTCGAGGTTGCGTACAACACACGCTATCGCATTATTCGAAGGGAAACGTACCGTAGAAGCTTGGGGTGTTACACTAATATAGTTAATTTTAGTTGAATAATGGAAAATACTAGTTTTGGATAATATTATATTTATTTAATATATTATCCTGAAAAATAATGAATTAAATATTTATAAAACTATTCTTCACAATAATAATATATATATATTTAATATCCCACGTTTACAAACAAATTATTATTATTTTTGAATAGAAGTTTTATTTTATTATAAAATATATTTTTCGATATATTATAAGTTTTAATTTTAATATAATTTTTTCTTAACATTAAATTGAATTAGATAAAATATAGGCTGAAATTTGAATAAAAAAGTATTTTATTTTTGTGAAAAGGGTATCTTATATTTTTAGTGATAAATATATTAGCATAATTGATATTTAATTAAAATTAATTAGTCATTAAGAGAGTAATCTAATGTGGAATAAATTATCTTATGTTTACTTGATATTGATACCTAAAAAACCCCCTTTTTATGTTGTAATGTATAATATACTGTATTACAAACCTTACCTCACCAAAATCACCTAAATATCCCACCTTTCCATTCTTACCCCTTACTAACCATTCATTTCAATGGAAATTCCCATTTTCTTCAAAAATAAAAGGAGGTCACTTAAAATTCTTCCATACCTAACCTAACATTAAATTTTTTTGTGATAATATTTCCACTTTTTTGATCCTACAAAACATTCCAAAAAACCCATATCATTTGGACTCCTTTATTTTTCATAATACCTTCATTTCCAAGGTGATTGCAAGGAAAATATATGTCTTTAATGTGACTCTTTATTCTTATTATTTTTTATCATTATTTAAATAAAATTTCTTATCTATTTATTCACTAAATAAATCAATATAATGGGTTTACTATAGTTTATATAATTAAGTTTTATTATATTTATTTAACAATAATTATCCATCCCTATTCATCTATAAAAAAAATATAAGCATCGATTGTGCATTTTGAGGACTACCGCCTCCATGATGTAATGTGTCTTTCATTATACATACTATTATGGATGGAATCTAGGATATATTTCATTTGTAATTACTTTTTATATGTCACTTACAAAATTGTTAAACTTTCACCTTTGTCTTTTACCATCATTTCATCCATTTGTTAAGGAATTAGACCATTAATCACATGCATGTGCGGACTATTGTGTCCATGAATGACCTATCTTATTTTAATTAAACACCAAGCATGGATGAATATAAAAGTTTAATTATTTAAATAATATAGTTTATATAAAATTATAATAAATATTAATTGATATATTTTCACATACCATCCCTCCCTCCATACATATAGAAATAGGATTGTCAATTGTGTTTACGTACAGACTAATGCCTCCATGATTAAAGAATTTCATTTATTATAAACTAAAATTATTAATTATTATAATACATTATTTTATAGAAATATTATATATATATATATTAAATTTATAATCATTAGTAAATTTTATATGAATATTGTGTAATAGTACTTTCTAACCCATTCAATAATGACTAAACACTTTAGATTTTGTCATTTTACCAACCACTTGAGTGACTATGTAATGTTTATACGGTGAATGATTAAGTTATTTTATATTATATTAATTGATTTTTATTATAATTTATTAAATATGATTTAATTTTTAGTAAGTTATAATATTAATGTCAAAACATTATAATACTATATCATCTATGTTCATTAAAATCCATCAAAACAACTTTTTCTTCGGCTTCATCTTCAAGAATCATAATTAAAACTATCATTGAATGAAAGTGTATAATTATAAGTAATAATGAGATATATTTTATAAAATCATAAGAAATATTTGAATGATAAAATTGGTACCAAATGGAATCGATCAACAATAAAATTATAAATCATTTGAAAGATAATTAAAAGTGTTAACACCGAATGTTAAAAATTAGAAATAATGAACCACTCTATTATTTGTAAATAATTTTAAAGGATGTATATAAAATTATTATAAATATTAATAAGGATATAAAATATATTATTATGATGATTATGTTTATGTTATAAGATGTTAGAGTGTGTATAACTAAGCATGAAAACAAGGCATGATATTTTTTCTCAAACTCTCTTCATTGAGACAAATTTTACATTATACACCAATATAATTTTATGCATTATATTATGAAGAATTGTTATGTTATAATAAAATGTATTATATTCATGTGATATGAGGTTTATTTTCTGTCTATTTATCCTACAATGTTTTTAGTTTAAAGATAATCAATTCTCAAATCATGTTCTTTTTTGTGAGTGAGAAATGTTCCCCTTAACATTGTCCATAAAAGTCTCATTTATCCATGAATTTACTTTTATATAGGTTTTATTTCCTATTTATTCAATAAAATTAATCCCTTTAATTGAAAGGAGTCTATTTTTTATCAAATTAACTTTCAATATGCCTCACTATAAGGAATTATCCCCAACCTAAGCATACTATTCTTTTTCATTAATATCATTATTTTACAAATTAAATTTACATTTCTAATGTTTTGATTGACCTTAATACCTATGTTTTCCTCTTACTAATTAAATGTTTTGACAAATTTTTTATAATGTGCATTTAAATGAAATGATTCAATTAAAATTAAGAATTTTATTCATGATTAGTATTAAAAAATGTATTTTTCTAAAGTGATGTTTTACAATGTTTTAAAATGCCTTCTTTCAAAATGATATTAAAAATAAAATTTTGAACTTCATTTTTATTTTTTTAAAATATAACTTTTAAATGATTCTATATGGGTCATTTTTGACAAATAGGAAATTATTTTAGTCATTTATATGTGTAAGTATATTTCCTCCACCTTTATCATTTTCAAATAGACTTCCTATATAAGATTTTATGTTTCCAGAATATGGAATTATTATTTCCATCGTTAAATAAAATCTTACATTTTAAATGTTTTCAATGGAAAAGGGGGATTTTTATTTTTATAGAAACATTCATGATTCTTCTTAGAGCATTCTTATCTATATTGCATGTTTTATAATGTGTATTCCTAAAAGGATACAATAAAACTTCTTTATATCGATAGATTATGAAATTATCTCTTTTATATATATAGGATGATCCACCATTTATTTTATCTTACCAATTCTTCATACATGATTTTCTTATATTTCCTTTCCTAATTAAATTACCTATATTACAATACTTTATTGAATGGTGTTCAACTATACTCTCAATAAATAATTTGATTGGAGAAATTCTTGCCTTAACCACATTTCTTGGTCTTATAAAATGAAAAATCAATATACATAATTGTTTTTTAGAGGTATTTACATGGAATGATGATTAATGTAATTATACCCCAATTTATTTTCAATGGGTTTATCATTTCATGGTTATTGATGATATCATTAATGATTCCTTTGGAAATCATTTTATGTAGAAATAAAACCCATTTTATTTCCATGTGATTTTATGACATGTTGAATGAAACTATTTGGCACACATATATTTGACTTTCATTATGTGATGGGTGATACCAAAGTTATATATCCCTCCAACACAGTTGGTAATGTTTCTATCTCGTGAGATATCATTGTGTGTTGTTATTGAGCCTATAAAACAATGGTGTGTGGGATGTTTTTATGCTATGTTATGATAATGAGCTAGAGAGCCTTGACCTATTATTATGATGCTATGTTTTATATAGTTTCTGCAATCCTATTATTCCATGATCTCATATTATGATCATTATGTAATTCATTCTCATGTGATATAATTTATTTATTCCATTCTTCCACACTTCCATACTTGTGATCATCCTTATTTTGATATCATGTTATACCTTACATTTCTTATCTTATGATTTATTTTCATGTTTATCCTTAATATGTATTTGAGCTCACACATTTCTTATGATTCCATTTCTAAAGTTATGAAAGAAAAGTATTATGTATTCTAAGACTATAAGAGTATATTATGTGGAGAATTTATGGGGGATGTTGAAGACACATTATTGATTTTGTTTTTCTCTCTATATAGTGAAAAGATAAGTGTCCATTGGATAAGAAAGGTATGGGTTTTATTAGTAAGTGATTTTTAATAACTATATTAAACTATAAACTAATAGGTTTTTAATTTGTTATTTTGTGAAATATATTTTAATCTTATATTTTTATCAAAGGTAGTGTTGTATGTTTTATGTTATAGGAAATAGAATGTCGATCACGTCATATGGGGATCCACATTATTCCATCACCAAAATAAAAATTATGTATATTTATGATACTTTATTCACAATGTTATGATGGATTCAAAACAGTTATAAATGGTGGAAGAGGAAATGAAATCGAACGTACTCAAATAAGAGCGTTAAATATTCTAATGGAATCCTCATTTGTCTTACACATTAATCCTTGAAAGGATGGTATAATGATAAAATATGGCCTATATGATGTTCGGTGGATGTTAGGAAAGGATTTGAGTAGTTATTGGTTAGAAAAATATTTAATTTAAGTGTGTAGAATATAGGGGAGGTGGTGTTGTTTTATAAGGGATGGGGATAAAACTAATGAAATGTTTTCTACAATTAAAATATATTAATGTATTACTAAAAAAAGTACTTCTTAATGACTATATTTTAAAATAGTATGATTTAGGTTCTGAGTGTAACCATTAAATATGATTAAGATTATTTTATTTGAAAATATTACCTAATTCTTATAGTTTAACCCCTAGTACACTCGTTTTAACAATAACTATCATAAATTTTTTTCACAGTTATTACTATTCATTATAAAAAAATGAATGTTTGTTCATTAAACAATATAATCATGATGATTTAAAACACGGAATAAATATTATTAAATTAAATTTGTACAAATTGAAAATATTAATTTTATAATAATCCTATAAAATAAAATGATATTTCTTCCAGAAAAATGAATTTTTAATTATAAAATTGTTTTTTTTCAAACATTACTCATAATATTAATCCAATTAAAAATAATTTTTTTATTTTTAATAAAAAATAACTAATTAAATTTTAAAATAAATTAAAAATAATATGGTATTTTTTAAATACTGGAATAAAAAAAAATGTTTTCTATAAAAATATTATTTTTTCACAATTCACTGAAAAAATAATATTTTCATAAAAATATCAAATTTTCACATTTGGATAATTTCAAAATGATAATTTCAAAAATGATATAAATTTTAGAAAATAAATTTTATAAAAGTGGAAAATAGTTATAATACACACACATAAAATGAAATAAAAACCATTTTGAGAATGATATATATGTTTGTTGCATAAAATGACATTACTGAAAATTGGGGACTTATATATTATGTATTAATCTATAAATTGTATTTATATAAAAACAATATAATTTTTTTATATTTTTTATTCTTATTCTAACCCATAAATCATAAGGATATGTTAATAAGGTATATTATATTACTATTTCATTTAAATTTGTGGTTTCATGTAAAGAAAGATGTCAAATACTTTATGTTTATTTTAAAGGATATATATATAAAATATTGGTGTAAGATCCATGATTTTTGAATGGTATGTTTTTGTTGTGTTTTGGGTTGAACCCTTTGTTTTTGGGGCTTTAAAATGTTTCCTGAAAGTGTGAGAGGCCTTGGGGTGTTCCGGGGGCTCGGGGTACAAAAGAAAGGAAATCTGGGCAAGACCGACTCGGGCGTACGACCTGCGCACAACCAAGTAAACTGTGTGGCCTTCCTAGGCTAAATCGTGCGCCCCTCCTCCTCGAGATAGTGGAATTTTCAAGGTTTGCGTATGGTTTGCCAAAACGTATAGACAAACCGTGCAGCCACTTAATGTTGGGAAACATTACATGTTTTCCACTCGGGGATTTTAAACCCCAACTTGATATTTCCTCTCATTTTCTCCCTCTCCAACCTAGGCACGAACCAAATCGCCCAAAGGCTCCAAGAGATCAATCTCCCTCATTTCTCAGGTTATTTTGGTGACGTTAGTTGTGGATCGAAGTTCTATATAAGGATAATCCCATCTTTGCTTCTCTTTTTGGTTTAGGGTTTGTATGTTCTATCCCTCTAGTTCCCAAGCTCTAAAACCCTAAATTTTGGGTGAGTTTTAGGTTAAAGATTCGAAGGTTGGTTGGATCGAGGTATAAAGACTCTATTGAGATTTCATTCAACCGCGGTTTCAATGTAGGTGGTATACAAGTGATATCCGATAGTGATTTGGGGATTTTTGCATGATTAGTTTAGTTCTTGTTTCAACATGGTTGTGTTTTGAATAACCTTGGAATGTTTGGTAATAATGGTGTTTAAAATGGAAAATGGGAACCCTCATGATCCCCATGGGATGTGTTGGGATTGTCTTCACCTAATTAGGTCCATCCATGGGATGTGCTGGCTTTCCTTGGGTTTTGGGATTGTTATTAAACAAGTGGCCTTGTTGTAGTTAATTTTAGAGCCCTTGATGAACATGTTGGCATGATTGGTTGAACATGGAATTGAAGTTAGGTGATTCAAATAGACATGGAAATAACCTAGGGGTTATTTGAAATTGAATGAATGGTTGGTTCAAGAAATGATGAACAAGGTAAATGGGTTAGTGTGTAAATTGATTTAAGACCATAACAGGATAGGTTATGGGTCTTATGTTCAATTCTTAGTGAGAACGGCATAACACATTGGAATTGGGTAAATGGTTAAATGATGATAAATGGTAAAGTGTTAATTGGTTAATTCATCATGTCGATTCCCATGTGGGTTGTTGTGAATAGTGTTTTCTGAAGGGAAATGGTTTGGATGGTTGATGATTACATATATATAAGCATGTGTGCATGGCTTCATAGAGTGGGGTATGACATGAGGATCTACAGCCACGGGTTGAGCCATGACTGAGGTTCTAAAATCCACCCTAAATGAACGGGTTAGGAAAGGGGAATGCAGGACTATTCTCCTAACAGTTGCATCCACCTGGACTGAGGCTTCGTGGTGAGGTTATGGTTTCTATGTGGGGGTTAGTCCTAGTGAGATAGGATAAAGATGTGATTACCCTATTGCGTGTGATTGTTGGCCTTAGACCCATGTAAAAAATTGAATGTGTTTAACCCATGGGAATGTAACGTAATGGTTGGAGATGATAATTGATAATAAATGAATGGTAATTGAATGGAAATGGCATTGACTCTAAACATGTTAAGGGAATATTAATTAATTACTTTGAAATTATCATTCATATTCATTTTTCATGCACTACCTTTTCCTACTCGATATTTTGTAGACATTGTTGGTGGTGGCCTACTGAGTTGTACTCACTCCCTGCTCGGGCCGCCGTTGGGTACCGGAGGAGACTTCATGTTTGCATGTCATGAGAAAGGAAAAGGTCCTTGCTAGATAGTGAGTGGACATGGGTAGCACTTGGTTAAGGATCTGAACATGGAGTCATGACCATTTTGGGGATTTTTGCTGCTGTCTTAATTTGGGGCTTTTGTTCACTGATGCACTTGTTCTATGACAAGGCATATTTATTGTTGGAAATTAATGTTATGCATGTTCAGTGTTTATTGGTTATTGTTTTCTCTATTTGGTTTATTTCATTTGTGTCTTACTCTGATAAAAAGGGGGTATAGTCTCCCCACATGACTCCGTAGACCCCCACTGCTAGTCGACACCCTTTGGCGTATGGGGAGGCGTGCTTAAGGTCATGCAACCACCTGGCTCGGAGCACCGGTTTAGTGGAATCCTGGTCGGGGATGTTACAAAGTTGTATCATAGGAGGTCTTTCTTCTCCTTCTCTGAAGTCTTGTTATTTGGGATTGGTACCCAAGGGATAATACGTGTCGGGCCTTGGTAATGAGCACGTTCTTGGGAGTATCTAACCCAGTTATTGGGGAGACCCAAGCCACCCTTGGTGGGAAATGTTATTCATGGTTGTGTGATGTTGAATTTGATGATATTTCACCGTTTGGTGATTCACATGTGGTTTGATGTGATAGTTTTATGATGTTTGGCTCGTGGAATTAACGGCACGAGGACTTGCATTCATGAATAATATTAGGAACATAGGGAGATAGGTGACATGCATTTTATTATACACACGAGTGGGGTGGGTGTGTGAGGCAGGAAAGTAGGGTGCATCTAGCATTTTATAAAATCATGAAATGAGGAGATGAATGAAATAACACAAGTGGGTAAGGATGAATGTATGTTAAATGATCTTTAATGGAGTAATAGGGATTGAAATATATTGGGAAATGTTTCTAGGTTAGTATATGAACTTGGTTTTTGTAGATAGTAAATAGATTTTGATGGACTCATGAATTTTTATGGTATGTGTTATACTGTATCATGCTTGGAATTGTAGAGAAATGCCACCACGACGTCAGTTACAAGTTGGGCAATGGGGGGATGTTGCTGAGAACACTCCTCCAGTTGAGGAGAAAGAAAAAGTGGCAATCAATGAAGGTAGAGAAGACCAATTTTTGGAGAACATGGATCGCCTTATGCATATGATGGATCGGGACCCAGGGCGGGTTGCACCGAGTATGTTTGAGCTGCCCAGGGTGTTCCAGCTATAGCACCCTCCGACCTTCACTGGAGAGGGTGGTCTAGAAGCATGCTAAGGTAATGTCGTGGATGTTTTTTCAGGAATGTCTTCTAGATAATTTCTACCCAGAGACGTTGAGAATGGAGCTTGTTACGGAGCTTATGATCTAGACTCAGGGATCGCTATAGGTGATGGACCCTACTAGTCGCTTCCCTGATTTGATAAGCATTCTCCCAGTGTTAGTAGGGGATGAGGCAGCGGTATCAAAGCATTTCCATGATGGGCTGAGAGATGAGATCAGGTCTCAGGTAAACATCTTCTACTTGAAGAGGTTCATAGAGGTAGTATATCAGGAACTGATCTCGGATGGAAACCTAAAGGGAGCTTCGGGTAGTGGGCTAGTGGTGTTTGTGGGACAAAAGAGAAGTGCAACTACCTAAGTTGAAAGCGACACCATGAGAGCTCAAAACATTGTGGAAGTGAGCCATGTGTCAAGATGAGAGGGTCAGACTCTCAGATTGGGAATTAAGTGTTCTGCTATCAGTGCGGTAGGCTGGGGCATATTCCTGGTCTGTGTCCTCAACCTCATGTTGAGTGGCATTCATACTGCAAGATAGTGCATGTGAAGTGTTTTTACAGGAACCATCGGCAGTAGGGTGAGCATGATGGTGAAAATATGGTGCTGGGTACAGGAATGGGATCAGTTTTCCTGAATTAGATAGGCAGTTGGAACTCCACGGGCTGTACTGGCAGGGGCGGAGGATGTGAAACTCTAGTGTAGGATCACTCATTCCAGCAGGGCAGTGCAGCATAGGGAGTTCAGGCTAGGGCCCAAGGTAGAGGGGTAGGTCAGCTTCAGGCAGTTATGTTTTCACCTAGTGGTGGTGAGGCTGGACCGTCAACTATTCGAGGTACGATCCTTGTAGCATCTAATTTTGCTCGTCCATTGCTTGAGACAGCTGACACACACTCTTTTATCTCTACTAAACTTGTAGTTCTAGGTTTACCTGTGGAGAGGATGTGTGGAGTTATGTCAATTGATACCTCGTTGGGAGTGCGGGTTTAGGATATCAAGCAATGCAAGGGGTGTGCCTTGGATGTAGGTGGGTATCGTTTTCTACGGTATTTGTTCATTCTCGAAATGTTATGTTTTGACCTCATATTGGGAATGGATTGGATAGTGTCGTATCAGGCACATATAGACTGTTATCATCGTAGTGTATCGTTAATGTCGCTTTAGGGTGATTCTTATGTCCACCATAGAGAATGTGATGTTCAAGTAGGGCATGTAGGACAGTTTGGTCAGCGGTTGAATGGACTCACGACTTGAGTGGCATGTATCACGCTTGATGATAATGACGGATTATAATAGTCTATCTTTCCTCCCATGGTGTATTGGGTTTATGATGTGTTTCATGAGGATTTATCAGGGATACCACCAGAGAGGGATGTTGAGTTTACGATCGAGTTGCTACCGGGAGTGGAGCCAGTTTCTATTTCGCCATACCGAATGGCACTGGAAGAACTCCAGGAACTAAAGGTTGAACTTTATGAGTTGTAACTTAAAGGGTTTATCCGTCCAAGTACGTATCCTTGGGGATATACCGTGCTTTTTGCAAAGAATTTCGATGGGTCGTTGAGGCTGTGTGTTGACTATCGAAGTTTAAATAAGATGATAGTGAATAATAAGTACCCTCTTCTTAGAATTGATGAACTATTTCATCAGTTGAGGGGTGAATCGGTGTTTTCTAAGATTTATTTGAGATAGGGTTATCACCAGTTGAGGGTGAGGTCTTCTGACATACCACGGACAGCTTTCTAGAGTTGGTACAGGTTGTTTGATTTTATGGTAATGCCTTTTGAATTTACCAATGCACAATCGGTGTTTATGGCTTTGATGAAACAAATATTTCATCCCTATCTAGATCATTTTGTGGTTTTATTTTTTGATGATATCATAGTGTACTCAAAAACTCATGATGATCATGCCCAACATCTTGACATCATCTTGGGTACACTAAGAAAGAACTGGCTATAAGCCAAGCTATCAAAGTGTCAATTCTAGATAGGTGAGGTGCATTTTCTGGGTCAAATCATCTCTGAGGCAGGTGTGTCAGTGGATCTAGAGAAGGTGCAGCAGTTGTATCTTGGGAGCAGCCCAAGACTGTTTCTGATGTTCGGAGTTTTCTGGGATTGTCCAGTTATTATCAAAGGTTCATTCACGATTCCTCTCGCTTGGCAGCACCACTCTTGGTATTGATCAAGAAATGAATTAGGTCCAAGTGGTATGAGTCTTGTGAGAATGCCTTCCAATAGTTGATGAAGCGGTTGAAGACCGCACCTATCCGGATCTTACCTATGCCAGCTATGAACAACATCATGTTTTTTGATGTGTCCAGAATCGGACTTGGGGCTGTATTGATGTAGGGTGAGCGGGTTGTGGAATATTGGTCAAGGCAGTTGAGTCCCCATGAGCAGAACTATCCCACTTATGATTTTGAGTTGGCTACAGTGGTGTAGGCCTTGAAGTGATGGAGGCACTATCTGTTGGGATAACGGTTTACTGTGTTCACAAACCATATGAGTTTAAAGTACTTCTTCTCATAGCAGGATCTGAATCTCCGGCAGCGAAGATGGGTTGAATATCTCTAGTCATTTGACATTGAGTTGGTGTACACACCCGAAAAGGGAAATATTGCTTCTGATGCTCTGAGTAGGAAGGTTCAGAATAAGATGGTTCAGGAGTCCAGAACTGAGTGGAAGGTGACGGATTTGTTTGCAGAGATGCACCTGGAGGTGCAAGAGGAGAATGGTTAGGTTAATCTTGCTTCCTTAACAATGGAGGCGATGCTTTTGAGTCGAGTTAAAGAAGGTTATCTTGATGATCCTGAGTGTTTGAACATGAAGGAAAACCTTAAAGGAGGGGAGCTACCTTCTGGATGGGCCGTCGGCATGGATGGTGTTGTTCATATTCATGATCATGTGGTTGTGCCAGAGTGTGTGTGTGAAGTGTTTATGTGAGAGTTACATTCAAAAAAGTGGGTCGTGCATCCTGGTTTGACCAAGATGTACAGTGATCACCGAAGGTAGTTTCGGTATCCTAGAATGAAGATGGAAGTTGCGGTCTTTGTGGCACGGTGTCTTACCTGTCAGCAGGTGAACGCCGAGCATCAACACCCATGTGGTTTGTTGCATCTACTGGCCATCCGAGAATGGAAGTGGGATGATGTGACAATGGATTTTGTTGTAGGTCTTCCTAGTACGCCACAGAAGAATGATGCAATATGGGTGGTTGTGGATTAGTTAACAAAAGTGGCACATTTTTTACCAATTCAAGATACCTTTATAGTCGACATGTTCGGTGAGATGAATGTTTTGGAGATAGTGTGGTTGCATGGGGTGTCGCAGACCATAGTTTTGGACTGAGACTTGCGTTTCACATCACATTTCTAGAAAGGATTGCAGAAAGTGCTTTCTACGCAGGTGTTTATGAGTAAGGCTTTCCACCCGTAGATGGATGGGTAGTCGGAATGTATGATCCATGTGTTGGAAGATATGTTACGATATTGTGTCTTGGAATTTGGTGGTTCTTGGCAGAGGAACCAATCGTTAGTTGAGTTTTCCTACAACAACATTTTTCAGGATACGATTCAGATGGCAACATTTGTGGTGCTTTATGGGAGACCAAGTAGATATCTGTTGTGATGGATAGAGGGCGGTGAATTTGAATTGTTTGGGAAAAGTCTCGTCTATGAGTCTTCAAAGATGGTTCTGTTGATCAGGAAGCGGATGTCTACGGTTCCGAAAAGGAATAATTCGTATGTAGATTAGAGGTGTATTCCTCTTGAGTTTGGGGTGGGTGATAAAGTGTTCCTTTAGGTGTCACCAGGGTTAGGTCATAGTTGGATATGAAAGAAGGTTAAGTTGGCAACAAGGAATGTTGGAACTTTTGAGATTGTGGAGAGGATCAGACCTATGGCTTACTGATTGGCACTTCCACAACGGTATGGTTGGATTCATGATGTGTTTCATGTTTCATAGCTTCGATGATATCAACTTGACCCAAATAACGTGGCTGATGTTGAGGATTTGGAGCTTGAGGCAGATGCGTCCTCTGAGGAGCATCCGGTCTGTTTGGTGGATTGTAGTGAAAAGTTCTTGCAAGGGAAGTTTGTGCCATTAGTGCGACTACTTTGGCAGCATGGGAAAGTTTAGGAAGAAACATGGGAGCGAGAATCAGAAATGTGTGCTCAGGGGCGTGAACTCTCCTCTTTGGTGGATCAATGATGCTTGGTAACTCGTCTAGAGGATGAGCCGTAATAATGTGGGGAGGTTGTAAGATCCTAGTTTTTGGAAAGGTATTTTTTTGTGTTTTGGGTTAAACCCTTTGTTTTTGGGGCTTTAATGTGTTTCCTGAAAGTGTGCATGGCCTGCGCCCAGCCACGTAAACCGTGCAGCCTGCCCTGGCTAAACAGTGTGACCCCTCATCCTTCGAACAGTGGCATGCACCGAGTTTGCACCCGGTTTTCCAAACCGTGCAGACGAACTGTGTAGCCACATAAAGTTGGAAAAAATTAAATGTCTTCCACTCCTGGATTTTAAACCCCAATATTGTATTTCCTCTCATTTTCATCCCTCTCCACCCTAGGCACGAACCAAATAACCCAAAGGATCCAAGAGACCGATCACCATCATTTCTAAGGCTTTTTTGGTGCCGTTGGTTGCAGATCGAAGCTCCGAGTAAGGCTAATCCCAAACTTGATTCTCTTTTAGGTTTAGAGTATGTATCATCTCTCCCTCTCGTTCTGAAGATCTAAAACCCTAACTATTGGGTTAGTTTTGGGTTGAAGCTCCAAAGGTTGGTTGAATCGAGGTTTAAGGACTCGATTGAGAGTTCTTTCAAACACGATTTCGTGTTTGGTGGTCTACATGTGATATCCCATACTAATTTGTGGATTTGTGCATGATTAGTTGTGTTCTTGTTTCCACATGGTTGTGTTTTGAATAACCATGCCATGTTTGGTAGTAATAGTGTCTAAAATGGAAAATAGGAAACCTCACGATACCTGTGGGATGTGTTGCGATTGTCTTGACCTAATTAGGGCCATCCATGGGATGTGCCGGCTTTCCCCGGGTTTCAGGATTGTTATTAAACAAGTGGCCTTGTTGCAGTAAATTGTAGATCCCTTTATTAACATGTTGGCATGATTGGTTGAACATGGAATAGAAGTTAGGTGAATCACCTAGACATGGTAAAAAACTAGGTTTTATTTGAAATGGAATGAATGCTTGATTCATGAAAATGGTGAACATGTTAAAGGGGTTAATCTGTAAACTGATTTAAGACCACAACGTCATAGGTTATAGGTATAATGTTCAATTATTAGTGAGATAGGCATAACACAAGGGAATTGGGTAAATGGTTAAATTACATGAAATGGAAATGTGTTATTGGGTTAAGGCATGATGTGGATTCCCATATGGGTTGTTGTGAATAGTGTCTTCCAAATGGAAATGGTATGGATGGTTGATGGTAACATATACATATAAGCAAGTTAACATGGCTTAGTGGGGTATGACATGAGGATCTACGACCACGGGTTGAGCTAAGACTGAGGCTGTAAAATACACCCTAAATTCATGTGTTAGGAAAGGATACTGATGGTATATTATCATAATGGTTGCATCCACCTGGACTGAGGCTTCGAGGTGAGATTAAGGTTGCTAGGAGGGGGTTATTCATAGTGAGATTAGATAATGATGTGTTTACCCTCTTGCATGTGATTTTTGGCCTTAGACCCATGTTACATAATGAATGTGTTTAACCCATGGAAATGTGACGAAATGTTAGGTTATGATAATTGGTAATAAATGAATGTTAATGGAATGGAAATGTATTTGACTCTGAACTTCTTAATGGCATCTAAATTAATTACTTGGAAATTATCATTCATATTCTTTTTGCATGCACTACCTGTTCATACTGGATATTTTGTAGACATCGTTGGTGCTTGCCTACTGAGTTGTACTCACACCCAGCTCGGGCCACCGTTGGGTACCCGAGCTGACATCATGTTTGCAGGTCAGGAGAAGGGGAAGAGTTCCTCGCTAGATAGTTAGTGGACATGGGTATCACTTGGTGAATGTTCCAGACTTGGAGTCGATACCATTTTGGGAATTTTGGCTGTTGTCTTTATTTGGGGCTTTTGTTCACACTTGCACTTGTAGTATGACATGGAATAATTATTGTTGGAAATGAATGTTATGCATGTTCCGTGTTTGTTGGTTATTTTTTCCACTATTTGGTTTACTTCTGTTGTGGATTACTCTGAAAACAAGGGGGTATGGTCTCCCCACTTGAATCTTTAGACCCCCACTACTAGTCGGCAGCCTTTGGCATACGGGAAGGCGTGCTTAAGGTCATGTAACCACCCGGCTCTGGGCACCGGTTTAGTGGCTTCTGGTTCGGTGACGTTACAATTGGGGTTTTAATTTATAACTGGATTAAAATTAAAAATTAACATGAATTTACAACACTCTTATATATGAAAAAGAGGAAATCTCTGTTTCATTGCAACCTCAGGTTCCAATGTAGCTTCCTCAAATTTCGGATTTCTAAAAAAACATTATCTTGGTGATTATTCCTGTTCTATTGCAATTTGTATCTATGATCCAAGATTTATAGTAGTTTTTATTCATAGGATAGACAATTATTTAGATGTATAATCCTGTAATTTAGTACTTGTGATGGATTTGGTATGTAATTCCATATAATATATACATTTAATTAATGGTGGACTTGAGAGAGGTTCGATGGAACAACAAAGAATAAGATACAATGCCAACTCAACCATGAATACAAAAAGGAAAAATATACTTAGGGATTAGTATTATATTATTTTTGAATTTCATATCCATATTACATTTTGAATTTTATATGAATACCTTATCAATAATTAAAAATTATCTTTTTATTTTTGAACTCTTTTAAATAAAAGTGAGAAACCATGCAGTACAAAATAAAAAAGTTCAAATACCATAAGAGATAGTAGTTCCATTGAAATCAAATTTAAATTTTTTAGACACTCAATTCCCAAATAAATTCAAATGGACACCATTTACCACTAGGGCTGGATCATCCTTGATAAGGTCTTCAAACAAATAGTTCTTCTTGTCCCATGTCTAAATGTACACCTCCAATATAATCTAGACTGAATTGAAACCTCTTCTTAGAATGTGATATTTCTGGACAACCCACTCAGACTACACCTTATTAGTGTCTACACAAAGCAGTCACACAGATATCTTTGCCGCATCATCTTTTCAAGAATTAATCTGAAATGAATCCACTAACATTTCTTCTTCGGATGGAATAATAATTTCCCATATTTCCCCATTGTCAACAGCATCAAGCAGGGCTAGAGTACTTGCAAGGAGGTGGGTTCATCACCACTGAGACTTCTTGTGTCTGCTTCAAATCCTCTGAGATAACTCCTTCATGCTCATTTTTTATGGTCACTTGAATCATGATAGTTATTTATAATAACCTCAGGATCACAATCAATCACCTTGGCCTTCACCTATTTGGCGGATCTTTACTCCATATAATGGGGAATTTTTTAGTACTCCTTATGTCCCTTAAAATTGTTCCCTTTAATTGGGATTCACCTTCGTGAACCTCGATTCCCTTTTCCCCCTACATTCTCCTCATTCTTATTAGCCCTATACACTAGATCAAAATTGCATTGTCTTCTGAAAAAATTAGAAATTCATCACTATACTCTTCCATTTGGAGTCTCCCCTATTCATGGAGGTTCTATGCCCAAGCTATATAGTGATCTGGATCCAGCCCTATACTGGATAAACCTTTAAATCAGTTAACAAGTTTGATATCTGGAACGTTCTTTGAAATGATTTTCACCCCACTCTCTACTATCTGTAATTCCTGACAATTGCCACAATTTTCTTCACCCTCCCTTGCCTCATAGAAAGCCATTGCATGAACAAATTCTCCATTGCATCATCTCCCAAGATCCCTCGCTTCCAAAGTGCACAACCTCTGCATAAGACACAACATTGGGATCAGTGGTATTCTGCAAAAAAACTCCTAAATATACACCCATCAGGCACTCTTGATTCATTCATACCTTTATCCTCAAGATTAAGGTCACATCGTAGTCTTCCAAAGACATCCACAATAGGTGGATTAATATTTTCTAGGAAATAATTATCCAGAGGAGGAGCTTCAGTAGATTCTCTACCTGGAACCATCTCCTTCGGATCATCCTCTGAGAATGCACCACCAAGGACCTGCCCTTATGGACCATTATCTATGACCACACTAATACCCATTTCTAGAACCGCTATATCCCTCTTATGACTAAACATGATCCCACAATCGGACAATGAAAATTGATGACCCATTTTCTTATAAATAGAATAGAAATCCACCAAATATTTTATGTCAACTAGTTGTTTATACTGGAAATATTTTTCAACCTCAATCAAAAAAATCATCAAGAATCCTTGAATCATTTATTTCAACACATTTATGGGGATCAATGGGGTGAAATATTGCTTTAGTTATACTATTTGTTCAATGAAAATGACCTATCATATTACCTAGAATCTGGATTAACAAAAGGTTCTAGAACAGAAGAGTAATCTCCGACAAACTATCCCAGATCGCCATTATTGTGGAATCACGGATCATGAGGAAATCATAGGACCACCAAAAATGAAAGAAACAAGATCCATTGTAGACTTGGGGTGCTTTGGACAATGCTTTGATTAAATCCGACTCCGACGAAAAAAAGAAACATAATATGCATGTTGTCAAGAAGCCCTATTGAAGATCATTCAAATAATCCCAAAGTGTAATAAACAAACCTGTCAGATAATTACACTGATGGTCTGTGATTCTTGAACCGAGTGACCAAAGACAAATTCAAAACAGACAAAGCATTAGTGCACTCTGAAGATGAAACTGAGTGCTACGGGTGACCTTAAAATAGATTCGTAAATTTAGGGCAATGTTAAATCAAATGAAAAGGAGGGAGAGATCAATAAATTCATATACTAGTTCTCAATTTTTATTTTCAGTTTAAATTTTCGAATAACTCTGAGCTACCATGATGTGATACCAAATATGTTTTACCTTCTATTTTATTTGATCACCTAGCTCAGGTACTAATATATTTCATTATCTAACATAATATCATCACAATAGAGTTATATACTTCTCTCTTTAATGGGTTTCATAAGGATATTAATAAATTCTTTAGTTAATGGTATTGTTATTAAAAAATTTGGTAAGAGGAAGGTGTTGATCCCTACAGCATTTGAAGGTCATAAAAAATATCATGATATCCTCCAATATTTTAATGGTCCTATCAGTATGAATAACTATATGAGGATAATAGGATATACTAAAACCCAACTCATTATCTATATCTTTTTTAAGTCATCGTATGAAATTCGAGGTAGATCTCAAATCTTGAAAATTTATAATTGAATTTGGTAGTCCGTGAAACCTTACCAATTCTATAATATTTTCAATGGAAATATTATATAGATATAATTATTCAATGATAGAAATTATGTGTGATGAATTTAATAGGCAATTTACTATATCCCAAATAGAATTATGGCCATTACTTGTTTTAGGGATTCTAAAGATGGAATATATTGTAATATTTTACCATTTACATTCGTGTATGGGTATTGGTTGTAACATCCTATAAAAATCTATATCTAATACAAAACATGATGGCATACCATGAACCTAGAAAAATACTCTAAAATATATATTTCAATGTTTTCCCACCAGATAGACTCTTTCAAATATCTATACATATTCATAGTCCAAGGATGACTAGAGATTGATGATCTATGAGATTCTTCTAATAAATACTTTATGTATTTTATTTATGGGTCACATACTAGGTTATTAAAACTTATAATTCAATAAAAATGAATTTTTAAGACAATAACATTTCTCAGCTTATTTTTTAGCACTATATATTTCTTCTTTTCCTCTATTATATTCACATCGATTGATGATTGAACACTCAGTTGAGCAAGATAAGATATCTTACCTTACTTCAAGATTTAAAGTACTATATTATAAAAATCCATAAATAGAACTGATTTTTTATCCACATCATATATTTAACACACGATTGTTTTTTAAATTAATAATAAACTAGTAATATTTCTTAACACCCAACACTTAAATTTAAACGAGTTGTTATATAATATAAAAATATTATTATTAAAATCTTACTAATATAACTTATTAATTAATTTTATGGTTTGAATATGAGTAAGTAAATTAATAAAAATAAATAAAATAGTATTACTTTGTGATCATCTATTTTTTAATTATTAGTTATAAAGAACTCAATTTTTTCGTACAGTCATTTTATGATTAAAGGGAATTCATTTTCTTTAAAGGTGTTTTTTGCTGCATTTTGTGTAAGAAAATTGTACTTAATTATTCTAAATTTATAATTCCTATTTTATTAATCTAAAAAATTTATTAAATAATTGTATAAAAATTATCATACAGATAAATTTTAGGATTTTTCTAAAATGTTTTATTTTTCAATTAATAGTGAAAATTCAAATTTACCAAATACTATCATTTCTATTCATCAAAATCAAGTAACATAAATTTACATTATTTTTTTAATAAACTGAAATATGATCCATAATATTTTTAATAATTTAACTAATTCAATTTCAATCTGAAACATTGTACATTTTATTATTATAAAAGTTTATTGTTTAAAAGTCACAATTTTTAAAAAACTATTTTTCATTACATTTTACACATTTACATTAAAATTTATTTCATAAAATCAAAGAGATTTAATATTGAAAAATGGTTATTATATTTTTTTATAATGTAGTTATAATTTTTAGAATAGGTACCCTTTTTTTGTCACTATGAATAGTAACAGTGGTAAATATTTGTTAGCTCGGTAAGGATAAAATGAGTAAAATGGGCTTAAAACCATGATGTAAGGTATAAAAATAAACCCAAATCATTATGTATTTTATTTTATGGGATAAATATGACCATATAGTACCTAAATTATAAAATATATAATTTTGGATCCATTTTACCATTGTAAATAAATTTAAATTATTTTAATTTATGAAGACCCCAAAAATTCACTCACATGCTTTTAATATATTTTATGTGTTCATATAGGGAAAAAATGTTCAAAATGAATATAAATATATATTTTTAATATAATTAATTTATTATTATGAAGGTAATTTATTTTTATTTTATAGTAAATGTCTAATTACCGATATGTTTCACAGAACACTAAAATATTATTTGTTCAAGTAATAAAAAAATAAAATTTTAAATATTTTATATTTTATATTTTAAAATTTTATTAGTGTCAAAAAATGGCATCAATGATAAATTCATTGCCACTGTTAAGGTTAAAATTTTTTAACTATGGGGTTAAACAAAAAATATATGGTTTTAAATATAAATTAAACCTATACAAAATTTTATTGGTTGATATATTTTGGACCATATCATGTATTATCATCTAAATTATGGAAACATAGTATGGAATTACCATGAAGATGAATTTATTATATTGAAAACATTTTAATAATTCCTTATGTGTCATTTCCATCCATTATAAAAGGAAACCCCTAACTTCACTTAATTACACTAATTTTATCCATATAGATTGAAACAAATCAGAATCATTTTCTTTTAAACATTCCTATAAACTAGTCAGTGTTTATATTCTTCTTAATGAAAAATTTTAAGGGTCCTTGAAACATGATATAATGGTGGCCTGCTGAATAATATGTTATCATTCATCATGACCAATTTTAATTTATTTCTTCGTTTAAATATTCTATGTATATAGTATTCATAATAAATAATAAATTTTTCTCCTAAATATAATATAATTTTATTATTATTTTTTAGAGACCATTATTCACCATATTTTCCATAAAATGGGAAGTGAAGGTATCTCTCATGCGTTTGGGAGGACTTCCACATCCACATATTCATACAATTCATTTTCCAAAACATATTTTATGGATGGTTATTGTGATGAGTTTAATGGTTATATATGATATTTATTTTACTTTTATTCTTATGGAATTATAATATTATATATTCTTTCTTAGACTCACATTCATTGAAATATTATAATGTCGCTCTTACTTCTGTGTGGACTACCACCTCTACGAAGCGATGTGATTTGTTTCAATTTTTGATTTATGTAGATGGTAATAAGGGTAGTTTTAATGAATATTTATATATATATATATAATATTTTATATAACAATTATTCTCTAAATTTGAATTATTAATTAATATTATTTCATTATAACCATCAAAAAGTGAAAACAACTTTCGTGCACATGTACGACTGACCTTATATACAAACAGTGAAATTCATTTTTATATCTCTATTTTTAGTGATTGATTTCAAATATGTATGTAATGAAAATATACAATATCTACAAAATGAGTAAAATTCGGTAGATAATGAAACACTGATCAAAGTAAAATTACTATAACTGGTGAATCGAAACATCCATGTAAAATGAAACCATTAACACCCAAAAACAATGGTTTTAAAAATGAAATTTTAATAAATGGGTGTTAAAATATTATAAGTGGATCATATATTATTTTATAAATATTTAAATTACAATTCAATTTATTTACTATAAATCTAAATTTATTATATAGGAGGAAAGACCACTTTCAATGTAAGTCAAACCTGAGATAACAGATTTATGCTACAATCTCATTTCTTATGGGGATTATTTATGATTCAGTTTATGATGGTGAAAATTTATAACCTATCTCTCAAAAATCCAGTGCATTTTATTATAATCTTTTTATTTATATATATTGGTTGATTTAATTTCATTTATATCTCAATAAACTATATGATGCTTCAGTTAAATGTTATAAAGATTAATTTCAAAAAAAAATTATTCTTTATTATTTGGTAAATTATTAGATATTAAATAAGTGATTTCAAAGTGAAAATTTTATTTTCTTTAAGAAACGTTCTTGTGGTATTTTAATGTAATTTTTAATCAATGATACCATACATTGATAGTAATTATGATTTAATTACGATATGATCAAATAATAACATTCAATTTCATTCATGGGATGACATATGATGTTAATTATTTAAAGATGATTCTATGAACCCATTTCTTTCATATAGGTTAATTAGTTTATGATGAATCAATTTTGAAACTAATTTCCTACCCATGTGGTATGAAATAATGATTATTTTATGATATTATGGAATTTATTTGAATGAATTGTGATTTTGGGATATTTGGTTTTATTATATCCCAAAGACTGTTAGGGTAAAGTGATATTGGTAACTAATGAGATGATAATGATATGTGTAGACATGATTGCAAATAAAATTTTTCACATATTGATGCTTGAGAATGATTTCTTCTAGATATGATCATAACAATATACATGGAAATGATTTAAAATACAATGTTTCACATTTAGATGCATAATAATGATCAATTTATATATAGACTCATATGATTAAGCATGTAAAAGTTGGTATTTTTCTATTTTTATAGGATTATTATCTCTTATTCTTATGATACCACTTGCCTATAGATTGATTATTGAATTTTGATTACTACTTTGACACCCATATTTAGTATGCCTATAGATATTAAATATTTTAGGATATTATGATCATATATTTTCTTATAATGAATATATTACCTTAAGAATATGAACATAAATATGTTATCACACCCTTTACCATCAGCTAATTCTTTATTGATTGATATTTACCATGTTTAACATTACCGAGCATCTGAGATAATCCTTTATTGTGTTTTCATTCCATTGGTTTGGATAGATGGTTCTATGTTTTATGGGTCTATAATGGTAGCTTATGTGAAGAGATTAGTTTTAGATTATGAATATTGTACTTAACAAATATGTTTACATATCTAGTCACTATAAAATATACCTTTTTAGTCCTCAATCATGTATTATTGTTAAAAATATTGAATATTAATTTAAAAATAATAATATAATTGTGTATGAACATTATGGGTCCCTATAGTTGGTATCAGAGGAAAGTTTTAGTCAATATTTAGCGATTAGGATGTGATAAGGGTGGTGAAAACCCCAGTTACAAGTATATTAATACGATAACATCCTTTTGTTTTGTAAGGAAGATATTATGAAGCTTTATTCCAAATACTTCCTAGTCTAGATACTAAATGTGGCTGTGGATTTGGTACATATAAATTTTGGGGTAACAACCCTGAGAAGAGTTGGTTTAGTATATATCAACCACCATTATAGTACAAGGCGTCTGTACCTTTACTACATACCTGGTTTGACAATCTATAGAGATATGCTTTGTTTAATTTACATTTTTTTATGAATCATTATGAATGATTTGAGAATATGATGATCATGTATTGGCTAGGATAAACCAAAGGTTTATATATTTGAAATAAGGAGTCATGATTTTTAAATCCTAGGAATTGTTTTTAGGATTTCTCACTATGATTATTATTTATTAAACTATGTTATTTGGTTTTTTTCAATGGATGAAAATAAGTGTAATTATATTAATTATGAATGACATGGGTAAATAAATCGTGTGATTTATGATAAAATTAGTGAAATAGAAGAAGAAATTTGAATCCTTGTGATTATGACAAATTAAATATCTCATTTTATTATTAAAATCTCTACTAGGCTGAGTTCCCTAACACACCTAATAAGATAAAAATGGTTTTTACTATAGAAAATAGAGGTATGAAGAATAATATTTCTTCATATTGAGTTTTTGGAAAAAATATCTTAGAGAAATGTACCAGAGTACTAAAAAAATGTTATATGTATAGGAAACAAGGTTATAGTGAAATTAATTTTCAAGGAAAAATGAGAAGTTAATTTATCATAATAGATAATTATAATTTTCTTATTAAGTTACAATCAATGTGGGAATATTTTAAATTTGTAATGTATGAGAATTATGTAAATAAAATTCATAGGGTGAAAATAGTAGAGGCATATCAATGAGGTTTTAATTGAAATGGTTTTACTATTGATGTCAAGAAGACTATGAATTACATATGAGAGGAAGGAGGTATTAAGGAATAATACAATGGTGCCAAGTTTTTGGTATAATAACGACATTGAATGATTAATGTGTTTATTTTTTGAAATTGTTGAATTGTATTATTGAAGTATTTTTATCAATAATATTATTTTTATAAGAATGATGAAATATCTATAGACTGTCCTACAATAGTTCTTCTTTAATGTATTGCAAGAATATGTTTAATGGAACTGATGGCCTATAAAAGTGATTTAATGTTAATGTGATATTTTTTGAAAAAAAATTATTAATGGAAATATATTCATTATTTTGTGCCTGATGTTTAGATAATAATGTTTAGTTGAGATAAAGACATGATAGATATTGATAAATTTAATGAGATAGTATTGATGATGTTGGAACTAATTAGTTATTTGATGAAAATATGTTTATGTTGTCTATGATGAGCGTTAAAACATTTTAGTATTTATGGAATATATTTGATAATAGAAGATTTATTATAGTAATTAGGAGAGTGTTAATTTTGGGAACCATGTTTGATTACATTGAGGATTTATTATAATTTTTGTTATTAAGATATTTCAAGAGAATATAAGATCATAGTATTCACATATTTTCTACGTGAAATGAGGATACACTTTATGTTTTCTATGGGATTAATGATAAGTTGAATTTAGAAATTTAGTGACCTTACTTCAAATTCTTTGGATTTATAATTTGGTAAGACATAATTGGATGGGATAAGGTTAAATATTTATGGAATGAGTTCATTTTAATTGTGGATAACATTATTAAGGTTTTATAAATTAATGTATTATTTACCCATACTGACTAACCTCCTTTAACCATTTTGTGTTTTCTAAATATTTAGAGATATATATAAGGAATTTATATTATTTTATGGATCTTATGATATTTTAAAAGATAATTTTATTGCATCTGATATGAAAAAATCATCTTAAATTTTCAGTTCTTGGAGCATGATATGAAGTTTATGTTGATCTAAGCCCAAACAAATGAGGGAAATTATTCTTATGTAATGGAAATTAATTAATTAAGTATATTATTCTGTATTATATATCTCGATGGTAAAATAATCCCTCAACGTTAGGCCAAGTAACATGAGATAATAATGTTATACATTTACTTTTTATTTTAATGAATTGACTGTACTTTCACCCCTTATTGTTTTTTAGTTTTTTTTTCTATATAATTCTCATGACCTTTTTATATATTAATCTATATTAATCCTTCAACCTTAGTTTTATATTTTATGCATATATTTAAACTTCACATATGTTTTCGTTTAAACTTGGAACATGTTGACCTGTAATTTAATATAACCTTTATGTTTCCCACATTCCCTTTTTAATGTAAGTTTAATTATTCCTCTATACGATGTGTGTATTCAACAAACGAAGAAATATTTATAAGAAATGTAAAATTTTTAGGGAACAATTTATTTAAATTTTTATAATGTAACACCCCAAAAACATAGTTAATATAATAAAAATCTAGATGTCTTGATTAAAACACAACACTGATCTTTAAGTGAATTGTGAAATATTATAAAAATATATTATTATTTAAATGTGACCGTTACAACCTCGTCATTAATTATATAGTATTGATTCGAGTAAATTAATTATTAAATATATTTGTACTACTCTTAGTCAAAACTAAATTATTGATCAATTCTTATTTATTATGTAGTCAATTTTTAGTGTAGTAATTTTCTGCTTCAAAAAGTGATTTTTCTCCAAAAAAATATTTGTATTGCATTTTGTGTGTGACAACCATAATTAATTTATGAAATTATTAGAAATTAGATTTTATAAAATGATTATAATTATTAAAATAATTATATTTAAATTATCTTAAGAAGAAATTTCGGGAATTTTCTAAAATAATAGATATTTCATTGAATAGTGAAAAATACATATTTTTCAAAAAAAATCATTTCTTTTCATTAGATAACGTAATTAAAATGTTCCATTTTTTTGGATTTGGACTTAATGTTACATGTGTTCTATTTTATATATTATATTCTAAATAATTATATTTTAACTAGAAATATTCTTGATTTTGATATAAGTTATTATTTATGCTTAAAAAGCACATTTTGTTCTCAAAATTGTTTTACATTCCACTTTATGAATTTATATTAAACGTTATTTCTAAAAATATTAATTATTTGATATTCCTAAAAATATATTTTTATGAATAATTATTTCTAAATTTGGTAAATATTCATCATTTATTTTTGGTCATTATGACTAATAACTCTGATAAATACTTTCCACCTCTACAAGGGTATAATTAATAAAACATGATTTAAATGTTGAAGGTCTCGAAATCATCCTAAATGATGAAAAAATTTCAGTTATTTGATAAAATGGACAATATAAAACCAAAATTTTAATATATTCCATTTTGTTTCCATTTTTTCCTTTGTAATGGAATTTATATTATTTTATGTAATGAAAATTCCAAAATGTCACTCTGTTATATTTAATTTATTTTATATGTTGACATTGGGACGGTAGTATGTTATGAAAGAAAATAAAGATTTAATTTTAACATAAATAATTTAATTTTATTACGGTAATTTATATTTAATTTTGAGTAATGGTATTATTATATTAAATATTAACGCAACACCAATACATTATTTTTTCAAGTAATAGAAAAATAAAATAAATAATATTAAAAATATTAAGAGTTATACAATTTGAACTAATTGTAATTTTAAAAAACATATACATAAATATAAAAAAAATTTATGTGTTAAATTATTATATTTTAATTCCACCTTTTTCATATGGCCTTTAATGTTAAATTAAATGAATAATACTAAAAATAAAAGTAATAATATTTTATTAAAATCCCATTTTATTAAAATATTTAAAATTCATAAAAATTTTGAACTAGGATAGGTTAGATAAAATTTGGTATAAAATGTGATACATTTTCCATTTATTAGAAAATTGTTACCTTAAACACTAAATGATATCCCATTAATATTGAAAAATTCATTTCAATTGATAAAGGTAAAATTGGAAAACTAAGGGATTGAACAAAAAGATAATGATTAAAATACCAATTAATCCTACAAAACGTTTATTGGATAAAGTTATTTAAAAAATATAAAAAATTATATAACAAATTATAGTCATATGATTACACTTTCACATGAAAATTAGTATATTAATTTTAAATCTTTTTCTTAATTCCATATGCATCCTTCCCCACCCTTATTTTCGGGACACCCCTCCTTTATCTCAATTACACTACATTGAGAAATCTAGATCGAAAAAAACCTAAAAATTATATTATAAAATTATCTATATAATAATTATAGTTTATTTCATTATTATAATGGCATTTCAATTGTCCTTAAGAAGTGATATAAATGAGGCAAACCGAATAAGAGGCAATCATATTACCCAACCTATTCCAATTTATTTCTTCTTATTCCTCCCCTAAATATATTATATTAACCATAAATTAATAAATTAATTATACTAGAAATATTTAAATTTTATTATGATTATATAATAATCATTATTCCCCTTCATTTCCATCAATTGGGATGTGAATGTTTCACTCGTGTGTACATGTGGACTACTTCCTCCACATAGCGATACAATTAATTTCACATCTCTATTTTTAATTAATGGGTTCTATGATGGGTTTGATGTTTATATATTTTATTTATTGTATAATTATACTTATATAATTAAAATATCATATCCTTCTTCTTACCCTACCATTTGTAGGAAATGATAACATCGCTCGTGCCTACACGTCGACTACCATCACCACGAAGCGAATCATTTCACATTTCTGCCTTACATGGATGGTAATTTGGATATATTTAATGAATATATTCTATATAAATGATATAATAAAGATTATTTAGAGGTTAATTATTTTTTTCCTTTTTTTCCTTTTTATAAAAAGTGAAAAAAAACATTCATGCGTACGTACGACTTACCGTTTCCTTGAAAAGTGTAATTCATTTTTCAGTCTCTACCTTTTATGAAGGATTATAAATTGTATAAAATAAAATTATATGATTTTTATTTTATTAATAAATCTATGGATATTATGGAACCATGATCAAATTACAAGTAATGTACCTTCTTAATCATCATTTCTATGAAAAATGAAATAGTTAAAACCCATAAACAATGATTTTAATTGGGATTTATTAATAATTAAGAGATGAAATGTTTGAAGAAGATGATATATGATATTATAAGTATTTAAATTACTCTGGTATTTATGTATATAAAATTTATTTTTATTATATAAGAGTATTTATCACTTTAAAATAATACAAACATGAGGTAACTGATTTTTGTTAAAATTTCATTGTTTATCATGATTTTTTATGATTATGTTTCCCATAATAAAATTTTATGATCTATCTTTAAAGAATACCAATAAGATTCTTTTAATCTAGTCATTTCTATAGAGTACTTATTTTCCATTCCATTTTCTATCTATCAGTATTCGATCCACTAGAAGAAAATTTACATAGAAATCCTTATTTATTTATTTCCTCAGACAAAACCCATTTTCTTCCATGTCAATGCTTTCCAAAAATGTTTTAAAGAATGTTTTTATAAAGTATCTTATGATTATTTAAAATCATTTTCATATATTATTGAATTTTAATATTTTTTTAGATGTACTCTTTTTTTATGAAAGAGATATTTTTGGATTTTTACTAAAAATATAAAAGGAAAATTTATTTTAACATATACAATATGAATTTATTTTCCTACCTTCATGAACAATAAATGATTTAGAGCTTAATTTCCAATTTTATAAATATCTATTCGAAGAAATTATTTTCCTTATTATTTGGTATATTTCTAGATTTTAAATATTTAATTTCAAACTGAAGGGGATATACTCCTGAAGAAGTATTTTAGTGGTATTTTAATGGAATTTTTTATCTATGGTAAAATAATTTGATGATACTTATTATTTATTTGGTTTATTATCAAATTATACCATCTAATTTAATAATTTTTTTGGATTATAACATTGATGATTTAAATATAAAAAATAAAAACTCATGTCATTCCCATGAATTATTTAATTGATGATAAAAACTTAATGAAACCCATTTACCTTTTAAATTATATGATATGGTGAACGTTTTGTTATATTATGTAATTTAAATTTTTGGATTATGAATATGTGACTTTTGTAAAATATATATCCCTCCAATTCAATGGGAAAAGTGATATTGAATCTCAAGATATTATGATGATACGAATGTACCTAATTTTTAATTTATTTGTTAACAAATTAATACAATTAGTAAGATTTATTCTAGATATGTGCATTGTAATGTTCCTGTACATTATTTTCAATATTTTTTTATCCTTTTTTTAATTGATTATGATTAATATATATCTATACTGAATAAATTAGTCATGGAAATTATTAAACATAGATACATTCAATAGGATATAATTTATTTTTATTATAATTCAACATGACTATGTCATGATTCTGGAATGATGATTACTACTCATTCACCATTAATGATTATACAAGTAGATATAAATTAATTATAGAGCTTATGATCTACAATTTTATGGGTATGAATATCTTAAATTGAGAACATGAAATTAAATATGTTATAATTTCTCATATGACCATAATATTCTATAATGATGGATATATTCTATATTTCCCCTTAATGAACATATGAGAATTCCCTTTTTTATATTTTCCATCGTTGTGTTTTTGTTGAAGGTTATATGTTTGATGACTCAAGAATGGTACCTTATGGGAATAAAGTTGTTTGATATGATGAATATTGTACTTAATTAATATTTTTTTGTATCTAGTCTCTTAAAACACTAAACCATCATAGTTTCCAGGCATGTATTATTGTGAAATGTAATGAAAATTGATATAAAAATTTATAATATATCTATATGAAATGTATGGGTCACTATAATAGGTAATATAACATGATATTTTTTACCTAGAGTATTCTCCACATTACTATCATTCATAGAGTGGTAATGTTTTAAAATTTAATAATATATAATCATCTCAAACAATATTATCTACTTCATATTCAACAATTTATGAGTGAATATGTAGTTTAAAATTTTTATAATCAGTATATATGAAACACCTTTCACTATAAAGATAATTCCTCTATATTTATAATGATATTATTTATATATCTAAATGTAAATCATAAGTTAAGTAATTATACCAATGAATATAAAATTTATGTGAGGAAGAAGCTATAACTAAATCATTCTATATGGGGAATCATGAAAATCACTTCATTGATCCAACAATATATATTAGAAGTCATTCTCCACAGAAGGGTATTATAAGAATAAGATAAATGATAGAACTTTACTTTAGTTCTTCGAAATAATCCACTCATTATTCTATTAATAATAACTTTACTCCATTCTAAGTTAACATAGAGATATAATTAGATTTCCTTGATAAATTATTCACAAATAGTTGATAATATCCAGCTAATTCAATTAATACATGGATCTCAGTTACTGTATTTGGACTGGAACAATATTCAATAACATCTATCTTCTAGGGGTCCACTAGTATAATCTTTCCTAAGATTACATTAAAAAAATTAAACTTCGGGTATCCAAAATTCAATCTTCGTAAAATTTTCATAAATTAAATCCTTCCTTCAAGTGTTCTGTAAAATTATAACGTGATATTTTTGATCTTACACTCTCTTAACATATATTAGAGTGTTTTCTATAAATACTACCACAATATGATCAATATAATCCATAAATACTCTTTATTTAATCCATGAAGTTATTGGGGGAATTATTAAGACCAGATGACAGATCTACAAATTCATTGTGTCCCTACTTCATGTGGAATGTTTTTGTTGGGTTGGTATTCCCATTTAAACCTCAATTGATAGTATCGATATAAATCTCAACCTGTAAAAATATTAAGTTCCTCATAATTGATCAAAAAATAATCAATATGTTGTAGAGGATAGTTATTCTTGATTTTGATCTTGTTCTATTCTTGATAATCAATGCAGAGTCACATTGATCTATCATTATTCTTAATAAAAACTACATGTTCACTCTATAGTGATGTACATGGACAAAATAATCCATTATTAAGATTTTCATGGTGTTTATTATTTAGTTACATCAACTCAATTAAGATAATTATATATGAAATATTTAAAATAGGTTTAGATTAAGGTATGAGTTCTATTGGAAATTATACTTCAAGATTTAGAAGAGGACTAGGAATCACTTCTATAAAGACATTTAAAAACACCAATACAATAATAATATATTTTTTGTTCAATTTTTACCTAAATATATATGTTAAATATCAGGAATTAAAACCCATATAATGAATACAAATTCATTTGAAAATTCAAAATTTTTTCTTTCACTAGTATATGATTATATGTTGGTTCAAAATATTAAATGTGACAGTGATTAATTGAAAATTGAAATTTTATTTACATAAAAAATCCTATGGCAACCCAAAATAACGTCATATTCAACTAATGGATGAATATCAATATTTTCAAGAAGCACATTCCCATGAATGTCAATTAGATATTAACCATATTATTTACAGTTGGTGATCTTACCATTATGATTTTTCACAATTAATAAAACATATTATCATTGATGTGGTCTTATAATACACCTATAAAATTATATAGATAGAACATATTCAGTAGATCTAAAATCAAACAATATAGTAGTAGTAATAGAGTGGGTGGTATGTTTACCTTTCACCACTTAGTTATCGTACTCCACATCAACAATAATGATCGAAAGGGATTTCCCTTTATGATTGGGATTAAGATTTTATTGGCGTCAATCATCACCATTAACCCATGAATTCTATAACTAGTTATAATAATTTTCACAATCATTTCATATAAAAAATTGAAGTGTAAGTGGTGAATTATTTAGAGCATTCTTTCCATTCACATCATCTGCTAACTTTATACCATCACTTTGGAATTTTATTTCCTGATGAACTTCCTTTACACAATTAAATAATTTACCTTTCCCCTTAAGACAGTTTCTTCCATGTTTCTTTCCCCACATCTAGCATAAAGGAAAACTAATATTCTTACCTCTATGGTTTTTATTATTAAAATTTCCCTTTAATTTCATTTAAATTTTATTATCAAATCCATGGGATTTATCAGTGACCATAATAAATATTTCTACCAAGATAGAACTTCTAATAATATAATCATATCCATTAATGTTTCTTAACGATAAATCCCTTTAGAGACTTGGTTTTTATAAACAAAACAATATACCCATATTACTTTTCTGGTATATAATACCAAAAGTTTCCCTTAAAAGTATTGTTAAATTTCCTCAATGGTAATAATGGATTCATCATCCTTCTTATTTTTCTAAGGAATTATATCTCTATTTAATTATAAATAAGACATTTAATGTAATTATGGAAAAATTACATTCTAAATGCATCTCAATTGAAACAGTTAATTTAATCATGTTTCCTCATGTCCTGGATAAGTGCATACCATTTTTCATCTTCCACATTTAAATGATAAACACCCTAAATAAAATTTTCATGATCAGAACATTGAAGAATGGAAAATATATTTTTATTGGCACTGATCCATTGATCAGTAACTGTGGGGTTTTAGTCCCACTAAACAAGCTGGATGTTTTTTATGATGTAATCAATATAACATATATCCCTTATTTTCCCATTTGGAAGCTCATCCTGATTTGTATCAATTCCATTTTACATTCTAGAACCCATAAAAATAATTTTATTAGAAGGTTAATCATTTTAGTATCTATCACATGCATTGTGAACCTGATATCTTCAGGTTCTAACAATTTAGTGAAACCAAAAAATCTTGTGAGAAATAATAATCATAGTGATAAACTACATTATAAGGAAAATAAATTATAATATTTCTAAATCATGACATTATATTTATTAATCTATTACACCTTTGGTTTAACCTTGGTCATTGATGGTGATATTCTATTTAAATCCTTAATAATGTTTCCTAAATAAAATTTGTTTTAACCCTAGAATATTCTTGAGGCATGTTTGTCCATGTGTGTAGTTTTATCCCCACTCATCATGCACTAATGATGATCAGTTTAATACCAAATTTTTACTATTTAGAGTTTATATCCCTAGGAGAATTTGTACCACTCCCGCATCCAATTTCTAATATCCAAAATGGATGAATTTTCTAGGAAAACCACACATACTTATTTAATATAACATGGGATGTTCTTCTATACAAAGGATTATTTTAATTATTATCAATATTGTTTCGTTATCCCAGTTTATAAAAACAACTAAATAATTCATTGATACAAAATGTTGTGATCCAATAATTTTATTCAAAATATTACATCTTACTAGATGAATATTCACTATATATATTTATAGTTCACACCAAAACTATATGGTTTTCGTGTCTTTGGAAATTTAGATTCACAAATAACTGGTATCTAAAAAATTGACATCATCTCACACAATGTTTTAATAACTAGAACCCTTGATAGAAATATCATATTAAAAACCATTTATCATATCATGGGGGAAGGAAACATAATAAAGGATGTGTTCTGATGCTCATTTATTATAAATAAGGGAGATATCGATTATTATATAAGCATATCATGTTATTAAGGTTATGATAAAATGACAATAAAATAATAAAATCATACCTAATATTCCATGGATCAAACAACAACACATGATATAAATCAAAGAAGTTCATAAGACAAGAATAATAAAGTAATCAAAGAACATGATCCATGAGAGAATAACAATTACATAAGATTATATCATATTAGAGTGAGATATAGTGTGTATAATCAACATCATAGAAATATTATCCCAATAATTCCCACAAATACATTCCTCACATGTTAGTATTGTGTTACCCACCATACTACATTTTTTTTGACATTAGATAACCTCTTGTGTACCCTCTTTTTTGGCTTGGGATAACCACATAAATACCCTATTTTTTGGGATTCAAATAACCAACCTTGTAACCTTTAATATAATAAAACATTAATATTTACCCAATGTATTGGTGGTCTGTAACTAAATAACCATTCACATAATCATAATCCATTCATATGTGTTCCACATGTTCAGGAGAACCATTATCATTTTATCTTAACCTAACTATTGAATAGAAAATAAATTTTATCAATATTTAATTATCATAGTTATAAAATTTCTAGAGAAGTAATATTTATTTTATAATAGAATCATATCCCTAGTGAATCATAATTAAGATCAAAAACGATTATAAATGAAAAATTATTTTAAAATATATTTACAACATTTATTGAGGAAAATACCCTTTTCATTATAAAACCACTTTTCTAAAATCTAATAACTTCCAAAGTATTAATGAAATTTTTTTAATTGAAAATAACTCTACAAACTTAGAAAATAATCTTCAAAACATTGATTTCTTATAAAGGTGTAAATGTTTATTCATACTATAATCATTAGAACAAATTTTATGTCCACACCTTTGGTAAAAAGTACCTCATTAAAAAATGTGAAGATGATTATTTATTATTTTTTTGTAAAAATTAAAAAGGGGTAAAAATTTATTTTATAAATTCATTTGATATTTTTACAAACCCTATTGTAATTGTTTTATAAAACATGTATATGGAAGAAAAAGGATTTATGACTAAAGAGATAAATATTGTATGTTATCCTTAAAAACATTATTTCGGTCTCTTGAGTACATAAAAAGGGGAAATTTTAAAGAAAATATATATTATAAGAAACTTAATATATGGTGAAAAAATAAATTGCATTATGATAGATAAAATATGTAATTTTATCATTAGAAATTTTAGCAGAAATTATCGACATAAAAATAAGATTGTAATAGAATACTTTGAGACCATGATTGGATTACTTCAGAAGAACTATAAAATAATGTATCATAAATTTAAATGTCTTATAATACTTTAATATAACCATTTTAATACTAATAATATGATATATGATCCACTTATAACATTTCAACACCCATTTATTAATAATTATTTATTAAACTCATCATTTTGGGGTGTTAATTATTTCTTTTTTTCATGAATGTTTCGGTTCGGATGTTCCCACAGTTGTACTTTGATAATGGTTAAATAATATATATGATTTTAATTAGGATATAAATATCATATAAATTGGCTATATATTAATTTATAACATACCATTCATGTTATAGATAGAAAAATGAATTATTAAAATATTGGAGACAGATGTCCATATATACCCATGAACACCATATTCATTTTATAAAAAAACTAAATAAATAAAGAAAAAATAATTTCTAATAATTAAAAAACCATAATTACATCTTAAATATAATATATGAACAGTCAATTCTTCCTAATAACCAAACATAAATGATGGTGATAGGAAAATAATTATATCCCATCTTAGTGGCGGTAGTCCACATGTACACACAAACAATTAATATATTTATGATACATTATTAATTTCATTATTATTGATAGATATATTTAGAGAGTTTGGATGAATTAATAAAAATGAATGTAATTAGTTAGAAGTTTTACAACTTTTTGGAGAAACCTCATTTAACTGACAACTTAAAATTTTAATGGATGGAATTATCATCCTAACAAGACAAATTAGACATGGGGAGGGATTATATAAAATTATTATGGAAGGAAATTACTGATATAAGTGGTTATTAATGTGTGAAGAATATTAAAAAGTTGGAATCCTATTATATTCAATATAGAAGACACACTTCAAATTTTTAAAAATATTAAAATATATTAATGTCTTACATTAGAAAAATGATTCTAAATGAGTCATATTTGAATATGAGATTATATTGAAACATAATATGACCATAAACATGTATTAATACACTTTTATTTTCCAGTATTAACCTTATCTATTTTTTTAACTCCAGGTAAACCTATTTTAACCTTGACCATGGTAACAAAATTCTATAGTTTTTACTATTAATTATGTCCAAAATAGAAAGTGGAATCATAAAAAACTGTTGAAATATTGATTCATAATATATAATTTTTTTTATAAAATTCAATTTCTATAAGTTTAATAAATTTATTTTAAAATCATCCTGAAAAATGATATAAAAAATTATTTTCTATAAAAATAAATTTTTAGTATAAAAATATTTTTATACTAGAATTTAGAAAAATGTCAATCTAAATGAACTTTATTGTATTATATTTGGTAATCAATAAGTAAAAAAAATTTCAAAAAAATCGAAATAATATTATTCTATTTAAATTCTTGAATGAAAAACGATGTTTTCTATAAAATAGGTATTTTTCAATATTCACTGAAAAATTAATATTTTCAGAGAAATCCCAAAATATAACCATAAGATAATTTTGATATAATTATTTAAATATGGAATCTTTTTTATAAAATATAGTTTATAAAATTTAAATTAATTAATTATAACATAAACACACATAATTAAATAAAATCCATTTTTGAAGAAAACAATTCTTTTAAAACCATAAAATGGATTTATTGAAAATTGAGTACTTATTAATTATAAAATAATCAATAAATTTACATTATTTAAAATATTTTAACAATATTTTCATAATTTGTTTCTTATTAATAATTTTCTATCTATGGACTTTGTTACAACGGTATACTATACCATGAGTTCAATTTGACATGGGGTTGCATGTAAAGAAATTTTCCAATTACATCATGTTTTTTAAAAATATAACTAATAAAAAATCATGGGGTGTTATAGAACCAAAACCCTTAAGGGATAGGTCCATTATTTTTTGGGTGGGTCCATAATTTTACTGCCCTCGAATGCATTGGGAAATGCCATATTTCTAACGAGATGATATGTCATGAACTGAGGAGAAAACATAAATCATTAATAGACTCATTACATGATGAGATTATGGTATTGGTAGAGAGACATGATAATAGTTATTATTTATTATTATTATTATTATGTATTTGAAATAATTTCGTGCATATTCTACATCAATTTTTGATCACATGGCTCATGGTTGATTATTGATGTTTACACACTCATATAACTCATACCTTTTTTATGCAATGCATTATTCCATAACCCATGATTTATGATCTATGAATAAGTAGTTATTCTTATAGCATGTTACAATCATGTTATCATACCCTCATTCTCATATTATGATCAGTTATGATCTTTTATTGTTATCAACATGTTTATCCTTGTTGATAATCCAATATAACCCTTTCTTGTTTTTCCATTTTCCCATATTATGAAGAAGTTTATTTAGTATGAAAATTATAGAAGGGTACCATGAGTTATTAATGACTGTGTCAGATTTTAAATATTTTTTTTAATTAGTATATAATTAATCATGTCTATAAAGTCTCGAAACCTTTATAGTCCTTGTGTGTGAATTATTATGAGATGTGTTATGTTTCAATCTAATGTGATGGAATGTTTTTGTATGTTAGGCTCAGGTTTCCACATTATTAACCGAAGAAGATAACCTCACTTTATTATGAATAATTGATATATAATTATCACACATATTCTAGATGACCCATTTTCATCCTATAATTTAAATATCATTCTTCCATTCATGAAAATTTTAAACCTTTTTTATTTTAAATTTATTATGATTTTCTTAAAAAAATATCAAACTCTTATCACTGAAGGAATTTTCTACCTTTTATGGTTAAATTGAGATAAGGATTAAATATTATCAAATTAATTTCATGAATAAATTTTAGTTTTATCTAATTGATATATATCTCAAATTATATTATCAGGGGAATGATTACATTGGAACATAAAATTTCTAGGTTTAAATAAATATTATTACGTATATAATAGATGGTTAACATCCATTGTAATTGCATCTAGTATGATTATTTATGAATATAACTCTTAAAAGTATATTAGTAATATAAAATGGGATTCAAAATAGTTGTTAGTTTTATTCACATAATTCATACATTTGAACTTCTCATAATTATCATACTCAACAAAATTAATAGTTATCGTTTCATTAATAGTATTTGATCATTTGTTTGAAAAATTATAAGGATTACTTATATAAGAGTAACAAAGAAAAATATCTTCTTTAACATTATTATTGAATTTAAATAGATTATATTTATTCCAAATTAACACCTTATATCTATGTACTATGATGTAATAATGCTTTGGATTCCTAATGTTCCAAAATTTATAAGGATTTTTTTTAAAATTGAGCAGAGAAAAATATGATAAATAATTTAATAGGAAGTATTAAACACATCATAACAAAAATAATACGCATCATAATATCTGCTAATAAAATATTACGATAGTTTAAATTGTTATATTCATCCTTTAAATTGCACTATTTTATTGTGGAGTTCTTAGTGTGTAAAAGATATGAGTAATTCCATGTTCACTATAAAAATTTTAAAAATAATAATTTAAAAATCTACACCACAATAACTCCAGATAATAAAATGGAAAATGTTTTTGAAATTTTGAATTGGAGAAAAAAAACTTAAATAATGGCAGTGATTTTGACATAAGAATAAGAAAATATACAAAATTATACCTTGTATTATTATCAACTAGGACATACATATTTTCCCTTCATCACATATTGATTTTTTAGAAAAATAAATATCTATGTGGACTAAATTTAATGGTTATATAGTTTATATTTATCCACTAGTTGTAGATCTTATCATTTATTTCATACTATATTGTCAAGGGTCACAAAATATGGAAAAATTACACTAATGTTTTAATGTTCCTTTTTAAATATATTCCGTAAAATTTCATCTAGGTTACCAACCTAGAAGTATCCTAAATTATATAAAAAATACTAGAATTATATTCAATTTAAATTATTCATGGTAATTTCAAGGGACTATGGTCCTCTATTTTAAAATGGTAAACATTATCATGCTTATCTGCAGACAAAATGAGAACACCATTAGAACATGTGATGATACATTCTTCATTCCCAATGTTCACAAATTAACCTTCATCATAAAATTGATATACAATGATAGGTCTATACCTATTTCCAAAAACATAAATAAAATTTTAATTTATATAATTACTATGAATGGAAAAATCACAAAATCCAAAAATTTGTTCTAACTCATTTTTTCTAAATTTAATATGTCCACCCTTATCTTTTTAAAACTTTCATAAGTTGGATATTTTTCCAATAACATGACGAGAAAAATAAAAATCCATTTTTTAAGTATTCTAGCAACTAGTTCTAATTCTTTTCATCAAAAATAAATTTACCAAATATTTTAGTACCTAAAATTTATTGGGTCCTGAAATTTTTACACATAAAACATTCAGCACCCATATCTATCAAACACAACAATGTTGAATGACTGCTAATTCATTTGAAATGTAATACCTATAAATTTAAAAGGACTGAACATCTTTCAAGGAATATTGTTTTCTCTGATAACACCCATATGACATTTAGAGCTATATTATTCACTTTTTTCGACCAAATAATTATACTATAATTGAATCATTCCCATTTTAATACCAATTACGAGTATTATTTTATATGGTTCCAAATACCTAAATTGATTATAAAAGTTTACAAGACCATAAATAAAATTTCAAATAATATTATTAATACCTTAAACCATTAATTTTAGTTACAAAAATAGCTTTTTTATTATCATGTGTTGAAAGAAAAATCAATTCAGTATTTTACTAAAAAGTATGTTTATAAATGCTATCATTAGACATAGGAAAATATTCCATTTCTAAATCAAATTATTTTTTCAGTTTTTCATTTTTATTCTCCTGGAATTTCACATATCTTTACATCTATTTAAATTATAGAGTATCAAATTCATTATATAATAAAAAATTTGATGTATAATATAAATTTAAATCTATTAGAGAATTTGGGGTTTCCCATCCCATGAATAACATTTCATTATGAGGGACCTCGACATAAAATCTGTAAATTTTTCATCTATCATCACTATATTCCAATACACTATAATAAGTAAAAAAGGATTTAGTAGTATTTCAGGTACTCATAGAATTCAATTTATTCATCCCAATAATTTTTATATTTTTATATAATATCTCTCCTTTTCATAAATTTTGGAAAATCAGGTTTTAGGTGTCATGGATTACACTTATAACGAACAGTGGCAGGAAAATATTCCTCCTTATATTTATCTTTTCAGCCCTTATGATGATCATTCAAAAATAAATTTTCAAAACTCCTACATAAATTCCTTAAAATAATAGAAATTATCTTTTATTAACATATGAATAACTATTATGTGAATGATATTTATATTTTATCTTCATATTAATGAACTATAAATTATTTTACCAAGATATTAACACACCAGAATTTGAGGCAAAAAAACAATATTCCTCCTTTTAAAATTCTATTCCTTTACATTCAAATTAATATTTTGTTAGATTAATTTTCATTCATTCCAAATAGAAGAAACATTATAATATATTTAATATCATATATTTTAAAAAAATTAGATTCCCATTCTTTTAGAATAACATCAATAATATTTTCAACTATCTACTCATCCATAATATCCTTTTATATATGATATTTTAGCACATTAAACATTATCATATTTACTTTATGCATTTTCCCACTAAATGAAAAAGATGAAAATAAAATTCATGATAATCAGCTCGAATTATAGCTCTTATATTCTAAAAGACATTAAAAGTTATTAAATGTGTCATTTTCTAATTACCTCAAAATATCATTCACTATTTCACATGAAGAAACCAAAATGTAAATGTTCCTTCTTAAAGAACATAAAAAAGTGTGCTACACTTTATATTTCCATGACACTCCAACTTCTCCTCTTGAGTTAACTAATAATTTTCATTCTCTATATTTTTTTAATATTTTCATTATCTAATAATGATCAACTCCATTATTTATCAAGAATGCCTACATCAAATCATTCCATTACAAATAATTAGATTTATAAAAAATATTTATAGACCAGATTCACATTATCCACTATTTCAATTGGTATTTTTTCTATAAAAAATAAATATATCTTTAATCTACCATATAGTTAAATCAAAAAAAATTAATATCCATTTTTAAAGATAAAATATGAATAATAGAGAATTAATGATTCCAACTGAAATATAGATACTAGATATGATACTAAGTGTTATAAGAGATACGAAATGTATGTGAACGCCATTATGGGGGGTATATTGACGTTATAAACTAATCATATTAAAATTTTCCACTATAGAATGTAAGTTATCTTGAAATATAATATTGTAAAAAATTAGATTATATAAAAGTAAACAATGTGGTGGAAATTAAAAAATTTTATGCTAAAAACATGAACAAAATTTTTAATTCAATTAGAAAAAAGATAGAAAACTAAATGATGGGTATTGGATAAAAATAAAAATACTCATTTAGAGGATATTATTTACATTAGTTATAATGGAGGGACCTATTTTATTTAATGGTAAATTGGTAGGAGCTTCAGTTACCAGAATATAGGTATGTTAGTTATGCACCAAGAAATCCATTAACAACTTTTTAGAAATATTCAAGATCTATATTGAGAACATAATTGAATAAAATTATTCAGAAATAGACTCTATTCTTGAATTTTTTTTTGATCTACATGATCAACAACATGTCAAACAATGAACTTCTTTGTACTTTATAGTTCAGAATAAAGTTTATTTATATCCATAGAACCATATCAATCAAGAAGATTAAATCATGCCTTGACTTATAACCCTATAATATCTTCTTTCAGAGATATCAAAAGTAATGATTAAAACTAGATATGAAAAGATATTATTTAATAAACCTCCAATAATTTGACGCACTAAGAAAAAATATTTATAAATAATATATATTTAGCTCTTAAGGGAACTAAGATAAAGAATAATTACTCCACTGAAAGAATTTGACCACCTTTAAATATTATGTTCCTTTAAAATTTTTCCAAATTTATAAACTTTATCATAATAAAATTCAATGGTGATATATGTGATTATTGGTTTCAATTATAAGAGCATTGTAATTATATTAGATTCTATAATTGTAATATTTAGTGTGAATTCACGATTCTAAAAAAATTAAACAGAACATTATATTTATCAAAACATAAAATCATAAGTCATGAAAATATTCAAATATAACAAAAACAAAACATCAATTAATTCTATGTAAATAATGATTTTTTATATGGGATCAAATTAATAAACTTGAAAGATGTAATTTTACGGAAATGAATCAATAAGACCCCTCAAAAATCAGGTGGAAACTGGGGTTCTAATTCACCCCCATTAAACCCCTAGTGGAATATTTATTATCCCATTTGTGATGTTTCATACCTTTTTCATGACCCATCCTTTAGGGCCCATATCGTGACTACCCCATGCATGCCTTTCATATGCTACGGGCTGGCGACTAGAAAAAAAGGCGTAAATCCTTAAATTGGGAAGGCATTGCCTTTATAACTATAAACAAACGCATTAGAGTACACAACTGGAAGAAAAAAACTATGTATAAAATGTATAGAAAAGAATTGATAGAAGATAAAAGTGGCCGGAAATACAAGCCCAACAGAAAAGTACTATTACAACTTAAAGTATGTACAACTGAAGAAAAGTAAAGCAGCTACTAGGTCGTCCTCCAGGGTTCTTACCTGAAAGGTTTGTACAGATGGCCACCTCAGCACTCTATATTCATCCATCTGCTCCGTGTACCGTCACACTGAGTGGTCCACCTCTGGGTACTGTCCAGTCATGCTACTCTCTGCCTCAGTCAGCTCTATCCGTAATCCTGAACCAACATAACGAGGGATTTCCACAACTCGTGAATGGGTGAGTATAACGATAATTAGTAAGTACCCCAAGACCGTCAAGGTCTCAAAAATTCCAACAAGGATAATCCAAAATGTATGGATTCAATGGATAACCATAAATTAGGTATATGCCCATACATAAACCTAAGTAATGTAGTAATCCATATCAATCATGAGGAAAAAACAAAACTCATTTACTCAGCTTAAACCCGGATTTTTATTCTAGGGGGTAGTATCAAATAACAACCCTAGTCACACTGTCGAAACCTCGGCAGATGGTGTACTCCTCCTCCATCAAGTATAGTGGGCATGCCGCGTCACACAGAGGCACTTCCCACTATCCTTGGAATACTGAGGTACTTCTCCTGTTGAGTATTGTGGGTCTGCAACGTCACACAGAGGTGCTCCCCACCATGGGTTTGTCGCGCTCACATAAAGGTGCTTACCCACATATCCATCTGGGGTAATCCTCCTTTCAAGTATCATTGGACTATTGCACTCACACAAAGGCGCTCCACTTTGTGGGTCGGCCGCGACACATAGAGGCGCTCCCCACTGGGCCAGTCATGTTGCTCTGAGTGGGATCGGTCAAGAAGTCCTCAGGTCTCAGTCAACTACTAGGTCTCTGTACTATGTTTGCTCGCCTCTTGAATGATCTGCTCCACGAGATACTGGTCAATATTCCAATAATAGTTATGTTCCATAAAGAAGTATCTCAAATACCTGCCACTTCATAGGGGTCTCAATGCAACAGATGGTGCGTCATTCAGACTCCCGGTCTGTGAGTGATTGGCATTTCCGTCCCAGGGGCCTGGTTGGATTTTAGGTCCAAGCCAAACCAAACGTACCTGAACTGAGTCCAAACCTCATTTGGGCTATTCCAAATGAACCATTTCAGTCCAATATTTCAATCACCACAGACGGTTCGTCAAACAAACACCTATATCCTCTGTTATGGGTGAAAAGGTGAATCTGGGTCAACGGGTCCAGACTGGGGTCCGACCCGGTCTGTGGGGCTAACCCTGTATGACGGTCCGACCCGGCCCGAGGGGGTGGGCCGGCCTGGTCTTGGATGCTCGACACACATTGGATCCTTCCTGGTGGCCCGACGACCCATGGGGGGTCCGCCTCAGCCGCCTCTAGTGGGGACGATGTGCACTCCCTGGGACTCCCGAATGGTAGAGCCATTCATGTGGGGACCAAACCGGTGCCAGGTGGTGCTGGTCTAGATAACATGGGACCCAGCGAGGTCATACTCCTCTCAGCTGGATGAGCGCCTATCCGATCCGCATAATGTACGACTTGCCAGATGTCAGCCGCCTCTACTCCTCCGTCGTGGCCATCCCTGGCCACGACTCTCCTCCTATGAGTAGTGCAGTGACACCACGCCCTTCCGCCATAGCCCAGACTAGTTGCATCCCTCTTATCCTCCGCGCGGTGCACCGGTGTCGCGCCCTACCACCACTGCCTGGCTTGGTCGTAACCCTTTTTTCGGCATGGTACAATGGTGTCACGCCCTTCCGGTGACCCGGTAGCCTTGTGTCGTAGGTTTCTTCATATCCGGCCTAACGTTGTCCATCATTGCTTTTCCATGGTCCTCAAGAAGCATGGAAAAACAAAGGGGGAGTGTTGGTCTATGTAGTTTAGTCTGAGCCCTCCACATTATGGAGATATCATTCAGAAAATCATTACCCATGATGGAATGACGTAGAATTGAATAATTTCAAACTCAAATGCCTAAACTCGTATTGTAGTTTGTTGAGGATGTCGTGGAAAGGCGGATGCCATTCTGTAGATGTCAGAATGAAGATAAGAAGTCGAGGACAATGACTTCAGTATTCTTCATGGATGAGGCTTCCCTTTCTCCCCATGGTTAGGGATCATTCTTCGTTGGCGAAAGAGGCGTTCATCATTGGGGGAATTAGTTCCTCCATGATCTTCCAATCCCTCTCCCAATGCTCCACCAAATGAACATGCCAACCCAAAACAATGGGTTAAGCTAACACATTATTTAATTATTGGCCAAAATATTCAAACGATTTTAGAAAAATTAATTAATGTTCCATTAATTAATTTGAGTGGATTTGGACATTTATGAGGGAAGTTCAAGAGTCCCCCCCCCCACTTATGGAGAGTTCAAGGGGGAATAAACCCTGTGTGGTCCCCACCTCTTTAACTGATAAGATTTGTTTAGACCTCAAGTGGGCCCCATCCCCATAACCTCTAATGGGAGGTTATAGTGTGGTGGCCCCAACATATATCCTCCTCTTGGTGGTTTTAAACACCAAATAATAATAAGCTACACACTTTTTATATTTAATTTTATTCTTAGAAAAAACACTAAAAACTAACTTTCATTCTCGACCAACTGTTGTCGAGGTGAATTTCTTCATAAGCAAATATCGATGCAGTGAGTTAAATGGCATCTTTTGATTTCAGTTTCGAGCACCAAATCAAAAGTTATAATATCTTACTCTCACTTTTACTAAACATACCTGAACAAAACTTCAGAAATTGAATTCGGGGACACCGGGCCTCAGAATCAAGCAACGTATATTTTCATGGACTTGTAAAATTCCTATGAATTAAAAAAATTCCAATGAATTTTTTTGTCTCTACATTATCTCCACCTGAGTTCTTTACATCCCCATAAACTACAACTCTAACTAAGGAAAAAATGGGTGGTACTGAGCACACTTCTGAGCCTGCTCCTCCCATGTGCTCTTCTGAATGTTCCAGTACTGCCAGTGAACGCGTACCAGAGGTATTGACCATCCATGCATGAACCAATCCTTTTGATGGTCAATATCCACTAGAACCTCCGTGAAATTCACACCATCGTCGACATCTAGATCTACATGGTTGATAATGTGTTATGGGTCGTGCAGGTATCTCTTCAGCTAAGAAATGTGGAAGACGTTGTGAACCCGGTGCAACTGAGGCAGAAGATCTAATGTGTAATCCTACTACGCTACTCTGCTGAGGACCTGGAAAGGTCTGATGAATCATAGAGATAACCTTCCACCTTGGCCAAGTCCTTGTAGACCTCGTAGAGGTGAGATTTGTAGGAAGACATGGTTGCCATCCTTGAAATCCAGAGGTCTCCTCCTCCTGTCATCATACGACTTCTTTCTACTCTGTGTAGTTTTCATCTGCTCCAAGATGATCTGCACCTTCTCTGTGGCAGCGTGTACCATATCTGGTCCCACTTGTGCTGACTCCCCTAGGTCTATCCAGTAGTGTTGTGATCTGCAATGTTGTCGATACAAGGCCTCAAAAGGTGCCATACCAATGTTGGAGTGATGACTGTTGTTGTACACAAACTCTACCAACAATAAGTGATCCTCCTAGATACGACCAAAGTTGAGGACATAAACTCGGAACATGTCCTTGAGGGTCTGAATGGTCCAAATATTCTGACCATCTGTCTGAGGATGGAAGGTGTTGCTCATGCAAAGCTATGTCCGGAAAGGCACCTGCAACCCCTTCCATAGCCAGGAAGTAAACCGTGTGTCACGGTCGGAGACAATAGAGGAAGTTAATCCATGTAGTCTCACAATATCTTACACATAGATGAGTCCACAGCTCTCTAATGAACCCTGTTCATAGATTGGTAGAATGTGGGCCGACTTGGTGAGTCAGAAGACGATCACCCAAATCGAATCGTGACCCCTTGTTGTAAGTGGAAAGCCCGTCACGAAATCCATGGATATTCCATCCCACTTCCACTCTGGGACCTCTAAAGGCTGAACCAAGCGGGATGGTACTAGTGTTATGCCTTCATTTTCTAACAAGTGATGCACCGTGAGACAAAATCCAATACTACCTTCTTCATACTTGGCCACCAGTGTTTTCATCAAATGTTCTGGTATATCTTCACCTCTCTTGCATGTACAACAATAGGGGATGTGTGGAACACCCTCAAAACATCCTCCTGATGTGAAACTAATACCATGGTACATCCTCTGAAGAGGATGATGTGCTCCCCACCTTTAGAAAATTCATCTGGTGCCCACCCTATGGATATAAGAGCATGTTGTCTATCGTAGTCAGTGTCCCCAAGTTGTTCCTATTTGACTCGATGAAGAAGTGTGGGAGTGACCGTAAGAGACTATAGATAGGCTGCTTCATCTCTATCCACAAAGGATATCTGTAAGGTAGCCATATGCTATGTCGCCTCTCCTAGCAGTTTTATACTAGATCTCATACTGAGAGCATCTGTTAAAATGTTCCCCTTACTAGAGTATATACTATCTCGAAGTCATAGTCCTGGAGAAACTCGAGCCATCGTCGCGGTTTCAGAGTTAGTTATCTCTGAGAGAAGATATAACTAAAACTCGTGTGATCGGAGTACATGATAAAATGCCCACATATAACATGGTGTCACCACAACATCAAGGTGAATACCACTGCTACTAACTCCATGTCATGGGTTGCAGATTTCTTCTCATATTGTCTCAGCTACCGAGAACCATAAGCAATCACGGCTCGCTCCTGAATACCATGATTGGTCCATGATGCGTCACTGTAAACTACATACACTACGCCTTACTCTGGAAGCCTCAAGTTGGGGGCATTATTCAGCCTCCACCTATGGTCTATAAAGCACTGATGTTATCTCTCCGACCACACGACGGGTTTCCCCCTATTTGTTATGTCTGATAGTGGTTTTGCAACTCTGTAGAAGTGTAGAGTGAATCTCCTGTAGTATCTAGCCAATCCCAGGAAACATCATACATCTGTCACACTCCTAGGTGGCTCCCATGCAAGTATTGCCTCAATCATCACTGGATCCACTGTAACTCTAGTCTCTGAGATGACATGTCCCAAGAAGTGAACCTCTCAAATCCAAAACTGGCACTTCGAGAGCTTACCATAAAGATGGTGTTTTCAAAGTGTGTCCAGTACTACCTACAATTGGTAGGCATGCTCATCACCAGTAGTCAAATTTCCCATAATTTCATCGATGAAGACTATGAAAAAGCGATCAAGGTATGTACGGAAAATCCTATACATGTGTCCCATGAACAGTAATGGATTATTGGTTACACTGATGTGAATAAGCAATAAATCATAGTGGCCGTACCAACACCTGAATTATGTCTTCTGTACATCCTCTTATCAAACTCTGGGTTAGTGATAGCATGATCTGAGGTCTATCTTCGAGAACCACCATGCTCCATTCAGCTAGTCAAAGAGGTTTTCAATCCTTGGGAGTGGGTACCTATTCTTCACTGTCACCTCGATCAGGTGACGGTAGTTGACACAAAGCCTCAAGATCCCATCTGCCTTTTTGGCGAACAGAATTAGGGCTACCTAGGGAGAAACACTGGTTCAGATGGATCCATTTCCGTGTAAGTCCTCTAGATGTACCCTTAGCTCGCAAAGCTCAGTAGGATTCATCTGATATACTGGAGTAGATATCAGTGTCATCCCGAGGTACATGTCAATATTGTATTCCACCTCTCTGCGAGGATGTAGTCCTTGAACATCGTCATGGGAAGCATCCGTGTACTGGTCTACCACTACAGGATAAGTCAGACTCTCCACATCAACTGCTCCTAGGGTAAGGCCATCCAACTGATAAGTGATCAGTTTCACCCTCTTCCGAGTAAGTCTTTCATGTGATGCAATGGTTCCCTGCATTCCGGTTAAGGTAAACCTGGTCCCATCCATGTGAACACACCGCACATTGTGCCTAATATAGTCTATTTGATCCTGGACTATAGATAGCTATTCCATACATAATATGAAGTCATAAGGCCTCGATGCCGCTACGAGGAGATCCCAGCCAAATCTCTCGCCTCTTAGAGTAAGCTCAAAATGCCATCACTAGTGCATAATTGTCAAGTCTTCTCCCGTAGGAGTCTATAGCTGTAAGGATCGAGCCAACGCATCTGTTGGAATCTCCGAGCTCCGATTGAGGGTAGTGGATATGAAAGAGTGACTGAAACTTGTGTCTATAAGAACTGCATCAAAGGTGGAGTAGACAGAGATCGTACCTCGAATCATCTCTGGAGCGCCATGGTAGTATGCCTCAACTGCCTGAAGCTGAGCTCTCCCCTATCCACCGGCTCCTTGTGGTTAGGGTGGTTCTCTTGGTGGAGGCGGTGGAAGTACTTCATAACATCATCCACCGCCAGCTGCTCGACCAGCACCCCTTCCACATCTGCCTACGCCCTACAGACCAACTCGATCGAACCTCTACCTCTACCTTGGAGGTCCCTCAACTATCTGCTGATCATCAGAACGGCGGGTCATACAGTCATGAGCCTTGTAACCCTGTCTTCCGCATGAGTTACACTACCTTCTCATGGAAGGTAAGTCAATACCCCGGGTTCCCAACACAACATATCATGAGTCATGTCGTCTCCCACCTCTAGGTCTGGTCCTTTTAGACCTCTACGTCATCTATCTACTGCCAACTGTGGAAGACTCTGATGAATGTCGACTAGTAGTGGGTATTACTGCTGGTGACTACTTAGTATTAAAACTATTCACTAGGTGGGCTCTCTCTAACACCATGCCTACATTGGGATGCTGAGGGAGATCATCGATGCCCAAATCTCTCACCTGAGCCCCTTCTCGAAGGTTTGAGCCCAGAAGAATGGTCCCTGCACCATATCTGGGGAGTAGGGAAAGTGGTCAGGGAACCTCGCTAAGTACTGTGCCCCTATCATTCTACCCTACTGTAGTTGCATTATCTCATGTATTCGTACCACTCGTAGGGTCACTGGAACAAAATTCTCCCAGTATAGTCTCTGGAAGTCTGCCCAGAGATGTGTCTCCTCGTCGTGGACCTGGAGCATCAGGCTCCACCATCTACCTGCTTCTGTTTGATAGAGGCCGAAAAAAAGGATCACCATGAATTCTGGGGGTGTCCTTACTAGCATGAAGACTCCGAACACAGCCTCCAGCCAATACTCAGCCACTTGTGGTTCCATCTCTCCCTTGAACCGAGGTGGCCTCTGGCACTAGAACTCATGCAATGTGCTCAAGCAGCGTGCATCATTTGCTGCTGGGGATGGTGGCATCGGTATCCCAATGGGAAGTACAACCAATGGTGCCTCCACTGGTAAAGGGCCCTACACTAAGGCCTCATCGCTCGGTGTTTTATTAGCGCATATGACTCTCGGTGCTCTGCAAGGAGGCATCATGAATGAAACATATGCAACACGGTCAAACTATTATATCTAGTGTTCTGACCTGGTTAAGCTGACTTATGAAAAATTTTAAAGACACACACACAATCAGTGTTTTTGTGAACTAAGATGGAAATATGTAGTCAGGGTCCTTATGTATGGATACGTTGACCGCCCATTCCAACGCTGGACTCCATGAACTGAAGACCGCACTTAGTACCCTTAACATTATTGCTTCACATAAAAAATGATCAGAGTCCTAAGTACTGTGGTAGAACCAACTCCTATGATACCAATTTGTCAAGACCCATCCCTCAGGTCTAGTATTGTGACTACCCCAAGCCCTATTCCATAGGCATGGGGCTGGGGACTAGCACCAAAGGTGTAAATCCGTAAATTGGGATGTATTTACCTTTATAATTGTAAACAAACACATCAGAGTACACAACTGGATGAGAAACACTATGTATAAACTATATACAAAAGAAGTCCTGGAAGGTAAACGGGGATGGAAATACAAGCCCAAATGGAAAGTACAAGTACAACTAAAATAATGTACAATGGAAGAAAAGTAAAGCAGCTACTGGGTTGTCCTCTGAGGCTCCTTCCTGATTGGTATGTACAGATGACCTTCTCAGTATTCCTCTTATGTCCATCTACTCTGTGTATCATCACGCCGAGTGGTCCACCTTCGAGTACCATCCAGTCTTGATACTCACTACCTCAGTCAGTGTTTTCCGTCATCTGCAACCAACACAATGTGGTGAAGGCATAACCCGTGTAGGGGTGAGTATAACAATACTCTGTAGGGACCCCGAGACCCTCAAGGTCTCAAAAAATCCAACAAGGATAAACATCAAAGTATTGATTAAATGGATAAAATTTACATAGGTATATTCCCATACATATACCTATGTTATCTAGTAACTCATCTCCATCATGAGGAAAATAGAAAAGACATTGACTCAGCTCAAACCATGATTTTTATTCTTGGGGGTAGTATCAAATAACAAACCCAGTCAAACTGTCAGACGCTCGGATGATGGTTTACTCCTCCTATATCAAGTAAAGTGGGCCTACCACATCACACAGCGGCACTTCCCACTATTCATTGACTGCTGAGGTACTCTTAATATCGAGTACCATGGGTCTGCTGCGTCATATAGAGGCACTTTCCACCACGGGTCTATCACACTCACACATATGTGCTCCCCCAAATAGCCTACTGAGGTACTCCTCCTGTCAAGTACCGTGGTGCTTCCGCACACACATAGAGGTTCTCCCCACCGTGGGTCTTCCGCGTCACAAAGAGACACTCCCCACTGCGCGAGTCGAGTTGCTCCGAGTAGAATCGGTCAAGTAGTCGTCAAGTCTTAGCAAGCTACTAGGTCTCCATACACTATCTGCTCGACTCTGGAATGATCTGCTCCATGAGCTACTAGGAAATACTCCAACTATTATGAAGTTCCACGAAGAATTATCTCAATGGTCTTCCACATCATAGGTGTCTCAATACAACTGACGGCGCGTCATTTGGGCTCCTGGTCTGTGAGTTATTGGCATTTATGTCCCAGGGGCCCGGTTGGATTTTAGGTTCACAACAACCAAACTGCACCCCAACTATTTCCAAACCTCATGTGGGGTACTCCAAAAGAACATCCTTGCTCCATTCTTTCTGTCACCATAGATGGTTTGTCAAATGGGGACTAGTACTCCATTTTTAGGGTGAAAAAGTGAATCCATGTCAATGGGTCCGGACTGGGGTCTGATTCGGTCCGTGGGTTCGACCCGTTCAGTGGGTCCGACCTGGACCAAGGGGCGGCCCATAGGGGGTCCACATCAGCCACATTTAGGGGGAGACCATGCACACCCTGGAACTCGCGAACGACATAGCCATTTGGGTGGTGACCAAACTGGTGCCAGGTGGAAACAGTCCAGGTCACACACGACCCATCAGGGTCCCACTCCTCCTAGCTGGCCGAGCAACTATCGGATCTGCACCGCCGCCGGCCGGCCCGACGCCGGCCTCCTCTGATCCTCCCCCACAGCTTTCCTGGGCCGCGGCTCTCATCCCCAGTGCGGTGTGACGATTCCCCTCCGTTATACGGCGGCTCGGCCTGGCCGCGACCCTCTTCTCCTCTGTGCGGTACGACAGTGCTGCGCGCTTCCGCCGTGGCCCGACCTGGTCGTACCCCTTTTTTCAATGCAGCACGACTGTGATGTGCCTTTCTGGAGACTCGGCGGCATGCCCAATGTCATCCGTCGTTGCTCCACCGCGGTCATCAAAAAGATAGTAAAAACGAAGGGTGAGGTCTTGCCATGTTCGTGCCATTCGAGGCCTCCACGTTATGGTTATATCAATTGGAAAAATAGTATCCATGATTAAACGACATATAATGGAAGAATTTCAAATTCAAATCCCCTACCTCGTATTACTGTTCGTTTGACGATGTTGCAGAATGGCGGACATCATTCCATTGATGACGGAAAGAAGTCGAAGAAGTCAAGGATGACGTAGTCAGTGTTCTTCAAGGGTGGCACTTCCCTTTCTTTCCCCGGTTAAGGATCATTCTTTGTTGGCAGAAGATGCATTCTTTGTTGGGATAATTAGTTCCTCCATGCTCTTCTAATCCCTCTCCCAATTCTTCACCAAATTAAAATGCCAACCAAAAATAATTGGTTAAGCTAACCCATTATTTAATTGTTTGCAAAAATATTCAGAATTCTTTAAAAAATAATAATTAATGTTACATTAATTAATTTTAGTGGATTGGCACATTGATGATGGAAGTTCAAGAGCCCCCCCCCCCCACTTATGGCGAGTTCAAGGGGGATTAATGCCTGTTTGGTCCCCACATCTTTAATTGATAAGAGGGGTTTAGACCTCGGGTGGGCCCAACCTCCATAACCACTCTTGGGAGGTAATTGTTTGGTGGCCAACACCCCTAACCTCATCTTGGAGGTTTTAACCACAAAATAAAAATAAGATACACACTTTTTTTATTTAATTTTATTCTTTAAAAAACTCTAAAAACTAATATTCATTCTAGACCAACTATCATCGAACTGAAAGACTTCTTAAACGAATATTGGCACTGTGAGTTCAACGGTGCCCTCAGATTTTTGTTCCGTGAACCGGTTCAAAAGTTATAAAATCCTGCTTGCACGATTACTGAATGTTCCCGAACAAAACATCATAAATTCATTTCGGGCACACCGTGCCTCAGAATCCAGTGTCGTAAATTTTCACGGACACGCAAAAATATCACGTATTTAAAATTAATCCACGAAATTTTCGTGTCTTTACAACCTTACCATCCTATTATGTTGCATGATTGGGATTCTAGATATGTCAAGATATGGTTTGACAAAGGAAAGGTAGTTTTTATGTTAAAATTTATATTGGGAGTTTATTTTATGGTGTAGTGATTTATATTGTTCTTTTGAAGTCTATTTTTAGGTATATATGTGGTGTAGTTATCATGGATATAGTTTTCAGGATTGAGGTGGATAATTTGGGGGTTCATTAATTTTGAGAGGCCCTATGTCATAAACCGCTGGCTATGCTATGTATATGGATTGGGGGTTTTTAGGATAGATATTAGCGGTTAGTTTTTTAGAATGGTCTTCATCACAAATGAATGGGGATATATATCGATGTTTTCTCTAGTCTTCCATTTTTTTGTTGTTATAATATGGTGATTGTGATTCACCAAGGTGGGGATTAATAATTTATATCATGTTGTGTAGGGATGAGAATTTTGCGATGGAATTCCCTAATATATATTGATTATGGTTGTTTAATATCTTATAAATTGGGGGATATGTTACATGGTTTATATAGATTCACTTAACATTGACCCATTATGGTGTATTTGATCTTGTTAAATTGATGTTTATTAAAAATCCTGACAAGTGTGCCATGTCCAGCACACTTCTAACTTAGTATTTTCTTTTATTTTACTTAGGTATAAATCCAAGTGCCCATATAAATTATATTAAATTACCTTTATTTATATTAAACCATGGGAGATTTATGTTAACATTTTGGATTCCCTCTATTTTATTGCACTCTATCATTTTCTTCAATGATCGACTATTGCTGATCTGAGGTGATTTATCCCCCCCCTTTCATGATTTTATTATTATTTTCTGTCGAATATTCTTATTAATGGTAATGGTTTGATTAGAGTATGTTGGTAATGATGTTTTAATGATTAGTAATTGTGTTTTAGTTTTATTGAGTTTTCATTTCTATTGTTGTGGTCCTACTTCCATCTCTTCATCTTGCTCAAGAGCTCCTGTTAAGGTAGTGGATTCAATAACTCTGTTTTATTTTATGCATATCATAGAAATAACCTAATTTTTCTTTCATTGGGTGGATTCTATGTATTGGATTGGCAAAGATAATGAACCAAAATTAGATAAACTAACAGGGAAGGCTATTTCATTTCTTTTTACTCATTTCCATGATATTTCTCTTGTGATTGCTACTAGTTTACTTTTATTTATGAAAATAATTATTAATCCTAGGTATTATGATTAGATAGTGATAATTATATATTATAATATTTATTTTAAATTACTAGTACCATTAATTATTGGGAATTATTGAGGGATTCTTTTTGATTTGGGGATATGTTTTGTTTTTGAACCAAGACCTGGATTGGGGTTCTGATTGTTTGGAAATCCGTAAATTGTAACACCCTGAGATTTGAGAATATATTTCTCGTAAATAAATATATGTGTTTGATAACATTTGAATCATGAAATCATAAAATATTTTGAATAACACATATACATTATAATATTAATCACATTACATTGAATTTAAATGGAATAAAAATTTTAAAAATAATTTTTAATTTAATTTGGATATACTATTGATCAAAATTAACTGTTAGGAAATATTTTGTTTATTTGAACTATTTTTTTCTCATATTTTTTTTAATTTAAATAAAATTATTAAACTTATTAAAAATTTCTTTTCACACTTGTATAAATTTGAATTCATTTGTTATCAATTGGTTAAAAATAAATATAAAATCATTTGAAGAAAAAAAGTGATTTTTTTTGGAGAACTATTTTTATTCACATAATGTGTTTTAATATTAATAAATTAAATGAATAATTATTGATTAATGGTTTTCATAATTTTTATATATATTATATTATTTAAAATCTTTTAACATTCATCTAATTATTTTTACTAGGAATGGAATTGGTTAAAATTCATTTTAATGCTTAAAAATCCCATTCTCTAAAAATGGGTTACATTATATATTGTTACCTTATTTTAAAATGAAATTATACCACTTATAAGAAATAAATTTTATAAAATGGTTATAACATTTAGAATCAAAATTTCAAAATTTAGTAAATAGTTCAATTTAATTATCAGTCACTAGAAATAGTAACTACTGTAAAACATTGTCACCACAGTAAGGGATAATAGTGTTAATAAGGTGGTAAAATATAGAGATACGGAATAAAATATCTCTAAAAATTAGATAAATAAGTTTTCATAGGGTATTTATACCCTCCCTTTATTATATTTTTATTTTTTATGTGCTTAGAAGTGATCCGCCCACCTACCTTACAAAAGGGAACCCCATAAATTTAATTATTCACACATATTAATCCCTCTCGTCCTTCCAATACTTAACCGAATATCTTCCTAACTATATTCTATATTTACTAGTTCTTTTGGTATTCCCAAAAGATGATCCTTTAATGGATTATGGTGTAATACAATGGAGGTTTCCATGTGATGAGGTAATAGTCTTTACTATCAAATTTCACATTTATTCATTAATTATCCTCATATAAATATTATACAACCATTTAAACATGACAAAATAATAATAATTACTATATATATTTATTATGTCAATGTAACATCGATTTTATACATCCATTCCAACAAATGTTAAATGAAAACGACTTAGTGTGTATTCTTAGACTACCACCTCCATGAAGTGACGTGTTTAATTTGTAATGTCTATCATACAAGGATAGTCATTTGTATGAATTTAATTAATATATATGATCTCTATCAAAATTTGTTTTATTTCTTTAATGATATATTATAATTTATCATTCTTTCTCTCCATGCATTGTAAAATAAAAATATAACTTATGCATACTTACATATTACATTCTCCATGAAGTGATGTAATGCATTTTTTATAACTGAATTATATGAATTATTATAAAATAATATATAATGAATAAAAATGATACTTATCATGATTAATATTTTAGAGATGATGAAACCATGTGAAACTGAATAGGCTGGAGTGGTCAAACAAAACCATGCATGGGAAAAGAGATAGTTAACGACCTAAATGTTGATTTTAATGGTGATTGTTAATAAATGGGTAATTTAAAATTATTAACGAATATGTTACTATAGGTTAATTATGAATATGGGGTTTCTATATAATTATAATAAATATAATTTGATTATACAAATAATGAATTGTAGGACCTAATGTAAAGGTTTACGTTGCAATCTAATTTTCATTCAGGATTTTTTATACTTGAATATCTTTTGAAAGAATTTTATTATATTTATCTCCATAAACAATATTATTTTATTATAATTTGGTTAGTTTTTGTTTTTTTATTGTTTTCATTTTATTTTACTCTATTTGTTACTTAAAATGATAAATAAAATATTTTATGAAAAATCAACCTTATTTCCCCTTTGGTAAGAAGCTTTTTCCTTCCATGCCCATGTTCATGAACAAATTCATGTTCTACATATTTAAATTTAATTTCAAATGAATAAAAATTAATTTTTAATAATGTGTTCTATAAAACCCCTGTCAAGTTTAATATGTGGTCCATGTGTCTATTGTAAGGAATTACAAACATGATCCATAAGATGTATTGAACTCGGAGGTTGTACTGATGGAGTTGTAGGACCTAGGGACACCCTGAAAGTGGAGGGTGAATTAGGGTGTCAAGTTTTTCTCTTAATGTGATAGATCTTGTCCCTATGTTGGTAGGAACATGTAAAACTTATATGATGGATATGATCAACAATCAAACAATCACATGAAATGATTTGACAAATAACTTTTACATGGTTCACCACTAAGGGATACATCCAAAGGGCATATGCCGAAAGGTTTTTGGTCGTACCTAATTCCACTATTCTTCACTAGTTTTGGATTAAAATGTTTCAGGAACAGTCACAATTTCCCAGGCTTACTCCCTTTAAAAAAGTTCACTGATATCCCACTGCTTCCCTTGGGTCACTCCTGTTGACTCCACCTGGATCACTACCTTTGGTGAAATCACAGTCAGTTTATAGATGTGAGGGTATCTTTAATATATAAACATAGAAGTATTTGTCTCATGTTCAACATGAGACAATATTTGCATCAGAGTCCTGAGTTGATTCTCTTTTGTATTCAATCTTCATCTTTAGTGCAATAACTAAATGCACTAAACCTCATTATTCCCTTCCATTAATTCCCAATACCGACCCTTGAGTGTATCATTATATTTCCCTCTTTCTGTGCAGATCTTAGTTTAGTTACATGACTCATTCTTCTTATCTTCGCAAAGCACAACTAAGGTGTTAAACACCAGTCATGTGTCAGTGGTACAACTTCTCCTCGTAAAACCAAATGGTTCACTATTCTTCCATCTTCTCAAAGCCGATTTGAGAGTGGTATGCACCTGTCAATGGTCTGCGGGACCCCCAAATTTCTCATGCACCATTCCTCGTGTCTTGGGAATAAAATTCAAACTATTCACGTAAAAATACATTTTTGGCATGAAAAAGGATTTTAGCACAACACTTATTTTTTGAGCAAAACTTCCCTTTTTTTCACGCAACACCATTTTTTTGCGCAACACCTTTTCTTTTGGTGCACCACTCTATACCTCATTTTTTACGCTCGTTAGAGCTCAGGATTTGTATAAAAGTCGAGAAACCCCCAATGGGAGGGGTTCACCTCATATTTATAGGCATTTTTTACATTGCATGTAAAACCCCTTCCTATGTGTAAAATTGTCTCTTTGTTCTTTAGATTATGCGGCCTTCCTTTTATCTTTTCACACCACCTGAATTTTTTGCACAATTCATGAATTTTTAATTTTTTATTATTCAGAACATGAATCCTCTCTTGTACGTCAAACATCAAACCCACATTTTTCGAAAAACCATCTATTTGTGTAGAAGTTTGGTTTTCCACGCACATGGCGTGCAGATATTTGATTTTTTGATCGCCTCTTGCCTTTGCTGATTTTCATTATTTTTTGATCTGAGACACTGCTTTCCTAAAAAACTCACCCATCTATTTTGCGCACTACATTTATCCGTGCACATTCCCTTTTTTCTGGGCACAACTATGGTTTTTTCACAGCCCATGCCTTTATCATTTTTCAACATTCTGATTCTAACACAATAATTGCGCGAAAAACTTCGCCCCACTATTTTGCGCACCACAATGTTTTTCATGCACAACTGTCCTATTTCGCGGACAGCGCCACCTTCAATATATGTTTCAGCCATAACCTGCATGCCTCTTTTATGTGATTTCCTTCATCAAAAACTCTTCTTCTTTAACCATCATTCTCTACTTCATGCAAATCATATGATTCAAATCATCAAGTAGGCTCTTACATGGATCTCATGCAATCATGAAAAATTTCATGGTATTCATCAAATCCCCATTCTTCTTCAATCATCCTCAATTGGATTATACCTAAAAATTCTTCACTATTGTAGAAAATGTGTCACATTTGATTGACACAAGTTATTTGAATTTTTGATCAGTACAACAATCATCTGAATTTCCATTCCACCATTTCATTGGAGTACTTCTTGATGTCCTTCATTTTGATCTTCATTGAAAACTATTAACAAAAAATACAACCTTGTTTACAAAGTGGTCCCATCAATCTCCGTCTTTTTAATTTTTTGTCAATACGATAAATCTCTCAGGAAATGAAAACATCAATGTAAAAATGAGAATCTTCACAAGATCAGCCTTACTTTAAAAACATTCATTTCACTTTCTCTCCCCCTTATTTAAAAGAAATAAAATGTTCATAATTGATAGGGTATCAATCAATATGTAAGCAATGTGTTATCAATCATTTCACTCTAAGTATAATTGAGCAATGATCGGTGTAGAAAACATGAGGATTTGATTTAGACAACTAGGCTTTCCATTAATCACTGGTCATGATACCACTTGTGATGATAACTCATGTATTTTGTCTTCAAAGGTTTTCCACTATCATTTCAGGATAAAGAAATCAAATGTGATAGGTAATAATCGTCCTTAAACTCCTACACTCACTTCAAAAAATAGATCAAAAACCTTCAAGTGAAATTTGTAGTATATGTGGCCTTAGTGAGAATTTATTGTTCTTATGTCACAGATCAATTCAGTTACCCCCCCCCCCTTTATAGAATGATATTTGTTCTGAGTAACCATGGGTTAGAGATTGAAAAATGACCTAGCTTTTCCAATGACATCTTATTCAAGAAATTTACAGAGTAATTGGATTTAATACCAACTAGAGACTATATTGATTGAAACAATAATTTGGAAGCTTATTTATTTTTCTCCCCCTCAAAGGAAACTCTCTTCATTATATTCATGAAGAGTGATCCTTAATCATCTTAATATTTTAATATCAATTGAAAAATATTCCAACGATAGAAAATTCTTCAGTGTAGCTGTCATGAGTAGAAAATATTCACTACTTCTCAGGTTCTCCCCCTGAGATCATGCTTCACCTTCAATTCCCTATATAATTAGCACAAATACAATACACAGATGATTATGGGAATAAGGTGGTTCCTACATGCTTCATCAATATGTGTTTCATGTTTGACATGAATTTCTCAACCAAGTTCCCCCATTTACTTCAGCCTTTATGCTTTCACATTTGAACATATGTTCTGATTTGTGATGATTTGGCATGGAACTTTTCACATTCTCTTTTGCTTTTTGTGGAGAACCTTTCTTTTTAACAGCCATCATGAATGATACATTTTTACTCTTTTTATGGACTTCTTCTCTCTCTGGTATTAATGGCAAACAACCTTTTGTGATGTGGCCAGATCTCATACATCTATCACACAGAACATCATTAACCCATGTATTTATTTTGGTTTTCACTCTCTCATTCTTTTTATCTTCATCTTGTGATATTTTTTCCATTTCCTTTGTCACCAGACATGGCCTTTTCATCTTTAAGATTCCTCATTCGTTTTAAATATTCTAGCCAGATGAACAATTTGTCATTTGGAACTGTTGCAGCTGGTTTGGATCTTCCACATGGGTTCATCTGAGTTTTATCCATCTTAGTTTTTCTTTTGGATGGATGACCCTCCAATTTCATGGATCTAAAATATGTGGTCTTCTCATCTTCCCTACTTGATATCATCTTGGGGAAATGTGTGTTCACAATATTCTTCTGATTTATTTCCAAGGTATTTGATTCATACCTAGCCAGCATCAGAGTTATTCTTTTCTTATCAATATTGAAATCATGTTGAGATAGGAATGCGCCTACCTTGTGACCACTACCGTTGCATACATCACTGATGTTATCAGTCAATCCAAATATAATTGCTGTAAACAGATGCTTCAGGACCTGATGATGTTGCTTCTTTTTCTCTATATTTATTCCCTTTGATATAGGATTTCTTTGAGCTTATTCATTTAAGGTATTGTTCTAACAAACTAGTGCGCAATGCCCAAATCTAATGCAGAACCAACATTTACCCAAAAAGCTTTTCTTCTTTCTATAATCTGTATGAGGTTGTTAGGCCTTATTCGTAATTTTTTGTGCTCTATTTGAGGAAAAATCTTCCTCCTTTCCCTCCCATCCAACCTATACATAGTGGTTGGTTTCTTATCCCCCCTTTCCTCACCCATTGTTGTTTAGAATTTTTCTTCCAACTAGCACTTTTTATAGATACCTATTTAGAATCAATAGTACAAGTTTATACAGACGATACCTTCAACTTTTTAGCTTCTTATGAATGATCAGTGATTGAAGTCATGATATTCTTATCATGTTTTAGAGGTATTTAAGCTTTATAATACTCCCATGACCATTGAGTACTAGCATCTCCTATTTCATTTTTTTTTGAAGTCTCAATAAGTGTCTACTCACGATTTGTCAACTGGGCTTCCAATTTTTGACTTTCAATATTGAGGATGATCTTCTGATCATCAATCATGATTATCTTCTCTACACAAGTCATCTTCAATATTTCAACCTCATCTTCATGCATCTTAACAATTTTTTAACAAAGAGTCAAGTTCTCTGAATCACTTGGATGTTTCTTCTAAACAAAAACTCTTGACATCAGTTCTCTTCTTCAGCTCATCTTCAGGCTCATGGATCTTTTATTTTAGATTCTTTTTAGCTCCTTATTTTTCATAAAATACATTATTATATTGTGTGAGCTTTAAGTATTCAATAATTTTTCCTTCCAAGACCTTTTCTAAATTATCATCATCTCTTTCCAATCAGTTAATCTCACCCTGTATACATTGAAATATTCTAAAAACAACATCAACTCTTTCTGCTAGAATATCATGTAGATAACTTAATAATTCCTCCTGATCAATTGAGATATATGTTTCTTCTTTTATTATGGTAGGAACCTGGGTCACATGCTTGATAATTTCCAAGCCTAATATTTCTTCATTATTGGAAGGGAATGGAGAATAAGACATTATATCTTCTATGGACATGATGGACTTATTCAACTAATTATTCTCTTTCTTTTTCTTATTTTTCATGGTCTTACAGGAATTAGGCTTCTGCTTAGAAATGAATGAATCTTCATCAATACTACACTTCATTTTTGACTTTAAGAATGAAACTAAAATCCCTTTCTGAATAGAATTACTGTAGAGTATACAACATTCTTGAACCTGCCTCTAATACCACTTGTAGGACCTTGAGACACCCTGAGAGGGGAGGGCTGAATCAGGGTGTCAATGTTTTCTCTTAATGTGAAGGATCTTGGGTAACACCCAGAGATTTTATGAAAAATATTCTTTTTAATTTCATTAATGTCTTGTATTGAACGCTACACCAAAAGGAGCTTTCACAACACGTATCCCCGACTTTCCTTTCATTACACATAATCACTACCTTCCTTGATAGCATGTGTAGTACACAATACCGAGTTTCATTAAACGAGATATTATTATAATATTATTATGAACTAGCAGTTATGAATAGTAATATCCACTTTTCAAAATTTTATAAATTTTATCTTTCAAAATGGTCTTCATTTTTGGATTCATAATATCTAAATTAGCTTAGGGTTAAATTTTGGTACTTTTCGGATAACTTTCATATTCTGATGAATGGTGAAAATTACTAAATTTTAATTAAAAACAACTTCTTTTATTCGAAATAATTAATAGTGATAAATTATTAATTTGAGTGGTTTTAAATTATATTTAGAATATATTTTTACAATTTAATACAATTTTGGTCATTTGATGTAATTTCACATTTAAACCAGACATAAACAAGTGTCAATCTTTTGATAGTTATTATCTCTTAAGAACACGCTATTTGTTTTGACGACGGGAATTAATTTTTAAAATAATTAATTAAACTGATATGTTTTCAATTTGGTAAAATATACATCATTTTTGAATTCATAATATCAAATATAGCTTAGGCATAATTTTTGGTATTTTTCATGAAACATTCATTTTTTGATGAATAGTGAAACCACTAAGTGGTAGTTAAAAAACTGAATTTTTCATAAAACTTAATTTTACCACATCTGTGAGTAGAATTTTGAAAATACAAGATACATGGTTAATATCACGGACTAAAATGTGGTTCAATGAGATGAAAATAAGTTTTGGTGAATAGTAACTTTTTACATTTTTTATCACGGGTAAATGTAAATAGGGTAATTAAGGGTAAAAATGGTATTATTATTACCCTAACCCATGTTATAATTATATTGGATAAGTGTAATTAGGAAAAAAACAACCTTAGGAATAAAATATGACCATTTAGGCCCACTTGGATTAGATTAGGACATTTATTATTAATTTATTTAATGAAGGGTTAAAATAGTTAAAACCAATGTTTAATAACTAAATAATTTTTAATATAGGGTTATACAAAAGTTAAATTCGACTATAAATATTAATTAGAAATCTAAAACAATTTCCTACATAATGGTATTTTATTTGTAATTTTTAGACATAAAATAATTTAATTTATTTATGACACAATGATGATGCAGAAATTATCTTAGTAATGAAATATTGACATAATTGATGTTATAAATACCGAAATAAATGTAATATGAGACTTTTTATGAATTACAATAATTTTATATGTTAATATGACATGTTATTATTGATTTAATTAAATTTTTTCGAACTATTCATTCTGTTATGAGTTTCACAAAAATCAATTACCAAATAGTGTCAAAATTTACATAAAATAGTTCTTAAAACAAATATTATATTATTAATTGTTATTATATTCCTAAAAATCTATGGTTCGTCCAAGATACTTATATCATGATAGTTGTATCATTAATGGACCACTTGGGTGTCTCTTGGATGTATATGATAAGTTTATTAACTATATAATATAAAATTTCAAAGTGGCATGGTAAATGTCAATCTAATTAACTAAGAGTTAAAACTAAAAGATAAGGTTAATATAATGACCTATACATTTCTAAATTTTATTGGATGAGAAGATTTCGACCCATACCCACATTATCTTATAAATAAATCAATTTTGAACTATTAAAAACTGAATATGACTTTATAATAAAATAATATTTTTTTATTCCAAAGGTGCCCCTCTCATCCCTTATAAAAGGGAACCTCCTCCCTCTCTTTATCACACAACATTGAGCCTTCAAACTCGTCCAAAACCTGCCAATATATCTTCTCCACTTCCCTAGAAACATCCTAGAGGTCCTGGTATTATTCAAAGTCCAATGTTAGTTCCCTAAGAGGAGGTCTCATAGAGGTGCTTCAAAGAAGAGGTAATGTCCGTTACCGATTCTTTCAACACTATTTCTTCTTCCACTTCTTCTTATTATTTTGTTTCATTATGAAGTAATAACATCAGTATCAATCATGTACTGATATGTTATTATAAGTATGAAACATCCCTATTTCACCATCTATCCATCCTACGGAAAACGAAATCACTGCGCATGCGTATGTACGGAATACCGTCTCCACGCCGTGGTGTAATCTATTTTCCACCACCACCTTACTTGGATGGGTATAATGGTGTAAATAATAACTATATATGATTATTGTAAATTGATATTGATTATGTAATAGTATAAATACACTCCAATAAAATTCCACGATCATGGGGAATGATATCATTGCTCGTGCGTAGGTATGGAATACCGTCTCCATGACGCGACGAGATTCATTCTCAATATTTAACCATTCATAAATGATTATAAAGTATATATAATCAGTAATCATGAAATATATGACATAATAATGATATATGTATGTATGTCATCCAATTAATTCCATTAAATTCAATGAGTAAATGAAAACAACGTTCATGCGAACGTACGACCTACCGTCTCCAAGAACGGTGTATTTCATTCCATTTATCGATCTATTATATATATGTATATTCTGAATATATATTATATATAAATCATGTTTTATATTCTGGAATTAATTAATCATGATCTATTTAATCATATGAATAATTACAAGTCAAAACACGAACGACAAATGAAACGATTTTACCCAAAACGCTCTTTAACATGGAATTTACAAAAGAACAGGTAATATAAAGTAAGAAGTGAACCATATATGAAATCATAACAATGAATATGATTCTGTAATAATTCAATGACATTATTTAAATCATTATACTGGAGGTTCGTATAGGTACGAAGCATATCTGACCTAAGGTAAGGGATAATTTTGCAAATCTCATTTTTATACGAGATTGCTTATTCGTAACTATTTACTGGGGTTATTTCTATCATCCATATCGATGTTTTATAAAAATGTTTTCATGTATGTTAAAAATCCTTTTTACCCATTTTTTGACTTTTACTATATGTTATTTAAGGAACCTTTATTTTTTTTACGTTACGGGGTACTTTTTTGACTTTTCCGGCAAAAGAATGAGAAGAATGTTTTTTTAAATTATACGGCATGAAAGGATTATTACGGTTTTATAAATCCTTATTTTCATGAATCTTCCTCCAAAATATTTAATGACTATTTTCAAAAAAATCCTTTTCTTTTAAAATTGCATGACATTTTGTGAAAAGAAAATTATTTTGAATAAGAAAGGATATTTTTTTCATGAATTTATTTCAAGTGTTATATCAAAACCTTTTTCCATCTAAGATGACATTATTTCATATGTGTATGGTTCATGTATAATGTCTCTATGATTTACATGGTTTCCCTTTTCTTATTATGAAATGATATCCATTTATTTTATATGGACTATGTGATGATGGGATGATGTTTATGATACCCATATTATTTATTGGGTTTTTATGAAAGATGTATGTTTATTTTGTGGGACAAGTAAGAATAAATTCATTATGAGATGGGTGGTACCTATATCTCCCTCCAATTCATTGTGTAAAGATTTATATCTCATGATATAGACATGGATGGAATGGTAAGTTAATCCAGTTCAGTATTACAGGACTGGAACGAGGAGTGAACTCGATTCAGAAAGGGACTTTGTCCACTAAGATGGTCATGGCAGCAATGCCTTGGCTACTATGGAAATCATTTCATTTGTCAATGGATTCCACAATTACATGTTTTATTCCCTTGCTATGTTATCAGGATTTATGTTCCATTATTATCTACACCTTATGTACTTCCATGTATTAAGTCGTTGCTCAAGATTTTGATGTTTAAACATTATGTTCATGTTTTTAAGTTCAAATGTATATGGTATGTCTTATTTTATCCATGCTTACCCTTACTAAGCATTTGAGCTCACCCTTTTTCTGTTTTATTTTACCCACGGATTGAAAGAAAGGTATTAGGTAAGGAAACAAAAAATGGATGATCTTTATGGGAGATGTTGAAGATCTTTCACCATGATTAGAAAATTACGTTCCAAGTTTCCAAAGACACTAAACTATTACGGTCCTTGTGTGTTGGTTTTTGTTATATATTATGTATTCCGAAAAAGTAATGTAATATCTATGTATGTCAAGTTTCGGGTCTCTACAGTTGGTATCAGAGAAATGCTTTAGTCAACCTTTGGAAACTAGGATGCGAGAACTTTAGTGAGATCCATAGAGATATTTCTATGGTATGTCTAGGGATGACCCTAAGGATATGTATATGTATAGATTATAGTACTAGAATTACGGTAATGATCTTATAATTAAACCTATGATGTTAGATATTGAAGGTACTCCCCCTTTATTATGTTGTTTTATCTAGCATGATTTTTTCCTCTCACACTATTCTTTTTGTGTTTTAGAAAATGGATGGAAACATGAAGATTCACGATAATGGAGGATATAATAGAAAATTGAATGATATTCTTCATGAGAAACCAAATGAAATAGAATTTGGAATTCCAAACAGATTTATTATTCCTAATCAGCAATCTCATAATATGATCAATAATCTAAACTTTGGTAAGTTTTGCGACTCAGATAATAAGAGAAAGATAGAGTTTCATGATGATCATAGAGGAAAGAAAGTTCAATTTCCCTCATGTAAATCATGTGGGATGAGGCATCAGGGAGATTGTTTCAAAGGAACTGGAAGATTCACTGGGTATGGAAAAGAAGGACACAAATCCAGTAAGTGAAAAGGAAAAGGTTCAGTTAACACCATTTACAAGGATAATGGTATTGCTACGACATCAAAAATGATTAGATGTTTTAAATGTGGAATGTACGGGCATTATGCAAACCAATGCCCTATGGGAAAATCTTATGAAGAGAATCAGCATGGTCATTTGGGTAGTATTTAAGTGGGTGATGATGAGGAGACTAGAAATGATATATGAGTTGAAAGAAGTTTTGAAGCTCAATCAGTTTTTTTAGAAGGTAGTGGAATGATTGTATGATTATCGAGAGTTATGTTGTATATTTAATGGTATTATGGAATAAAGAATCATCTAAAGAATTTTACACTATTTTTTTTCTTAAATTATTTGAAATTATATATTGAATGGTACCAGTAACCATGGAAGGTTATTCAGATATTTTTGTAAAGTAGATGATATGCACATAATGAAGGAATAAGAATATAATGAGATGATTGATTGTATTCATGAGCTCATGATTGATATAAGGACTAAGTGATATCATGGTTTGAGTATATAAAATTTTGAGGATTTTGGTATGTGGAAAGTGTTAACTTTTAACTGCATTCATATTTTCATTAAGGTTTAATGGGTATTCATTTTTTAAGAGAATGCATGATTAAGGCCTTCGAATGTTTGGAATGTGACCAACAAGAGATATCTTATGATATATGGGGCTCAACGATAGTATTAACATGCTTGTTATATGAAATATCCGGTAATCGTTTTCACTATATTATGAGAGCGGACTGTAGTATTATGGATAAGCCTAAATATTGGAATGGATTATGTTGGACATAAGTTAGTATTGTTTAAGGATAGAAGTTTTTTCGAAATTATTGATGGGATGTTATAGTAATGTAGTTTTAGATAAAGGAAAAACTGCAGGATGGGTGACAACCCATCGCGTCGGACAAGGCTGTAGGAATCGAACCCACAACCGAAGTGCGACTGGCCTTTATCACCTACCACTGGCCTATAGGAAGTCCCTAGTTAGTAGAAACTAGTTTTATTTTATTAAGCGGTATGATATATGATGTATGAGTTCATTATTTGAACCATATATGATTAATCTAACCATAAGATGGACTTATAACTTTTGTAAACCTTTTGTATGAGACAAATTGAATGACCCATCATTCTATCACATGATCTTCTAACACATCACGAATAAAAAATTCAACTTCATTTCTTTAAGAAATGAAGTGGAAATTGTCCAAAGAACGACCAACGGTGAGACTTTACCAAAATCACTAAAGTATTTCTTCTAATTGCAATTTCACCAACTTTAGGGAAATGATCTTGAAAACCAAAAATGTTGTCCTAGTGCTATTATATCCGATGAATCATATGGTACCTTATATCGTCACAAATTTATGGCTTTTTGATTGTTGGTTTTTCAATAGCCATGTTCTCTAGCACTCTCCATCAGAACATGAGGGTTAGATTTTTCTTCCATATCCATATTTTCACCTATGTTATCCTACGTGGAAACCCAGTGATGAGTTAATTTGGATAACCGTTACATTTCATAATTTAGTTTTTAAATCCATTTTTTGGTATTCCTTTTTACAATGTGGGTTTTTATTAAAGAATCTTTTGAGTAGTAAACCATTTATAACCCCGACGAATTTCGAGGGCGAAATTCATTTTAAGGGGGGTAGAATGTAACACCCTGAGATTTTATGAAAAATATTCTTTTTAATTTCATTAATATATTGTGTTGAACGCTACACCAAAAGGATCTTGCATAACACGCAACCCTGACTTGCCTTGCATTACACACAATCGTAACCTTCCTTGATAGCATGTGTAGTACGCAATACCGAGTTTCACTTAACGAGATATTATTATAATATTATTATGAACTACCCGTTTTGAATAGTAATACACAAATTTTGAAATTTTATAAATTTTATATTTCAAAATGGACTTCATTTTAGAATTCGGAATATCGAAATTAGCTTAGGGTGAAATTTTGGTACTTTTCGGATAACTTTCATATTCTGATGAATGGTGAAAATTACTCAATTTTAATTAAAAACAACTTTTTTTAATCAAAATAATTAATAGTGATAAATTATAAATTTGAGTGGTTTTAAATTATATTTAGAATATATTTTTACAATTTAATACAATGTTGGTCATTGGATTTAATTTCACATTTAAACCAGACATAAACAAGTGTCAATCTTTTGATAGTTATTATCTTTTAAGAACACACAATTTGTTTTGACGACGGGAATTAATTTTTAAATTAATTAATGAAATTGATATATTTTCAATTTGGTAAAATAGACATCATTTTATAATTCATAATGTCAAATATAGCTTAGTCCTAATTTTTGGTATTTTTCTGGAAACATTCATTTTTTGATGAATAGTGAAACCACTAAGTGGTAGTTAAAAAACTGAATTTTTCATTAAACATAATTTTACCGCTTCTGTGAGTGGAATTTCAAAAATCCAAGAAACACGGTTAATAAAAATGATAAAATGTGGTTCAATGAGATGAAAATATTTTTTGGTGAATAGTAATTTTTTACTTTTTTTTACCACGATTAAAAGTAAATAGGGTAATTAAGGGTAAAAATTATATTATTATTACCCTAAAACATGTACTAATTCTATTTAATATGTGTAATTCGGCCAAAAAATACTTAGGAATAAAATATGACCATTTAGGCCCACTTGGATTAGATTGGGACATTTATTATTAATTTATTTAAAGAAGGGTTAAAATAGTTAAAATCAATGTATAATAACTCAATCATTTTTAATATATTGTTCTACATAATATAAATTCGACAATAAATATTAATTATAAATATAAAATAATTTCCTAAATAATGGTATTTTATTTGTAATTTTTAGACTTAAAATAATTTAATTTATTTATGATACAATGATGATGCAGTAATTATCTTATTAATGAAATATTGACAAAATTGATGTTATAAATACCCAAATAAATGTAATTTTAGACTTTTTATGAATTCCAATAATTTTTTATGTTAATATGACAGGTTATTATTGATTTAATTAACTTTCTTCGAACTAGTAATTCTGTTTTGATTTTCACAACAATCAATTAACAAATAGTTTCAAAATTGACAAAAAATAATTTTTAAAACAAATATTATATTAATAAATGTTATTATATTCCTAAAAATCTATGGTTCAGCCAAGATACATATATCATGATAGGTGTATCATTAATGGACCACTTAGGGGTCTCTTGGATGTATATGATATGTTTATTAACTATATAATATAAAAATCTAAAGTGGCATGGTAAATGTCAATCTAATTAACTAAGAGTTAAAACTAAAAGATATGGTTAATATAATTACCAAAACTTGTATAAATGCTATTGTATGAGATTATTTCAACCCATACCCACCTTATCTTCGATATAAATCAATTTTGAGCTATTAAAAACCGAATATGACTTTATAATAAAATAATATTTTTTGTTATTCCAAAGGTGCCCCTCTCCCCCCTTATAAAAGGGAACCTCCTCCCTCTCTATCTCACACCACTTTGAGCCTTAAAGCTTGGCCAAACCCTGCCAATTTATATTTTCCACTTCCATAGAAACATCTTAGATGTCCTGGTCTTCTTAAAAGTCCGATTTTTGTGCCCTAAGAGGTGGTCTCAAAGAGGCGCTTCAAAGAAGAGGTATTGTCTGTTACCGATTCTTTCAACATTATTTATTCTTCCACTTCTTCTTCATAGGTTTTTTCATTATGTATTAATAACATCAGTATCACTCATATACTGATGTGTTATTATAAGTATTAAACATCCCTATTTCACCATCTATCCATCCTACGGAAAAAAAATCACCGTGTGTGCGTACGTACAGAATACCGTCTCCACGTCGTGGTGTAATCTATTTTCCACCAACACCTTACATGGATGGGTACAATGGTGTGAATAATAACTATATATGATTATTGTAATGTGATATTTATTCTTTAATAGTATACATACACTGCAATAAAATTCCATGATCATGGGAATGATATCATTACTCGTGCGTACGTACGGAATACCGTCTCCACGACGCGATGAGATTCATTCTCAATGATTAACCATTCATTAATGATTATTAAGTATATATAATAAGTAATAATGAAATATATGAAATAATAATGATACTGGATTTACATATATATATATGTATTTCATCTAATTAATTCCATTCAATTCAATGAGGAAACAAAAACAACGTTCATGCGTACATACGGCCTACCATCTACATGAACGGTGTATTTCTTTCCATTTATCGATATATTATATATATGTATATTCTGAATATATATTATATATAAATCATTTTTTATATTCTGGAATTATGTATTCATGATCTATGTAATCGTATGAATGATTACAAGTCAAAACACGGACGACAAATGAAAAGATTTTACCCAAAACGCTCTTTAACGTTGAATTTACAAAGGAACGGGTAATATAAAGTCATAAGTGAACCATATATGATATCATAACAATGAATATGATTATATAATAAGTCAATTACATTATTTAAATCATTATATAGTAGGTTCGGATACGTACGAAGCATATCAGACCTAATTTAAGGGATAATTTTGTAAATCTCATTTTTATCCGAGATTACTTATTCGTAAGTATTTACTATGGTTATTGCTATCATCCATGTCCATGTTTTATAAAAGTGTTTTCATGTATGTTTAAAGTCCTTTTTACCCATTTTTTACTTTTACTATATGGTATGTAAGGAACCTTTTTTTGATTACGTTATGAGGTAATTTTTAGACTTTTCCAGAAAAAGTACGAGAAGAATGTTTTTTTAACTTATACGGCATGAAATGATTTTTATAGTTTTATAAAGCCTTATTTTCATGAAGCATTCTCCAAAAGATTTCATGAATATTTGCAAAAAATTAATTTTCATTTAAAATTGCATGAAATTTTTTGAAAAGAAAATGATTTTGAATAAGAAAGGATATTTTCCTCAAGAATTCATTTCAAGTGTTTTATCAAAACCATTTTCCATCTAAGAGGACATTATTTCATATGTGTATGTTTCATGTATAATGTCTCTATGATTTAAATGGTTTCACTTTTATTATTATGAAATGATATCCATTTCTTTTATAAGGATTATGTGATGATGGCATGATGTTTATGAAACCCATTTTATTTATTGGATTTTTATTAAAGATGTATGTTTATTTTGTGGCACAAGTAAGAATGATTTCATTATGAGATGGGTGAGACCTATATCTCCCTACAATTCATTGGGTAATGATTTATATCTCATGAGATAGACATGGATGGAACGATAAGTTAATCCGGTTTAGTATTACAGGACTGGAACGAGGAGTGAACTCGATTCAGAAAGGGACTTTGTCCACTAAGATGGTCTTGGCAGTAATGCCTTGGATACTATGGAAATCATTACATGTGCTTAATGGATGTCACAATTACATGTTTTATTGTCATGATATGTTATCATGATTTATGTTCCATTATTATCTATGCCTTATGTACTTCCATGTTTTAAGTCGTTGCTCACGATTTTTATGTTTAAACATTATGTTCATGTTTTTAAGTTCAAACGTATATGATATGTTTTATTTTATCCATGTTTACCCTTACTGAGCATTTGAGCTCACCCTTTTTATGTTTTATTTTCCCCCAGGATTAAAAGAATGGTTTTTGGTAAGGGATCAAAATATGGTAGATCTTTGTGGGAGATGTTGAATATCTTTCACCACGATTAGAAGATTACGTTCCAAGTTTCCAAAGACACTAAACTATTACAGTCCTTGTGTGTCGGTTTTTTTATGTATTGTGTATTCCAAAAAAGTAATGTAATATCTATGTATGTCAAGCTTTGGGACTCTACATCTAGTCCCCACGTTTTTAGGAACTTCTAAAACTTGTATGATGGATATGATTAGTAATAGAACATTCACATGCAATAAGTTGACACACCACTTTCACTTGGTTCACCACTAAGGGCTATGTACAAGGAGCATACACCGACAGGTTTCCGGTCGTACCTAATTCAACTATTATTCACTAGTTGTGGATTAAAATGGTTTGGGTATAGTGACACTATCCTAGGCTCACTGCCTTTACAGATGTTCAAGGATATCCCACTGCGTCCCTTGGGTCACTCTCGTTGACTCCCCCCATGCTCACTGCCTTTAGTGAAGTCTGATTCAGTTTATAGACATGAGATATCTTCAATATATAAACATATAAGTCTTTGTCTCTTATTCAGCCTATGAAAATTCTTGCATCAGTGTCTTGAGTTGATTATCTTCTATATTCAATCATCAACTTTAGTGCAATAACTAAATTCACTACATCTCTTTCCTCCCTTCCTTTAATTCCCAATACTGACACCCGAGTGTATCATTATATTTCCCTCTTTCTATTAAGATCTATTTTTTATTTCATGAATTGTTCTTCTTCTCTTCACAAAGCACAACGATGGTGTTAAACACTAGTCATGTGTGTGTAGTACTACCTCTCTTCGTGAAACCAAATGGTTCAATATTCTTATAACTTCGCAAAGCAGATTTGAGAGTGCTACGAACATGTCAAAGGCCTACAGGATCCCCATATTTTTTGTGCACCTTTCCTAGTGTCTTGTTCATAAAATTCAATCATTTGGTGTAAAAATACCTTTTTGGCGTGCAATATGCATTTTGCGAAACTCTTCATTTTCGCGCAAAACTGCTTCAGCCGTAACCTTTATGCTTCTTTTCTATGATTTTCCTTCTTAAACAACTCTTCTTCTTCAACCGCCATTCTCTACTTCATGAAAATAACATGATTCAACTCTTCAAATAAACTCTTGGATGTTTCTGATGCAATTGTGAATAATTTCATGGTATTCATCAAATCCCCATTTTTCTTCAATAATTCTCAGATGGATTATACCTCAAAATTCGTCACTATTGTAAACAATGTGTCATCTTTGATTGACCATAGTTCTTTGAATTTATGATCAGTATAATAATCATCTAAATTTTCATTCATCAATTTCATTGGATTACTTCTTGATCTCCTTCATTTTGATCTTTATTGACAACAATGGACAAAAAATACAACCTTATACACAATGTGGTCCCAATAAGAGCATGATATTTCCTATGAATAAGAACCAATAGAAATATTTAATGATATAGATAAAGTGCAATAGAATATTAATACTAACCTAGTAAAAGTTATATAGATGAATCATAAATTTTATGAAGTTAATTAGGAACATGAGAATGTAATGAAACAATGATATTTTCATTCTTATTATCATAGTTCTAGAATTTCATTGGAAAATTCATTTAATGTGTGGTTAAAATATAATACTCTATAGTTTTATGAGATAATTTTTTTCAAATAAATTTAATCACTTTGATATGTTGAGATGTATCTGACCTTGAGTTTAAATGATATATAATATAGTATAGTATTATAACAAATCCATTACATCAGTGAGTACGAATATAAACAAATAAATACGGTAAATTATATTGTTTAAAAATGTATAAAACAAATCCATATGTTATTTATTGAATATAAATGAAAATAAAAATCATTTTAATTTAATATATGTTTTTTACGAAAATCTATTCTTTATGTGTGAAATGTGTTTTTATCTTAATAAATTAAATTAAACCCTATATGTGAACGATATTACGGAAATTTATATATCATATATTCAATAAAATTTTTTATCATTCATTTAGTATTTTTTCCAGGTTTGGGATAAGAATATATCTAGTTTTTTTGTTTAAAAACTATATTTTTGAAAATGTTATTTCATCACGTTTTGGAACACTTATTTTCAAATAATATTTTAAAAAATTTAGAAAATTTATTTTAAATAATTAAATTAGTTTCTTAAATAAACATGTGAAAATTATCTTGAAGTTAAATTTTGATAATTTTTTCAAAATAAATGCTTTTCAATAAATAATGAAAATATTTATTTTTAATAAATATTTTGTTTTCATTTAAAAATTTTAAATAGTATTTTTATTCTAAAATAATTATAAATTTTTAATTACATCAATTAAATTTTTATTATTTTTATTTATGTCATTGGAATCAAATTTATTTTTATATTTGATATTAAAACATTTTATAATTAAATAAACATTTCCATGGGAAAATTTCTTTTCATCATGTTTGAATGCTAAATTTTAAATTAAATTTGAATAATTATATGAATTTTATTGGTAAAAATGGATTTCATTTTTTTAACCATCATAATTAATATTATTTAATAAGTTAAACATAATTTTTGGTCCAAATTAATATTAAACAAAGGAAAAATATGTTACCACAGCTAAGGTTAAACAGTTTTACTAAGGAAGAAAATAAAGAGGTAAGGTTTAAAATATTTTAAAAACTTATCCAAATTATGGAATATAGAAATATTTTGACCCTATATTATATAATACATTAGAATGGTTCATTTTTGATCTATTTTGTGTGAATAATAAACTAATATATTTTAAAATTCCAAGGGGGTCCTCACCCCACTTAGAGAAGGTCATCCACTCTCATCTAAACTCAAAATTTCAAGAATATTTTTTATGATAAAAATACGAAAATCCATTCTTCAAATACCTACCCAATACCAATAATCCCTTGTTTTAATATTAGACCACCCAAGGAAGGCTTTAGTTATAAACCTATGATGGTTTTCCGAAGAAGAGTTATAGTTCTTAACGAATTATTTTTGTTTTATTTATTATTAAAATAGTATTTTACTATGATAAGATAATCACTAAAGTATATTATATATAATGATATTTTATAATGTTATTTTAATCATTTATAGTCATATCATATTCAAAAAAGGTAAATGAAATAGTCGATTGTGTGTATGGTGAACTACCGCATCTTGAAATGATGCAATTCGTTTTCCATCACTGCCTCTCACGAATAGATATAATTATGTATTAAATTTAAATATATTATTTTTTGAAATAATTATTATTTTTATTAATTGTAATACCACATATACGTTCATACCTTACAATCTTTTGAAAACTGATAACGTCGCTTGTGGATATATGTGGGTTACCCCCACCACGAAGCAATGCGTTCATATCTGTTTTACATAGATAGTAATAAGGTTGGATGTTATGAATATATATAATGTATATGATATAATAATAATTCTATAAAAGTTAATTATTTTTTATCTCTCTTTCTTTATATTCATTTTAAGATGAAAATAGTTTTCATGCGTACGTACGATGTACCTCCTCCGTGAACAATGTATTTCATATTGTATTTATAACTTTAATTAATGAAAATAAATATGAATATAATGAATATAAATTATATTTATAACTTTATTAAAATTATGGATATGATTTAACCATGATTAATTTAGAAGGACCAAAAAAATCGAAACAAAAAAACTTGAAAATTGAAGCATTTATCACCGATAATAGTGATTTTAATATAATATTTTAATAAATAAGATATAAAAGGTTATAAGTAAATAATATATGGTATTATAAATATAATTAATGTTATGGACTATATTTATAATAAATACACTTTAAAATAGATGAGTTTTTTACACATATAAAGGAAGTCATAACAAAGGTAAGGGTTTTATGTTTCAATCTCATTATTTACCAGGACTGTTTATGATTAAGTTTATAGTAATAAAATTTTATGATATAACATTTAATAAAATCATGAATTTTAATATTATATTTTTATTTATAGATTTTAAATTATTTCCTTTTATTTTCTTCTCTTTAATAATTCAAAATAGAAAAATAATGTTTTAAGGAAAACAGACTTTATTCTTGTCTTATATTGAAAATACTTTTTCTTCTTTGTCCATGTTTTATAAAAATTTCATAGAGAGTGTTTCTAATTTATTATTATGATATTTTAAATTAATTTTAAACCCTTATTTAATTTTAAATTTTTTAAATGTAATATTCTTGTAATTTTCCAAATGGGGTACTTTTTGTTTTTTTTAAAATGTGAAAGGAATGTTTTCTTTTAACATGTATGACATAAAAATAATTTACCATCGTCATGACTATTAAATAATTTGATGAATCGTTTAAAAGTTTATAGGGTTATTTTAAAATAAATGTTTTTCATTAATATTTGATATTTTTTTATATTTTATTTAAGACATTTCAAAGTGAACATATTATTTTCCTCAATAAATATATTAGATATCTTTTAATGGTATTTCCATCTAAAATAACAAATTTTAATGATAATTAATATTTACTAGAGATATAATCCAATGATATCATCCAATTTTACTCTTTTTTATTTCTTATTATGATGTTGATTTAATGATGATTTTATAAAACCCATTTATTTTCCATGGGATAATTAAGTTATGAAACCTCTTTCATTTCTATGTTTTATACTATGATTAAATGTTTGTGAAAATAATTTTATATTCATGGTGTATATTACTATGAATGATTTATAATCTTAGAAAAAATATATGTTTTATTTTAATTTTGTGACACATGGTCCTAGAATTATATATCCCTACAACGTATTGGTTAAAGATGTATATCTCCTATGATAAACAAGACATGAATGGGGATTCAATCTATTTAAGTAACATACACGTTAAACAATGATAACATTTTGAGTGAACCTTGACTACTATTATAGTTTAGAGAGAAAACCCAATCCAGTATGAATGTTTAAAAAATATCCTTTGTTATAAATGAAATAATTTTATATTCTTATGTGTATAAAAAAACTTATTTCTAATATATATGGTACACTCTCAAAGATCAGATTCATTGATTCCATTATGAGTCATATCATATAAAAATATAATATTTATATCATGAATTAAGATTATGATATATGATATATATGTTATATTTTTCAAATGTTATGACCAAGTTTTTGAACCCATATGGACATGTTTTGTTTAAGTGATTGTTGATATCTCTATTTTTTACCCATACAAAGCATCGAGCTCCCCATTTACTGTTTCTACTTTCCTTAGGTTATGAATAATTGTATTATATATTATATTTATGATAATGTTTATAGTTATGAACAAAATAGTGGGAGATAATGTAGTACTCTGATCAACATGTTGTTTATGTATACATGTTTCTAAATGAGATAGAACTATATTATTCTTTCATGGATTGTTTTGTTATGTAATGAATATTAATCTATTAAGATCTGATATATATCTCTAAATGTCATGGAATTATATAAATAACTTATTATTGTATAGTTTTCTAACAACAATAATTTTCTCTTATGTATTCAAATGATTCATTAGGAAGAAATCTATTGTAATAAGTGAAGAAGTATAAAATTTTTGGATGAATATAGTGATAAATCTATTGAGACATAAGTTAGAATAGGAAATGTTAGAGAAGGTTACATCTATTCTAAAACACATTATAAAAACTAAGAGTTAATAAATAATTTACACTAAAACTTATTAGGGATATATTGAGTTGAAAATTGGGGATAAATAATTCCATTTAATATTTACATAGAATATAGTTATGAGATTTAGAATGTAGGGAAATATTAGAACCATATATAACAATCCATATAATAATATTGATCATATAGTGATGGTATTTTATCACTTTAAGATTAGGCGAAACCGCACCAAAATTTCTTATGTGTCCCAGGTATCTCTTTTGAAAAAAGTATTCCTGATCTATCACATGTACTGAAACATTAGGTCATATTATTAGAGCATGATATTTATTTGGACCAAAATCCAGTAGAAATCATGGATTATAGAGATAAAATGATACATAATTAGAACAATCAGATGGTTAAAGTTACATAGAGGAATCAAAAAATAGTGGAATTAAATTGGGAACCAAATGATATCATTAGAAATAGGTTTCCTTAGTTGTGAGTAACAACATGATAGAATTTTTATTATGAAATTCTTATAAGGTCTAGAATGAACACCCCATGATTTAAGAATATATATATATTTAATATATATATTGATTAAATTTATTTGGAAGAATACAAATGTAAAATTATATTAATAATTAAAATACATTATAATATGAATACATTATATGGTATTGAAATGTAATATAATTAACATAAATAATATCTAATTCACTTTGGAAATATTATTGATCATAAAGAACAGTTTGAAAATATTATTTTATGAGAATTTAATTTGACATAAAAGTTTTATTTGAAATGTAATTAAAAGTCCTTAAACTTATAAAAAGGTAAATTTTATTAATTTTTAAATTTAATTCATTCGTTAGATGTAAAAATTATAACATTTGAGGAAAAAAATATTTTTTTTTCTAGAAAACTGGTTTTATACCCTTAATAGGTTTTTATAATAATAAATAAAATAAATAACAATTTTTTAATTTTTTAATGAAAAATGTATATATTATATTCAAAATGATATTATAACATATATATAAAGGTATTTTATTTGTAATAGAAATATATTAAATTTATTTTTATGCTTAAAAATAAAATTTTCTAAAAATGGTTTTAGGTTCATTTTACATGATTGTTTTAAAATGAGTTTATTGAAATTAATTGAATTTAATTTTGATTAAATTGTTTCCACATTTGGAATTATATTATCTAAATTTATTAAATAGGTAAATTTCATTTTTTAATTATGAATAGTAACCATGATAAATCTTTGTCACCATGATAAGGGTTAAAGGGATTAATGGGGGGGTTAAACATAGAGATAATGCATAAAGAATATCCATAATTGGGATAAATATAATTGGATTAAAGTATTTATACCCATCCATATCTTATCAGTTATGTTTTTCCTTGTTTCAACTTTCAATTGAAGATGACTTTATAATATTTTAATGTTTTATGTATTTATAAGAGTGTCACTCAACTCACTTATAAAAGGGAACCCACTCCATTCACATAGTAAGAGACATTGAGACCTCTAGTTTATAAAATAAATACAAAAATATATTTAAAAATTCCAAACCTATATCCTATAGATTCATTTACCCTCAAAGGACTATCCATTAAAGGCATAATTTGTAATGGAAAGGTGGTTTCCAAAAGAGGAGGTAATTTTTATTACACATCTATTTATTGTTTTTTAATTTTTTAATTATCCTAAAGGCTCTATAACGATATTAAAATATTTAAATAAGTTTCATTACTATATTTAATTTTTTTTTAAAATTTTACAACCATTTTATTCATTTTTACATCTTTTGAGAAACGGTAACTCTCTTCTTGTGTATGTCTGGACTAACACCTCCACCAAGAAATACGATTGATTTTTCATGTTCAAAAAACATGTATATTCATATGGATGGATTTTATGAATATATCTGTTATTTTTTATTTTATTATGATTATATAACTATATATTATTATTTAACGTTAATTGATTCCATTCTTGGGAAAATGAAATCATTATTCGTGTATCTGTAAGGACTATCATCTCCACAAAGTGATGTAATTTATTTTTCATCAACACCTTATATAAATGATTATAAAATTGTATATAATGAATAAATATGATACTTATAACATAATTAATATTTTTTATATGATTAAATAAAGGAAAATGTTCAATGATAAGTACCGTTAAACGAAAACATGCCTGGGAAATGTAATAGTTAACATCCATAATGATGATTTTAATAAATAATTGTTAATAAAAGAGTAATTAGAAATATTAATAGAATATTATATTATAATATATAAATGAATATTGTTTTATTACCTATTCATAATACATCAAAAATTTTGTTTCTGGTCTTAAAAATGCATACAAATAAATTCAGGACATGATGTAAGGATTTATGTTGGAATCTCATTTTTATTCAGAATAGTTTCTGCATGATTCTATGATGAGTGAATTATATTAAACTTATCTTTTAAAACCCATATATATATATATATATATATTTAAATATCTTATTTTGGGTTGTTTTAATTTTTTACATTCATTCATTTATAATTGATAATAAAAATGATTGAGAAAACATTATTATGAAATGTTGACTATACTTTCTTTATTGTTTATTTTTTTCTTACATGTCCATTTATTTAATTTTTTTTAATGAATTATATTTTATATTAACCAATGAATATTTAAATAAAATTTACACTCTATTTGAATTTATCTTCAATTGATTAATAATATTTTTTTTATAATAATATTAATGGGTTATTTATTATTTATTTCAAAAATTGTGAAAGGAATAATAGTTTTAATAATTACTACTAAAATAAATTTTCCATGATCATGACTATTATCTGGTTGGAATATTTATTTAAACATCTCCCTGGTTATTTTCAAATAAAATAATTTTCTCAATACTTTAAATTTTATTAAAAGTAAATGATATTTTTATTCGGCTTTAAAATAATCGTTCAAATGTTATTTTAAAGATATTATTCATATAGGTAAATACAATTTTACATTTTATATGATTAACTAGTTATATTATCTAATGATACATACAATGCTATTTTTCTATATGTCTTAAAATTATATTATTTTTAATATATATGAAACACATTTCTTTTTCCCGGGTTAAACTATGATGAATTGATAAATGTTCTTATCATATTTTTATACTCATAAGAATGGTTTTCATTAAGCGAAACATGGGTCTATTAAAGCACTCTAATTCAATTGATAGTGATAGATAAATCACAAGATCATATTAATAGGTTTTGTAATAAACCCATTTCATGTTAGAAAGGTTGTTGGTTGGTGAACCCAATCCAATATGATACTTTTATCCACTATGTGATCACAATCATAAAAATGATACTTTCCAAATGAAATTATTTTTTTATGATTTTTTATATTCCATAGTTTATATAATATGTTATTATTTTTAATATGTGATCTCATTGAATATTATTTATTAATGATAATTCCTCACTCTAATGGATCATATATTTTGAAATGCCAAGGAATTATTTTATGACTCATGATTTAATATATATGAATGATTTGGAATGAACATTGTATGTTATTATCATTTTTGATACACTTATAATTATCTTGTTATTTTATGAGATCATATATTGATATATATTCTTTTTATCGGTACAGGGTATATCATCTCACCATGTATTATTTTTTTTCATTTTCCATTGGTTATAAAAATGATTTTAACTATGATTTTTCTAATAACGGTATTATGATTGAATACATTTCAAGGGTGATGTTGAGGTTATTATGATATAATTTAATAATCAATCTAGTATCCAATGACACTAAGCCTTTAAAGTTCTTGGGTATGAATTATTTTGTAATATATTATATTTTCATCTAAAATGATGCAATATGTATGTACATTATTCTTATCATACCTCACAGAAGGTGTTTTGGATGTTGTTTGGGGACTAGTGTTTGCATTTTGGGGTTTAAGAGGACATTGAAGTAGTGGATATGTGTCTAGGATGTATAAAATTGTATCATTATTCCATTTATGGCATGAAGGGTGGCATTCATGCAACAAATATTCTTTCAAGGGGTGTGTTCAGGTCATGAATGGGGTGACCAAGTGTGTGGGTTCCACTTTGAAGGATTCTAGGAGTGAATGCATAGTCCATGTTGTTAAAGTATTGAGACAGAAGGGATAATCTCTTTTATTAATGGTATTAATAGTGTGAAATTACTTTCTATACCATGAACCATGATGGGAACCCTATTTTTGTGTGTGATGGGATTTTGGAATTTTTATAATGAGTTGTTGTGGAACTCCTCCGGTTCTACACAATTTTTCTCATTAAAATGAAATACATGAGTACTATTTTGATCATATTACTATACATATATTGCCTCTTAGATTTTTATAGTTTGAGGGTGTTTCATCTAGAAAATTTGAGATATAAACTTTTCATTCTTATACATTGTTATTCTTCTTTAATTTTTCTGAATTTCGGTTTAGATAAATATGGTTTTTGGAGGACTTTTTCACAAAATTATGATGAAATAGTCCCAACTAATTAGGATTTAATTTTCAATTCCAATAGGTTATACAGGGAAAAGGAATTCATGTCGTCGTTTTTCATTTAACATGAGGTATGTTCCATAGATGGTTTATTTTGGGGTTTTGGATGTTTTGGGAGGAATTAAACATTAATGAAATAATGTAATTTGGCTATTTTTTATGGATTAGGATTGGGTGTGTGTTATAAGTAGACCTCAACCCATTTCTCCTGGATTGAGTTCCATGAGGTTGGCAGGTTAGATTAGCACAAATTATGGAAATTAGTTTTTTTGGATATAATTATTTGATTAATCAAGATGGTAATTTTTATTAATGAGTAAGGTTACTATTAAGTTAAAAGAGGTCAATATGATCTTACGATATATTTATGGTCATTATTTATGGTAGGGGACCTTGAATATATATTAGAATCTCTGTATTTTAATGATTTTATGTTCATGTGCCTTCATATGTATTATCGTCTACATATTTAATGTATTATGAGAGTTTCTTAATAAAGATGGGATTATATCACATTCTCTTATTAGTCAACCTTAACTTTATATATTATTAAATGGGTTGATAGTGTCACCTTGGTTGAATGGGTGCAGATGTCCCATATTAAAGATTTTTTGGAGGCACATGTTGGTTTTCTATAATTAGTATATGTCGAACTTTTAAAATGTGTTTTAAAATGGTTCTAACTAAAATATAATTTTAATTTAAAAAAAGTAACTTGGGGATGAGTTTTGAAATAGTATTTCAAAATGTATATGGGAGTTTTAGGAATATATTTTGATGAGATTATGGACTATGGACTACCATATGTAATACAACACATAATACATTTTCTAAATGTAAAAAATGATTTGATTTAGTTTTTAAGGGAAATAAAAAATTACTTATCTGGAGTTATTTTTGGTCTATTTGAACATGTGTGGTCAATGATTTATTTTCTAATTCATGTATTCTATGTATGTTCACTTGATGTGGTTTCCTTGTCTTTTTCTTTATCAATGATGATGAATGTGGTGTTTATATCATTATGAGAATTTTTTTTTTTGCGTCAATGTTGTTGGATTATTTGGATGGATGGAATAGAGCATTTTGATGGTTGATATTTGTATTTGGTGAAAGTTTGAGATGTAAGACTATGCTTTGATGGACTAATTCCCTGATAATGTGCAGTGAGTTGTGAGCACCATGTTTGATGAATGTGATATGATACATGATATATTTGGAGTAGGAAAGGCTTATTTAGGACTAAACTTTTCTTGAGTGACAAGTTCCAGGACATAGTACTAAGAAATTTCAATATTCAGGCTTAGATCGAGCATTGGACCTTTCCTTGAGTAGTATTGGATCATGATAGTGGACCTAGTTAGGGGTTACAAGCATTTAGATGAGGACCGACCAATATAGGGATAGGTCATGATGTGATATCAGATGTGGATGATGAACCTTATTTACATGCGAAGGGATGGGAAGAGTATATTAAATATATGGCCATTCCTTATTCCTTCAAGTTGTGGGTTTAGGTTTAGATAATGGTATACCTAAAATCTTTTTATTTATGATGGGACATGATGGATTCTTGATGTGTGACTTCACATGAGCAACTAGGGATTGGTTGGGACTTGATAACACCCTACCAAACATCTTGGGGAAGTGTTTTTGATTTGAAATGAAACCATACCATACCCCACTAGGTTTGTGTTGAGGAATTTTTTAGACACCCCACTTTAATATCTGGTATGTATTAGGTTATGTTACATGGTGACTCTTACTATTGGAATAAAGTTGAAACTTATAGGGTTAGGTGTTATAGAAGAATGGTTAACAAATGAAAATCTGAATTATATGAATGCATGACTACATAATGTTATGTTAGTGGGGGGAGGGGTGTTTCAAAGACATGGATACATCTTATTATATCTATTACATTCACATCAACATGATCAAAACAACACTTTGTATTTTCAAGGCATTGTTGATTACTATAAAGTATTTGGTGATACCACTACCTACACACACAACATGGATTTCAATGTATATGGATACCATTTTCTATTTCCTATAAAGGTACATGTATCACTTGTTTATGGTTATGTGTTTCAGTTAGTAGTCCATGGGGTGTTTGGATACAACATGATGGTATGCGATTGGGCTAAAGACAAGTTTATATATTTTATAGTTATTATTCAACATGTATCAGATAGTGTGTCATTATTATTTATGTGATGAATATAGTATTCATTTATTCACTACATCTTATCTTCAATGGTTGATGTATCATATCTCGTAGTTTACTGATTTCTATTATAGACTATAGGATCCCATGGGGATACATATTTTATTTTAGCTAGTATTTTTGTTATGTTTGATATAAAAATGACTCAAGCCAGTTTTTTTGGTAGATGTTAGGAATGGCCCTAAATATTTTTTTTAAATAGAATAATCCCCCCATGACTATGTTAAGAAATGTCTTACGATTGAAAACATATAGAATATAAGGAGGCACACAAATGGTCATGTAGCATCCTTGATCAATTTTCATTTGGGAGACTTTGGATGTTGTGTTACAAAGTGGTTTCAGAGCATGTCTTTGGACATGATAGTGTTTTTAGATATGGAGTTAGGATATTGGGACCCATGAGATATATTGATTTTATTACTCATCAGCATGAAATCAGTTTAAACCTATGTTTCTACGGGAAGTATAATGTTTAGGTTTAGAAATTCTAGGATGAGTGAACTTTTATATTAAACTGATAATCCAAACATGGGATAGGTTGCACTCAATAATAGTCATAGTTTTTGTCTAGGATATAGTGAGTGTTTAATACACCATGATAATTCCACGATAAAGGAAAGATAGATTGCCCCATTGGTGGTGTGGTTGGATATGGGTAATATGAGGAATCTATTATTAATTGAATAAAATTATAATATAATTGATTTTTTCTTGATTATATTATAATGGTAGATTATATTAATATAGATATGGGGGTCTTAATGATTTTTTTTGATTGGGACAGGTTTTTTTGGCTACTATAGGGAAATGTTTTCTGGTTGGTGTGTTTTTTTTGAGAAAAAGATGATTTCGAAAAGAAAAATCATGGGGTGTTGTAGAGTGTGTGTGAAATGGATTTGAAATTTGGTTTTATTTGAATTATTTCATGGATCCTATGATTTTGATATGGGTTATTATTTTTTGGTTTTGATAAAATATGTTAAAAATCTGTTTTAGAGGGAATTTTAAAATAGATTTGAATGTCAAAGTGGTTTTTATGAAAGTACCTAACTAGGTTAACGATTTTGGTGATTTATTTTTTTCGTTAAAACCCTTTGAATCTAATAGATGTTTTCAAAACTAAGGTAATTTTTATGTTTGTAATGTTATTTGAATACGTCTTTGAAGTAAGAAGATGATACATGTGTCAATTGAGTGTCAAATATTTTTTATGTTGGCTGGAGGACAACCCAGACGCTTGAATTGTGTTTTTATCTTATGGTTCATGTATTTTAGGAACTAAAATGCATGATTTTTGTGTGAGGAATTGTTTTGGTTATATAATGGGAAAACTAAATCGGTGCCTATATAAAATGGGTTAACTTAATTTCTATAATGGATGACGAGGGACATGATTTTTCTATTGTGTATCTGGTTGGGGTATAGCATTTGTTTGGGAGATCTATATGTGGTGGGGATATGTGAATGATATTGAATTTAGGGTTTTGTTATCCATGTCTGTATTGATCATTTCAATAATTATATAACAAGAAGTTTAAATTTCCTAAAAATTAGATTTCTATGGTTGTGAAGACAATTAACATGTGTTAGATATTGTAAAAAATTCATTTAGTGGGGAGTAACATATGTCAACAAAAAAAAAATATTTGACACTTTTGTGCTTTGTCTCAATGGTTGTTGTTGAAAACCAACACATTACCTAGTGGATGTCATTTTTTGGTGCTTGGGTGTGAATGAGGTGGTAACATCGAATTCTTATTCACAATAACCAATGAAATATACACATAAAATATTGGGTGTTTTGTTAAATAGAAAAAAACTACTGATAATCTTAGGGTGGGGAATATTATGTCAGTAGATTATATATAAACCTCATGCCATGTCACTGGTGTAGAGGAATCAGTTGTTGAGAGGTTGAGATAGAAAAGATAGTGTGATTTATGACTGAGTAGGATTAGTGGTGCGTTAGTTCTTGGAGTGGAGTATTATAGTTGATATAGGTTGGTTGAGGATACAACTATAGAATTGACCTATGATTTTGGTTTCAAAATTACTGTGGTTTCTCAGGATGTTCTATGATGCATATGGGTACTAAGGAATAATGGTTAGGTGGTGGTGGTGCATCTGTGGTTAAGTCCAAGATTGTTTAGTAAATGTTATCCATAGGTTGACTGAATGGTGATATTGTATAGGATTATATTTTTTATGGTGTAAAACGCATTATGAATTTCATTTAAAATGTTTTTGGTGGGTTTTGAGGATTGAACTATTTGTTTTAGAGAAAATATATCATTTAGGTGCTCAGTTTTTGGAAAATCACAGTAGAATATTGTTGAGAATTCATGGTTTGAATGTGACCAGTTAATGGTGATTTGATAACTGAAGTAGGTCACTGTTCCTAGTAGAAAAAATACTATGGATTGTAAATGATGATAAAATTTATGATTTGGATTTTTTAATGACTAATGTCATTATGAGTTCTAAATGTTTGAGGTAATATTAATTTTTGGTTTGGTGAGGGATTCATTTTGATAGTCGAGACTCAAATTACGATTTTTTTTGTTATAGATGTCCATAAATGGTGTTCTTGGATAGGTTTGTGGATCAATGGATATTTTGACAGATTTGGAGTATTAAAGTGTAATTGATTGGTGGCTACGATATAGATTTCTACAATAAAAGGCTATTCACAATGTGAAGGGTGGAATTCAAATTTTGAATGACCATTCATGGGGTGTGTTCAGGTTGTGAATTGTGTTAAAGGTAAGGGTATTCTACCTAGGAGGATTCTTGTTGTGAACCTATGGTTAAATCCATGAAAGTATTATGGTATATTGGCTCACCTATTCAAATAAGTAGATTCATAGTGTAAACCACCTATTCCCACCACAAACCATACAATGAACCCTATTTTTAAGGGGGTTTCAATAAATATTTTCCAAGTGTGTTTTTGTGGAACCCATTGGGTTCTCCTTGGACTGTCTCATTTTAATGAGATGGAAGATGCACATTTAGGTCCACATACTCTCTCTACGGTACATTATTATGTAGTTAGTTCTAGGGAGTTTCATCGATCCAATATTTGGTAGGATCTCTTCCTTCTTATCAACTTTTCCACCTTCACTATTCTTATTTTTGTATGGATAGAAATGGTTTAGAGAGGATGATTTCATTGAATTATTATTAAATTATATTTCATGATTGGGGTTTCATGTGAGGTTTCTAGAGGATTTCACAATAGGAATAAATCAAGTCACCATTTATCAATTGATATGAGGGTTGTTGTTTTATTGGTTTGTTTTGTGTTTCCAAGGATTTTATATTGAATTATCAATTATATCAGACATATAATTTAGATATTTTTAATCACATTGGTTTGAAGGAATGTTAGGAGTGGATAACACTCTAATTATCATGGATTTACCAATTTGAGGTTGTCATGTGAGTTTGGTGCTGATTATGTTAAATTGTGTTTGTTGTTTTTATTATTCAATTTATAAATTTAGTGATGTTTATTAATGATATATGTGATTTTAGACATACATAAGTTCAATATGATCTTGTTATTGGTTTATCATCATTGGATGAGGGAGGGGAAAATACCTTTCTTGAGTCTCTTTGTCCATTTTTTTTTGTTTTTGTAGTTCTTCGTTAGTATTATTGTCTATATATTGTCTAACATGTGTGAGTTTACCCAAAGGGATGTGATAGACTCACATTAGCATAATATATTACATATAATGTGTGACTTTCTAAATGGTTCAATGGTGGATCCTTCATTGAACACAAATCAATGAATCTTCTTATAAATTATTTATAAGTGTTTGTTGGATTTTTAAAATTAAAAAATAGATCCTTATTAAAATATTTCATAAAAGTGTTTGAATAAAATATAATTTTCAATTTAAATTTGTTATTGGTGAATGGGATTTGATATCGTATTTCAATACAAAAATAGTATTTTTCTAATTATACATATATTGGAATTTATCAAAAGGTATATAATTTTTAATATGACACATGGTTACTTTTCTAAATTATCCTAAAATGGGGTTTAACAAGGGTTTCAATCTAAATCCAAAAGGGAATCATGGTACTTGGTTACAGTTCATTTAAAAAATTATGGATAATATATTATTTTCTAATTTACGTATCCCTTATATGTTCCCTTGATGAGGTTTCCATGTGTTCTTCTTGGTGAATGATGATGTGTATTGTTTTGGTATCAGAGTCGTGGATTGTTCTGGGTGGTTTAAATTGATTCATTATAGGTTTTATATGAGCATTTGGGAAATTTTTGAGATACAAGAGTAGGTCATAAGATACTAGTTCATTGGTAATGAGTTTTGAACAATCTCATGGGAATTAATTCATATGTGTGATGCATGTGTTATGATAAACCATGAACCTATAGCGTAAGAAGGATCTGAACTCATAAAATTACCTTGAGTGAGAAAGCTTGAATCTGGATATGAAGACCTTTTTGTGATTTTCTCATGGTTGAAATTGTGGACCTTTCCTCAAGTTGGGTTGGGTTGAGATAGTGAACCATACCTTAGATGATTATGCTCGAATCTAGGATCACACATGAGATGGATAAGTTATGATGTGATGCGAGACATTGATGATGTACCTCTATTGAGTGAGAAGGGATATTCTATGGAATAAATAAATATGAAGGTATGTTGTTCATTTGGGTAGTGGGTATTGGATTGAATTATACATAACCCATACTCATTAGTTTAGGGTCGGGACTTAACAAGTACTTGATGTGTGACCTCATTTGAGTCACTAGTGATTGGTGAGGACATAAGAACACCCTACCATACATCTTCAGGAAGAATTCAATATTTTACCTAACACTATTACCTATAAATTTGTGAATGATTTGAGGAATAGTTTAGACTCCTTACCATTTATCTTTAGGTATGGTTGGGTTGTGTCATGTAATAACTCTTCCTTACCGAAAATGGCTTATGCAGGTAGGTTCATGTTTCATTGTATCCTTTTTAATACATGAAGTCATAACTAATATGATTATTTGTCTATTTCGTGTTATGTTTTTAGGTGAGTGTATTCCAAAAAAATGAATACACCTTTTTATATCTATTTCATGAACTTAAACATGATCATAACAACACTCAGTATTACCAAAGAATTGGGGATTCTAATAGCATCTTTAGACTCGCCCCTACCTATGTATATGACATGGGTATTAATATGTGTATGTATATATTCAAATTTTATCATAATAAATAGGAATCACTTGGAGTGGGACATGTGGTTCATTTAGCAGGTTATGGATAAGGCAGGATGATATGGGAGTTGTCCAAGAGGATAGTTTATTTATTTTCTGGTTGTGGTTCAGTATGCACTAACCAGTGTTATATATATATAATGTGTGTGTGTGTGTTTCCTGAAATATTTATTTATCTTCTAATGCTATTCTCTTATTGTTAATTTATCATATAATCTAGTTTAATTCAAACTATTCTAAACAAAGGGGGCTCGTGGGCTCCTTATTTTATATCTAAAAGTATTTTCAAGAAGTTTGATATATATATAGGTTAATAATTTATTATTTTTTAGAATTAGGGAATGAACTCAAAGATTTATTTTATACGTTATAGTCTCACCAGGACTATGTTAGTCCATCACCACTAGTTGGTAGCCTCAAGGATAAGGGGAGGTGTTCTTGAGGTCATGTGGTGACCCCCATAGGTTTCATTCAAGTGATAAGTTCTACTACATTACACATTTTATAAAAAGATAAATACATAAAATGGTAATGATACATTTGTGTAAAATTAAAATTTTAATTATGGATGATCATTAATGTTTTTTTAAACAAATTTGGAAGCATGTTAAAAGAAATATGTGGAAATTTCATTATTGATAAATTTGGGTGTGATTGTTTGCTCCTTGAATGGGTCAAATTATTATTGTGGGTTGGTTGTGAATTATGTGGCCTTCGTAGTAGCGGTGAATTTTCTATGAGTGCTAGTGAGGTTTTGGTTGGTGATAGAAATGATAGATGAAAAGGGTTTAATTTTGTGATATAGTTGTGAATGAGGATTATGAAGCCGAGATTTGACTGCCTTTCAGTGGATGGAAAGTTAAAACTAATGGGTTTAAAATAAAAATCTAATTAATGGTTTCTATGGAATATTTTCATAGTTTCATTGAAGTAGAGAAATATAACATGTAATGATGAACACGAAATGTGTATGGATATAATTAAATTAAATTAGGCCTATAATGACCTGATGATGCAAGAAATTAATTAGTATATTTTAGAATAAATGTGGGATTTTGATTGAATGGTTTGCCATTAATAATAGAATGTAATAAAATATTGAATGTAATATAGATGGTAACAATAAATATGGAAATGGTATAAATGATTTTGTATTATAGGAAATTAGATATGTTTTTGGTTTATTTTTCTATATAATGTAGGGATGGGTTGTCATGCGATAGTTGTAAGTGGTGGCGGTAGGTGAAAGTAGAATGAAGTTGATGGTTGTGGGATGTGATGGTGTTTTTTTTCATGTGAACCAACAAGGTTGGGATTACGTTGATTAGAACTATTTTTTTCTTTTGTGATTTCATCCCACACCCCACCAAATTCAATTTTTTTAAAATATTACCAAATTACTTGGGTTCTATGTTGTTTCCGAAAAATATTGGTTAGTGAGGGAATTAATAGATAAATACTCTCTCTTCCTTGATCATTGTTCCATGTGTAGCATGGGATGTGATGGATCAAAGTATTTATGATCATACTGGTATTGTATGTTGTGTAAAAGGAGAACCTATGGGGTATTGGCGAGATGAATTTTATGATCATATAAGTGTAGTATGTAACATACTAGTAGAACCTATGGGGGTATTGGTATAATTAGATATGTTGGGGTTATACATGGTATGAGGAGGGAATGAGGTTTATGTCCTTCATGTTCATGAAACAATATTGTAATGTAAATTTGATATTTATATTAGGATATTTTCTGTTTTGGTGGATATGTTATGATGAGGATGAAATGGATATCTTTTGTAGAATGGCTATGATATGAGATATTGGGTGCTACGTCATGACTATAGAATGGATTGGGAGGAAATTCAATTTTCCATTAGGTAATATGAGTGAAAAAAAGAATGGGGGAGTGTTTAGAGTGTACACATTTGATATATTTGTCTGATATTATATTACTCTACTTGTAAGTGAATATGGGTGAATGGGCCTTAGTGAGGATGGGTGATAGTTGACCAGATAGGTGCTTGTGGATTCTATAACATTTTTTAATGAATCATTATTATTGTTCATCTTAATTTTCACATGATATCTCAATAATAATCACATTGAGTATAAATTTTATGATCACTGATTTATATAAACTATTTTGATGCATTTATAGCCAGTTTATAGATTTGGACGTAAGGTACTGGATTAGATCATGGAGTTGTGGTAGATGTTTTTAATTTGGAGTTTTACATGTTATTTTATTCGGAGACATATATGTTTCTTATAAATCATTCATTTTCAATTATTACGGGTTTTAATTATTTATATTATTGTGTTGATTGATGTATTTTCTTATTATGTTCATTGGATATATGAGTGTAATTACTTTCAATGCATGTTTAATTCTTTTCATGCTAGTCACCGACCTTGGGAATATTAAAGGTGGGCCTTAGGGGTCACTCTCATACATGATATTAACATATAAAGAATTAATAGTGGGGGTAGATCATGATAAGGTGGTACCAAATCATTTATTGGTATTAAGGGTGGTGTTTGGTGTTAGGTGATAGTGATGAATTCATGGGATTATGAGGAAACAGCAATAGTTGACCTTATTCAATGATGCAAGAAAGAGATTCTAGATAGGAACTAGGATTTTACCACCCCTATTGAAACCACATAAAAAAACTACTATGAGGAGAACACCATATATTTAAGATCCCATGGACTAGGTACATAAGTTCCAAAGGAAAATCAATACATTCCAAAGAACTTCACAATGGACTAGCTGCACAGGCCTATATTGTGGAATTGCGTAAATGAACTATGTGACAGAGCTGTTCTATTGACCTAGGTGGCAGAGCTGCGTAGCAGATTATGTTTGTGCACCTACGCAAAGTACCAACGCGACAGAGCTGCACATCGTACTTACGCGAGAAATATTTCTTCCACTAGTACTCATCTAGTCCTATAAATAGAGTCCTTGGGATCCCCATTTTATAACATAAGAAAAATTGAAGAGAATCTCTGAATCATCGATTATGTGGCTATTTCTCTTAGATCCCTCAAATTGTATCATGTTTCTCTCTAAACAACGATAGAATATATAATTCAATGGGATAAAGTTGTTTTAGAAAGTAATTTTACAAATTTTACATATTTTTGGTCCTCTTATGTGAAACATATTATTTAGTCATCATTCATACCTGCGCGCCATAGCTACGCGATATACCTATGCGGAATATCAACACGAGGTACCAACGCGGAAAACATACGCGAGGGACATACGTGACCAACTCAAGTACCCTTCTTAAAGGTATTCATGGTAGGGTATCTCCTTTATTGGTTCCCTTATCTGAAAGGTACTAAGTTTTATCTGGCACCAAAACCTCTTGGCTTGTCAATCCTTTGGGAAAGGCACAATAGTGTGTCTCGTATATTTGTTTGTATTTCCACAATTAGAGGTTTCTCACATATTTTTTTCACAATGTGGTTAGGATTCATAAAGTGTCTGTGAGTTTTTATATCCATAGTCACATGGACTATTCTCCAAAAAATAGTTCTGGGAAGCTCCTGGTTTTTAGAATGAGGGTTTGGGTTCTATCATTCCCTACACATATCTAAGACTGTGAACCTCAGGTCTCTATTAGGGAAGGTACAGTTCACACTTACTTTTCCTCACAAGCAAAGGTGAAGTCTACCTCTCCTACCAGTATCAATTTTTGGGTAGACATCTTGGTATAAGCCCATAAACATCATCCATTCCTCACTACATTGGACCCTTGTCCAATGTAAATAGAATATAGGGAAGGCTCATCTCCTCTCCCTCTTCCACGGGCAGTGTGTCGTCTTCCATCAATGGAGGAGGAAAAGTAAGAAGTGTCACTGTTGAAAATTTCACATCCTATTTTTTCTCACAGCGAGCATTACTCACGTGGGCTTAGAGATAAGTGATGGTTACAACATGTTCAAAACACTCATTGGAAGGAAATACAGGAACTCTGATTCCAACCTTAACTGAGATATGTAGGAAGTGGTCTCAAAGCCTGAGCTCAATAGATGATCTCTTCAGCAATCCAATCATAATTCCCATAAATAGGGCAACCTCATCAGTAATACGACCCAAATTAATAACCTGAGTCATCAAGGAACACTTTTTTAGAAGTACGACCAAACTCATATATCTTAAAGGACGATACTCTTCTATGAAACTTATCAAACTACAAGAGCTTTGATTCCCATTTATATGGTATATGTAGGAAGCCTCTATAATGATAAAATCCAACACATCAAATCAACCCTATTCTCCATGGTCCACATTCTCAATAGCATCTGATCCAACTTGGAAACTCATATCCTTTTCATGTTCCTCAGGTTACTTAAGCATAAGTCCCACATTATGTTTTGACCAAGAACCTTTCACTTTGAGTTCCTTATCACATGACTTTAAAAGGTATGATGTGTCCTATTAAGTGGAACCAAACTACATGGGTTGTGATTCTTTTCACAAGGATACATAAGTAGCTCATTATACGGGAATGACCCCCTGATCAAAACCAAATCTTCATCTCCCGGGATAACAATAAAATTACAATGTGCCCCACTGAGTGGCTTAAAAACCTGTATCATCACAAAAAATGTGTAAATTAATCTCAAAGTAGTATATAAGAGGATACCATTTATGGAAAACCTCAAATACATACATATATTTCAATTAACAAATAACCTTGAATACATATTGATAATTCTAAATTTTAAACATGTTAATAATTGATTATAAATTCCAAGGGATGCTTATGATATATATGGTTAATTAATAATGATTCATGAAAATATTTTAAATTTAAAAAGAGAGTCTTGGAGTAAAAAATAATTCCGCCCAAAAGGGTGTGATGAGTCTGGCCTCTCATCCTCCCGACCAATGCTCGTTTTTATGTATCATATAGTTAAAAACATGATGAATGTCTACCTTTGGAAAGTAGATCCCATTTAGCTAATGAACTCTTGGATGTTTCTAGTTCCATGAATAAATGCATTGGAAACCACCTGGAGAAAATGATTCATAAATCTAGAACATATGTTTCAAGGAAAGAAGAAACAAAAATTGTAAACCCGTTGTGAATCCTTTAAAAATTTAATAATTATATCCACCTATTAGGCTAAAATAAATTAATAATGGAAGGCCAAAAAAAGGAATTAATCAAGCATGTATCCATATAAAAAGTTGTTGTTTTAATAGAGCTTGTTGTTGCACTCTATTTTCCATAGAACTCCCTTCATTCGAAATATTATCTTTCTCCAAGACAACATATATGAACTTCCTAACCGCTGATCAAGTTGCATCTCCATCCATAAGAAGGATTCCATTACTAATCCAGCATCTTCAAAATTGGGTCACTAATGTGGTGGTAATAGAATATCTCCAATATAGTACAATACCGAGTTTGGAGGCTGCTCGACAAGACATACAGATCAACAACAATCTTTTATCATCTGGCCAACAAAAACCAATAATCAATAAGAAAACAATGCCAACCACCATATCCAACCATTTCAGGTCTTTTATCCCTAGAACACAATAATAAATTACTCTCATACGACATCGATGTGGATCAAAACGTCACTCAAGGCCTCAATTCAATAATAATAGAGTCCTTCCTAAGGACTCACACCTAGAATCAACACAAGAATCACGCAGTAGTGTACCCCCAACATGAAGGGAATATGGCCTCTAGTTGTTTTTCCTAGATCTCTAACTCTCAGGCATGCAAGTTGAATAGCCAGGGACTATGTCCTGTGAATAGGGTGTATGTTATCACATCTGCCTCCTCTGGAGAAGTCCATCAATTTAACTTCATGTCAAACAATGAGTTGGCACATTCACCCATCTGTCCTAATTTTGATACTCACCATACTCATATGACATCAACCCAGCAACACTACTAGATAAACCCAGTAAAGCACCATGAACAGGAACATACACCATCTTACATATCATCAGCCAGTTGGTAGGCTCGTCTAACTACATTTAAAGAATCCCATCAATCTAATGTGGTGAAAACTAGTAAACAGGAACATAAACCTCTTTAAAATCACCAGTTTTGTCAGTAGATTTGAATGAAAGTATTGAATGATGTTTGTCATAAATACATGATGGAAAACAACTATCATGCACATATTCATTCCAATGTTCATCAATCTTGCTAGCAGTCTCATTTGTTAGCACCAATAAAATTAAGTCGGAAAGCTCCGATGAAATATTTGGGGTAGAACCAACTATCTACCACCATATGTGTGTAACATCAATATCCATTTACAATAAAAGGAGGAAAAGAGAAGGCACAAACACCTACTCCAGATAAAAAATGAAAATATATTTTTGTTCCGGCTACTGAACTCACCAAACACATCTTATTAATTATGAAAGGGAAGACGCATATACCTACCAATATTCTGGATGAATTCCAGGTTATTTTTACAATTACATTAGAAGTATCAGGGAAACATACACATAATTTTTTCCCCACACATGGGATGACACATCGACATGCCATCCTAGAACAGATACATATCTCTGTTCCATTCTAGAAGAGTCATGGGGTATATTCACCCATATCTTACAAACAACATGATCGGGAACATACACTATTTCCACTTGGAGGTAATTGGTTCATTCTGGTGACCACTCCATGGTAGGAACATATAACTCACAATGATAACCACTTTTCCCAGCATGTAGCCCCAACTATCTATAAGAGAACATCCCACAAAAATTATCGCCATGAATTTTTTAAAAATCATTAGTTAAGCTGTGATTTGGTTCCTCTTAATGCTGGAGTTCTTGAAGCCCTCATACATTTATTAATTGCTACTCAAGATCGTATCCTCTCATTACCAAATTATGGGAGTGGTAGTTGTAATTATGAAGTTCCTTGTCGGAAACTTCATCATTAAGGATTGCATAATGAAAATTTGGTCAATCCAAAGTACCTATCTTTATATGTGAGCCACAACAACCCTGAATGTGGCCAGAATACCAAGGATAAAAAATATTTATCCCATACTGTAATCCATCATGGTGATCTTCCACATGAGGAATTCACTGCAAAAGTCCTCCCTGCAGTAGTATTTCACATTGTCAATACAATTCCATAATTGACAATGTAGCGATGAGAAAGCCCTCCTAAATTGATGAAATAGAAAACACAAAGCCAGTCATGCCTGATGCCTTTTCATTTACGAGTGAAACCCAGTCCCAATAATAAGACATCGTAAGGGGACAATCATTCTTTGAACCTCTGTTAGGTCATTTATCTTCTAATATAGAGCTTCCACTCTGGTCGGATCAAGTGGAGAAACCTCTTGTGAATGTTGAAGAAGAAGTGTTAAACACAAGGAAACAATTAGATAAAGGATAAATCATTGTCATGTCCTAGCATTTGGAAAATTATGAGTAGAACATTCCAGAATTGATAACAGAAGATTTCATTCATGACATTCATCTAAATTTACGGAATACACTTCGATGTTTGAAAAACATATTCTTACAATATGAAAAATATCATAATCATGTAAAGGTAATAAAAGGGTTGCATCTCCAAATTGACATGGCATCTCTCTCAGTTTCTCAACATCCAAAGGTTGTAAAACAGAAGAGAACCCTTCATCATGCATGTCTCAATTCTCTAAAGAGGCTACACCAGTTGATTTTTGATTACCCATCTAATGTTCGTATTGGAGGATGGAGTGCATAAGGAACATTGCATTTCACTGCACTCTAAAATCAGCAAGGTACACCAAATGTGGTTTCATGAAATGTTCTTGCCTATGGTCAGCCATAATCAATTGGTTTTGTATGTAATCAAATGTACGCTCAATAATAGGCCTCAACCAGTTCTCATCATAATCTTGCCCAATGGAATGATGTTTTTGAGCTACTTTTACATCAAGAATCAGAGAATCCTAAAACTTTATCCCATTTAGAGGATATTATGCATTTTAGGATGAAATTTTCTGAAATAGAATAGTAATCTTATGAAACATGTGATTTATGTGATTGTCGGATGATGCATCCAGCTAATTTTCGAACCAAAATCTACAAAATCAGAAGATTAGTTGAATGAATTTACATCATAGCTGTTCAAGAATCACCCCAACCTGCAAGGATTATGGCTCATTAATTCAACCTTAAAATTCATTAAACAATGTTCAATGACTTGATAAATAGGAATAGGAACAACCCCAGCCTATAGGGCTAGCAGATATTTCATATCTGCAGTCCTCTCCTCAATGGATATCAGTTTTCTCCTGATTTTAGAAGAAGCGATAGAAAATGTGTATAACTGAACAATCCAAGGATTCCCATTGAGTTACTATCCAGCAAAGAGTTCTAGGTAATTCTTTATATAGCAGAACAAAGTATCTTGGAAGACACAAAGGGAGAAAATCTAGTAGACACAATGACAGAATACCATCAATGCATTAATTGTCAGTGAATGTTCTCAACAACATTGCATTAGATCCTCCAAAAAATAAGTCCAGTTGAGGGGAATCAGAAGATGAAGTTCTTGTACATAAAATGGTACCCACCGAGGAAAATGAAAAATGAGTGTGTAACTGAAATTAGAGGCTTAAAAAATCTCAGTATGGATTCAAATAACCAACTCCCCCCTCTTCATAAGGCATCTAACTAGGGGAATGAAAAAAAAGCTAGATTGCATCTCACTTTTCCACTGTATAAGGTCAATCACTTTTTCTTGAAGAGATATTTTCACAACAAGAAGTGGAAATTAAGGAGATCAAAATACTCAACACAGATTTACTTCGATACAACATTTCTGCAAGGTGGTATCCCCAGGTTAGTCGTCAACATGAAAAATCCTAGAGGAGCTTCTCAGCAAAGAGGATTTGTAGTAACTATAGATTAACATAATGAATTCCCTCCATTGGGTATACAAAAAAGGCTGGTATCAGAATCTCCATCAGTGATTTTACCGGTCGTTGCACTAGCTCATGCTTCAGTAGCTATACCTGCACATGTTCCAGCACATTAGGATGTTCCCAAAATACCTATGAACCCAATTGAGGTAATAACAACTCAATTAGTATCTATTGAGAAATTAAGTTCACCAATTCTGCTGGAATATAGAGCTTACATTGAATGATTAGATACCATTCCTCCCCAACAAAATTTTGGGAATACCGCCTTCCCAATATTTAATGGTTTGGGGGATCCAGAACAACACATAACACATTTTGTTTGTCGTTGGGATCCCATGATGTGAACTTCTCAACAGCAAGAAGTAGCAAAGCATAGTATTTTTGTGCATTCATTACATGGACCAGCATTTGTCTGGTATACAAGTTTGCAATCATGATCCATTATTGGATTGGAATATCTCTGTCAAAAATTTATTCTCCAATTTAGCTCAACAATAACAAAGATGACAACTTTTCGACTTACTAATCATATGAAATGGAAGAATGAAAGAGTTTAATATTTAATTTCATGATGGAAAGGATTAATATATTCCTTAAGTCTAGCACTCCCTCAAAAATAATTGATTCCAATCTGTGTGGAAAATCATTGTGACGAATTACACATACTATTGATCCATAGGAAATATACATAAGGGTTTGTAGACATTGCATCAATTTTTGATTAGTTAGAAGGCTCTATTATAGAAAACTAAGGCTAAAACTCAGGTAACTCCATTACATCTGGGGAGAAGGATATGAAAAGTGGAAGCAGCTAGAATCTCCCTAAAATAGGCACTGGTACCTGCTTCTACATTAAGACCATCATCACACCGAGGGGATCTATCTCCTGAGCATCACAGAAATGACTGCCTCATCAAGATGATCAGATAGATCCAAGGCGTAAACTGTCTAAGGAATTAAAGAATAAATATTATTCATTCAAGAATGAACATGTTCCTGGATACTTCATATGAGACTTAAAAACAAATTTTTTTAGTCACAAAGTCCAAAAAATCCATATAATGATGTAGATGAAGATCGTCTAAATAATTGTCACTTTGATCAGTAGTTGGTATACCCCATTAAGGAGTGCTTTGTTTTCAAAGAACATCTTCAAAATATGGTAGACTCTGGACAAGTGAAATTGAAATGTTCATCAGCTCAAGTTTCATGTGTTATGGCTACCAATCTAGAAGAAGAGGGAGAGTGGAATTAGTCTAAAAGTAAAAATGTGAAAAAATATGATGATTGGATTATCAGGAAAACGATCAACCCGACTCACGCTGTTTTACGAACATAGTTGAAACAACCAAATGTGTCTTCTTCCACTCCTGCCATAGAAAAACCATCTTCATCAAAAGGAAATTTCTCAAAAATGATAAGTGAATATAAGGACAAAGAGTAGTTACAATATGGTGAGATCATTTTAAGGAAATGTTGTCCTTGACCATGGAAGATTTTAGGAAATCGATTTCAAAATCATGGGCACCTCCCCACAAATGGTACAACCATAATTAATCTGTCATGATGAATATGGATCAGATGAAGAATTGATATTTGGTTCTGTTAATTTTATCCATTTAACGGATCCTTATGACAATAGTGATTCTGATTAGAGTGAGCCAGAATTCATTGTACCTAATTGAAGAAAAAGAGGAAGGGACCAAGGTTGAGAATGCAAGGGAAGACGTGGGAATTCAAGAATCCACCATTTTAACTCTACCATTGCTCCAACCATATATGTGGCCGAAACTCATGGAAGATCCCTTCAGCAGGCCCAACAGAAACAATGAGATTCTTCCATGAAAGACATGTTCAGTTCTGAAACATTTATTTTGGGATGCCAATTAGAAGTTGCATCATCTTCTTCTAAGCAAATGGATATACCTAGTCAATCAAATTTACCATATCCAACTATATTTCCATCTTCTTCTCTGACACATAGTACATCTACTTTAGAATAATCAACTTCCAAATCACATACAAAACCAAATCTCCCTGATAGGAAAAGCAGACCTTTGGAACAAAAATATGATTTCTTAAAAAAATATCCCAAGTATCAGACAAGTTATCAATTTGGGATTCTTTGAATCGGTCAAAAGATCTTCATGAATCACACCTTGAGGCTTTGTTACTTCCTCAAGAATTTGAAACTGATGTAGCTGATGCACTGTTTTATCGTATAGATAATGATTCTATAAAATATCAAGTAATCAAATCTTTTACGGATAAAAATGAGGATTTTTTTACATGGATATATTAGGACTTTATATTTTTTCTAGAAAGGTCAATTGCTTATACATCTAATGAATCATCATTTATAATTTCTTTAGTGTCAACCTCGATCCTTTTTATACACTTCATCAGTTGGGCCTGACTAAATCTGACTTATCTCCTTCAACATTAATGTTGCAAGGATATTACAATAATGAATAAGAACCTCTAGTAGATATTACACTGTGAACACATTTTGGAGATCTTGTGTCTAATTCAGATTTCATGGTTGTTCGTCCAGACACAACCTTCAATATTCTGCTTGGAAGGACTTGGTCGCATCAACATACATCCATAAGTTTATCATACCACCAATGTCTAAAATATTGTTTCAATGGTCAAATCGGAACATTTTATGTTGACAAGGCTCCATTCAAAACATGTGAATCTATATACGTTGAGGCAGAGTTTTATCACACAAAACAAAATAAGCCCATTAAAATGATGGTAACTAGAGTTAATGATCCAAATGGACTGCAAAAGATCCTAAGAAATCCAATCATAGATTTGTGTACATATTATGTGTTACCCATCAATAAAATTGAAGGGGTAAAACCAAACCTAAAGACACTTCCAGTAACTTCCATATTGGTAATTACGAGAATTGATCCTGACAACATAGAGGAAATTATTGATACACCAAGCAATGAATGAAGCCTGAATAGAGTTGTTTTCATCTCATCTACAGAACTACAAAATGCCACTACACCATCAAACAGAGTACAAGAGATATTGGAAATGCTGGAGGAAAACAAATATGTTGATTCTCAATCATTCAATCACTCATTATTTCTAATGGAAGTTCCTTCATCGTCATTTGGGTCAGATATGATGGCCCTATCTTCGGGATGTTCAAATACTGATTTCTCCCCTATCAGAAGAATTATTTCATCATCATCTACAATGCAATTGAAAACATAAGAGGTAATAGATAATGAAGAAGAATAGGAAGATCTCATGGATGGTCCTCCTGCTTTGGATGAAGCGGTCTCTACAGCCGTGGATGAAATCCCAAAAACAAATATGGGTACATAAGAAGATCCACACCCCACTCTAATTAGTGCGTCCATGACATCTAATGAAAAAGAGTTGTATAATTCCTTTATTAATTGACAGAGAGATATATTTTATTTGAATTATATAGAAATTTCAGGTATTAATCATGATGTATCCACCCATCATTGGGGTTTTCTAGAAGAACATTGTGTATTTAAGAAAGAATAAAGGAGAACACACCCAACTCATGCCTCTAAAATAGAAACTGAAGATTATAACATTACATAGTCTAACATTATCAGGGATGTTTAGTATCCCAAATGGTTGGCCAATATTTTTCCCGTGAAAAAGAAGAATGTGCATATTATATTCAGTATTGATTTCATAGATCATTACCGACATTATCCTAATGATGGTTTTCCAGTATCGATTACAGAACATCCAATTGACGCAACAACTGGCTATGAAGCTCTTTCCTTCCTAGATGGATATTCTGAGTATAATAATTTTTTATAGCTCCATAGGATGAGGAATCTATAGCATTTAGAGCCCCACATGGTATGTATTTCTATATGTTAATGCCCTTCGGATTAATGATTGTGGGTTCCACATACCAACGTTCCATGCTCTATATATTCAAACCCTTCTTAGGAATATTTGTTGAATTTTATGTGGAGAATTTGGTGATCAAATCCAGACAATGTTCCAATAACTTGGATGATTTGGAAAACATATTCAGTAATCTTCAGCAAAACAGTTTGAAGATGAACCCCTTGAAATATTATTTCCAGGTAACCACAGAAAAATTCATTTTCTTCATTGTACGCCATCATGGTATTTAAGGTGATCCTAAGAAAATCCTTTGTATTTAACCTCCACGAAATTTGAATGAACTAAAAGGACTCTATAGACACTTGGACTATATTGGGCACATTATTGCCAATTTGGAATGCAAGTGTTTACCCTTCATCTGATTGATGATTATGGGAGTCACCTACCAATGGACTGAAGATTGCCTAGAGGCATTTAATATCTTCAAAAAATATCTCTTGATTCCATCAATGATGAATTATTGTACATATTTCACAAAAAAAAATTCATTCCTATCAAGTTCATATCAACTCTATTCATCAACCCCCATAGTTTCTACATACATTAAAATAATCTTGGCCACTTTCCACATGGGCAGTGGATGTAGTTGGACCTTATCCTCCATCCTTGTCTAATTAGTTCAATTATATTCTCACTGCTACTAACTTTTTCTCTAAATGTGATAAGGGAATACCTCTTAAGGAAGTCAGATCTGAAAAATTGTTAGTTTTGTCAAAACTAATATCATAACTAGATATGGTGTCCCACATAATATTTTGATGGAAAATGGCACCAATTATTTTTCTCCTAAAGTAAAAAAGATGTATCAGGAAGAAAATATCATGTCCATCCATTCATCTCTCTATAATGTCACAACCAATGGACTGATAGAGTCCTTCCATAAGAACATATTTAACATTCTCAAGAAGATGGTGGATAAAGATAAGAAGTCATGGCATAATAAAAATTTGACTACTTTTTGGGCTTATCAGACAATTTCCCATACTGCAACCCAAGAAACTCCTCATTCATTAATATATGGAACAAAAGGTGTTTTTCCAATTGAAATACAATTTTCTTCATTTACGGTTGAAATCTGTGATTAGCCGTCTATAGACGACAGATCTCAAAAATCATTCGATGAGTTGGAATGATTAGTTGAGAAAATATTTCATACATTACATCATTTAGAATTATATCATAACATAATAGCGAGATCTTTTAATAAGATATTTTTCCATCGTTCAATCCTTCACGGAGATTTTGTTTTGGTCCTTATGACTCCGATAATACTAGGAAATAAACCTCTAAAACATGATCCAAAGTGTGAAAGACCTTATTCTATATATATGTTCTATTCAGATAGTGCCTATGCCTTATTCTCAATGGATGGATACCATATCAAAACTCCAACCAATGTGAGATTTTTTTGAGGAAATAATTTGTGTAGTTTTGTACAAGTAGTCCTCAGTACAAAACTGCAAGCTATAGAGTGCCATAGTCCTCACTGCAAGAATTTAAACTGCATAGTACCGTAGTCCTCCCTGCAAGATATTAAACTGAAAAGTACCATAGTCCACACTATAAGACATTAAACTACACAGTACCATGTCCTTGCGGAAATACCTAAAACTACACAATCTCCATGTCCTAGTTACAAGATATTAAACTGTATAACAATTGGCAGTGCCAATGTTGTAAGAAGCTAAAATGCATAGCATCTTCATACTTGTTGCATGACGTTAAACTGCATGACATCATTTTTAAATCTAACATTCTATCTTTTTTATGTTAAAATCATCCATAAACATACATCATTGACATAATCACTACTCCTTAGTAGAACATGAGTCCCTATCTCTCCAATGATTGAGTCAAATTTTCCTAGAGACCATGTTTCTATATCTATGCATGGATCGATTCTCATATTAATTGTGGTATCTAGTGACACCAAAATCTCCATTTTTTGGCCCCAACCACAACCACAAAATCCTCGTTATTTTCATTTCTCCTCCTATATATGAATCTGATCTATACGGTGTGTTTCCTTAAGATAAATGATTTGGTCTTTATACCATTTTTTGTCTTAAGATTTACAGTTTTATTATAATGTGTCAAAAATCCCCCATTCATCATGTCAAACTCCATCAGCATGAGGAATTATTGTTTAATGAATTACGTATGAAGTGATTCTCATTTATTTTGAGATACATAGAGTTGAAAAGATATCTAATCTTGTTCCCAACCACAATAACAAAACAATATTATTTCTTGTATAATAATCAAAGTTGCATAGAGAATGTTTTAAGAACTATGTATTACTTTATTATTTCCCCCAAATTACATATAGTGACACTACAGTTTTATCCCTTAATCCAGTTACATTATTTAATTCCATGCATATTAGTTCATTTTCGTCCTTACCGAATGACATTAAACTGTATGGAAATCTGATACCCCTATTCTTTTATGTGTCACCATTGTATTATAGAAAATACCCTTAATACTCCTTGTTTCTCACACTGAGCATAGCTCAAGTGAGATTAAGAATGGGGTAATAAGAATTTTTATATAAGTAAGGTATTTTAATTCCTTACGGGGGTGAAAAAGTCCTCACTACATGACTTGAAACTACATTGTAAAATGTCCCAAATGCATGACTTAAAATGTTATAGCACCATATTAATTCAAATCAAACAAAGAAATTATCTATTTTACATATGAGTTAGATATATGTAAAAGACGTAAAACTCATCGAATACTAGTTCAAATATTTATCATATTCATTTAACAAAAAACATTTCCATATTTCATACACCTAATCCTGAATATTTTAAAATCATTATAATCATTCTTACGGTTTCTGGTGACAGAGTTTCTAATACCTGAGAACTCCTTTACTTGACTATGCATCATGTTCCCTTAGGTTGCCTTGCATAAGTTTCCTATATAATAGTCTTGTTAGTCAAAATATGATTCAATTTTAATATGCATCATATTCAATAATTGGCTCTACATAATACAACTCTCATAACAGGTTTGTTAAATTATGAAAACTTTTTTATTGGTTATAGTATCTTTTTTCTCTTTAATCTTGGATGACAATATACAATAATATGTATTTTAAAACAGTCATTCAAGTATACTTTTCCCATTATCTTTCTCAAAATTTTAAAGTCTTCAAAACCATGTTTACCACATTTCCATCACCATGTATTTGATTCACAATGAAATAACCTTGAAATCACTTGGCCACAAGTTATATATTATTTTCATTTCTTGTCCTAGTTGTATGAAATACATTTACAAACACTACACCTCTTACATTTGGGTCAGACCTTCGTAAAATTATTATTCCTCCGATTCATTCGAAACTCTTGGTTGGAAATACCCCTTAAATATTCATGTACCTTTCTCTATAAATAAAACTATGTGATTCAGTAAATCTGAATCCCCATAAACATTCTTTGTCTTCTTTCAATATAATGTTAAACCACTCAGAGATGTTTTGTTTGACTATGAAGTACGTGCCCTTAGGTGGCCTTTCCCATGTTTCATATATAACAGGCATGTCAGTCAAAATATGCCACTATTTTACTATACCGCATATTCCCTAGTTGGCCTTTCCTAATACATCCCACTTATCAAGTTATTCAAATAATATTAACTATGTTCTTTGAATAGGCTTTCACTAATGCTTTCAGCCAATTTCCTAATACATTCCTCAGTTCCAAAAATTCCCAAATCATAGTTTAAAATTTTACCATCCATAAATGAATATGATAGTATATTTACAAAAAAAATTATCAAGAAATTGGGATAGTTTTTTACCTTTGGTCAAAGATAAAGACTTGAAATTAATTCTACACAATGACCTCAACACATGACATAAAACTGCACAACACAATGTCCTCACTACATGACATAAAACTCCATGGTACAATCTCCTCACATCTCGACTTGAAATTCCACAATATGATATCATAAAATTTCTTTTCTGATAAATTTTAACCACTACTCATACACCGAATTTGAATAGAAATGGTTTTCTTATTCATGACATCTGTTAGTCTAAAATAGCCCTTTCATTATTCAAATTCCATTCCATGAAAAAAACCCTCCATGGGGTCCTGGATCTTCAAAATGATCCTTCATGTCGAGAGTTCAACCACTATGATGAAGGATGCAACTAATAGGAATTGTTCCTTCTTGTACTGGAACCCCCTTGAACTAATATTCATGCAGTTACATCTGTAGTATTGACGAAACCTATTCTTTGGAATGTAATTCTTAACATATGGATCATGGGTGTATTTCAAAATCCCATGCCCATACAAGGGTAAGTAAGGACATTTTGGATAATTATGCAGGTACATAATTAATTCTTTCCATAACCCCAGAAGAGTAATTTCAATAACAACATAGTAGTCTTGCATGACGATCTTCCTCATTTTATTTGGACATGCCTTAGATTCTTCAGAATGGGTCATCAAATGAGTCAATGTTTCCAACAAAATAATTACCAAACATCCACTATTTAGTTTTATTTTTAAAAGAGATATATAACAAATTTTGTAAAATACATTGTTCGTGTTGGTCCTTCCATGTGGTCCATCATGTAGGACCTTCAATAAAGTCCATAGTGTAGGTCCCTCGACAAGACTTCTAGTGTAACCCCTTAAATGAACTCCATTATCATAGCTTCATCGCATAAATAATTTCACCTTGAAAATTTTCAAGGAAATTACGTGAGAGAACAATAGGATGGGGATGCGCGAATGAAATACACAATGAGAGCTATGAAAATCTGAAAAGTACAAGTGAAGAAATTCACAAAGGAAGAGACCTATTTATAAAAAATTGAGGACCTACACACCAGGACGACACATAATATCTGTGTGGGATATTTCCATGTGGTACCTATGCAGAAAGCCAGCACTGTTCAGCAATTGATCAGTAGACGTTATCCCCAAAAGTACATCTCATAAATTAACCCAATTTCTATTTTTGAATCCAATACTAAGGGGGGATTTTTTTGACACCACATAAGAAAACATAACGACTACGAATAGAACTCTGGATATATCAGATCTCATGGCTTGGTTTCAAATGTTCAAAAGGAATTTCAAAACACTCCCAAAGAACATAAAAATGGACTAGCTGCACAGGCCTACGTGGCAGAACTGTATGACTAAACTACGTGACAGAGTAGTGTGATTGACCTACGCGGTAGAGCTGGGCAGCGGAATATGTTTGTGCACTTACATGGAGCACCTGCACGACAGATCTGTGCGACGTAATTACGCTAGATACATTTATTTGATCGGCCCACATCTGTGACTATAAATAGAACCCTTGGGCTCCCAATTTTAGAACTTAAAAAAATTTAAGAGACTCTTTCATGCTCCCATTGAGTAGATCTTTCACATAGAACCCTCAAAAAGTCTCAATTTTCTCTCTAAACCACGAGAGAAGGGATAATTAAAATGGATAATCATGTTTTTTAAAGTTTTCATACATATTTTAAATAGTTTTTTTCAACCTATATAAAACATATTGTTCAGTCATCATTCATACCTATGTGCCATACCTACACGGTATACCTACATGGCATATCGACGCGGGGTACCTACATGGCATACTTACATGAGGTACCTATGTGGCCAACTCAAGTACAATTTTTAAAGCGATTCATGGAAGTGTATCTATTTCCTTGGTTCTCTAATTTGAAATGGAATATGTTGAATTATCCACCAAAACCTCTTGACTTGTCAAACCTTTAGGAAAGGCATAATATTTTGTCCCCTATTTGGGTTTGTATTTCCACAGTCATAGGATTCCCACATTTGTTTCACAACGAGGTTAGGATTTATAAACTATCTATGTGTTTGTATATCCACATTCACATGGAACTTTTTCCCAGGAACAGTGATGGGAAGTTCCTGTTTTTGAGAATGAGGATTTGGGTTCATTCCTCCCCTTCTCATCTATTAGACTCGGAACCTCAGGTCTCTAGTAGGAAAGGTATAGTTCACACTTTATTTTCCACAAAAGAAAAGAATAAGTCTCCCTCTCCTACCAAGATCAATTTTAGGGCCACCAACCTTGTATTATCCCCTAACCATCATTCCATCCTCCATACATTGGACCATTGTCCAATGTAAATAGAATATAGGGATGTATCATCACCTCACCCTCTTACATGGTCTACTCTCCCCCTTCCGTCATCGGAGGTGGAAAATTGTGAAGTGTAATTGTGGAAAATTCCACATACTCTTCTTTCTCACAATGAGCATGAAGAATGTGGGTCTAAAGATAAGTGATGGTTAAAATATGTTCACAAACACTTATTTGAAGAAACTACGAGAACTCTGATTCCCACAATAATAGGGATATTTAGGAAGTCGTCTTAAAGCTCGATCTCACTGGATGTCCTCATCATGAATCCAATAATAATTATGCAAATTCAGGCATTCTCATCATGATTAAGCCCCAAATTAATCCTCCAAGTCATCAAGGATTCCTTTCCAAGAAGTAAGCCCAAAATCATATCTCCTAACGGACTATACACTCCTATGAAACTTGTCGAACTATGTAGGATTTTATTCCCATTTATATGGGATACATAGGAAGCCTCCATGAGGTTCAATCCCAACACATAAAATTAACCCTGTTCTCCTTGGGCCATATTCTCAATTGGGTATGATCCTAGTTGGGAACTCATGTCCTTTCCAAGATCCTTGGGTTGCTTCAGCATAAGTCCCATAGTAGGTTTTGACCTGGAACCTTTCAGATAGAGTTCTGTATCACTTTAACATAAAACGTATGATGTGTACTATTATGAGACACAAAACTACAAGGGTTCTTATTCATTTCACAAGGCTACATCAATAGATCATTTTATGTGCACGATCCCAAGATCAAAACCAAACCTTCATCTCCCTTGATGATAACAAAATTTCAGAGTGTCCCACTGAGTGTCGTAAAAACCATTATCATCACAAACGATGAGTAAAAGAAAATCGAAGCAGTATATTAGAGGGTATCATTGATGGAAAACCCAAAATACATACTTATATTTCCATTAATGAAGAACCATGGAAGAATACAGATGATTCTAAATTATACATATGTTAATAAGTGATTATAAATTCAAAGTGATAGTTATGATATTCTTGGTGAATTATTAAGGATTCATGAAAATATTTTAAATTTTCATAGATAGTCTCGGAGTAGAAAATAAATCACGCCAAAAGGGTGTGATGAGTCCAAAATCTCATCCTCTTGAACAATTCACATTCTTAAGCTTCATAATGTTCAAAACATAATGAATTCCTACCTTTGGAAAGTAGGTCCCCTTTGGATAATGATATGCTGTAATTTCCGATTCCACAAATAAATCCAATTGGAACCACTTGGAGAGAGAGATTCTTAAATCTAGAACATATGTTTCAAGGAAAGAAGAAACACCCCCTATGATCTAACATAAGGATATTAGGATCACTAATCATTTAATGTGATGTGATGTTACATTCAGGGTAGATACCTAAGAGAGTTATGTGTATCATGGTTGATTGTGACTGTGTTATAAATGGGTTTATTTTGGATAAATTAAATTAATTTCAGTAATTAAATTTTAATAAATTTCACACTACCAGAGATATGGGTTTTCCCATTCTTAATGATATTCCTACTAGTCCTTCTCTACATGTGGTTTAGGTTAGTGGGATGGAGTATGATGAATCAATTAATTATAGGAATGTTTAATCAATAGAAGAGGATAATCATTGTTGGATGATAATGTGAATTTTTAAAATTCAATATTTTACAACAGATGGGGGTTGTTTATTTGATATAGTGACAGACCACTGGCTAGAGTATTTTTAAATTTATTTCAGTATGATTTCTGAATGGGAATACTATTAAGTTCCATTGAATGGTAGTAAGGTATGGGGAGAAATATAACTGTATCACATCTTGTATCATAGGGACTGAAATGAGGAAGTCATATCTCACGATTATTTCCAGAGGTAGTTACATGATTATTTTTTTCATCTATGATGAGTGTGATGAAGAGGTATGAGCTTCTCCATCATCATAAAGTAATACCAAGTGTATAATATATTATGATCATATTTAAGGACATAATTCTCTTCCCCCTTGATCTGTTTATTGATGAGGAGTATAGTGATCGATGTTTAAAGGAGGTGCTACATCCAACTAATTGATATACAGTCACCTCATTTATATATTCGATGTATCTGGAGGTGTAATATAAAGTTAATGTAATTGAGGGGATGCATTCTTAGGCATGTTCATCTTGATAGGGTTTCGATCATAGTTCTTTGTGGAGTTGACTAATTGTTGGAGGATCTTTGGTATAAAAATCATCAAGGATTCTATTGGAAAGGTATTGGATGTAGTATTTTTTGTCATTTATTTGGTTCGAAAAATTAATTTTATCCAATTGAGTGATCTAGGATGTTGTTCCATTCTCACAAGAGATATGGTCATCAATAATTTTAGTTCCATACCATTCTTGGGGACTGAAATGGAATATGTAGTTTGTTTTCAATTTAACCTCAGATCCAGTTTCCTCATAGTCCTTATCATTATTAGAGTCAACATACTACTGTAACACAAAAGGATATCGATATAGAAGAGGATATCTCCATAATTTACCTCTCCATCATGGGCCTAGGGATGAGTGTGACCAAAAAACTGGTTTCTATATAAATTCATAGGATCTGAGAATGGTTAGTTGTACTATATAAATTTTTCAACACCAAAGGGGATATATATTATCTATGGTAACATATTTTTATTGTCCACCTTGTCTTATGCTTATTTTTATTCTATAGTGTTACAATCATTTAATAAACCTACTGTGGTCCATAACATGGGACTCAAGGAATAGTGGCTTCTAGTATACTTGGTGTGGACCAGGTTTGTTGGTTTTCATATGGGTAGGATTTATGTTTTTAAGGATGTGAGTTATTTATTTAGAAATATAAATTATCTAGGTATTTTTTTCGGATTCTAATATAGCTGTGAAATTATATTTTTAGAGTAAATTGACTATATTATTTGCATTATATTATTGATTTATTTTATATAAGAGTTACGATCTATGATGGGGAGTGTCTGTGTGATGTATTCACTAATGTGGGAGATAATCTGGCTGGTTAAAAGTTTTTTGAGTGTTTTCATTCTTATCTAGTATCCATATCCTTTGAATTAGTAGAGGAACACCCTATGATATTTCCAAGAGTTAGGGAAGAGTTCTTTGATGATTTTCATGAGTCAATTGTGAACATACCCCCTTATCATGATATCGAGTCTGGGATAAAGGTGTATCTTGGTGATACTCTGATAATGATTCAAATTTATTATATGGAACATTATAAGTTGCACAATATAATTATCTAATGAAGAATTGTTTTATTTGGCCTAGTGTGTCACCATAGGGTACTACAAGGATATTATATAAGAAGTAAAATTATAATATATGGTTGTGTGTGGAATAATGGTGGTTAAATTAGGTGATGTTTTAGAGCTGTTACACTTGTCTATGGATTGATGATTTATTATAAAAGTTTAAGATATCCATCTTGTTTTTGAAGATAGATTTTTATTCGAATATCATTATATGCGTGTGAAATAGGAGGATACCATGATGACAATGTAAAAATTATTCTAGTGGAACTTTGAGTTTATATTTATGATATTTAGTGTTATAAATTCCAAAACTATTTCTATTTATATCTATGGAGGTTTGGCAGTGGATCCCAAAAATATTGATGTTGTTATTTATTCATAAGAAACCAATAATTTTTCATAAGTATATATTCTCTATGGTGTTAGGAGGTATTATTAGAGTTTCATTTCTAAATTCTCTAATTTCAGTGACCGATTAAAAACCATACCTAAGAGGACCTAGACTTATTATGGACTAATCAATATCATGTGAAGTTTAACTACCTAAAGGAGTGGTTTATTAGTTCCCTTATTTGTTAGATTGTATAGAGGATTTGAGTTATAAGTGGTTTTTTAAATTTTACAATTTTTATATGGGTTTCATTTTGATGAAACAAGGGGTAGTGATCTCTTATAGGTCTAGGAAGTAACATCCCCATGGGAATAACTATATTACCCATGATATCAAGTTAGCGATGATGATTTTTCTCTAATGTTTGGTAAAAATTACCTCATTGGTGATAAATTTATAGTCTTTAGAGACCGCAAGAGCCTAGGACATATTTGTTATTAGAATGAATTTAATTTTAAACAATATAGGTAGATAGAGTTTCTCTAGGGATGTGAATTTGATATCTCCCTTACCATGGATAATAGTGATTTTTTTTCTGCTGCACTAAGTAATAAGTTGCATGGACTTGATTATTGGGAGTATGAATATTCATAGAGAGTGAAAAAGGAGCATATGGTGTTTCATCTTGATATATAGAAGAGTAGTTGTAGTGTTTTTTTATATGCTAGTGTATCACTATTTGATACTACATGTTGATGAGTTTTAGTGGGAAGACATAGAGTTAAACATAATATCGGATCATTTCATCAATGAGTTTAATTAAGAGGAATGGTTAGAGTATGAAAAACCTCATATTATGTTTTAAGAGATGATGTTTATTCCTTCAATTAGTAATGAGTAGGTTCCCACAATTTTCCATAGTTTAGTAGTGGACGTTCATCTTATAATTTTCATGATGTATCGATCCTTGAGGGGTCATACTTGGGGTTTTGGGATGAATTAGTTGGTAGTGGAGTTCATATCATGATGCTTGTTCTGTAACAAGGTAAATATAGATTATCATTTTCATGGTGGGTTTTTATAGAAATTTCATGTTTTCATGTGAGAATTGGAATAAATATTGAGGGATTTTATCACTGATTCACCTATAGATGAAAGATAATGTGATGTTATTTGGGTGATTGTAGATATATCTATGATGTTGTAACACTTCCAAGACATAATGGTGTTGGGTGTTGTTGATGTATTTCAATGATAGTTTAAAAATGATGAGGTTCTACTTCACAGGTTATAGAGGACCAACATTTGTTATTTTGATACTCATTTTACCTCCTGATTCTTGATATTATTGTAATATTCTTTTAGATCATAGTAGTTTTTTAGAATTTATTTCCAACCTTAGAAGGATAGGTAGACAAATTTGACTATCCAGATACTGGAGGATGTTTCCAAGTTGTGTCTTCGATTTTGGTGGATCTTGGTTAAATCAACCAACATAGTTGAGTTTTAATATTATAAAAACTCCAAATCTTCCATTGTAATGGTTCAGTTCAAGGATTTTAATGGGAGGACTTGTTGATCTACATTATGCCAGACTCGGGTTATGGAGTTAGTAGTCCTTGAACCATATGCTTTCCAGATCATGGAAAAGAAGATTCAGATAGTGTAACAGTGTATGATGGAACTGTAGGACCTTCCTAACTCATATGATGATGAGAGGAGTGTGTTACTAAATTTTGAGGTTGGTGATCATTTTTAATTTTTATTTTTCACCCATCATGGGTATAAGTTGTTTGGATGGGGGATTAAGATCTCTCCATAGTTTATGGATGATTTTGAACTATTGCATCTTGTTGGATAGGTTGTATATTATTTAGAACTTCCACTATATATGGATCTGAACCACGACATCTTCAAGGATTCAAAAATCCAATGATTAAATATATATTACTTTCATATAATCCATTTGGGATATTTTAATATTGAGGATGAAATGACATTTTTATATTGAGAAGTTCTGATCTAAGATTATTGGGGGAAAGTGTTGTGTGTGGAAATTATTCCCTAAGTTCAAATTATATAGTGGTGCAGAGTAGAGTATGTGAGAATGTGAGTCACAGATGTGAGATTATTATCTTGAGATAACTATATCTTAATGTTTCTTGATATTATATTTTTTTTAATTGGTGTTGATTTAATTTAATGACTTGTTTTTTTATTATTATGCTTAGTTTATAGAATCATATCTATCAAGAAGTATATCCTAGGTATTTTGTTGTAGTTTATATATATATATATATATATATATATATGTTTATGTTTTTTTATTCTAGATGATGAGAATAATTTGATCAGAACTTAAAATAATTTATTGGAACTATTGGGCTAGTTAAATTATAATGTTTGGGTGTTAGAGATGCCAATGGGATGTTTGAGGATGGAATGTTAGTGTTTTAGCTGAAATGTGTTTTGGGATTTAGTTTTGTTTTATGATTTATGTTGTTCCATAGATGAGAAGTTAGAGGTATGGTTGTGACATGGTAAAATTTGTAGCAACATGGAGGCATAAGGTATTTATTTTGGGATGAATTCCATTTTAAGGGACCCTATATCATGACTATTTGGCTATTCCATAGTCATTTTTTGGGGTTTAATGAGATAGAGAATGTATGCGATTTCTATAGAATGGTACTCATTAATGTGGCATGTGGAACAAGATTAGTGACTTTAGTAATTTTACTATTTGGGTTCAACTACTCTACGCTGCCTGGGAATCACCATGGATGGGTTCAAGATATTTAATATAGTGTTGTGGTGATGAACATTTCACTATCAATTTACATTGGGATTTTTTTAGATATGATAGTTGAAATAGTTTAGAATAGGGAAATATGTGGCATTATTCCTGGATATTGGAATTACATGAACTTATTGTGGAGTGAATGATCATATTTCACCATGTTTTTCTGAAAATATCGGCCATTGAACGATTGATTTTAACCTTCGTTCATGGTATTATGTTTTTTAAAATTGTAAAAAAATTCATGTTCACTTTAAACATCCATTATTTTCCTGTTCTCTCTCTAAACCACTGGGAAATTCATGTGAAAATTTGAGAGATCTCCCAACCCCTCTTTTCCTTGATTCAATCATTTTTAATATAGGTCTACTTTTGTTGATCCTTGGTGAGTAATTCCGTTATAATCCATGATTTTATTACTATTCTTCTATTAGGGATCTCTTAATGTGTTTTTGGTTTGATTTAGATGATGTTGTGACTTGAGTTTCAATGATTATTTGATATGGTTTAGATAAAATGATGGTTCCCTTACGAGGTTGTGGTATTTCCATAACTTATTAGCCTTTATCCAAAATAATAGACTGTAATTCTATGGTTGAGGTTGGGGATTCAATAAATATCCTATATCTTGTGTATTTTATAGGAGTAGAATTATTTTACTTTGTTTTTGTGGATTTTACGGATTTTCCAAACGAAGATGATGAACCAGACATAAAATAATCATCCGAGGAATGGGTGTTTTACATTTGTTCATAGGTTTCCATGAAATTAACCTATAATTTATTCTTGTTGGTTAATGTTATTTTTTTTATGCCCATGTTGATTATATGAATTATCTACTAAAATAACCATTTATAAAATGATAAGTATATACTAATTTCATAAAAAAAGTGTTTGAAATCAGAAATTGATTTGTACCTTCTCAGGAATGTGGCATAAATCAAATGTGTTAGAATATTAAAATAAATCTATGTATTGGTTTTTAATTTTTGATTTTTGTATTTTTTTTCTTTTTTTTCATTTAATGGTGCTATGGTCAGTGCGGTATGAGTTTTAATGATATATCATTGGTTGTGGATATAAATTAGTTATTGGGGTAGGCTGGGTTTGGGGAAAATTGTGTTGCAATAGATTCTATGAGTGGTATAGTGTGATATAGTGGATGATTTGGATTATGCAGTAGGAATTTCACTTCCATGCTATAGTTGTAAAGGGTGATTGTAGGGGTTATTATGAAAGGATCGCATGGTTGGTTTATATGGAATTTTTTTATAGTTTCCTGACTGTAGAAAAATTTAATTGTTAATGATGAACGCGAATAGGGGAATGTTTATAATTGAATTAAATCATGGTTATTATGAAATGATGATTCATGAAATGAATATGTAATGGTCAGAATAAACGTGGGCTATGTATTGAATGGTTTTTCATTATTTATGTATTTGAATGGTTTATTGAATGTAATTTGGTACTTAACGGTAAATATAGGAATTGAATAAATGATTTGGAGTCAAAGTAAGTTGTAAAAGCACATTGTGTATATTTTTAATGGTAAGTTAGGATGGATTATGGTATTAGAGTTTATAATAGTGTAGGTATGTGGTGATGGTAGTGAGTTGATTATTGGGGGATGTGATGGTTCTATTCTGGGGGTTAACCCAATATGTTGGTCTTTTGTGTATGAGTACTAAATTTTTTATAAATTATTATTTCTTTATGCACCCCACCAAATTCCAATATTTATAACAACACCCAAATGTTTTGGGCACTCGGTGTTTTACACAAACATCCACGTATGTGAGGCAATGAATTGATGAAAAATCCCTCTTCCCAACTCTCCTTCCCTCTTTAGCATGATTTTTGATGGATCAAGGTAGGTATGATAATAATATCATATTATGTTTTGTACTGGAGGACCTTATAGTGTGTTGGAGTGATGATTTCTAAAATCAAACTGGTAGAGTATGTGACACAATGGAAGATCATGTGGGGGTATTGGAATGATGGGATTGAAGGACCTCGAGACACCCTGGGAGGGGAGGGGTGAATCAGGGTGTCAAGTTTTTATTTTAATCTGATGGATCTTGTTCCCACATTAGTTGGAACATATTCAATCTATATGATGAATATGATCAGAAAACAAACATTCACATGCATAGAGAAGACACAACAATTTTTACTTGGTTCACCACTAAGGGATACGTCCAAGGAACATACGCCAACAGGTTTTAAGTCGTACCTTATTCCACTAAATTATACTATACGTGGATTACAATGGTTTGGGAACAGTCACTCTATCCGAGGCTCACTAGCTTTACAAATGTTTAGGGATAGCTCACTGCGTCCCTCAGGCCACTCCCATTGACTCCCCCTGGCTCACTTCCCTTGATGAAAGTCACAATCAGTTTATATACGTGAAGGTATCTTCAATAGATTTGAATTTAAGTCTTTTTCTCTGTTTAGAACGAGACTCTTCTTGCATCAAAGTTTGGAATTGATGCACTAGAATGCATAGAACCACTAAACCGGATCACCAGAACGTGCAGACAATCTTCACTGACAATTGCTCCTAACCCCAACCCTTTGTGCGCAAAACCATCCAAATGCGCTCAAAATTTACTTTTCGTGCTAAAAAATATTTTTCAAAACAATACCCTTTTTTTGCAAAACTGAGTCTTTTACATGCAACCCCAATTTTTTCATGCAACCCTTCCTTTTCCGCACATCCTGTAATTTTCCACGCAATCCGGAATATTTCGCGCAAGACCCTTTACGCGATCCTTTTTCATGCATCAGACCTCAGATCTTCTATAAGTCTTCAACCATACATAATGAGAGGGGTCACCTATAATTTATAGGTATCTGAGACCCCCACATGAAAAACCTCATGTGGTGCATAAAACATATCATTCGGCGCAAAAAAGTTCGTGCCGGTATAATTTTTCGCGCAAATATCCAGATTTTTCACACAACCCATGCCTTTTCCATTTTTCAACGTTCTGATTCTGAAACCCTATTTGCACGAAAACCCTCGATCCTCTATTTTGCGCACCATGCTATTTTTCACGAAAACCCACTGTTTTTCATAAAGCCCTTGATTTTTCATGACCACCTCCCGATATTCATCACACCACTTCCTCTTTGCTGTTTTCCAACAACCTGTGTCCTCATTTTCCGATTTTGAGGCCCAAGAATTTTCCAAACACCGAGAAACAGCGCCACCTTCAATACTATTCTGATTGAACTTTATGATCACTTTGTTGGCACACATACTGAACTTCCACTGAGGATTGACAACAAACACAAACCAAACTCCAATTCTTGCATGAAACAATCATGGATGAAAAAATCTCTCCCTTTGGGTTTGTTGGAAATCACCAAATAAATTCAATAGATCACCGTCCACTAGAAAACCAAGATCGCAAGGATCAACTTAGCAAACACTCTAAGTCTATGTGAGCAATTATCGGTGTAGAAAACAAGAGAGGATGCTTGAATTGGGTTCCCGTGCTTTGGAATTCTCAGAGTAGCCTATGAAATTTTCATACAGTGTCACAAAAGCATTACATGTACAATGAATTCCTTCTCATTCTATCATCGACACTGAATTCTCATCATGTCACAGAAGCATTACTTTTCCACTCACAGAAGCATTACATGTCCACTGAGAATCCTGAATTTATTCCGTTCTCCCCCATTGAAAATAAACACAATGACCAGTAAGTGTTCATTGTTCAGCTCAAAACACACTCCCCTTGGATAGTATCTCCCCCAATAACATGTATCACATCCAAACACAGATTAAAAATAGGTAACATAACTGGGGAGTGGGGAATTTTGTAACCTTCTTATGCACTAGGAGGTGGCAGAACACCGAGGTTCAGCCGATTCTTTTCAAACACAGCTGCTGACAGTGGCTTAGTCCGAATATCCACCAATTTCTATTTAGTTCCCACATGATGCATTCTAATCACCACTTGCTCAACTTTTTCTTTGATAAAGTGATACCTGATTTCAATATGTTTTTTACAAGAATTCTGAATAGGATTCTTCGTGAGATAAATTGTGCTCTTATTATCACAGTAAATTACCATTGGTTGATTGACCTCATCACCAATATCTGCATGTTTTTGCATCATCCATAGTAGTTGAGTGCATGTCTTTGTGGAGGATATATACTCAGCTTCAGCAGTACTAAGAGAAGTACGTTCTTGTTTCTTGCTTAACCAGCCAACACATTTCTTCCCAATATAGAAGGCACCACATCTAGTGGACTTTCTGTCTACTACATCACCAGCCCAATCATCATAAGAAAACCCTAATAATTCATTGTCCCTGCCTGAAGAAAAAAATAACCCCATGTTATGTGTACCTTGAATGTACCTCATGATTCTTTTTACTACCTCTATATGTTCCTCCTTTGGATTACTCTGAAAGTGAGGTGAAGACATGTTGCAAAGACAATATATGGTTGTGTCACTATCAGGTACAATAGGCTCTCAATGATCCTCCTGTACATGGTGGGATCAATAGAGGCCCCATCCTCGTGCTTTCCATGTTTAGTGCCAACTTCAATCAGAGTTGACATTGGTTTGGAGTCTTGCATATTAAACTTATTCAACAGCTCTCTTTCAGAATTTTCCTAAGAAATGAAAGTGTAATCCATCTTCTGAATCACCTGTAGCCCCAAGAAATATGTGAGCTCTCCAATCATAGACATTTCAAATTCTGATTTCTTATGATTGGAAAATTCATCCCCTGATTTCTTCCAGCTGCCACAAAATATGATATCATCAACGTAGACTAGAACCATGAATTGACATTTTGGAGAATTATTCACATTGATATTCTAATATACTCCTCCTCTTTTGAATTCCAGCTTCTTGAGATACAAATCCAGCCGCAAGTACCACACCTGTGGTGCCTATATCAAACCATATAGAGCTTTCTTCAGTTTGCAGACCTTTGTTTCATCACTACCTAGAACAAAACCCACTGGTTGTTAAATTTAAACTTCTTCTTCATCTACACCATTAAAAAATGAGGTCTTGACATCCATTTTATATAATTTATATCCTATTTGGAGTTCCATGGAAAAGAGAATCCTGAATGAATCCAGTCTATCCAGTGGAGTAAAGGTTTCTTCAACATCAATGCCTTCAATATGGGAGTATCCTTTACATATCAGTCTTTCCTTTTTTCTAATGACAATTACATGCTCATCAAACTTATTTTTTAATATCCATTTGGTACCGATCACATTATGACCTTCGGTTCTCTAGAAAAGATCCTATCTCTGATTATTGTCAATCTGATCTAATTCTTCATTCCTTGATATCACCCAAGATTCATCCTTTACAGCTTCTTCGAATGAGGATGGCTCCACAACTGATAGAACTGCAGATTGCGTGTTATTCCTCATTCTTCTTGTTTGAGTGGGAGCACTCCTGTCCCCAATTATGTTGGATGAAACAATATTTGCTCTTCAATTTCTCTAGCGATGTTCAGTTTCTTTCTCTCCAGCCATAATTTCTTCTTTAGATTCTTCTACTGAGCCAACATCATGATGTGATTTCTCAGTTTTTTTTACAACTTCCTCTATTTCTGTATATGTATTTTCACCATGTTCACTTTCTTCATAACATTCTATCACATCAGCATATGACGTCATTGAAGCATTTGTGGGTTTCTCTTCAATTATCTTAAAATCACTCCTTTCCACAATCCTTCCTAAATGCTTGTTGAAACATTTGTAGGTTCTTCTGTTCATTGTGTAACTGAGGAAAATTCCTTCATCTATATTGTCTCCATACTTCCCTTGATTTCCTTCTCTGTTCCTGATGATGCATTTACTTACAAAGACCGGAAAGTATTTTAAAGAGGGATTCCTTCCATTGCACAATTCATATGGGGTCTTTGTTTCAATGATATAAAGTACTGTTTGATTCTAAATATACACTGCTACTATAACAACCTCTTTCCAGTAATTTCATGGAATACAACTCTCAATCAGCATAGTTTGTGCCATGTTTTTCTGTTGTCGATTCCTACATTCAACAACTCCATTTTGTTGTGGATTTCTCAAAGCAGCTACCTCATCATGTATCCGAAGCTTCTATAGATAATTTTCAAATTCAATGGATGTGTATTCTCATCCATTGTCTGATCACAACAAATTGATTGTTCTCCCTGTATAATTCTCTGCGATTCGCCGATATGATTGCATGCATTCAAGGACTTGTTATTTCCTATGAATGACCATCTCACATGCCATTCTAACGTAATCATCTATGGAAAGGAAAACTTACTTTTCTACATGAGTTCCGGCAACATTTATCAGCCCACATACATCTGTATGAATCAAATCAAGAAGGTGATATTCCCTTTTCTTCTTTGGCCGATATGAACAGCAGACCAACTTCCCACGAATGCAAGAATCACAAGACTTTTCACGCTCACGCTTCAGGTTGGGAATGCCCATGAAAATCCTCAATTTTGATATTTTCTCCATGTCTTTTTTATTGATGAGTCCCAGTCTCCCATGCCACAAATTGTTACCTTCTTTAACAATCTTGTAACAGATATTTTCTTCACTATCAACCAGATACAAGTAGCCTTCTGTTCTGAAACCTTTCCTAAGTGAATTGCATGTCTTTCCATTAATAGTGCAACCTTTCTGATTAAAAGTAACTATAAGTTTTTTTTAAAGGTAATGCTTCGGTCAAAAGACCAAAGCACAAAATATATAAGAAAGCAAGAGGATTACAAAGTTCAGAAAGATGGGATTTTGTTACAATCTCTCTCAAAGATAGGCGATAAGTCAGCTGGAAGAGTGTCAAGCCAAGTCATGCTCTGTTGAATACCTTTGTTGGCGAGTGCATCAGCAATAGAATTCGCTTCACGGTAAGCATGAGTAGCAATATAATCTGGCCCGTGAAGCGAGTTCAGACACTTCATCCAAAGAGTGGTAAGCAGCCAAGCAAGATGAGTGTCGCCGTTCCATATGGCCTGAACGATGGTTGTGGAGTTACTTTCAATCCAGAGCTTTCTCCAGCCTCTTGGAATGGCAAAATCAACAGCATGGATGACACCAAGCATCTCAGCCTCGAGCGAAGAAGAAAGACCACAGCCAGCATAAAAACAGCCCTGACAGTGACCAGATGAGTCTCTGAAGATGGCACCACAACTAGCAGGACCAGGATTGCCTTTGGAAGCACCGTCAACATTCACTTTAATCCATCCTGACATCGGGGCTTGCCAGAAAACTTCAAAGAAGCGCTTGGGTTTTGGATATATGCCCGGGACACCGAGGTGGCGAAGGATAACTAAATCATTAGCCAAGTTGTTGCAAGAAGCTTTTTGGATTGAAGCGGCTTCATGAATTGCAATAAGGATCCGAGCTTTACCTGCATTGAGACTAAATGAGTGGTTGTTATGAATAATATCATTACGGGCGTACCAGATCACATGCAGAAGCTCCGCCACTGCCGCAAGGAAGATATTCTTTATCTGCAAGGAGGCATCATATCTGATGCAATATTTAAGAAACATACAAATAGAATCAAAAGTTGGCCATCTGCAATTAAAGAGATCCAAAACATATTTCCATAAAGCAGAGGCTGTCGCACAGGACAAAAAGAGATGGTTGGAATCCTCCCTATGTTGATTACACATGCGACATTTAGAGCAAAGTTGAATGCTAAAGATTTGAAGACAGGCATCAGTGGGAATTCTATTGTGATCTAGTCGCCAAATGAGGGTGAGTCTAGAAGGTTTTATCCAAGGCTTATTAAAAAAACTCATCCATTGATAATTGGGATCCCCTCAAGAGAAGAAGTGATTATAGAAGTTTCTAGAATCGAGGATGCCATTTGGAGAAGGTTCCCACACCAGAAAGTCACCGCCAGGGGAGAAAGGATGATTATCAATGATCTGAGCAATATTTTCTGGGAGGGTGTGACGATGGGATCGCAGGACATCTTTTATAGAAAGACTAGTATCTCCAGGAGAGGTATTCATAGAATGCAAGGAAATCAAGGGGTTACCGCGCCAATTGTCACACCAAAAATTAAAAGAAGAGTCAGCACTGACCATCCATCTAGATTTCTTCATGATAGAGTGATACGAGTCTCTGATGGTGGGCCAGATCGAGGAGTTGATGTGACAAAAATTCCCTTTCACGAGTTTAGGAACGAATCTATGCTTCAAGAACTCCGAAGCTTTAGGGGAACCATTAATGATGCGCCAAGTAAGGCAGGATTGGAGAGCGTTATTGAAAAGATTTAAATTTTTTATACCAATGCCGCCTTTATCAAGAGGTTTACAACAAGAATTCCAAGGGATACTGACAAGCTTCCTTTCTAAAGTGCTCCCTGACCAAATAAAATTTTTGATATAGGTATTAATCTTTTTAAAAATGCCGGAAGGCCAATTGTAGATCATGAGCGAGTAGACCATTTTGGAAACAATGGTTGATTTGACCAGACATATCCTACCGGCCATGGAGAGTAATTTACCTTTCCAAGTGGAGAGTTGTTTAATAATTTGATCAGTAATGTTGGTGAAATAGCAGGCCTTAGGACGACCCCAAAATAGAGGGACGCCTAAATAATTGAAAGGAAGGAGGCCCTCTTTGATACCAAGAGAAACAATGATGCTAGATTTTCTTCTAACAGGGAAGCTTTTGCCAAAGAAAATATAAGATTTATCACAGGAAATCTCTTGACCAGAAACCTCTTCATAATGATTAAGGGCTTGTTTTAGAACATGCATATTTTTCTGATCACCTTTGAGAAAAAGGATAATATCATCAGCATAGAAAAGGTGAGTAGGGGTATTGAGATTCCTGGCAGCTTGAATAGGTCTGAGCTTGCCTTGACCAACCAGGTGAATGGGAAGTCTACTTAAGTAGTCTTCAGCGATAACAAAAAGGATGGCAGAGAGAGGGTCACCTTGTCTGACACCCTTAGATCATCTGAAGAAGCCTCTAGGGGAACCATTGATCAGAACAGAAATAAAAGCTGAGTTAAATAAAGTTTTAATCTTTAAGATGAAAGCATCATGAAATCCAAAAGACGAAAGCACATTGAAAATAAAGTTCCAGTCAATGGTGTCAAAGGCCTTCCTGAGTAGATTATGACATAGGCCATGTACGTAAAGGACTTCAGTCTTCTTTAGTTATCCATTATCTAATTCCGTAATTCCACTCTCTTTGATTTTCAGAGCACCGTCATTACCAAATCTTTCTGTTCCATCAACATTCCATTTGATATCTATTAACAGGTCAGCATTACTCATCATATGAGATGAACAACTGCTATCTAGAATCTAGGTACTATAGTTCTGTATAGCTTTGAGGGCCACCTCTTCAAGGTTGTATTTCTCAATCTTATTCCTTTCCATGTATGAGACATTGGATTAAGTATACTGAACTGATGGCCTTTCAATTATCTCTTCTGCGTGCCTAGGTTATTCATAGTCAAAATCATCTTTGAGAGGAGAAAACTGGTTTGAAAAAGAAACATTGTCTTGCTGACGAGACTTGACTTGTTAGAAAATTCGGTATAATGTGTCCCTGTCCCTTCTCCACCTGCAATTAGCAGCCTTATGACCAAAGTTAGGACAATGAAAACAATATCCATAGAAATTGTTTCTTCTATAAGAATTAGGATATGAATTTGTTCTCTTTTGTTGAACTCCCATATCTTCTCCATTTAGATAGCTTCTTGCCTCTTTGCAATAAGGCTTGGTATGGCTCAAATAGCCACGAAACTAAAACATCATGAGAGGAAATGTAATCTCACTTGAATTTCTCCTCATCCCTTATTCCTTGGTAGAATAGTTACATTGTCTATCATTTCTGAATGTTTGAGAATAATTTTCTATTATCCCTTTAATTTGGATGGAGGGTTCCTTTTTCACCACATTAGGTAATGTTTCAACATGTTCAACATTCATCTTATCATTCCTTTAGAAATTTTCACTTCCAGCAGTTGATGTCTCAGCTTCACAGCCAATTCCACTCTTTCCCTTGTAAGCGGGGCTTTGATCACTCAATATTTTTCCAACCCCATATGAACCACACGTGGCTCTTTCTAGTAATTCTGCATCTGAGAATCTTCCAAAATGTATTTATATCCTTGATTCATTAGGAATTCATTCAGTCTCACGTTTACTCCTAAGAGTAACAACTTCCTCCTCAAGACCCTCAGCAGACTTGTATTTTTCATCTAGTCTGGAGGTGAGGTCATTGATGACCATTTCTTGCTCTTCAATTATCAGATTCAGATCCAATACATCATCACTCCTCTCAATTATTTTAGACTATACTTTAAAAAATTCTTCCAGTCATTCAATTTCATCTTCAAGTTGATCAATGTATTCAGTTTATTCTTATACAATTGACTTCCACTTATTTCAACTCTTACATTTAGTCCTAAGCTTACTAATAGCATCCTTAAGTTACATCTCGGGATCTGCACAAGTTTTTAATTGTTTTTCTCCACCATTATATTCTGACTTTTCAATAGTGTCCATCATGGAAGCATGGTTCCCAGTTTTGAATTCTGGTTCTTCTTCATCACAGAATTCATTATCATCTTCTTCCTCTTCACAGACAAAACTCTTCCTTTGTATTTTATTTCCATATATGAAGTCTCCCATTTTGAAAAACCTTATTTGAGGATTCTCGAATCTTTCATCTTAACTATATTCATCATTTATCTTTCTTAATCCCTGAGAAGAAATGTGCCAAACTTTTTTGTAACAAAAACATGTGAGAGGTGAATTCCCAATGAATTTACCTATTCCCTTCTAGAACTTCATTGAATTGAGTTAATGAATTTCTTTTTCTTTGTCTTCTTCACCACTACTCTCTTTTGTAATTTTTTTATAGATTACCTTAAATTCCATTTCTTTGCTCACACAAGACGTAGCATCTTCTGGATTGATTATCATTTTATATGCTACAAAGCTTCTTATAAGTTCATCCAGAGAATGTTTTGAAAGATCTCTTTCCTCAAGGGCTGATACATTTGCATTGTACAGGGGTGGAAGTATTCCTAGTATTTTCATGAAAATGCTAACGTCTTTGATTTCTTCTCCTAGGCCCCTAATTCCACCAACTAATTAAATGATTCGATAAAATAAGGAGTATGCATTCTCATTAGGATGAGTCTTCAAATCATCGAACCTATTGTGAAGAACTTGTAGTTTCGACTCCTTGACATTGCTATCTCCTTCATAAATATTCTCAAGTTTTTCCCACACAGATTTTGCTGAGGTGAAATTCATCACCATTAGGTAGATCTAATCAAAAAGGGATGCGGTGAGTGCATTTTGTGCTTTAGCATCTACATCAAGAACATTCATATTTGTGTTAGTCATAGTCAAGCCTGTTGGATCACTGACTTGTATTCCTTTCACAATAGAAAATAGAACTTCCATTCCAAGAGATATTAGATGAGATCTCATTCTGTTCATCCAGCTCTGGAAATTACTTACATTGAAGTGAGGGACTCCCCTGACACTGACTGCATTCTCCATGATGATAAATGAAAGATTCAACACCAGAAACCTGGCTCTGACACTAATTAATGGACCCCGTGACACCCTGAGAGGCGAGGGGTGAATCACAGTGACAACTTTTTCTTTTAATGTGATGGATCTTGTTCCCAAGTTGGTAGGAACTTATTGGACATGTAGGATGAATATGATCAGAATGAAAACATTCACATGCATAGAGATGACACAACACTTTTTACTTGGTTCACCATTAAAGGTTGCGTCCAAGGAGCATACGCCGACAGGTTGTCGGTCGTACCTAATTCTACTAAACTTTACTAGATATAGATTACAATTTTTTGGTAATAGTCACTATGTCCCAGGCTCACTAACTTTACAAATGTTCAGGGATAGCTCACTGTGTCCCTCAGGCCACTCCTATTGACTCCCCCTAGATCACTGCCCTTGGTGAAGTCACAATCACTTTATAGAAGTGAAGGTCTCTTCAATATATTTGCATTGATGTCTTTGTTTCTACTTAGCACGAGACTCTACTTGCATCAATGTTTGGAATTGATGCACTAGAATGAACAGAACCACTAAACTGGATAACCAGAATGTGCATACAAGCTTCATTGACAATTGCGCACAACACCAACCCTTAGCATGAAAAACTATCCAATTGCGCACAAAATTTACTTTTTGCGCATAATGAAATTTTGCGCAACAACACCCTTTTTTGTGCAACTAAATCATTTACATGCAACCCCAATTTTTACGTGCAACTCTTCCTTTTCGGTACATTCTAGAATATTGCACGTAATCCAGAATATTTTACGCATGCCCCTTTATACAAACCTTTTTCGAGAATCAGACCTCAGATATTCTCTAAGTCTTCAACCATACAGAATGATAGGGGTCTCCTATTATTTATAGGCATTTGATACCCCCGCATGAAAAACCTCATGTGGTGCGTAAAACAACTCATCTAGAGCGTAAAATTTCACACGAGTATCGTTTTTCGCGCACATCTCCAAATTTTTCGTGCAGCCCATGCCTTTGCCATTGTTCATCATTCTGATTCTGAAACACTATTTGCGTGAAAACCCTCATTCCTCTATTTTGCACACCATGATATTTTTTGCGCAAATCCGTTATTTTTCGTGCATCCCTTGTTTTTTCGTGCACACCTCCTGATATTCTTCACACCACTTCCTCTTTTCATTTTTCCAAAAACCTATGTCTTCTTTTTCCGATTTTGAGGCCCTAAAATTTTCCAAACACGGGGAAACAGCTCCACCTTCAATATTGTTCTACTTGAACTGTATGATCACTTTAATGGCACACATTCTGAACATCCACTTAGGATTGACAACAAACACAAACCAAACATAAATTCCTGCATAGAACAAACATGGTACCAACAATATCCCCCTTTGGGTTTGGTGTCAATCACCAAATAAATTCAATAGATCACTATCCACTCGCAAACCAATAATGCAAGGATCAACTCATCCTACACTCTAAGTCTACGTGAGAAATGCTCAGTGTAGAAAACAAGAGAGAAATCTTGAATTGGGTTCCCATGTTTTTGAATTCTCAAAGCCACCCAAGAAATTTTCTTATAGTGTCACAGAAGCATTACATGTCCATTGAATTCCTTCTCATCGTATCATCGACACTGAATTCTCATCGTTTCACAGAAGCATTACATATCCACTCACAGAAGCATTACATGTCTACTGAAAATGCTGAATTTATTCGTTTCTCCCCCATTGACGATAAACTCAAAGATTGGTAATTGTTCATTGTTCAGCTCAAAACACACTCCCCTTGGATAGTATCTCCCCCACAAACATGCATTACATTCAAAAACAGATTAAAAAGTGGTAACATAACTGGGGAGAGGTGAATTTCATAACCTCTTTATGCACTAGGAGGTGGCTGAACACCGAGGTTCAACAGATGCTTGTCAAACATAGCTGTTGATAGTGTCTTGGTTAGAATATCCGCCACATGCTCAACAGTTCCCACATGATCCATTCTAATCACCCCTTTCTCAACTTTTTCATTGACAAAGTGATACTTGATTTCAATATGTTTTGTACGAGAATGATGAACATGATTCTTCATGAGATCAATTGCGCTCTTGTTATCATAGTAAATTACCTTTGATTGATTTAACTCACCAATAAATGTATGTTGTTGCTTCATCCATAGCAGTTGAGTGCATGCCTTTGTGGTGGATATATACTCAGCTTCAGCAGTACTAAGAGAAGTACTTTATTATTTCTTTCTCAACCAGCCAACACATTTCTACCCAATATAGAAGGCTCCACAACTAGTGGAATTTCTGTCTACTACATAACTAGCCCAGTCAGCATCAGAAAACGCTGATAATTCACTTTCCCTGCCTACAACAAAAGATAACCCAATGGTATGTGTACCTTGATTGTACCTCATGAGTCTTTTTACTGCCACCAAATGTTCCTCCTTTGGATTACTCTGAATGTGGGCTGCAAGAAATGTGGCAAAGACAATATATGGTTATGTCTCAGTCAGGTAAAGTAGGCTCCCAATGATCCTCTTGTACATGGTGGGATCAATAGAGGCCCCATCCTTATGCTTTCCATGTTTTGTGCCAACTGCAATCAGAGTTGAAATTTGATTGTATTCTTGCATATTAAATTTATTCAACATCTCTCTTGCATACTTTTCTTGAGAAATGAATGTGTAATCCTTATTTTGAATGACCTGTAGCCCCATGAAATATGTGATCTCCCCAATCAAAGTCATTTCAAATTTTTATTTCATATGTTTGGAAAATTTTCCTACTAATTTCTTCCTACTGCCACCAAATTTGATATCATCAAAGTAGACTATAAACATGATTTGATATTTTGGATAATTATTCACATAGAGATTTTGATCTAATCCTTCTCGTTTGAATTCCATATTCTTGAGATATGAATCCATCCATGAGTACCACGCCTATGGTGCCTGCTTTAATCCATATAGATCATTATTCAGTTTTTAGACCTTTGTTTCATCAGTACCTAGAACAAAACCCACTGGTAGTTCAATGCAGACTTCTTATTTGGGTACACCATTCAAAAATTATGTCTTGACATCCATTTGATATACTTTATATCCTCTTTGGAGTTACATGGCAAGGAAAATCGTGCTTGACTCCATTCTAGCCACTGGAGAAAAGGTTTCTTCAACATCAATGCCTTCAATCTGGGAGTATCCTTTACATACCAGTTGTTCCTTGTTTTTTATGACACTTCCATGCTAATCAAAATTATATTTGAAGAACTATTTGGTACCAATCACATTGTGACATTCAGGTCTCTTGACAATATCCCATGTATGATTCTTGTAAATCTGATCTACTTATTCATTCATGGCTTTCACCCAAGATTCATCCTTTGCATCTTCTTCGAATGAGGATGGATCTAAAACTGATAGAAATGAATATTGTGTGTTATTCCTCGTCCTTCTTGTTTGAGTGGGTACACTCCTATCCCCAATTACATTGGATGGATCAATCTCAGCTCTTCTATTTCTCGTGCGAGGTTAAATTGAATTCTCATTAGCCACAGTTTCTTCTTCAGATTCTTCATCTGAGTCAACATCATTATGTGTCTACTGGGTGTTTTGTACACCTTCTTCTATTTCTATATTTGTATTTTATTCATGTTCACTTTCTTCATCACTTTATATCACATCATCATATGATGTTCTTGAAGCATTTGTGGTTTTCTCTTCAATTATCTTAACATCACTGCTTTCCACAATCCTTCCTAAACATTTGATGAAAAATTTGTAGGATTTGTTGTTCATTGAGTAACTAAGGAAAATTTCTTCATCTGCATTGTCTCCATACTTCCCTTGATTTCCTTCTTTGTTCCTGATGAGTAATTTATCCAAATACACAAAAGTATTTTAAAGGGGGATTCCTTCCATACCACAATTCTTATGGTGTCTTCGTATCACCCATATAAAGTCCTATTCGATAATGAATATACACTGCAGCTTGAAAATCCTCTTTCCAGTAATGTCGTGGAATATGACTCTCAATCGGCATAGTTTGGGCCACGTTGTTCCCCAATCAATTCCAACGTTCAACAACTCCATTTTGTTGTGGTGTTCCCACAGCAACTCTCTCAAGTTGTATCCCATGCTTCTCCAGTTAATTTTCAAATTCAATGGATGTTTATTCTCAACCATTGTATAATCTCAATACTTTGATTGTTTGTCTGGTATCATTCTCGACGATTCGCTGATATGTTTTCATGCAGTCAAGCACATGTCATTACAGATGAATGACCATAACACATTCCATTCTACTGTAATCATCCATGAAAAGGACAAAGTACCTTTCTCCATGAGTTCCAGCAACATTTATCGGCCCACATATATCTGTATGAATCAAATCAATATGGTGAGATGCCCTTTTCTTCTTTGGCCGATAAGAACTGCAGACTAACTTCCCACGAATTCAAGAATCACAAGACTTTCCACGCTCACGATTCAGGTTGGTAATGTCCATGAAAATATTTAATTTTTATATTTTCTCTATGTCTTCATGATTGATGTGTCTCAGTATCCGATGCCACAAAAGGTCATCTTCTTCAACAGTCATGTAACAGACATTTTCTTCACTATCAACCTGATACATGTTTCTTTCTGTTATGAATCCCTTCATAAGTGAATTTCCTGTCTTTCCCCTGATAGTGCATCCTTTTTGATTAAGAGTAACTATAATTCTCAAGTCATTGAGTCGACTCACACTGAGTAGATTATGATTTAGGCCATCTACGTAAAGGACTTCAATCTTCTTTAGTTCTCCATTTTCTAATTTCGTACTTCAACTCCCTTTGATTTTCAGAGCTCTATCATTACCAAATCATATTATACCATCAACATTCCTTTTGATATCTATTAATAGGTCGTCATTACCTGTAATATGAGATGAACAACCGCTATCCAGAATCTAGGTACTGTTGTTATTTGTAGCTTTGAGGGCCACCTCTTCAAGGTTGGATTTCTTAATCTTCTTCTGTTCCTTCCATGAGACATTGGATTGAGTATAGAGAAATGATGGCCTTTCAATTATATCATCCATGTACCCAGGTTCATCATAGTCAAAATCTCCTTTGAGTGGAGAAAACCTATTTGAAAGAGCAACACAATCTTCTAGATGAGACTTGACTTTTCTTGAACTTCGGTATGAGGTGTCCATGTCCCTTCTCTGCCTGTAATTAGAAGCCTTATGACCAATGTTAGAACAACCAGAACAATATCCATATAATTTTTTTCTTCTATAATAATTGGTATATGAATTTCTTCTCCTTTGTTGAACTCCTATATCTTCTCCATTCATAGGTCTTCTTTACACTTCGCAATAAGACATGGTAATTCCCAAATAGCCACAGAACTGACACATCATGAGAGGAAATGTATTATCACTTGAATTTATCCTCATACCTTTTTCCTTGGGATAATAGTTAGACTGTCAGTCATTTCTGAGTTTTGGAGGATAATTTTCTGTTCTCCTTTTAGTTTGGATTGAGAGTTCCCTTTTCATCACTTTAGGCAACGTTTTGACATGATCAACTTTCATCTTATCTTTCTTTTGGAAATTTACACTTCCAGTAGTTGATGTCTTAGCTTCACATCCAATTCCACTCTTTCCAATTTTTATAAGGTCTTTGATCACTCATGCTTTTTCCAACCCCATTTGAACGACACTTTGATCTTGCATGTAATTCTGCATCTGGTATTCTTTCAAATTGTTTTTACTTCTTTGATTCTTTTGGAATTGATTAAATCTCAAGATTACTCTTAAGAGTAAAAACTACCTCTTCAAGACCCTCATCAGTCTTGGATTTTTCTTATAATCTGGAGGCGTGTTCATTGATGAACATTTCCTGGTCTTCGATTATCAGCTTCAAATCCACTACATCATTATTTATCTCAATTATTTCAGACATTAACTTCACAAATTCTTCCAGTCATTAAATTTCAGATTCATGTTGATCAACATATTTAGTTGATTCTTCTACAATTGATTTCCACTCATTCCAACTCTTACATTTAGTCTTAAGATTACTAACAGCATCCTTAAGTTGCATCTCTGGATCTGCACAAGTTTTCAACTATTTTTATCCACCAGTATCTTCTGACTTTTCAACAGTGGCCATCATGGAAGCATGGTTCCCAGTTTTGAAATCTGGTTCCCCTTTATCATAGAATTCATTATCATCTTCTTCCAGTTCATATACAAAACTCTTCCTTTGCAATTTGTTTCCAGATTTGAAGTCTCCATTTTTGAAAAACCTTCACTGAGGCTTCTCAAAGATTTCATCTTCATTATCTTAATCATTGATCTTTCTTAAGCACTGAGAGGCCGTGTTCCCAAATTTTCCGCAATGAAAACATGTGAGAGGTAACTTCCCTTTGAATTTCCCTTTTCCCTTCTAGAACTTCTTTGAAATGAGTGATAGAATTTATTTTTCTTCTTCATCTTCACCACTAATCTATTTTGTAATTTTTAGTTTATCCATAGCCTTACTAGCCATTTCCATTCTCACACGAGACGTATCATCTTCTGGATTGATTCTCATTTTATATGCTACCAAGCTGCTTAGAAGGTAATCCAGAGAAAGTTTTGATTTATCTCTTTCTTCAGTGGCTGATAACTTTGCATTGTATAGGGGTGGGAGTCTTCTCAGTATTTTCTTCACAATGTCAACGTCTTTGATTTATTCTCATAGGCCCCGAGTTTCTCCAACTACTTCAGTGATTCGATTAAATAAGGTGTCTGCATTCTCATCATAATGCATCTTCAAATCATTAAACCTATTGTGAAGCACATGTATTTTCACCTCCTTCACTTTTCTATCTCCATCATAAATATTCTCGAGTTTATCCCACATGGATTTTACTGAGTTGAAATTCATCTCCTTTAGGTGGATCTGATCAGAAAGGGCTGCGGTGAGTGCATTTTGTTCTTTAGCATCGGTATCAAGAACTTTCCTATCTGTGTCAGTCATAGCCATGTCTGTTGGATCAGTGACTTGTATTACTTTCACAGCAGAAAATAGAACTTCAATTCAAAGATATCTTAGATGAGATCTTATTTTATTCTTCCAGATCTGGAAATTACTTCCATCGAAGTGAAGGACTCCCCTGACCTTGACTGCATTCTCCACAAAGAAAAATGACAGATTCAACACCAGCAACCTAGCTCTGATACCACTTGATGGACCCCAGGACACCCTAAGAGGGGAGGGGAAAATCAAGTTGACAACATTTTCTTTAACTGTGATGGATCTTGTTCTCATGTTTCTAGGAACTTATTTAACATGTATAATGAATATGATCAGAAAGAAAACATTCACATGCACAGAGAAGACCCATGAATTTTTACTTAGTTCACCACTAAGGGCTACGTCCAAGGAGCATATGCCGACAGGATGTTGGTCATACCTAATTCCACTAAACATTAGTAGATGTGGATTAAAAAGGTTTGGGAACATTCACTCTGTCCCATGATCACTACCTTTACAAATGTTCAGGGATAGCTCACTACATCCCTCGGTCCACTATCATTGACTCCCCCTGGCTCACTGCCCTTGGTGAAGTCACAATCAGTTTATAGACATGAAGGTATCTTCAATAGATTTTCATTGAAGTCTTTGTCTCTACTTAGCATGAGACTCTTCTTGCATCAAAGTCCATAATTGATGCACTAGAATGCACAGAACCACTGAACTGGATAAACATAACGTGAGGACAAGCTTCACTGACAATTGTAGGCAACACTATCCTTTTGTTCTCAAAACCTTCCTATTGGCCGCAAAATTTACTTTTCACGCTTAAAAATATTTTTTTCAACAACACTTATTTTCGCACAACTGAATCTTTTACGCACAACCCCAATTTTTATATACATCTCTTCTTTTTCTACACATCCTAGAATTTTCTGCCCAATCCAGAATATTTCACGCAAGCCCCTTTACGTGATCCTTTTTCGTGCATCAGACCTCAGAACTTCTCTAAGTCTTCAACTGTACTAAATGAGAGGGGACACCTCTTATTTATAGTCATCTGAGAACCCCACGCGCAAAAACATATGTGGTGCATAAAACATATCATCTGGCACGTAAAATTTCATGCCGGTATTATTTTTCGCCCGCATCTCCATATTTTTCATGCAGCCCATGCCTTTTCCATTTTTTGACGTTCTGATTCTGAAACACTATTTATGTGAAAACCCTCGATCCTCTATTTCACACACCATCTATTTTTCTCGCAAACCCGCTTTTTTCATGTAGCCCTTGATTTTCTCACACGTCTCCCGATATTCTTCACACCACTTCCTCTTTTCATTTTTTCAATAACCTGTGTCTTCATTTTCCAATTTTGAGGCCCAATAATTTTCCATGGACTGGGAAACAACGCCACCTTCATTACGGTTCTGCTTGAACTGTTTGATCACTTTTCTAGCACACATTCTGAACTCCCACTAAGTATTGACAAAAAACACAAAACAAACTCCAATTACTACATAGAATAGCCATGGATCCAACAGGGATACATTGGGGGTGTGGGTGGTTCATGATGGGAATAAGAAGGTAGTATATTTCCATTATGGTTAAGGTACACTAATTAAATATAAATGTATTATAGGGGTTGAGATTTTTTAGGTGGTAGAAATAAGTGATTCTAAGGATGATAAGGATGAGTTATGTGGTATGGTTGTGATATGCGATATGGTGTGCTATTACATGACTACATAAGGAGGAAAGGATGTGTGATATTGGGGGGCTAGAGTAATAAATTACTAGGGAAGTGTTTTTAGAAAACCTTTTTGATATATTCTTCTAATATCATGTTTCTGTACTTAGATGTGATATTAGGTGAGATACACTTGGTGTGGATGGGGGTTAATTGACTTTATAGGTTCTTGATTGTCTTACAATTTATTTACTAAGGGATTAATAATATTCTTTCATATTTTCTGGAAAGACATACAGTATGATCCTACTAATTATACATTTCCTTATCAAACATATATATAAAAATATTTTTTAGGTTTACATGGTGATTTTGGTGATTGGACAGGGTAATACTATATTAGAGATTGGATCTATTATTGGAGTAACTACCTAATAGATTTACCTGGTATTTTTTTCGAGACTCGTATTTTTTTGATACAATATCCTGTATAGATTATCTTTATGTTCGATTCCATAAACATAAAATTCATTAAAATAATCATTAAATCAATTATTTATTCTACTTAAATAATAACGACCATTTAAATTTATTGAACTAGAATTATCTATCATAACACCCATAACACTATTTTTCCTGGATACAAGAGATTGGTTAACCACAATAAAAAATAAAATTTGGTGAAAAAAATTTAGATAAATCTGTATTGAATTCTTCAATCCGTCCTAAAAATATAACTATGGAAATATAATCCCTTGATAACATGGGAAAAGATAGAGAAAAACTATAAAGCATGTATCATAATCCAACTAATACACATATTCATGAATATGATGAGTAAAATCTTTATCCTTACTAGGAATTAAGATCTCAAGAATGAATTTATAAAACATATGATCCCAAAAATACATCAAAGACATAACCTCATTCTAGATTACCTAGAATAACATATCCCACTCATGTTTCATAAGTCCTAATCAAATACATGTATCAAGGTTTACACACCTCTCAAGGGATATATTGTTCATGTTAAAGATGGTATATAAGGAATTAATCCAATATTCAATTGATTTTTGCCGACCCTCACTATTTAACATAGTTGGATGCAAAATAGGTAACTCCCTGGTTAAATTTCACATGGATGGATCGCCTCATAGAGTGTCATTTCCAACAAACTATATCATATAATGTAGACTTTCTCATAGATTTGGATCAATAAGAGGACTCAACAAAACTAAGGGATCGAGAAGTACTATCTATAGTCTTTGATTGTTCATACATTCGTTGAGATCAACTAAATATCATCATGATCATATATCCCAACATATCATTGAAATTTCAGATACTCATCTCTGAAAATTTATACCATATCTCATGATATCATTGTTTTGTATACGAAGTAAAATTGTTTCATCTTACTACTCAATAAAAACAACCAATTATACGAGGTTATCACATAATTGAGTACTTTGTTTCCACCACTACCAAAACTTATGTTTCAATAAAAATAGAAAATGATTCGTATAACCAATCACTAGGTTGTGAAAAAAATAACCACAAAAAGTGATTCAGTTCATGTATTATCCAGTGGATAAATTATAATATAATGCTTTTTATAACTTATTCATAACATTTTAAATGAAATAACCCATATTAATTTCCAAAATATCAACCAAATATAGTCACAGAAATTTCAACTGAATTCAGCATGCTAAATATGCCACATCAAAAAGTTCCCTCTGGCCACTTTGTGAAAACAGTAAAATAATAATTCACTAATTACACAATTTATTAATGAAAAATAATAAAATAAAAACATTTTATAACCCGATTAATAATATCATCCATGTTAACTTATAATCATTCTATATAAGGTTAGCTACATCTAAGAATAGGGTCTATTCCGTGTTTTGACCATATCATTCCCCATACAACTATGTCGAAAATAGATTATTGAATCAAACCAAGGCTCTGATTTCTCTTATTAACATCCTAAACCAAATCACATAAATCGTAACTAAATTGGTAGAGCCACATGACCTCAGGAACGATTCATTGTATGCTAGAGGATATCATCCAACAATAAGGGTTTATTGGTGATAAAGGGAGAGTATAGCCTATATGATAATTTAAAATAAATAATAATAAAATTAGTTATAATAATTCATATTTAGATTTCCAAAAAAGATATTCACATTAACATTATGATTCAATCATGAAAATAACATACCATATACTACATTGAAAATAAAGCTGGTAAAATTTCACGTAGCCATATATACAATACCGAGATCACCATATGTCCAATCATATCCAAATGTTGAAAAAATAGGGAGGTGACCTAAAAAATGGGGTTGATACTCATTTCCGTCCAATACATAGCTCTATCTATTAATTAAACTCAACCATTGTCTTCATGCCTATTTCCCATACATGTATACATATATATAAATTATTCACACAAACTAACTTTATTATGAATGTTGTCAGTTTAACTCACTAGACCACCACCAATAGTTCCCCTAACCAAATAAGAAATATTGAAATAAAAAAATGTGACTGAAAATAATAATAAATAATAAACATATATTATTGTCCATTGTACAATATAGTGCTAATCGAGAAACCTGGTGCGTGACTCTACCTGCGTCAACTAGTGTCAGTATCAATTTTTTCCAATCACATGCAGCTTAAATGGTCAACATATAATCCACACATATATATTCATAATAAAACAACACTGAATAGATGTTATCAAATCTATCAATTTTATATAACATTTGGCCAAAACCATAATTACTAAAATTAATAACCAAAAAGAATATATGTCCATTTCTAAAATCTAATAAAATAATGAATGTGTATACATTTTTATTCTATAATAAATTACATGGTTAAATGGAACTTCATTACATCAAATACACAATAGAAATTTCAAATTATCATATCGTTCCATTTCATAAAAAGGACAAGAGTGAATGGTACATCATTTCACAACATACAAATTTTCAATATTGAATGGGTATATTATTCCATTCCATAAACAAGAGAAGAATTTGATTGATAAATTTTACACCATGTTTTTATTTATATGGTGGATTTCTTGATGTTTATAATCCAATAAAGAAATTTAATAACATAGGAATAATATAACAACCTCCAAATAGTATCTTAATTAAAAATTATATCAAAACTCATCATATGACATGTCAAAATTTAACTGACACAAATGCAAAACATTGATGTGAATAATGAGTCTATCCATTTACACTTAATATTTCAAGAAAAAAATGTCCTATCTACTTACAATTTTTATATTGGGTTATTTTTTATTGACCCAAACCAATTTTTGTAATCTCAAATTCAAGGAAAAATATACCAAAATATAATTAAATTGATGATGGAAAACTCTCAACCTTTGCCCACATTTAGAAATGAAAACAATAATATAAAATACTAAAATCCACTAAAAACAATAATTCCTGAAAATAACCTTCCATAAATACACATACAATAATCAAAATATACTCAATATAACCTATTTTTTTGAACCAAGTTATATCATAACAAAATGAAACCTCTCCACAGATCCAACATAGGACTCATAACATTATACTTCTTGCACATGGTCATCAATGACCATGGAATCAACGAACAATACCTATAAGACCTCTTAAGACCTACACCACAAACATTCAACTCATTAAATAGAATGATATAAAAATAAATTTCATAAAATATTATTAACAATTTCCATTTAGGATCTATTCGTCACAATATTCATGAAACTCCTATAATGTAATGGGAATGCTCGATAACCTCTTCCATTGTAGAATTAAAATCCCACTAATACAGTATCATGATATGAATTGATATTGATCCAAAAAAAATCTACAATTTTTAAAAAACCCTTTATTTAATGGATTTTGAATGTTTTATAATGAAATGGTAAAAACACCATAATAAATTTGGGATAAACCATAGCCTTACTAGTATTGATATACTGGTATTTACAACATCCGTATTGGATCACAAATAGTTTATTAATTTAAATTAATATAGGAATAACATTGGGTGGATGGGAGTTTAATTTTGATGCATAAATAACAAGAGAGTGTGTTTTTTAATAAAATACATATACCCAAAATTATCAAAACACCACCATGAAATGGGGGGGGGGGGCTAGGTTCCCATTGGAACCCAAATAAAACCAAATCCAAACTCTAGTGGGATATAGATGTTTTGGTTCACCACCAATGAAACCATGGTGGTATAGGACATGTCCTTTGCCTAGGATACTTGAAGTATGATAACCCCCATTACACTTTTGGTGGGAAATATACTCCTAGGTAGACCACCAAAACTTGACATGCTTCCTTAAAACACAATCGATGACCTCTGCAAGCATGAATAATATCCAAGAACAGTTCAAACATATATTGTTTGATATAATATAAATCAAATTCATACATTAGTTTGTGGTTTAGAGTCTCTTTATACAATTATATAATGTTATAATTAAAATAATAAGGGTTATAGTAATGTTTAGTGTCGTCTAAGGAGATACAATGTTAGACGACAATTTAAAGAAAATTGTTAAGGTAGGTTGATTACAATAGAGATTAATTATATTTAAAATGTATGATGATTATAAATGAGTTTAGTTTTCTTGAGTAGGGTTATTTGTAATTTACTTATTACTAGAACTTGGGGGTAAAAATGTTGTAATTTAACATTGAGGATGATTTAGATATATATATTGATTAAGGAAATCATAACCCTTTTATTTTAATGGGTTATGGATTTTAAATATCATATTCAACTAAAAAGGGTATTATACTCATCCATTGAAAATTTGGATTTCATTTTTAATCCATGAATGAAGGGAATAACATCTAGTTTTACGCCCTGTAAGAAGGGATTAATTCTCATCGTTGATAAAAGTGCCTTCTAATTTTATGTCATAAAAAAATTAAACCATATAATGTACCATCATATATGGAGAGTGTATTATTTATAATATGAATCCATGTAGAAAGATAATAAAAATTGTCTTTTAAAAAATAGTAATTATATTTTAAATATATTCAAGATGGTGTTTCTTGTATTTTTATATAATATTAGAAAAACGATACATTATCATGTTTAGGGTCATGTTTTGTGGAATGTTATCATGTTGTTTTATATTTTTCTGTAAGGAACATGTTGTGACCTAGATTCTTATTGGTTAATACATTTCACTATTTTTAGTTTCAGAGCTTCAGGACCTAAAAATGTGGGAAATGGTAAATCAAACCCATCTTAATACAAAATTTTTTCTAATGATTCTATTGATATTGGAATTTGGTGTTTACATATATCTATGTTTTGGTGAATTTATAATTATATTGAGTTTAATGGTATATATAATATTCATTATTAATAAAATGTTACTTATGGACCTCAGATGGTGATGTGTTGACCCTAGTTTTTTTGATTGCTATTGAAAACATTATATATAATAATTACAAATAATTTTAGAGTTATCATAGAATTATAGGAACTGAGAGGCCCCAAAATAATATTTTGACTATAAAATATTATATTTTTACACCACATGCATATTCTCAAAAATTATTTTTTAAATTCAAAGTGTGGAATTAGATAGGAAATCCAAGACATCTATTGTGATTGTAATAATGGGTTTACCTTGTGGGAAATATAATTAGAGATCACTTTGGAATTATCATTGGTTTTCAGCATAGGTAGAATGATTAGTTAATTATATATTGATCTAACACTAATATTTATTTTAAATTCATTATTAATCCATTTATCTAGGGTGATATAGACACAAACCTTGGCTTATGGGAGGAAGGGAATGGAGAAGGTTTTAGAGGTACCGTAATGGGTAACTAATTCTATACCGGATTGAAGGAATTGAATAAGCATAGAATTATTCCAATCGATCTAGAATTCATATTTTTTAATATTTTTTCATGTATTTTCCATTGTTTGATTTTTTATTCACCATTCATGACTTTTTAATCTAGTAACATGATTTTAGGAGTAGTTATTTTTTCCCCTAAAATATATTTTTTGATTTAATTGGTGTTTTTTATGGTGAATTAAACATAGTATTATTGAACAAAGGTTTTTCCAATAGATGCTTTTCACCCAAAAGGATGATCGACATGATTTTTTTGGTGTGGTCAAGAGCCAGTGGACAATACTGGAGGAGTGATTAATGTGCAAGGCTGAGGTAGTGTGAGGGGCCCATCAACAGCCGAGTCGAGTGTGAGAGGTGTCTTGGTGGAGTGTGTAATGTATAATATCATGGGAGTAGAACATTGGGGTTTTTATAGAGGGAAGAGTGTAGTTTTAAATTGTCTATTTGTGGTACAATTATAGGAGGATGGACCGTTACGTTGGTCGATAATGATACTGATAAGGGTTTGCCACTTCATGTCTAGGGGATCATTTGGCAACTATGAACTCCCATTTAGTGTGTTGCATCACAAAAAGAAGGAAATGAGGGCACATAGGATTTAACATTACAATTTAACTAATTGGGATTAGTTATCTTTCAAACATCCATTGGGATGAAATGGATAGATTAGCCCTGGCCTAACCTAAGCCTATGTGTGTTTATGCCAGCCTATGGTGGGAAGGGAAGGTGTCGAGGCTAGGTCCTTCCCGACTTGACAAAGTAGGGTGTGTGGGGGGGGGGAGAAAACATATGGGAATTATGATAACACACATAGTTCTACACCAAAAATATATATTCCCATTTCATTGCAGGCCTCTTGCCTATAAATGTGCCACATCTCAAGCCCAAAATCCCCCATGCATACCAACAACTCCTTTTGGTAGTGTTATTCAGAACATGTCTACTAGTTATCTAATATGGAAATATAAATAGCCTATTTGTGTGTTTTTCTCTTATCAATCAAAAAAATGTGGTCCATTCAGTCATCTAATATAATTTAAAGGGCTATATATTACGTTTTTTCTTTAGCTCTTTAGAATCGCCCACGAGGATCAGGTGGGACTATCAGATCATTCCAGATTATGATATTTCATTGGATGAAATTAATGATAGTGTGAGGGTACCCTATATTCATTTAACAGGTTGGTTAGTACTACCCCACATACTGATGCCATAGTTCTTAAGAATCAGTATGGGTCGGTAATCCCTCAGTATTGGTGAGGTGGGTGTACCCCCAAAAACAATGTATATAGACGTGTTAATCCCTCAAATGAGGTGTCTTACATTATAGAGAGGGCCCTCCAATACTAGTATATATAGTTTTAATGTATTATAGATTTGGGTAGTAAGGTCATTGGTTCCACGTAATGGGTTATCCTATGGTGGGATATGCATAACTTAGATCATTCTCATGTCCTTAGTCCTCTTCTTTATTGACTACCTAGGTGATTATGATACTATGGGTAATTAATAACTTGAATGACTTTATTTATGTTAAATTTGTGGTTTCCCCTTGGGTTACATATAATAAAACATGATATTCATATTTTTGGATGATAGAATATGGTACACCATTAGCTAATGTGCCAACTTAAGCAATGAGAGGGTCCCCCATTATGTTTTCTATTAGTGATGTTGAAGTTGTAGAGGTTAATTAGGTCATTCCGTAGAGACATTGTATTTCTTAATCACCCCTGGGTTTCCTATGATATACAACATAAGGCTAGTTATTGAATTCAAACTGTATGATTTCCAAATCCCCAAGAATCCTCCCTTTCTTGTGAGGTGCGAAATTTAATGGTTTGAAGCTGTGATGATTAGGACTCCTCTATATCCATGAAACTTCTAGTGATTGAGAATATTTAGATCCTTTCTTTTTATTATCCCAGCTACTTTCACTTACTTGGGATTTGGAGCTGATAGTTTTTTTTCATTGTGGAATCATGGTGTCTTACTGTGTATGTTTATAATCTCCCCTACATAGACCTTTGGATTACACATGATGTATTAGTGTATGTGTAGAAATATTTAGTTATGGTTTTACTAGACTTGGTGTTTCCATGGAATTTTTAGAGTTAACACCGGGTGGAAAGCTTAGTGGATATGGTGTTGGCGAAACATAATGAATCTAAGTGGTGATAGTAGTGGGAAATATTTGTGTTTGGGGTTAACATATAAAAAGGAAATTTTCAATTTAGTTTCTTATGATTTTGTTACTTCTTCGATTATAGGAATTTATCATTTCACATTTTTATTGTGGATAACATACTAATTATCATTTTGGATCCCATCGATTTCATTATGTATGTGTTTTTTACTATTTTATGTTCTAATATATATCATTAATAATTTTTATGCACTGATGAAATGCATATCTCTTAAGATTATTATAAGATAATCACTAAACTATTTCGTTTATGCATTATTTGTAATATTCACTGGCCCCTGTCCTACTATTTTCATGATTGGGGTGGATGATTTGGCTTACTGCTTGCTTAGGTGGCCCCCCTAGTGGGCTGAGTTTTGTCTAAATGGTATCAAAGTAGTTCTATACTAATGAAAATAATTAGAGTTTTTAGTAGTGTGACGATTGTGTATGTATTAAGTAGTTAAGTGAGGAACAGTTTGGTAATCTATAAAAATGATGATATGGGGGTCTTGAGCCGAGTTAATAGATTAAGGAGACAAATATAAGTTTAGTGGTTGAAATATCCTTTCTCCATGACTCTCATATCCTGGTAGTCAACCAAGAGGTCAAATAAAACATTTCAAGGTATTAGTATGTTGACACATGAACCAAATATTTGTAATTTATGATCTTTTATATCATGTCCATTTCAACTAATCCACATATTCTACAATTCTTTTGAGTAAACCCTAAACAATGAAGGGTTCTACCCATTAATAGCTACCTTATGAATAGAGGAAGTTTCTTTATGTGACTTTACATATGGTTAGGTATCTCACTATTGATTAATGGGTGACAAAGATTTTTTTTCCAATTTGTAGTTAAGATATGATCTTTCTACATAATATGAGTCTCATGGTTATATAATACAAGCACAATCCTCATGTGATAGTGGATCAGTTGGAGTCTGAGACTCAAATTTCTATTTGGATTAGAATTTTACTAGTTAGATATTAATTATTTCTTTAGATCCTTTTTTGATATTCTGATATGTTTTGGGATAATGTTTTTACTGGTCTCTTGATGGGAATACTCAATCGTGGTTAGAGATGGAGTCGTTGTCCAGGATGGATATTTATGATAGGAATTTTGACCACCATAATGTAGTTAAACCACGTTGAAATATGTGTGTGGGACAATAAATCTAATTAGGAGCTTCCTAGAAACTTTTTATGACTTAAATTTGTAGGCTTAGTGGTTGGATAAGATACTACAGAGGGAGAGTAATCAAATAATGGTTGTGTTTCCAAAAACAATTACCTATACCGAAGTCCCATGTGATATATTTTTTATATTTATGAGTCATTTATGGATGCCCCATTTCTCTGGGAGTGGGAAACCATTCACCAGATGATGTATATAGGGGTTCTGTGGATATATCATTACATGTTAGGTATCATTGAGATCATATATCACCCTGTTGTAGGCCTGAAATCCCGTAATACATCTATTTTGATGAATATCTAGTGGTGAAATAAAAGTCCCAGATAGATGATACATCAATCACCTACCATGAACACTATACTTCGATAGTTCCTTCTAGTAATAAAGTACTAAAATTTGTAGCTATGATAAGGTGTAATAAATGGATGGCTATGTGATGGTGTCATCTCATTTTGTCTAGAGTATGACTCGTGTACATTATCATGTAACCATATACATGATGGTGAAAACAAAATTTTTTCTTCCCACATCTAATATTAATGAGTTATAAATTTTAGTGGAACCTAAAATTCCATTTGATGGGTAATAGTACTAGAACAATTCAATGATTCATTTTAGATTATGGGTGGTGAGTAACACCCCTAGATGTGAGTTGGGTCCCCTTTGGTTTGGTATGTAGATCCCAACCTTGAGGAGTTGAAACTCACTAACCATAATATGGTGAACATAGTTTTATAATCTATCTATATAGATGAAAAATTTAACTTATTGGAGTATGTTGGAATAAATCGGTTCTTTTGAAATGTGACCCCAAGTAAACCCTCTCTGAGTGGATGATTTATGCATCAATTATCTTTATTGTGAATGATGTTCAAATATATATAAGTGGAATGATGAACATAATTAATTTTTTTTGGGTTTCTGGGTTGAATCCTTTCTTGTGTTGGTTTAATGACGGGTCTGTTGGTCATTATGGAAATCCTCTAGTTATACCATGAGATTATAAACTATGTATTGACCTCTTGTAGAGTGAGTTATTTATTCATGAAATTTGGTTGAACTCATGAAGGTAAATCCATAGTGATTAATGAGATGAATGTTCCATAGTTAAAGCATGGGAGTCAATGAATTTAGAAGAGGATTCCTCATTCTGATATTGGAGGAGGCACATGATTAGATAATTACAGTGTAGTTGGATCATACATAGAGGGAGATAAATTTCTTACATTCAATTGATAGTTGTATCCCCACAATCTTCCCTCGTAAAAGAGAGGTCCATAGTGGTTATGTTGACCTAGTGTTCTAGTGTTATGAGATTATTTATAGCGCTAGACCTGATGGGATTTTCATAAGGTGATAATACCATCACCCACTTACCTAGGTGGATTGTGGGTTTCTCTTTATATTCATATTAAATATAATAATGGGAATCCTAATAATTGAAAATACTTATAGAGATTAAACCTCATTATTGTATGTCCAGTGGATCTTTTTGGGTGAAAAAATCACATGAAAACCCCTTCTATATAGTGAAATATGATGTTTTATTAGGATTTTGGGCTGCTTGTTAAGGTGTTATCTTGGGATCTTGGGAAGATAAAGAAGTGTTATTAAAATATTCTAGACCATATACTTCAGATTGTGGTGAATTGGGACACCCAATTGGAAGTGATCTAATGATCTCTGGTTTGGTGAGGTTGGTGTGGTTCCCAAAGTTATTTTTGGATGCTTCCATAGACGAGTGATGAAACAGAAATAGATTTTCATTGATAGTGGATTTATATATGTCATAGATCTGAATATGTGTTGGGAATTCCCATGAAAGTTGATATTGAGAAATAAGACCTATGTCTCTCTTGTTCCCTGGGATATTAACATCAGTTCATGTCTCTTACAGGAAGGAGATGACAGATAAAATGATGTTGGTATTGAAGATTATGCAAAATTGGAACTTTACTAATGTTAGTGAATAATAGTTATGAGGCCCTCAATGTTGGAGTGTTGTGTGGATTCATTATAATCATATAACAACCATCTATAATACTCTTCAAATGTGGGGAGTGAGGTGCTCCGACAATAGTTTACCTTGGAAATGAACCTTTCATGACGGTTTTTTGTGTTTCATGGTATTGTTTTATCGCATGTGGTATGAAATTTAGAATATACTTGGACCTATGTGTTGAGCCCTGGTATGTCGTTCTTAGAGTGAAGGATTGTTCCCATTTCAGTATGGCTTTATACTGATATTGAGTAAATTCTTTCAGAAATAAAATAGGTTTTTCTCTTATAGAGTTAGGGTATATTGAGTTCTCTTAGAGCTCATACCTATAAGGATTAAGGAAGTATGTGTGATGGTTGGTATTCTAAAATTTTTTTTGTCAGGATATTTTTTATTTAGTGGATCATATTGTTTTATTTTTTTGGTTGAAATATATTTTATGGTGTGGAAGATTTAGTGACCCATGTTTTTTTGGATGAATCTTAGCTCAATTTTTAGTTATAGAATATCAAGACCTCCATAATGGAATGTGGTAAATTTACTTTATCCAAATACCTCACATTCTTTCCTGTATATCATGATTTTGGAATGTGATATTCACCTAAAGGCTATTTTTTGGTTGATTTATAAGAGTGCTATGTTTTTTGTAATTTTACTATTTTTTTATATTAAAAATACTCTTGAACCTTGAATGATGATTTGGAGACCATGGATTATGGGTTTTGGACTTCATTATATTTTGAAGTTATATTTCAAATGAAATATCATGTTAACAAAAAATTTCAAGTGTTGTGGGGTCTCAAAAATAATATTTTATTTATAAAACAATAATTTTACCCCAACATAATACATTAGGAAGAATTATGAATTTTTATAAAATGAGCCATTATATTAGAAATTTTATATTTCCATTGAGCCTATAATATATTTTTTCCCAACGAGGACTATAATTTGAGTATTCACTTGGATTCACTGGGGAATTCATTATTGGAGGAATAAATATATAAATAAATAATTAATTTTCTAGCCTGAATATCCCAATAAACTATATTGTGAACCCATTTTTCTGAGGGTTTTCCAAAAAAAAATATCCAGTGGGATGAAGGGGGTGGAGGAGATCATGGAGAAAGAAAAATTGGTAATAGATTATACATCATATCAAAGGAAAAAATAAAGCACCAACCTTTCACTGTCTAGGTTGGATTTATTTTTATGTTTTTTCTCCAATCGTCATGGATTTTCCATGGAGGGTTTATTTTTTTCTTCATTATTTATTATTTGATCCCATAACATGGATTTAGGGCTTGTAATTTCCTTCACCAAATATTAGATTTATTTTTAGGTTGTTTTTTAAGGAAGTATGAATACTAGTTGGAGGACTGTAGGTAGGAACACTGGATTCATTAACTATCATGTTTGATCAAAATGGTTATTCATCATGGTTTGAAGCCACAAAATTCAATTATTACTACATCTTAAGTAGATGTTCGAAATCATGTGAGGGGATCAAAAACATTTGGGTGGAGTGCATAGGGTGACACTCTAGATTTCATGAGGTGGAAGCAACTGAGAACATGAGAAGTTATACAGAGTGTGATGACAAGTGATGGGGTAAAATCGATTCGGTAATTCAATCAGTGACATTATAGGGACAGGAGGGCCAACCATGATGGTGGTTGATGATGATAGAAATGTGGGTCATCCCCATTGGGGATGGAAATGGGAACGTGGAGGAAGTGCTTGAATATGAGGTTTGCCACAATTCCAGTGAAATGAAGGGGGTGGGGGTATAGGGCTTCCTATAATTAGTAAATCATATTGTATTAGTCATTTTCTTGACCACCACATGGATGGATGAGATGGACCAGGCCTGGAACCCTCATGAACTCGATTCGAAGGGCTCAAGAACCAATATGGGGAGTGATGTAGGAAGAAGGGTTTGGTATTGAAATGACCCATTAGCGCCATGCAACCACACTAGGTTCACCATGAATATCTGATCATGCCAGTTAGTGTTCATAGAGGTTTTCATGTGGTCTACCTCCTCATTTTATGGTTTTTTAATACATGTGAACATAGTGTAAAATCTATAAAAAATATCATACATTGAGTATTATCATTATAGATCACAATGACATGGTTTATTGAGATATTAGTGGTCCTTTTGAGGAGTGATATATATATTTTTTATTTAGATCCTTAAGGATAATTTCATGAGTAAGGAAATATAGTCAGATTATTCTTGGGGTCGATATTCGCCTACAGGAATATTTAGACATGGTGTAGTTTCCTCATGTTCATTCAACATTCTGTTTGGTACACCCCTATATACATGAGTCATGAGTTATGTAGATCATCATGGGTTCAATACTCACTCATCATCGACAAAGCATGGGTCTCTGGAAAAGTATGGATATGGAGTTGTATTCCCTCAACTGAGATGGTTTCAAGTGAGGTTTGGCTCCTCCACTACTATTATAGAGAGTTTTCATGGGTGCTATAATTGGAAAATTGGATCCTTTTAGGAATTTGAATACTTATCTTATAGCCGAAATGTGTAGATTGGGACTCTCTCCTATGTCATAGGTCCTTCCCTTTACAACATTCATGGGTGATTAAGATAATATGGGTTAGTAATACCAAGAGATAATTTTATTCATAGTCACGGTGTGGGTTTACCATAGGTTAAAATAATGATAACATGGTATCAGTGTTTAGGAATGATGGGATACAATACCCCCTAGGATGATTTGATCACTTCACTAAGGTGTGGGTACAACTTTATTATTTCTAGTAGTAATATATAATTTGGGGAATTTGAGAATATTATGTCTTTGTGACATTTGATTCCTTAGGCACCCCTTATATTCCTTCAAGATGAGATGTCTTGCTAGATATCGATGTCATGATTTGTGTTATTTATGTTTCTCTGAGAATCATTAATTTATTATTATGTATAAAATATAATTCTTTGAAGCTATTATTATTGAATATTTATTGTGTCCTTAAAAAATTTAGTGGATGAACATATCTAGATCCTTTATTGTCTTCTAGTTACTAACTCTCATATACCAGAACTTTTGAGTTAATGATTTGATTTTTTTTTCATTTATTGTTTTATAAAATATTACTGAGTATGTTTTTACTAATCCCTATATAGGCCTTGGGTTCACAAATGAAATGTATGTGAATATGGTTCATGTGGAGACCGAATTCTTGACGTACATGGACATTACAATACTTTTGTGGAATACTTAATACATGACAAAAACTGACGCCCAAACACCATATTAGTTTAGTGTCTTTGGAAACTCAGAATGAAATCTTATAATCATGTTGAAATATCTTCAAAATCTCCCATAAAGATCTTCACTTTTTGGTTTTCTTAAATAAAACCTTTATTTATATCCTTATGTCTGATATGCTTCGTATGTATCTGAACCTCCTCTTCTTCGACGCACCTCTTTTAAGCCTTCTCTTAAGGAAGTAGAGTTGGTCTTTTGAAAAGACCAGAACCTCCAAAATGTTTCAATTTAATTGGAGAATAGAAATGGGCATGGGTTGTCTGAGCTTCAAGGCTCAAAAGGGTGTGAATAGAAGAGGGAATCTGTGCCCTTTTTATAAGGGAGTAGAGGGGAACCATTGGAAAATATTTAAATATTATTCTATAATAAAGTCATATTCGGGTTTTAATAGATCCAAATTGATTTATTTAGAAGTTAAGGTGGGGATGGGTCGAAATACTGTCAACAAATAGGTTTTAGACAAGTTTAGGTTACTATTTTATCCTTATATTTTAGATTTAACAACAAGTTAAATAATTTATCTTTTACCGTGTCTTCTTGTTTTCTTACACTATATGGTTAATAAACTTACTATAACAAGCCAAAAAAACCCCAAGTGGTTAATTATTAATATATATAGCCTTATCTAAGTAATTTTTCCATACCGTAGATTTTTAGGAATATAATAACAATTAATAATATAATAATTTCTTTAAAAACTATTTTATGTCAATTTTGACAATATTTGGTAATTGATTTTTGTGAAAATTATAAAAGAATGATTAGTTAGAACAAAGTTAATAAAATCAATAATAAAATGTCATATTAACCTAGAAAGGTAGTGTAATTTATAAAAATTCTCAAATTACAGTTATTTGGGTATTTATAACATCAATTATGTTAATATTACATTAATAAGATAATTACTCTATCATTATTGTGTCATAAATAAATTAAATTATTTAACGTTTAAAAATTATAAATAAAATACCATTATGTAGGAAATATATTTATCTTTTTAATTAATATTTATAGTATTATTTATCTTATGTATAACTCTATATTAAAAATTATTTAGTTATTAAACATTGATTTTATCTATTTTAACCATTCAATAAATAAATTAATAATAAATGTCCTATTCTAATCCATGTGGACCTAAATGGCCATATTTTATACCTAAGGTTGTTTTTGGTCGAATTATACTTATACACTAGAATTAGTACATGTGTTAGGGTAATAATAATATCATTTTTACCCTTAATTACCCTATTTACTTGTAACCATGGTAAATAAAAGTTTAAAGTTACCAATCACCAAAAATTATTTTCATCTCATTGAACCAAATTTTACTCCTTGATATTAACCTTATCTCTTATATTTTCTAAATTCCACTCACAGAACTAGTTAAATTATGTTTTATGTGATTTTCCAAATTCTCCTAGGAGGTGGGTAAAAGACAGCGAAAAGTTCAATAAAATTTTTTATATGTCTCACATTATTATAAAATGACTCCAATGAATTACTTTTAACATATATAGGTATTATGTATCAATTTTGACCTAAAATAAAAATAAATAAAATATATAATTATTTAAATAAAAAGTCGGTTTTTAAATAGTATCACAATGTTTTCACTATTCATCAAAATAAATGTTTTCAGAAAAATACCAAAAATTCACCAGATGCTAATTTCGATATTCCGAATCCAAAAATGAATTCCATTTTGAAAGATAATATTTATAAAATTTCAAAAAGTGTGTATTACTATTCATAACGGCTAGTTCATATTAATATTATAGTAATCCTTCGATTAGTGAAACATGGTATTGTGTATAACACATGCTATCATGGAAGATCGCAGTTGTGTGTAATGAAAGCCAAGTTGGGGTTGCGTGTAGTGAAAAATTTATTTTTTGTTGAGTATAATAGAATCCAACCATATTTCATTTATAAATTTAATATATATATATATATACACACACTCAATGTTGCGTAAAATAAGTTATATCAAAAGAACATGAAATTGTGTGTAACACAATCCAAGATTAGGGTTCTCTATACTACAAGCTAATACGGTGTTGCGTATAGAACAAGCTAATTTTGGTGTCTCAGACAACACACGAAATCAATGAAATTAAAAAATAATAATTCTCATAAAATCTCGGGTTGTTACATTCTACCCCCATTAAAATGAATTTCTCCCTCGAAATTCATCGGGGTTATAAATTGTTTACTACATGAAAATTTTATTTAATAGAAACCCACATCGTAAAATGGAATATTAAAGCATAAGTATATAAACTAATTTTTGAAATGTAACGGTTACTCAAGTTAACTTATCACTAGGATTCCACATAGGATAACATAGGTGAAAATATGGATATGGAAGGGAAATCTAACCATCATGTTCTGATGGAGAGTGGTAGAGAACACGGCTATGATAAATCCAACAATCAAAAATCCATAAATTTGTGATGATCTAAGGTACCATCTGATTCATCGGATATAAAGGCACTAGGACACCATTTTTGGTTTTCAAAATAATTTCCCTAAAGTTTAAGAATTTGAATTAGAATAAATTCTTTCTTTATTTCGATATAATCTCACTGTTGTTCGTGCCTTGAACAATTTCCACTTCATCGCTTCAAGAAATGAAGTTTAATTTGTCTTTCGTAACGTTTAAGCAGATCATACGATAGAATGATATTTCATTCCATCTGCCTCCAACATAAGTTAGCAAAAGTTATATACATAAGTCCATCTATGGTGAGATTAATCAAACATGGTTCTAAAATAGACATATAGTTCATCTATATCCTGTATAAAATAAGACTAGTTTATACTAACCAGTGACTTCATGTAGGCTTGAGGTAGGTGATAAAGGCCTTTCGTACTTCGGTTTTGGGTTTGATTTATGCAACCCTGTGCAACGCGACGGTTTGTCACCCATTATATGAGTTTCCTATTTTCAAAAACTATACTATTATAACATTGAAAAAGTTCTCACCATAAACAATACTATCTGATATCTAACTTAATATATTTCAATCTTTAGGTTAATCCACAATACTTCTATCCAATCTCATTTTATAAATATATTGATTACATGAAATGTCATCTATCGAGAATGTGAATACCATCATTTATCATACAATATATCTTGTTGGTCACATTCCAAACATGTGAATACACTAAGTATGTATTCTCTTGAAACATGAATTACCATAGAACCTTAGTGAAAACATGAGTGTTGTCAAAATTTAACTCTTTCCACATACCAAAATCCCAAATATCTATATACCCAAAACATGATATCACTTAGTCCTTATATCAATCATGAGCTCATGAATACTATCAAACATATTATTTTCTTCTTATCCATTCATTAAGGGCATATCATCTTCTTTCCAAAAATATCTGAATAACCTTTCATTGTTACTAGTACTATTCAACATTTACTTTCAAATACTTTAGGAGAAACAGTAGTGTACTAATCCTTAGATGTGTCTTTATTCCATAGTACCATTAACTATAAAACATAACCCTCGATAAACATAAATCATTATACTACCTTCTTAAACCACTGACTGAGCTTCGTCATTTCTTTCATCTCATATATCATTTGTAGTCTCTTTCTCATCATCAACATAAATACTACCCATATGACCATGATGATTCTCTTCATGAGACTTTCCTTTAGGGAATTGGTTTTCATAATGCCCATTGATCCCACATTGAAAACATTTAATCATTGTTGACGTCATAGCAATACCATTATCCTTTTCCATGTTGTTAACTAAACCTTTTCCTTTTCACTTACTAGCTTTGTGTCCTTCTTTTCCACACCCAAATCAACTTCCAGTTCCTTTGAAACAATCTCCTTGATGCCTCTTCCCACATAATTTACATGAGGGAAATTGAACTTTCTTTCCCCAATGATCATCATGAAACTCTATCTTTATCTTATTATCTAAGTCGGGAAACATACCAAAGTTGTGATTATTAATCATATTATGAGATTACTAATTAGGCATATTAATGATATGTGGACTTCCAAATCCAATTTCTTTTGGTTTCTCATTAAGAATATCATTCCATTCGCCATAATATCCTCCATTATCATGAATCTTCCTGTTTCCAGCCATTTTCTAAAACCCAAAAATAATAGTGTGAGTGGAAAAAATCATGTTAGGAAAACCGCATATTAAAGGGGGAGTACCTTCAATATATTACACCTTAGGTTTAATTCTAATATCATTGTCGTAATTCTAAGACTACAACCTATACTTATACATAACCATAGAGAAATCCCTATACATACCATAGAAAGATCTCTAGGGATCTCACTAAAGTTCTCGCATCCTAGTTTCCAAAGGTTAACTAAACCTTCACTCTGATACCAATTGTAGAAACCCAAAGCTTGACGTACATTGACATTACATTACTTTTGCGGAATACTTAATACATGACATAAACAGACACCCAAAGACCGTATTAGTTTAGTGTCATTGGAAAATCAGAACAAAATCTTCTAATCATGGTGAAATATCCTCAATATCTCCCATAATGATCTTCCCCTTTGGGTTTTCTTACCTAAAACCATTATTTATATCCTTATGTCTGATATGCTTCATATGTATCTGAACCTCCTCTTCTTCGACACACCTCCTTTAAGCCTTCACTTAAAGAAGTAGAGTTGGTATTTTGAGAAAACCAGATCCTCTAGAATGTTTCTAGGTAAGTTTATATGAAAAATGGGTAGGGTTTGGATGAGCTTCAAGGCTCAAAAAGGTGTGAAGAGAAGAGGGAATGGGTGCCCTTTTTATATGGGAGGAGAGGGGCACCTTTAGAAAATCATAAAATATTATTTTATAATAAAGTCATATTCGGTTTTAAATATCTCCGAATTGATTTATTTCAATTCTAAGGCGGGTATGGGTCGAAATACTCTCAACCAATAGGTTTTAGACAAGTTTAGGTTACTATATTATCCTTATCAACTCGATTTAACTCTATGTTAAATAAATTAACTTTTACCGTGTCTTCTTGTTTTCTTAAAGTATATGGTTAATTTAATTACTATTACAAGCCAAACGAACCAGAAGTGGTTCATTATTAATATATATAACCCTATCTAAGTCATTTGGCTGAACATTAGATTTTTATGAATTTTTAACAATAAATAATATAAATTTGTTTTAAAAAATATTTTATGTCAATTTTGACACTATTTGGTAAATGATTTTTGTGAAAATCATAATAACATGATTAGTTCGAATAAAGTTACCCAAGTCAATAATAACATGTCTTAGTAACCTATAAAATTAGTGGAATTAATAAAAAGTCTCAAATTACATTTATTTGGGTATTTATAACATCAATTATGTTAATATTTCATTAATAAGATAATTAATGCATCATAATTGTGTCAAAAAGAAATTAAATTATTTAATGTTTAAAGATTATAAAAAAAATACCATTATGTAGGAAATATTTTTATATTTATAATTAATATTTATAGTCTAATTTATCTTATGTATAACTCTATATTAAAAATCATTTAGTTATTAAACATTGATTTTAACTATTTTTACCTTTCTTTAAATAAATTAATAATAAATGTCCTAATCTAATCCAAGTTGACCTAAATGGTAATATTTTATTCCTACGGTTTTTTGTACAAATTAAACTTATCTAATAGAATTTGGAAATGTGTTAGGGTAATAATAATATCATTTTTACCCCTAATTACCTTGTTTACTTTTAACCGTGGTAAATAAAAGTAAAAATTTACGATTTAACAAAAATTATTTTCATCTCATTAAACCACATTTTAGTCCTTGATATTAACTGTGTCTCTTGGATTTTCGAAATTCCACTCACAGAAGAAGTAAAATTATGTTTTATGTGAATTTCAAAATTCTCCTAGGAGGAGGGTAAAAGACGGTGAAAAGTTCAATAAAAAATTTTATATGTCTAGAATTATTATAAAATGACTACAATTAATTATTTTGAACTTATATAGGTATTATGTATCAATTTTTACCTGAAATAAATTTAAATAAAATATATAATTATTTAAATAAAATGATGGTTTTTAAATAGTAACCTAGTGTTTTCATTATTCATCAAAAATTAAAAGTTTTCAGAAAAATACCAAAACATCACCAGAGGCTAATTTTGATATTCCGAATCCAAAAATAAAGTCCATTTTGAACGATAAAATTTATAAAATATAAAAAGTGGGTATTACTATTCATAACGGCTAGTTCATTATAATATTATAATAATATCTCATTTAGTGAAACTTGGTATTGAGTATGACACACGCTATCGTGGAAGGTCGGAGTTGCATGTAATGAAAACCAAGTCTGAGTTTCATGTAGTGCAAGATTTGTTTGTTTTTAAGTATAATAGAATCCAACCATATTTCATTTATACATTGAATATAAATATATATATACACACTCAATGTTGCGTTAAATAACTTATATAAAACGAACTTGAAATTGAGTGTAACACGACCCAAGATTAGTGTCGTGTATACTGCATGATAATAAGGTGATGTGTATAGGACAAGATAATCTTGGTGTCTCTTACAATTAAAGACATCAATGAAATTAAAAATTATTATTCTCATAAAATCTCGACTTGTTACAGTTCATAGATTAGTGATGGTCTTGGTAGACACAAATAAGGCATGTATTGTTCATAGATAACACCTTGTGGTGACCATAGTGGATCTGGTGTTGTAAGATCTTAGCAAGAATAAGAGGTGATAATAGTGGTTAAATTTCATTTTTTATCCAACTTTATTTCGTAACCTCTTCATCTCAGTTTCTTTTGATGGTGTTCCTTTATTAATTTGGGCATGTATCTTCCCCTATTATCATTGTGGATTATGTACAAGTTATCTTTTTTAATCTTTCCATCAGTGTCATTTTTGTTTTTTTATTTTTATATGTTATTATATATATGTTTGGTTATTTTTACCATTATAGTGGTGTATATATAATATATATTATATAGTATACGGCCTCTAATATTTGCCTAATTTTCTCATGTTACTAGTTAGTATCCCCTATATTTGAGGAATGTATAGGGCACACACTTGGATTAATTCTAGATTTGGTGGGGTCTCGATGGCCCTAGTCTTATTAGGATACTCCATAGAATATAATTTAATAAATGATAGCTCATTATGTTATTTATATTAAATTTATAGGGAAAGGAACAATTTGTGGGACATATAGAGGAGTATCCTAAACTACACGTCAAAACATACTCTATAGATATAGGAATGATGTGGGTAATGAGTGGAACATATAATTTAGTACCATTTAATACACCTATATCATTAAATTACATGGATTTAAAAAAGAGTAACTCATGTAATATAATTAGTTATTTTTTATATGTGTCCCATATGACACCATAATCATTTATATATGAAATAGTTCTATAGTAGAAAATGGTAGAATGATTATAATAAATTTATGCATTACATTGAAAAAACACATTATTTGAAGACCCTATGATGAACATAGTGATGTTGATTCACCTATGTGATATGGGATATGTGAAGTACCCTATATGGATTATGGAAAAAACATTTCAAATGTGTTGAAAAAGGGGAGTTATGAAGTCCTTTATTGATACCTCATATATATCATATTTTTCATTATATTAAGGGTTGAATTAATCTCATAGAATTTGAATTATCTAATAATGTAGGGTTTAGATAGCTCCTAAATTGAGAGTTCATATTGAAAATTTTCAGAAAATGATGAATTATATAATATGATTTCTTTTAGTTTTTTAAATATTCTAATGGATATTTTATATGATTTTATTTGCGATCAATATGATATTTTTTTAGTATGTATTGGGTGATGATGAATTAACCAATTAATGAAGATTTTTAGTGTCTATCATGAATTGAATAAAATATAAATATGGTTTCTACTTAAATTATTGGAATGTGAAGAATCAAATAACAATATCACATATTTGATGATTATAGAACTAATATTATGTTTCTGAATGTATAGGTGGTATTAGTGGGAGACAGAAGAATAGTTTTATGTGTTAATAACACTTTTGGTTCTATGATATTGATGAAATTTAGAAGTGGGTTATTGAAAATTTGAAAACAATTAAGAGTGAAATAATCAGTCTATATATGAATTAAAGTAATTATTCATCCTTTGGTTCTTGGCATGAATAACTATTCATATAGTGTAATACATTCATAGATAATGATGTTGAGTTTTCTAAGATGTTTTTTTAAGATAATTTTATTAATGAAAAATGTAAAATAAAATTTAATATCCAAGGAAATGTATAATGAAATAAGACTATAAAAGAATAATCCTACTATATGAAATGTAAAATAAATCTATGGAAGAATATGTCTGTTTATAACTTTTCTAATTTAGAATAACTCTAGAAAATATAATTCCATGGGTGAATAAATCTCAAAGATCAATCAAAAAGAATTTTATTATTGATGTATTTTAGTGGTTATATAAATTCTAAATTATGGATAATTTCAAAAGATACAACAAATGAAGATTAAATCTACAGCATCGAGAGTTAAAGAAGAATAAAGAAAAGCGGTTGAAAAATAATAACAAAAGTTTTTCCAAAATATGTAGGAAAATGTGTTTATAGAAGTTGAAGTGTTGTGATGAAATACTATGATTTATATAATTGGTAAATTTATATAACATGAAACAAATATGTTGTATAAAATTATAATTCAACAGGATTTTATGTTTAAGTAGTTAATGAGAAGGATGAAGTTGTGTTCTATAAAATATTCTTAATGGTGTAAAATTGAATAAAAGCATAGGAATCTTGGCCCATATGATTAATTTAGAAGATTGAAAGTGTGGATATTTTAAAATACATAATAGTGTGTTCATCGGCCTAATAAATACACATCAAGGATACTCTTAAAGAATATTTTTCTTGATGGTGAGTATGGAAATGAAATAACATAATGAAGAAGAATTTCATAGATGAAGACTTAGATGATGATCATTTTAGTTTCTGTGAAAGTCCAAAATTATCAAAAGTATCAAAGTGATAATGACTATTATAGATGATATTGAAGGATGACACCAAATTTAAGAAATTTTGAAAAGATCAATGTCCAAAAATAAAATCAAAATTAGAAGTGGATGTAGCATGATTCAGATAATGGAAAACTGAAAATTTAAAATATGGCTATATTCAGTTATATAAGATTTTATTCTAGAATATTCAACCACTATGTAGATATAACTTATTATTGATGTAATCCTCCAATATTTTAATGTGATGTATCTAAAATCTACATAATATTAACATTAATATCACATAAGTTTAATTCAAGGTTTTTGGAACATTAACCAAAAGACATAGAAGAATAATTTCACATGTTTGTGAATTAACTATATTAAGGATGGGATATTTTCCATGAAATAAATATCATGACTATTAATCAATGATTAAAGAAGAATATATGTATATATAAATAATAAATAATAAATATTTATAATTGAATAAAATGATTTCATGATTGAGTATGTTTGAAATATTTTTTTTATAAATTTACATAGATCTCATTGTTATATTTCATGGGAGTATCCATATTCAAATTCGGCTATAAAAGTAAGAGAGATGAGTCAAGTAAAATAAATTCTATGAGACTGAGAGACATAACGATTTATTATATAAATATATTTTTTTCATGGAAGAAGTGATAATAAAACTTGTATATTTTGAACCTTTATCTAGTTGGAGAAGAGAAAGAAAGGGATATAATCTACCTTCATATTCCTTAAATGAGAAGATTTGATTGAGTAGTATTAATTCATATTATTTAGAAGAAATAAATAGAGGTAAACCTACATAGATACTATATTTATCTATAGATTTGAGGAAGAATAAAACTTGGAAATACTTTTTGTTTTTTGTGCTGATCATTATGAAAATTTATATAGCAGGATGATGTATATATAACTGTAGTGGGTTACATATTTTTAAAATAAGTCCGACTATTGACGAATAAGATATTTCAAATTTATAAATTGATATCCTAGATAAAATAATATGATATTGTTATTTAGTGTGTTTTGGAGGACTATTATAAACCAGAGGTATTCCATTATAAATAATATATCAAGAGACAAATACCCATTAGGAAATGGTTTTTAGGGTTAAGGATAATACCTTACGTATTTTTATACAATTCATGATATTAGTGAAATATCTATTTTTTGGACTTCACCTAAACATATTAATGATATATTCATCCACATCTGGATTAAACTTTTAAAATTATCATGTGTTTTTATCTATTTACTTTATTATTTATATGAAGTGTGTTTTTTATTGATTCTTTTGAGGTACATTCATACTAATAAGTTTATAGGCTTAAATTCATAATAAAAAATAGTTTATTAAAGACATTTATCACACTCATTCACCCCCTCTTAGCATAATTTCACAATCTAATTAGCCATCTCAACTGAAAATAGTTCCAAGGTTCATCCATTTATTGAATATAATATCATTCTATAAGTATTTATATAGAAGATACAAATTTTAGATTTGAACAATATTGCGAGTTTCTTTAGTTATAGAATAAGGAGGTTGTCCCTATCAATATCATTATAGAGGCTACTACTACAAAAACCCAAAAGAATATGAAAAATAATGAGGATATGAAATTGAGTATGAAAAATAATGGGAGAAAGGAGAAAGGGGAATCACCACTAGTTGATGATAATCAAAGTGGTAATAAGTTTTTATATACGTTTTTAATTATAATTATAAAGAATAATGTTCTTTAAGTGAAGAGTATGTGTCCAATGAATTAATTTTTTATTTCTACTTTGATATTGAGAATTATTTGAAGAAATTGCCTTTGGAACATTTCTAACACAGACACATAGTTATATTATATATTATCAATAATTTACAATATGGGATTACATATATAGTGTTGAAAGATGATGTCAAGGAAAAAAATGGATATAAAGTTGAAAAAGTGAAACATTGTCACTAATTTTTCTGAATACAAATAATTGGCTTCATTATTATTTAATGAAAAATTTTCATTAACTGAATAATTATTTCAAAAGAATTTTTTTGTAAAATATGATATATGAAATGTTTTTTATGGGAGGATCCATGTAGTATAATAAAGATACATATCTTCCATGAATTCCAAAAAATCTATATTAGAGATGAGTTCTAAAAGGATAGTGTTGCATGATAATTCAATAAAAGAAAAGTAAATGATTTCATAATACAGATTTATAATGATAATAAATGAATGAGATGATAGAGTTAAATACATTACAGATCATAAACTGAACTAAAAAATTAATTTTTATAACAAAATATGATATCTACAGATCAAGGGGAAAACCAATGACGGTGAAGTGCATCATCCAAAACAATGAGGTCATAATCATTCAGAAAAGACCTGGTATAATTATAAATAATGGCACATTAACTAGAAATTCATTTATAGTCCAATATATCTGATGAAAAATTTCCATCCCTACAAATATGAGTATCATCAATACCAATGAAATCTAACATAATGAAACTACCTCATCTCTCCCAACATGAATGATATAACATTTTTTTAATTAAGGTCTCTAGTGGGAAGATTCCATTTTATCCATCCTCCATATATGGGACTACTAATTTCAAAGAAATAACTCTCAATCCTTATAAGATGTCAACTTATAATAAATGAAGATACCCCTATCAAAGTTGGACTCACAATATGTTCTAGAAAAGACCTCACTTGAACCTAGATAATGATATGAAAGAAAATTATTCCTTCCATTTCCTTCTTCCAAGACTATAATAAAACCCAAAACTATATACAGAATACCATTCCATTGTTTTTATATCCTTTACATCATTCCTTCCCACTGAAACCATGTCATGATAAACTTTAGAAATTATTACCTACTCACTATGATTCATCCCAATACACTAACTGATGAACTACCATATACATCATGCCAATTTACCTTTAAACATGTGCTTCTATAATTATTCTGAAAAGGGGAAAACATAGAATATATAACATTAGGCTATAATGATGCATTTATATTTTATTTTTTAACACATGGGTATGGAAACGTTCCTTATGCGCCAGTGTAGAAAATTACTTTTCTATGATATTTATTTTCGCCTTAGATTTCCCTCCACCTCATCCCCATCATTATTTGTATGGATCATAATTTTGAAATTATAGCAACTAAAGACTTGGGATTCATCATTGAGAAGTTACATTTCTATGGTTCATCTATCACAATGAAGACCCATTCAATATCTTTCACACATCACTGAGCATCATTTTTAATAATTCAGGATATCAATTAGAATTTTAAAGGATAAATCATTAATTTGGAATACTCAGAAGAAAATAATTTCACCAACCCAAATATACTTCCAAAAACTAATATTTCCATGATCCAAAATTCACCACAACTTCTATTTAATAATATTCGATCGATCAATCACGGAACCTGAATTTTTGGATGTCCTACCATTTCATTCCATTAACCTCCTCCTATATTCACCATTAAAGGACTTCATTAAGCTATCCCATAAAGATACCCTTATTTAATTTTCCAATACAACCTTAGCAACATTCCTTTCATGGATTTTGAAGCACAATTTAAATTGATACATCCCTATATGATCAGTATCTCCATCCTTGTCTAGGAAGCTAAATGAAATTTACCCACCTAATTTTCATTACATATCAACACCATCATAATTTTATAAATTTTTATAATGTCCCCTTGGGATTCTTGATGATATAAAGAACATAAATTTGGATTGATATAAGGGAATTATTAATTAGAATTATTGTTTCCCCAAATTATAAAAATTGATTTTTTTGGTTACATATGTTCCCCATTATCATGATAATATAACTTCAAGAGACACCTATTCGATATTGAAATCTAAGATTGTAACCTTGATATACAATATAAAAAACATAAATATTTGTATACTACAATTTTATTGGAAAGATTTGTTTCCCATGTCCACACATTTTTTACAAGAAAAGATGCTATATTTTCCATAGTTGATCCATTTCCCACTCAAGGTGAAATAATCCTAAATAATCATGAGGAAAATATTTATTGTTTTCATACCACATTAATATAAAATAGAATTTCATCAAAAAACATGATATGAGACATGACGCCATCCCCAAACCCAACTTTCTAAGGAATTATCCACCCTTCATCGATGATACATTTTAAATTATTAGTGAGTGCCACAAGTGGTATGATGAAAAGAATAGGAAAAACTATTTATTCTTTTCTGTAATCTAAACACATTGTGGAAGAATCCAAAACCCCATCAAATGATAGAAATAGAGATCCATGGAGACACCAATAATCTCAAGAATATATCGGAAACCAATGTTTTCTTATAACACTCATAATAAATCCTCACTCCCTATGGTCTTAATACTTATCCATATCAACATTGATCATATAATTAGATACAACCATCTTATTATTAATGTCATACACTATTTATTTTAAAATTATAATCACCCATTGGATGCTCCAACATTGTATGAAATCACACCTTTCATTCGAAATGAGAGCTAGAATGACCATTCTAGTCTTTTGGTCAAAATGTTGGAGAGTATCTTATAAGATAGGTTTCAGAGTCATATGAGATAATTTTTATTGAAAACCCACATGATATTTATCCTTTAGTATTAAGACCACCATAAAAGAACATACTAATCTATTGAGTTCTCCACATATGAATAAATCTTTCACTTCCATGAATACCATCACCTTGAGTAGATCCCATGAAGCCACATAAAATTATTCAGTAAAACCATCAAGAAAACATTAACCTTCGAGGTTCATGTTTGAAATGGGGTCCCTAATTTCATTTTCACTATAATTACCTCCATATCTTCATTATATCCATCATCAACCAGTCAAGGAATGTTGTTAAAGAATGGTTCTTATCCCTTCAATAAATGTTTCATTCCTTTATTTGGGATAAGGGTCCCTATAAGGAGATATTCAATGCCCTCCACCAGAAGCCTCCATATCACCTCCACATCACCAGTATATAGTCTACCCTTGATTAATTGATTTATTTTTACAACAAAATTATTTTATATCAATCATTCCTAAAAATAGTCAGTGTTTATATCCCCGTTCTTAAACCAATGGACCCTCAATCTATCTTTTCTCACTCTATATATTTACATCATTTTTAGGCCAATACATTTTTCTTGTTAAGTATAAGTATAAAAGAATCATGATCCAATCTGTGATTCCAATTTTCTACAAACTTTTTAATATCATATTAAATATCTTATAAGATGGATTTTTTACTGCTTATATTGTAAACCAACATTTTTAAGGTCCTTATTTAGTCATTTAAAATGATCCATTAACATTAACCATGAGGACCCTTGAACTGTATATTATTAAGAATTTGTCACCATCTAGATCATGTTTTCATCCCATGCCTAGTCAGTTGAGAAGAATAATTTTTTTTAATTTCCTTATAACCCTCTTTAAATTACTAACAATCAACGAATGGTATGATAGAGATCATTTTAGGAGTTGGATAGAAGCTTAAAAAAATTCAATACCTATCATATTGTACATACATTGATCCAATATTCTTTATATTTACATGTTACCATTTTTATTATTTTATTATGTATACATGTCATATGAGAACCCAAAATCCATTAAAATAGACTATGAAATCCCTATAATACTTCATAGATATATATAAATAATTTCATGTCTAGAAAAACATAGGGAATTATGTTTCACAACACTAGGAGCTAAAATGTGGTCCCTTTCCAAGTTAAAACATTGCATGTTCCGGAGAAATGTTAGTTTTTTTCCATTACCATCTATTTCACTTGCCTAGGGACATTTTTATCTTTCCCTTGGATCAGACATAGTACGAATACACCACATCTCTTTCATCATAGAATCGTCTTTTATAATATTGAATCCCCCCTAACAAACCTTGATACATTCCCTTGGATATAATGTGATAGGTGCTGCTATAAAACCCATTTTTTCTACCTCATAGCTTGAATACATGAAAGAAAATATGATATCCCCACCTACAATAGAATCTTTAGTATAAATATATTGAGAAGACCAATCAATATGATCCTCTTGAGAAATGTTCTTCCAAAAAATCCAAAAATAGGAGTTGCATAGAATCTCATGCATGCATTTAGAGAAACTAATAAATATAAAAAAAATACACAATACCAAACTTTGTTTTGGGTTCTTTGAAAATAATAAATTTGGTATAGCTCCAAAAAAAATCATTTAAATTGAAGGAATACTTTTCCTATTCCCTAAGACCCCTAAATTTCTAAATTAAGATGTAAATCATTATAAAATATTCATAATGGACTTTTGGACTAAGGATGCATTAGATTAATATTTTAAATGAGATGAAATGATAATTTCCTGATATTTGTCTCAAGTAATCATTCTCCCCACCATAGATATGATGTTCTATTGAATATATCTCCCTTATTAGGAACTAGAGAATACAAGATAACTCTCATCTTTTGAATCTCCTAATGAAGCCAAAAAATTAAGAGTGCAAACCACATGATTTTGAGAAGAAATCGATGAATCATAAGAGAGATCACCAACAAATGAAACTTTGGAGGAAGGGACCATCTGTGAAGCCAACCCACTAGGTAGATAGATGTCTATAGCCAAATTTTATGGAATAACGAGATCTTCCTAGTTAAGTGATAACATATTCCACAAAATAACAACATAATCCACTGAGACCAAAGTAGACCTACACACCACATAATCAGTCCCCAAATATGAAAGATAAACCTTTTGGTAGGAAACCAACCCAAAAAAAGAGTTTAGCAAAAGAGATTCTATAATCATCTTCTTAAAAGGATTTCAGTCAGCCTCTCTATTCCCACTTCCACAAGAAAACCCCTTGTCCGTGAAAACCAAAACCAAACTAACAAGACTCCCAGAAGGACTGATAGGATAGAATAACCATTGAAGGACGAAGACAGCCTTTAGAGAGGGAATCATATGAGACCTTTAACACCACCAAGGTCACAACCACAAATCCTTATTGGTTACCCAAAGGCAAAAAACAATCCCATTACCCAAACATGAACTATCATGACCAAAATGGCTATGAATTATGGATTTTATTTTATATTGTATTCACATTGAAATTATTCCATGATTACTATACAATTTATATTGCTAATAATTAATGAATGAAAAAATTATATTGATTATAATTTTTTAAATGCTAAAATTATATTTGTTTTTATACATTTTAAATTATGATATCTCCTAAGACCGTTGTTCCACATGGGCACTAGTTTATTGGGCCTCAGACTTTGGGATTGCTAGTTTCTTATACACCCATGTTCCACATTGGCTATTTGATTTATTTGATTCATGGTCGTTGATCAGCCATATCTCCATGTTGATCTCTGTCATCCAGGGGACCCTCTTATTAAATGATATGATCAGGTTCTGTTCTGGGGACATGTGTCTAGCACGCTCCGGTTGGGTATTGGATTTTGAGTCAATACCAGTGTATATGGAATTATGGAACCTATACCTTGATTTCGTTTCATCTCTAGATTCAGTATCTCCATATATCATGTGGCTCTACTCTTGTTTGTCTGTTTGAGAAACCCTAGCTTGACAATCCTACATTAATAGAGACTGGTCTTATCCTATTACTCCCCATGGCTCCATATCCTTTCCAATTATCTGGTGGACACAACATCCTTAAAATGTAGAAGAAATGAAACTGTTCGCACTGATAGTTCCACTAGAATGGATAAGAGAAATAAGGGATATGTCCAAACACGTTGAACATGATGCTCTTCCAGCCTAAAGAGACCATGAAAACTAGAATGTGAAGTGTCCTATACTATAAGTAAAAATGTGGGGGGTCAATTTTTCCATTCAATTCTTATAGACCTTTTGTAATTTTGGTACTATTTCATATTTTTTCTGGTTCTTTAGACCTTGTTGGGGTTTTTTATCTTAATAAAACATGTGTGTGGATGGTGGTGTTGTTGTGTTGGAAATAGGTCCCCATGGGATTGAATCTTGTTAAATCTATATATTATTTACTCTTTCCTTGAAACATTTAATTAATTTTGTTGTATTTGAATAATTTTGAAATATTATTATTATTTTTTTCAAAGAATTCAGTTTAGTAATTGTGTTGTTTGGTAGTTTTTTCTTGATTTGGGCTACCAATCACCTCATAAAGTGATATGAGAGCCCTAATACATTTTTATTTCTATCGAATTCAATAGTTGTTTCCTATTATATTTACTTATTGTTTCGATTCTTATTTTAATTATCATCACAATAATATAATTGTAAAATATTCATCACCTTTATTGATTAGAATTATTTTAATCCGTTATACATTATATATTTCTCTATGTTTCATATACCTTTTAAGAAAAATAGTTTACCAATGATATTGGTCATTTTTGGGGGGCATATGCTTAACATTGACTGTAAGAATTCTATATCTACTGCATGTTTTTACATGTCATTAATGAGATATGAAATAAAGAAATTTGATGTTGATTATGACATAATTTTTTTTATTAAGACGGGATCCATACCTGTAATGTTGTTCCTTAATGATTCCTTTTATGGGCCCAAGAATATGATTATTAATTTAAATTAAACGAGACAGACTTATAGAATATGTAGATGTTTCCCCTAATGTTTTAGTTAAATCACATATCTACCTTTTTTGTTCCTTATGAGATAAATTCATTAGAGTAGTTTCTTATGAGTATAATTCTATTATAATTTGGATTAAACTTGTAAAAATCTACATAAACACTTCATTAGTTGGAAGGATTTACAAAAAACATCAAATGTTTACATTTAAAATAGAACCTAGAATCTCAATTAAAGAAAATATAGATGAATTTAATATGTTCATGTTATACTTAGTGAACATTTATGTTTCTATTGACAATAAGGAAAATGAAGTGATCCTAGTAATCACTTAAGGGAACTACTACAATACCCTAGTGGAGACCATGGTGGTTAGACGATACTCTTTATCCATAGAAGTGGATAAATCAAAAGTTACTTCTAAGGAACTATATTATAAACCTATAACAAATGGTTATTTTGAGATATTTTTATTTAAAAGTACACCTTAAACTAAATTCTAGAAAAAAAATTGTTTATTAAAGATATTATTAAATGAAATAAAGAGGCTATTCCTAGGTCTAATTATAGAAATATTAAGGTAACATATTTTCATTATTGAAAGCTATGGTTCATTAAACATGAGTGTAGGAAACTCAATAATGAGTTTGAGTCTAAAAAATCCACTGATAAATCTTTTTTTATAGACTCTGGTTATAAAACTAATGAGGTCCTCATTGTTTCCACCCATGATCTCAATCAAGAGTGGGTCCTTGATTCAGGTTTCTCTACCCATATGTGTTCTTTTAAAGAGTATTTCTATAGTTTTTTGAGATGGTTGAATGATATTTCCTAAGGTATCAACAATATGTGTAAGGATGAGGTCAGAGGAATTAGTTTATTTGAGCTTTATGACCCCAATATCATTACTCTAGTTGATGTTATGTGTATTCCTAACTTCCAAAACAACATTGTTTACATAGGAGTCCTAGATCAAAATGTGGATTACATTAAGGTCCAAATCAGGTTATTCTAGAATATACGAAGGATCTAGAAGAATTATTAAGGGGTGTTTAATCAATGGGGTGTATGTATTGAATGGAATGACCCAATACAAGAATTTGTATAGTGTCTATTGATCAATCGTGATTCACTGTTTCATTTTCACCCTTACAAAACTGTGTTAAACTTGTTTTATATTGAAAATTATAAAACTAATGAAAATGGTTTTCTAGGATTGAATCATTTATTTTTTGTTTATTACTATTTAAAATTACAATTTTAATTGTTTTTATTATTGTATTGTAGGTGATTGTGATTTGGAGGACCCATGATAATGCCCGAGAAAAATGGGCCAAAATGCACAAGATCTATGGACACAATTTGACTCATCCAGACAATTATCCTGAACCATGCCTCATAATGGGTTGCTCATTTTTTACCTAGTCTAAAATTCATTGGGATACATTTCTTCGTAAGGAAATTGTGACTCATTTGGCCATCTGTTGGCCCAACCGACCTGATCTGTCCACAATACCGAATCTGCACGAAGTCAAAAGTGTTGTGTTGTGATATGTCCTTATCCTGGGATCCATTCATCCAAATTGAGCAAAACATCCTTTGGAGATATAAAAGAGGCGTGGATACAATTTTTTAATTTTTTCAAAAGCATAATAAGGCTTTCTGGAGTTTGAAACCCATGTGACAATGGTGTTAATAAATCTATGTGTACAAAACCACCTCCCCATTTTCCGATAAAATGGAACCTTCTTCTCCCCATTTGTATGTATGACCAGGAGGAAAATATATAGTATTTTTTAGACCAAAAGTATTCATCTCCACATCCAATATGTTCTGGAGGCCCCTATCATCATAGGACGATCAGTAATGAAGAAGGAGTTCCACCTGATCCTTCTCTTCCTCTCGATGGTGAGCTAAACAGTGGACGATCATTTTGAGGGACCTACACATACATGGGTGAGTGTTCTGGAACCTGATAATTTATTGTTTTGGTAAAATTTTTGTGTTTGTTATGACATGTATGTTTTATCTAAACACAATTCTCATCTAAATTCATTTATTGGGTTTAATTATGTGAACGTCGTTTCATTTCAACTCTGATTGGGTTGAAATTTCAAGTGGGAAAATTGTGTTGTTTCGATAGGGAAACAAAATGATCCTATTTATCTCACACATAAACGATATATTAGTATGATTTTTTATCCATTAATCTATTCTTGAATTCCAAACCTTGACAACACGATGGTTGAGTCAAGGGTTGGTACTTTGTTCAATGTGTTGAGGGGATAGAGGGGAATCAAGATCTTGACAACACTCAACAAAAGAATTAAAAAAACAATGTGAAATTTTCATAACAACAAACTATCTAATATGAGTAGTTAACTTGAAGTGATCCCCTAATCTCATAATTATAAAACACCACTTTTATTTATCAATTATTAAACTCTTTAAGTAAAGTAATTTTATTAAATTCGTTTTAAAACTATCCCATATTTAGTTCAACTTATTAAAAATTCACACTATAAACCCATGATTTCTATAAGAGATATGACTAAGGGTCTCAACTATACATCAAAATCATCATTAAATCACTATCAATTTTTCGTTTCATGGAAATGGTTTCAAATTTGTGCGTTGTTGTCAGGGAGTAAATTGGATTTAGTGTGTGTTTTTAATAATAACTTTGTAATTTTTCTGGATATTTATTTGTTTTTTCTTCAACCATTTCATACGCATTTGTGTTCTAATTCATTTCTTCAATAGGTTCTGTACATTAGGAATTCTACTCTGGGAGACATTCCACCTTTAGAACCTGAACCGGAGAGGATCTTACATCAATGATCCCGAGATGAACAGGACCACCTCTTGAAGGAGGACCTGCCACAACTCGAGAATTTTCTAAACCCATCTTCTTCTATAAACAAATTATAACATGAAATTTACATGTTTAAAATGGATGAAGAAAATAGAACACTAAAATAATTATCCTATACATATGTGTATATCTAACTCATTTAAATTAAAATGCAAGGCAAGGAACCCATTTCTGAACTTAAATCTGGTTTAAGTCATTTATTACCTATATTCCATGGACTTGCTGGAGAGGATCCACGTAAGAATATTAAATATTTTTATACCGTGTGTTCGAAATTAAAACATGAAACTTTGGATGAATAATAAGTAAAGATCATATTATTCACGTTTTCATTTGAAGACACTACAAAAGACAATATTTACTTTGTTCATTCAACAATTAGATGTTACGAAGACATGTAACGCCTTTTTCTTAAAAAAAATATTTCCCAGCATCTCAAACTGTAATTATAAGAGAAAAATTTGGTATACGGAAATATCAGTGGGAAACAGTACATGAATATTGGAAATTATTTAAAATATTAGGTTCGAGCTATGTACTCCCCCAAACAAGTGATCAAATTTTAATTCCATATTTTTATGAAGGTTTAATTCCTATTGATCGAAATATGATTAATGCTGCTGCAGGTGGGGTGCTAGTTGATAAAACCCTAATCCCTTCAGGAAAGATAATTGATGAAATGGAACATAACACTAAACAATTTGGTTCGAGGTCCAATGTACATATTCATGGTGTCCATGAGGTGGAATTTACTGAACTTGATAGGATGTTGGGCACATTGTTCGAAGAGGTAAGTACCATTCATTGAAAACATGCTCTTTACTAAGGGAAATCATAATCTCCTCCTCCATCCGTTGTGGTATTTGTTCTTCTCACACCAACGACTCTGATCAATGCCCCCAAGTAAGATATTCTTCTAAGATTACTAAGGAAATCTTTCCAGGAAGCTCCTATAATAAACCCTTTAGGAAAGAACCATACTATCCATCAAATATTGTGTGGAAATACAACCAATCCTATAGGAAAGGGGGTATTCAAACCAACCTCAACAACCAAGGAACCAATCGGGGAAGAGTAGTCACGAACCACCTCCAAAAAACCATCACCTGTAACAATGGTCTTTCCAAAAAACCCCTCCAGAACATGAACCTAGCTTTGAAGACATGATGAACCAAATGGCTACCAACAATATCAAATTTCGAAAAACCTCCCAAGATACCATAAAAGAATTAAAAACTCAATTAGGCCATCTTTCCAAATCGATGGGGAGAAATCTGCTACCATGGTTGGGGTAAACAACATTATCAACCAGTTGTTAAATGCAGTGATAAAGGAAATGTCAGTGAGATCACCCTTCAGAGTAGAACAAAACAAAAACCCAATGGACCCCTCCACTAGAGTCACCCTCTCATAAGGAAACCTCTATCTCAACTACTGGATATGCACCAAATGAGGTAGAACAATGTCTTGATAGAATACCCTACAATGGAAAAAGTGTGTCTATTGATGATTCACCAAGTGCAACAATCCCTCTTCTATATCAACAGGGGGACACCTAGAAAAAAAGACAAAAGGAAGATAAACTTGATATAGAAATTTTGGAGGCTTTCAAAAAAGTGCAGGTAAAAATTCCATTAATTGATGATGTGAAACAAATTCCCTGATATTCCAATTTTCTAATGGCTATGTGTAAACAACAAAAGAGATTTCAGGGTGTCGAGAAGGTGATATTTTGGAGGAATGTTTCAGCATTGATAGATCCATCAGTTCCCATAGAGTGCAATGATAGCGGAACAATATCAATTCTATACACTATAAGGGAGTATTATTTTACTAATGATATTCTTGATGTAGGTGCTTCTATAAATGGGATGCCACACTCCATTTACTCTACATTGCAGGTCTAGGAACTGAAGCCCAATGGATTTATTGTTCAACTAGATAATTGAATTACCAGACACCCCTCTGGTGTGTTAGAGGATGTTCTTGTGAGGGTTCAAAATTTAATTTTTCCTGCTGACTTTTAAGCATTTAAAATGGAGGATGATAAGATTAATGGACATGCCCTTATTATATTATAGAGACCCTTCTTGAAAACTGCCAAAACCATAACTAATGTCGACAATGGTACATTATCTATTGAGATTGGTTGTGACATCTTCCACTTCAATATCATTGCTTCCATGAAACACCCCTCATAAGAACATTCCTCTCTCTCTCTCTCTATTAACTCTATAGATGCACTCCCTTCCATTAAAAAACATCATTTAATTACACTGATCCCCAGGTTGAGATTTTTTCATTGAATGAAATTCTAGGAAATCATTCATTCATTGATTATTTTATTGGTTTAGAAAAGGTTTAATGCATGTTCATTGATTGATGATTTCTTGAACACTTAGGATCCAATGACAATCGACGATACTGCTATGATTCTAAAATCTCATTCTTCATCTGAGGATGATACCATTGAGCAGTTATATGAGATCATTGACCTATAACTTTCACACACACTTACATCAATTCAAAATCACCCTAAAATTGAATTAAAAACAATGCCTCGTTATTTAAAATATTCATATATTGAAAATGAAAACATGCTGCCTATCATCATTTCTAGTTCACTCCCTCCTGAGCATGAATTGCCATTGATTTAAATTTTTATGTATTATAATCATGATTTTTGATGGAAACATGATGAAATTATTTGTATATGTCCATAAATTTGTGCACATCATATTTTATTAAATGACGAGGCTAAACTAGTGAGGCAGACACAATGTTGACTCAACCCAATCATCATAGAAGTTGTAAAAACAGGTAACAAAATTATTGGATTCTGGAATCATTTACCACATCAATGATAGCCAATGGGTCATTCCCGTACAATTGGTTCCTAAAAAAACAGGCCTTACAGTAATAAAAATTGAAAACATTGAATTGGTTATAAATCGTGTGAAGAATAGTTGGTGTGTATGGATAGACTATCATCGACTAGGCCAATAGACTAGGAAGTACCATTCCCTTTTCTATTAACTGACCAAATTATAGAGAGGCTAGCAGGTAAGTTCCACAATTGTTTCCTTGATGGGTATTCTAGATAATTTCATATTTATATTTCCCCTGAGGATCAAGAAAAGGCAACCTTCACTTGGACCTTTGGAAAATTTGCATATAGGAGGATGACATTTGGTTTGTGCAATGCTCCGGTTACTTTCCCACATTATATGATTAGTATTTTTTCATATTACCTGGATAATTGTAGAGAAGTTTTCATAGATTATTTCATTGTTTATGGATCCTCTTTTGATGAATTTTTTAGTATTCTTGGTTTTTTTACATCAATGTATTGAATATAATTTTGTGTAAAATTATGAGAAATTCCATTTCAGGTTGCGAAAAGGTATAGATCTAGGGAATGTCATTTCTGGGGATTGTAACCAAGTAGATAAATCAAAAGAGGACTTCATTTCTTTCTTACTATTCCAAAAAATGCATGGGATGTGTTGCCTTTCCTAGTCCATGCTAGATTTTACCATTGTTTCATTCATGACTTTAATAAGATTTCACTCCCACTCTCTAGGTTACTCTAAAAATAAAAAGTATTTTCTTTGATAAAGAATGTGAGGAATCTTTTAATAAGATAAAATGGAGTCCCACGTCATGCCCAGTAATTCATCCACCTCTGTGGGATTTACCACTTGAGGTAAAGTGTGAGGCCTCTAACTATGCAGTAGGGTCAGTCTTGTCACAAAGGGTCGATCGAAGTCCTCATTTCATTGCATATGCCTCACATACATTGGATACTTCCGAAGAAAACAACACCACAACTGAAAAAGAATTACTTGCCAATGTGTTTTCCTTGGATAAATTTTGGTCATATATTTTAGGGTCCAATGTCATTGTATTCTCCGACCATCCAGCCCTTCGATAATTCCTTAATAAACTAGAAGCCAAACCACACCACATTTGATTGATGCTACTACTTAAGGAATTCAGTATAGAAATTAGAGAGAGAAAAAGGAGAGAATGTGGTAGTTGTCCATATTAGTAGGATCTACCCATCCTTAGATATTTAATCATCTCCCTATATTACAAAAATGAAATGTTTCCTTTTGAGAAACTGCACAGAGTGAAAGATGTTATTCCTTGTTATGATGAAATTGTAAATTATTTTGTAGCATCTTCCATTCCTACTAATTTCAACAAAAACCAGGCCGACCGTCAAAAACATTAGTATCATTGGTAAATTTAAGATGACCCCTACCTATGGCCCATATGTAGTGATCAATTACTTATGAGTTGTGTCCCCAGTAGAGTTTTATTCCATCCTTAGATTCTGCCACACTTTTCAAGGGGGGTCCTCTTTATTCCCCAACGGGCTGCTCACAAAATCCTTGATTGTGGTCTCTTTTGGCCTCCAATTTTTCAGGATGCGAATGATTTTGTAAATTCTCTTTATTATTGTAAAATAATGGGTAATGAATATAAATGAAATTAAATTCCCTAACAACCATTACCATACTGCTATTAAGACTCACATGGGAATGTCACCTTATCGGCTGTTGTATCGAAAGAGTTGTCACCTCTCCATTGTGATTGAGCATGGGGCCTACTAGGTCATCAAACAATGCAATTATAATATTTTTGGTGTAGGTGATCAAAGGATGTTACAGATTCAGAAGCTAGAAGAAAATATAATACATGAATATGAGAACTCACGGATTTATACATATCATACCAAGGATTTCCATGACCATCTCATCCTTCATCATCAGTTCCACATTGGGTGGAAGGTCCTCCTCTTTAAGGAAATGTTGAAGTTGCATCTATGTAATCAATGATACCATTGTTTTGGATCAGACACTGTTACTAATATCCCCCCCCCCTCGGTGTTTCCCAGGTTCAAAATGAAGAAACCAAGAAAACCTTCACAGTTAATGGGCAGCGACAAAAGCACTTCTACGAAACCCTTCGGGTGTCCCGGATGAAGGAAAACCATGTTCATCAAGCAATATATTAATGGAACCCACCATGTTTTATCCTTCATTACTGCATTTTATTTTTACACTAAGGAAACTGCACACTCTATGTGTGGGGGATGGGTATATTCTTGAGTTAGTTATGAATTTCCACCATCTTTATTATTATTATTATTTTAATAGTTTTTTTACTTTCACCCCATTCTCCCCCACTCACCTTCCTACAAAAATATTATTAATTTTTAGTCCCACTTCATCATGGAAAATGATGCCCATTTAATCATGGAAGTAATTGAAAATTCATGTGGAATTACTGTATTTCATTTTTTTAACATTTAACAAAAGAATTATGATAAAATGAGAATTTTAGCAACAATTCACCAATATTGTGTGACTTTAATTTGAAATTTAGTTCTTTGTCAATGATATAAATGGTTGTATCATTTTGAATCCTTTAAGAAGAATGGTTCCCTTTATTGTGAATAGTTTAAATTTGAATTTGTCTAACTTAACATCTCCACACATTTTTACACCCAACAATGATGTTGGAAAATTTTTTACTTAATGGAAGGTAAATATAAGTTAGGTTGATTTTTCACTACTACCCAAAATCTTTCTTCCATTCAGTTGTTCCTTATCTAATATATTTCATTACATTACTAGATTGGCCTATGTGTGTGTACCTATTATCCAACTATTGAATGCCCTCACAATAATTAACAAATAAAACATGGTTATATATGGGGCAGGTCAAAAACCACCCTTCCCGGAACTTTGATCTAGTTATAACTATTATTATTAGTGACCTGAGGATGTCAAACATGGATTAGGATAAGAGTGTGAGATTTGTCTCATATGCAACTTTTGTACAATTAATAAACGAGGAGATTGAAGAAATATAAAAAATATGGGGATATCTCTGTTGGGAGATTATAGTTTGACTTTTGGGAATTCTTAAGTGAGTGGGTCTTAAAATTTTATTAAAAATGGTGTGGGGAAAGTTTAGTTGAAAGGATCCTATATGTGAACAATTATTAATATAACTTACATTTACTCAATAAAAAGTGTAAAGAATAACCTGAAATGGTTTTCAAATACACATGTCGATAATTAGTGACATGATTACCTTTTGAATTATTTTCATTGATGGGTATCATGCATGTGTTGGAATTTCATTTGGAAATATTTATTGAGATATCTTTTTTAATAATAATTGAGAGTAACTCCAAATTGTAATTCTTGCATTGTTCAAATTTCTACTAGGAATTAAATATTCTTTCAATTTTAAATCTTTAGGAAGTTTTAAATAACTACATGTATAATTTTTGGAATTATGACTTTTCGTAGGAGTGAAAATGATTTTGTGTGGGGGTGTGGTCGCACCGTGATGCACTGTTTCACTATCACCCTTACGACACTGTGCTAAACATGTTTAATACTAAAAATTATAAGAATAATAAAAAATTGCATTCCATGTTTGAATAATGTATTTTTTGTTTATTATTGTTAATAAGGTCAATGTAACGTCTTTTGATGATTCCATTGCAGGATAAGGTGATTTGGAGGACCCATGAGGATGTCCAAATAAATGGACCAAACTGCATATGATCCATGCACACTAGTGGACTCATCCAAAACTTCTCCTGAACCATTCATCCTAATAGACATACATTTAATCTGATGGATCCCAAGACTCATTCGACCATCTAGTGTCCCAACTGACTTGATCTTCCAAGCACAATGAATCTACACAAAGTCAAAAGTGGTGTGCTCTGATCTGTCCATATCTCGGGACCTAGTTGTCCAAATTGTGCCAAAAATTCGTTGAAGACACCCTTGAGGTGGGGTTAAATTTTATTTTATATTATAAAAATTAAGATATGTATGCCTAGGGGTTGAAACCCATGAGAAAAGAAGTTTTAAAAAATCTGTGTGCTCAAAACCAAATTCCCATTTTCTTATAAAATGGGACCATGGGCTCCCCATTATTAAATTCGACCTCAAGGAAATGATCTGGTATTGTTGAGACCAAAAGGAGTCCTCCCCTCATCCATAAATCTCTAATGGTCCCTATCATCATAGGGGGACCAACAGTGAAGAAGGATTTCCACCGGAGCCTTCTCTACCTCTCAATGACGAGATAAACGGTGGATGATCATTTCGAGGGAGCATCACATACATTGGAGGGACTTCCAACACTTAATACTCTATTGGTTTTGTATAATACGTGTGTGTATTATTCTACTAATGTTTTTTCTTAACATTTTTCTCCTATGAATTCATTTCTTGGGGTTAATTAAGTGAAGATGTTTACATTTCAACACTGATTGGGTTGAAATTTAATGTGGGAAACATGGGTTGTTTCGATTGGGAAACACAAGGATCCTCTTTATCTCGAATATAAAAAATATATTAGTATGATTTGGCAGCTACTAATCTGTTATTGAATTCCAAATCATGACCACATGATTGTTGCGTCAAGGGTGGGTACTTTTTTCAACGTTTTGAGGGGAAGGAGGGGAATCAAGATCTTGACAACCCTCAACCAAAGAATTAAACAAAACTTGGTGAAATTTTACGAACAATGAACCATCCAATATGTTTAGTGAACTTGAGGTGCTATCCTTATCTCATTATTTTGAACCACCCCTTTTATTTATTAAATATTAACCTCATTAAATGAATTCATTTTATTAAACAGTTTTCAATCCAACCCCTCTTTTGTAATTCTTATTAAAAATTCAAACTATAATACCACTAATGCTCCTTGAGAGACGACCTAGGGACTTCCCTATACTACATAATATTATTTAAATAACTATCAATATGATGTTTCATGGAAAAATATTCATATATTAGACTAATAATGAAAATATTATGCATTATCGTAGGATATTAGGGAAAATTATTTTTAAAGACAATGTGTAACTCCAAAATAAATGTTATTTGTGTGTCCTCACACCAATAAATTGATAATTGTTTATGATTGTGTGATGGTAAAATCATGAAGGGATACGTTTTGTTGTTCTAGTCTCAATACCACTATCCCCATATAATATTTCCGCTCGGATCTATGGGGTCCATCCAGAACTTCATCCAATATTGGATGTTTCTATATTGTTAACATCGCAGATTAATTTTTTTAGAATTTGTGGATTTACAATATTAAAAAAATCTGATGTTTTCCGAACATTTAAATTGAAGAAAAGATTAGTTAAAAATCAGTTTGGGACGAAACATAAAACTATAAGAATAGACAATGGTCATGAATACCTATCTAGTAAGTTCATACAATTTTCTGGATCCGAAGGTGTTGAAATTCGTAGAATAGTTTTGGAAACTCCCAAAATGTGGCTTAGTAAAAAGGATGAATAAGACTATCCTAGAAAGAGTATGGACCATTCTAATACGATCGAGCCTCGCTAAATACTTTTGGGATGAGTCTATCAGCACTGTTATCCAACTAATTAATAAGGTTGTATCTTCTGATAATCAGTTTAAAACACCTAATTAATTTTGAACCATTAATCATCCTTCTTATTATTACTTAAGATTCTTTGGTTTTAATGATTTTCCTCATGTTAAGACTAAACATCTATAGCCAATATCTCTAAATTGTATATTTTTGGGTATCCTGAGGGTGTCAAGGGTATAATATTTTGGTATACAAACTTAGTTTTCAAAATTTAACTGTATGTTGGGATGTTTTATTTCACGAGTCTTCCTTTCCCAAAACCTAGGCTTCAACTTCTTCCATATGTGATCTAGCCCCAGAAAAGGCTATTAAAACTAAGACTGTAGCCCAGTTTATGGCTGATTTCTAGCCTACTCCACTTGATCCTTAAACCTTGACTAGTGTTGATATTTATTCTTCTCTGAATCAGAATCTATTGCCCCTACTATGGATCACCAACTAACCCAAGATAGTGAAATGAGGGTTCCAATACCACTCACTATGTTTAGTCAGTATGATCATGAATCTTATTCATTACATATATCCCTTTATCATGTTGATGATGATCCTCAAACCTATTGGTAAGTGTTAAATGGAAAATAATCAAACTAGTGCATCTTTTCGACAAATGAAGACATGAAATATTTAAAAAATAACCACACTTGGACTATTGTGAACAAACTAACTAATGAAAAAACAATTGTCTCCAAGTGTTCAATAATATAAAATCACATAAAATCATAGTAAATAAAATAATTTATAATGAATGATTATTTTCAAAAGGATTCCTCTAAAGAGATGGAATCGACTATAATGGAAAGTCCCCCTATTGACAAGAATTCTTCAATTATACATTTTTATCCTTGTCTACCTATAATGAAATTTAAATTGAATAGTTAGATGTCAAAACTACCATATTTCCTGGTGATTTGAATGAGAAAATTTATATGAATCCTTCAAATGGATATCATAATGATATAATATTGAATTAACTTTACCTTTTAAAAAAAATTACTATATGTATTGAAACAACCCTATATGGATTGTTACACAAAATATGATTCATTTATGTAAGCTAACATCTTCATTAGGAGTCAATATAATGCATGCGTTTATTTTAAATATATAGAAAATACATATTATTTCAGCTTTATGTGGATGAAATTCCTATCATTTGAAAAAAAATATGACCCCTGTTTATACTATTAAATCACAATAAAAAGGAACGTTTCATATGAAATAGGCAGAACTAAGAAATTATTATGTGTTAAAATCATAACATATAGTCCAAATAAATTTATTTACTTATCTTGGAATGATTATATATTAATGATTATCAAGTGATATATTATTCAATATCTCAAACCTTCTAATATACCTCTTAGAGAACACTTTATACTATTTTTAGAATAATCACCTACTGTTGAAGATAATGTTGAATTTGTGTCTAAAATTCCTTATGCTAATATTATTGGTAGAATTATGTACTATAAGATTTGAAACAGACCAGTTATTGAATATGTAATATAAAGTATTATCATATTTATGGATTCACCTGGGAAGTCACATTGTCAAGCCATTACGTGTCTAGAATGACTCCTCTCTTGTGTCTCGAACATTGCTTTGTGTTATGGAAAATATGTAGACTATACTAAATTAATTTCTGGATATGTATATGATTATTATTCAGGTAATAGTGGCACCATAAAATCCCACACAGGTTATGTGTTCACTATCTATGGTGGTCCCATTTCATGGAAATGAAATATATAATCCATAGTTGTACTCTCAACCACATAGTCTGAGTATATTAACATGGACAAAGTAGAGTATGATGCCTTATGGATGAAGGTGTTTTTTTGAATTACACATATAAAATTATATTTTTAATCTTTATTTTGATTTTTTATCTGAAAATAATTTATCTATAAATAGAGTATCCTTGGTAAATCAAATCACATAGATATTAGGTGGAATTTTATTAAAGATGTTGTGGAATCTGTAACCGTGTGTGTAAAAAATATAAACATTATTGATTGTTTAACATAAGATGTGGTCTTGCCAATGTTAAAAAAAATTAATAGGTTGAACTTGGTTCCCATTGCATAACGATAGGTGCAAGAACATCACCATTTTAAAATTAAAATGGTGGTGATTTTTGAATTATATCATGTATTTTATCTCGTTTACACATTGAAATCCTTCTATATTTAATCTCCAATTTATATTATTAATCAATCATTAATATAAAATGTATGTTCATAAGAATTTTTTAAATTATCCAATATATTGTTTTTTTATTATTGGGATTATATTGGATCACTAGGATTCTATTCAGTGTCAGCTATGGTATATTGGGCTTTGGCATTTATGTCGGCTTGTTTACTTCACACTACCATGCCATAATGGATGTATGATTTCTTTGATTCATGTAGATTGAGAATACAAACATCCTCAATGATCTACACCATCCACGCGTCTCAATTTTTAACCAATGCTATCAGGTTCTGTTTTGGTGATATGTGCATGTTGTGCTGTGGTTGTGAATGAGGGTTTAAGGCTATACTGATGTCATGGGAGTGATAAACCAACACCTTATTCGCTTTGCATATATTGATTTGTTCATCCTACTATCATGTGGATCATCTCTTGGTTATCATTTGGGAAAACACTATCTCATTAGTCCAACATTTATGGACACATGTCCCAACTAGTTTCTCCCCGCACCTCTGTCTCATTACAATTTATTTGGTGGAGAAAACATCATTCTATGGTGAAAAAAACCCATTCCAAAGGACACATATATATGAATAGAGAGAATAAATAAGAGACAAGTTCAGTGAGATTGTGTATGATAATCTTTCATCTTGAAGAGATTATGACATTGGGACTTTGAAACATCATGAACAGCAAGTATCAATTTCTTTGGATTTAGAGTTTTTTCATTTCAATAATTGTAGACCTTTTGTAAAATTGATGATTTTTATTATTCTCCCTGGTTATTTACACCTGTGGAATTTTGTTTTATTTGAGATTAATAAAAATAAAATGTGGGTGGTGGTCTTCTTACCGTGCACATAGTTACCCACAAGACTGATGGATGTTAAATCAATGTGTTTGTTACACTTTCCGTTCAATAATTCATTTCTTGTGATTTGTTTCGAAATGTTTTGTAACATTAGTATTCATTATTTAAGGAATTCCATTTGGTCCTTGTGCTCTTTGGTATTGTTCCATGATTTAGGTTACCACTAAGTCTCATAGGGCTCAACAAGACAACCACCATCGACCACCTTCTCCACCGAAGAGTCAAATTGATTGTGTTTTTTAGAAACCATAATATTACCCTACAAGCAGTAAATCCCACATAACCAAATATGTTGTTGACAAAAGAAAAATTCCACCAGGTGAAATCCTCATCCTCCTGAATATGAGCATTGGAGGGAAATGACACTGATAAATAAAAATCCACACATATCAATGGAGATGATTGAATATGAAACAACCATGTATCCTCACTCCAAAAAATACAATGACCCAAAACATCATGCACGACATGAATGACTATGAGTTTATGCATCAGCAGTGAAATCCTAAAGATCCTAACCTAAACAAATGTGAGGCATGACTCTTTCCTAACATGTACATCCCATGACCACCTGGATAAAGAGAATCTCCCCACACCACCCAAAAAGACATCCTGAGACCATTACATCACAAAATACACCATAGATAAGTGGTGAATACATATGTCATTCATGTAAATTGAAGAGAGTTTTAATATATTGTATAATCCCAAGGATCCCTAAAAGGAATATAAATATTAAATGGATTTCTATTGTCATCCATATGTAGCCACCAATGAATAATTATGATATTCCACCCCTGCATTGAGTTCATATACTAAGAGATCGACCATTGGCCACCCATCCATCAGAGTTGAGCACTAGGGAGAGATAAATATACCTGGGATATTGGGTTGGTAGACAAGAATAGTCAAGGGAGAGATACTACCTAGAATATCCTTGAAATAATGGGTCCTAACGTTGATCCCATTAGACATATAGAAAAATGATGATAACAACACCACTAAATGGGAAGCACTAGATACCGTCATAACGATTTATTTGAAACCATATATTTTCTAATCTATGGTAATATCTAATTAAAAGGTAGTACATTATTTATATATTTTTACTAATACAATTTCAATATATAGTGTATGATTCAAAATTATATCTTATAAAATTTTATTACAATAAAAATGATGAGAATCCCACCACATACTCAAAGGTATATTGAGTAAGACTAACATATATGTCCCCCCATGTTGTTATCAAAAGAAGAGATGTTTTATAATGAAATAATGAAATGTAACATGAATATATTGTCTCAAAAAAAAAAGAAAATAAGATTCGATGGTCATAGCTAGAGATGCAGAAGATTCAAAAACAATATAATAGATTGATAGGATAATATTTCAAGTCAAGGAAGACAAAAAAAATTGAAATCAACTGGTTGATAAAAAATACAGTTAAATATAAAAAATATATCTCCTATGACTAGATTTAAAAGTAAATTAAATCTTTTATGAAAATTGAATCAAATATTGTCATTGTGATAATGAATATTGGTTTGAATATAAAATGAATAATTCAAATTTACATAAATAATAAGGATTAATAAGTAAGATATATTTATTTTGAATTTGAGTTGACATTGGTGTGTAAAAACGAAATATGCTAATAAAATACACCAAAAAAGAATAATGTGAAAAATGATACACCAAAGATGTGGTTCATCTAATGTCGAAGAAAAGGACGAATCATGGATCATTACCAGAAATTCTTTAATATTAGTGATGATGAAATAAAAATGGATAAATAAATTAAATCAATTCGAAAAACTATTAAAATGATTTGTTTTGTGGAATGCATCTTTGAAGAAGAATTAAAATTTTTGGAGGGGTTTCCAAAAGAGGGTAACCAAAACACCTTGGAGATTCAATATGGGTGATCCAAGATTGCTGGTAATATTTCTAAATAATGTATTATTATATTTAAAACCCTATTTGGAGATGTAAATGATGGAGGGTAAAGAAAAATATTTTTCATTCACCCTGATAACTAATGTGAAAAATCCAATTCCACATAAGGATATAGTTGAATAATAAAATAAAGCCATTCTACCCAAAGAGTTTTATGTCTATAAAATAAAAGGAGTTTAAAGAATAAACACTACGGGAAATATGAGTATTTGCGACGAGTTATTTGCGACGGGGATAAATCCCGTCAGAAATAGTCCCGTTAGAAAATTATTTGCGACAGGGGAATTTGCCCGTCGCAAATAAGTAGTTATTTGTGACGGGTTAGCTTTCCCCGTCGCAAAAGGACTGGCGCGCTTTGCGCGCCAAATCGCCGGAATGTTATTTATGACGGGCTGTAACCGCCCGTCGCAAATAACCGGCAGCGGTAAAAGATATTTGCGACAGGAATATACCCCCGTCGCAAATAGTATGTCGGCAGGTTATTATTTGCGATGGGACCCGTCGCAAATAACTATTTAACTGTTGACCGTAATAAATGAGGGATAAGGTATTTGCGATGGGTACCGTCACAAATAATACTATTTGCGACGGGTATCCCGTCGCAAATAGACCCGTCACAAATAATCTAACCTATAAATACCCCCCCCCCATCCGTTTTTTTTCAATCATTTTCAATGTCGATCTTCTACTTCTCTCCAAACTCAATTTTTAGAGTTCGGCGTTTCTTAAGTTTAATTTTTTTCCGGAGTTGATATTGAAGTTTTCAACAACGATCAGAGATCAACCTCAGATCAATTTTAAAGGTATTTATGTTCATTTTAATTTAATATTTATTTTAAATTTTTTATTAGTTTCAATTATTCTTAATTAGTTGTAATTTAATTATGTTTACATTGTTTTGTTACTTAATAAATTTAAATTATTAGTATTCATTGTTCATAGTTAATGGTAATTAGGAATAATTAGTAATAATTTCCAATAATTAAGAATACATGCTAATAATTAGTAATAAATACCAATAATTAGGAATAATTAGTAATAATTACCAATAATTACCAATAATTAGTAATAATTAGTAATAATTACTAATAATTAGTAATAATTACCAATAATTAGTAATAATTACCAATAATTAGTAATAATTTCCAATAATTACCAATAATTAGTAATAATTCGTAATAATTACGAATAATCACCAATAATTAGTAATAATTACCAATAATTAGTAATAATTTCCAATAATTACCAATAATTACCAATAATTAGTAATAATTAGTAATAATTACCAATAATTAGGAATAATTAGTAATAATTACCAATAATTACCAATAATTAGTATTAATTAATAATAATTACCAATAATTAGCAATAATTAGTAATAATTACCAATAATTAGTAATAATTACAAATAATTACCAATAATAAGTAATAATTACAAATAATTACCAATAATTAGTAATAATTACCAATATTTATCCATAATTAGTAATAATTACCAATAATTATCCATAATTAGTAATAATTACCAATAATTATCCATAATTAGTAATAATTACCAATAATTACCATGAATTACCAATAATTAGTAATAATTTACTAATTACCAATAATTATCCATAATTAGAAATAATTACCAATAATTACCGATAATTAGTCATAATTTACTAATTACCAATAATTATCCATAATTAGTAATAATTACCAATAATTAGTAATAATTATTAATAATCACCAATAATTAGTAATAATTACCAATAATTAGTAATAATTAGAAATAATTACCAAGAATTACCATTAGTTAGAAATAATTACCAATAATTATCCATACTTAGTAATAATTACCAATAATTATCCATAATTAGTAATAATTACCAATAATTACTAATAATTACCAATAATTAGTAATAATTGGTAATAATTAGTAATAATTACCAATAATTAGTAATAATTAGAAATAATTACCAATAATTACCACTAATTAGAAATAATTAATAATAATTACCAATAATTAGTAATAATTAGTAATAATTACCAATAATTAGTAATAATTAGTAATAATTACCAATAATTAGTAATAATTAAATATAATTTGTAATAATTACCAATAATTAGTAATAATTACCAATAATTAGTAATAATTAGTAATAATTACCAATAATTAGTAATAATTTCCAATAATTAGTAATAATTAGTAATAATTAGTAATAATTAGTAATAATTTGTAATAATTACCAATAATTCGTAATAATTACCAATAATTAGTAATAATTACCAATAATTAGTAATAATTACCAATAATTAGTAATAGTTACCAATAATTACTAATTATTACCAATAATTACCAATAATTACCAATAATTACCAATAATTACCAATAATTACCAATAATTAGTAATAATTACCAATAATTATTAATAATTAGTAATAATTAGTAATAATTAGTAACAATTAGTAATAATTAGTAATAATTAGTAACAATTACCAATAATTCATAAAAATTACCAATAATTAATAACAATTACCATTAATTAGTAACAATTACCAATAATTAGTAATAATTACCAATAATTAGTAATAATTACCAATAATTAGTAATAATTACCAATAATTAGTAATAATTACCAATATTTAGTAATAATTACCAATAATTATTAATAATTACTAATAATTAGTAATAATTACCAATAATTAGTAATAATTACCAATAACTAGTAATAATTAGTAATAATTACCAATTTTTAGTAATAATTACCAATAATTAGTTATAATTACCAATAATTAGTAATAATTACCAATAATTAATAATAGTTACCAATAATTAGTAATAATTACCAATAATTAGTAATAATTACCAATAATTAGTAGTAATTACCAATAATTAGTAATAATTACTAATAATTACCAATATTTAGTAATAATTACCAATAATTATAATAATTACCAATAATTAGTAATAATTACCAATAATTAGTAATAATTACTAATAATTACCAATTATTACCAATAATTACCATTAATTACCATTAATTACCAATAATTACCAATAATTACCAATAATTACCAATAATTACCAATAATTACCAATAATTACCAATAACTAGTAATAATTACCAATAATTAGTAATAATTAGTAATAAATAAAAATTATTACCCATAATTACCAATATTTTCCAATATTTTCCAATATTTTCAAATATTTACCAATATTTACCAATATTTACCAATATTTACCAATAATTTGGAATAATTACCAATAATTTGGAATAATCACCAATAATTTGGAATAATTACCAATAATTAGGAATAATTACCAATAATTAGGAATAATAAAATTATTACATTATTTGTATATTTTATTATTAATATTAAAATAATATAATTTTCTATATTATATACAATTCTCTTTTCATCTGTGTGTTTTCTGTATCCACATGTAATATTTGCATTTTTTTCAAAATTATCAACCTACTCACCAATGGAGAGGTGAAAGTGAATGCAAATATTACATGTGGAGACACAATGTTAAACACACCGATGAAAGGAGAATTGTATATAATAGAGAAATTTATATAATTTTAATATTAATAATAAAATATACTAATAATGTAATAATGTTATTATTATATAATTAATATTTATGAAAAAATTATATTAGTATTATTAAAAAAATAAAAAATCAATATAATATTAAAATTATCAATATTTGTAACAGGTTTTGCTTTATTCTCAACATATTCAATCCTTTCTTGAGTGTTTTTTCTAACAAATTATTCAAAACCAGTAATGATTTTATATTTTATAGAAAAATATGGAACAATGAGGTCGTCAATAGTCATTATTAGATGACCGCATATGTATAAATCAATGTAGAAATCCAAACGGTTCTGGTTTAAATCCTGTATATATAGAGGGTGTGGAGACTTTTTTATCATTTGCAGCATCAAATCCAGAATTTGTTTCAGAAGGCAAAATAAAATTCCCTTGTAGAAAATGTGCATTGAGAACGTTTGACACGTTTGAGAAAGTGGGGGGGACATCTCTTGCGTTTTGGTTTTCAACCAGATTATGTTTTTTGGTATCAACACGGTGAATGCAGTTCTAGAGTAGGTGATACCAACTTGATTCCGGATCCATCCCGATTTCATGATTTAATACATGATGTTGCAGGTTCATCTATTCAACATATAGAAACTTCGGCTGATATAGATTCAAATCTTGATTTGGCACCGTCTGAATTTTATGAGTTGTTGAGGTCTGCTGAGGTTGCATTATATCCTGGCTGCAAGATTAGAAAATTAGAAGAAGTTGCAAAATTTATGGCTATCAAATCAATTAACGGAATATCAAACAACTGTTTTGACCAGATATTTTCTTTTCTTAAAACACTGTTACCCGAAGGAAATGTTTTGCCTGTAAATTACTATGAGAGTAAGAGGCTGGTTTGAAATTTGGGACTTACTTGTCAGAAGATTCATGCATGTTCAAATGACTGCATTTTATATTCTGTGGAAAGTGAGTCATTGGATAGTTGTCCCACATGTGGGCAATTGAGATATAAAGAAGGGAAACATGGGAAGTCTGGTTTGATTCCTCTAAAACAGTTGAGGTATTTTCTTCTTACATCCAGACTTCAGCATTTATTCATGTCTAAGAATATAGCGACAATGATGTCATGGCATAAAGCGAATATTTCAACCGATAAAAGCTTGAATCATCCAGCCGATGGTGATTCATGGAAACATTTGGATAGAGTGCATCCATACTTTTCATTAGAAGCTTGAAATGTTCGACTGGGCCTTTCCACTGATGGTTTCTGTTCGTTCGGATCTTATGGTAGTCAATATTCATGTTGGCCTATTTTCTTAACTCCGTACAATTTACCTCCATGGATGTTGATGAAGGAGCCACATATCTTTTTGACCTTACTAATTCCAGGACATCCGAAGAAAAATATTTATGTTTATTTGAAACCATTTATTGATGAATTAAGTTTATTGTGGAGTATTGGTGTCAGTACATATGATGTTTCTACGAAACAAAATTTGATACTGAGAGCAGCATTGATGTAAACAATTAGTGAATTCCAGGCTTATGGGATGTAATCTGGCCGGAGTACACATGGTCAGAAATCATGTCCTTACTGTGTGGGAGAGAACAAAGCATTTATGCTCATTCATGGAAAGAAACCTTGTTATTTTGACTGTCATCGCTGATTTCTTCCAGCTGATCTTCCTTTTCGCAGAAACAGCTCTCATTTCAGAAAAGGAACAATTGAACGAGATGGACCTCCAAAAATGCTATCAGGTTCGGAGTTAAAATCAGTTGTATTTTCATTACCTCCCATCACTTTTGGTCCCACAAAAAACCAACAGAAAATTTCTAGTTTTGGGAAAGAACACAATTGGATTAAACGTAGTATATTTTGGGATTTTCCATATTGGTCTGATTTGTTGGTCCGCCACATGTTGGATGTCATGCATATTGAGAAGAACTGTTTTGATAATTTGTTTCATACATTTTTGGATACTCCAGGAAAGAGAAAAGACAATGTAAATGCACGTTTAGATCTTGCCCAAATTTGTAGGCGTCCAGAACTAGAACTATTTGAAAATGTCAGAACAGAAAGGTTACTGAAACCAAAAGCAGCTTATACACTATCTAAAGAAAACCGTTTATTATTTTGTCATTGGATTGCAGATTTGAGACTTCCAGATGGATGTGCTTCCAATTTGGGTAGATGTGTAAAGAATGGTCATATTACTGGATTAAAAATTCATGATTGTCATGTTATAATGGAAATAATTCTACCAATTGGATTAAGAGGTCTGTTGAATTCTGTGATTTGGGATTCCATAACAGACATGTCTCATTTTTTTCTGGAAATTTGTGCGGCTACAACATATTATCATGCTCTATGCAAACATGAAGAAGATGTTGTAATTATATGTAAACTAGAAAAAATATTTCCACCGTCTTTCTTCTACTCAATGGAACATTTGATGTTACATTTTCCATATGAAGCCAAATGTGGAGGTCCAGTACAGTTTCGATGGATGTACCCATTTGAAAGATGCATGCAAAAATTGAAAAGAAAAGTACGTAACAAAGCATCTGTTGAAGGATCTATTGCAGAAGCTTATTTGCAAGAGGAAATATCTTTTTTCTGCTCCCATTATATTGAATCTGAGTATCCTTCAAAACACAACCGAATGGGATGGAATGAGAGGAATATTGATGAAATCGTCAATCAATTATCTGTTTTCAACCAGCTAGAGCTTGTTTTTGGTGGAGTTTATGAACTCTGGCTTTCGGATGATGAACATCACAAAGCTCATACGTATGTTCTGCTCAACTGTGAAGAGATGACATCAGTTGTACTATAAGTTTTTATATCACTTATTCTATCATTTATGTTACAGTAAATAACTTTGTTTTTTATAGGTTGTATGATAATCATATCAAGAAAAAAATTCCACAAATTACAGCAGCTGCTCTCGAAGAACGCCGACAGAAAAATTTGTCTTAGTGGTTTCAAAAACTGGTAACATAAATTCTTTATCTTTTAGCAACTCATTAAATGTATTGTTTACTATATTGATAATTATCTCACAAATTTTCAGGTGTCTTGAAATACTGATAAAATTGACAAACGGCTGTGTATATTGAGTAACCCACCTTCCAAACTTGTTAAAACTTATAATGCATATGCGGTGAATGGATTTTGATTTCACAGACATGCATATGGGAAATCAAAAAAACAATGAACAATGTAGTTATCTTGAGAGGATCTCATCATCGAGAAAATGAAGTTGACTTTTATGGCATACTTGATTAAAATCATTGAACTCTGTTATCTTGGACAACATTACATAACCATTTTCAAATGTCGGTGGTTGGATACAGAGAGAGGCGTGCGTGTTCATCCGACTCATGGAATCATCAATTTTAAATGTAAAAGTGTTCTTGCAGTAAATGAACGATTCTTATTGTCTCAACAGGCACATCAAGTTTATTACGCAAAGTACTGTGCTACATCAATAGACGTGACTGATTGGTGGAGTGTAATAAAAATCAAAATTCGAGACAATCAGTTTAGTCAATGTGAATGTGCTTTCACTGATGTCCAAAGAATTGATGATTTTCAAGAGAGTACTCAAAATCAATATTTTTTACAGAGAGACATGAGTATCGATGACGACACCCCATATTTAAGATTCGGTGATGACGTTGATGTTAATGATGTCACATATGAATTTGAAATGATAAGAGATGAAGCAACTGGAACTCGAATGGATATTGATGATGTTGAGGAGGAATATAAAGATGACATTGACATATATGAAGATGATAATGAATATGAACACTGATAGAATTACATGGTAGTTATATACATTCATAATATATATATATATATATGTATATATAATAGTAATTATCAATTATTTGCTAACAACATTAACATTTTCTGTTTCAGATGGACGCCGACACATTTCGTGAGTTGGTGGATGCTGACCTGCCTTTCGATGCGGTTGAGTTGCTAGAAGATGACCCTCAGCCTACAGGCGCTCCAGGGAGTACGCGGAGGGGGCGCGGTCTTGCACGATTGATGATTCTGGACCTCGTCCCCGAGTGATGTCCACGTCTTGGGTTTGATCCACGCACACAAAGGTGTGATAACCTGTGTGATAATCTGTGGATTTGACTAAGATTTCATTAATCTATTCACATAATAAATTTTTATTATTTTTACAGTTTTCTGCATATAGCAGTCGGACAGGGCAGCGCTATTTTGCGCAACTATTTCTCTCAGCCATGGACCACATGGGAGCATATTCCCATTGATGTGTAGTAGGCCATGTTCGGCCATTGGTTGGTACGTACGTAAATAAATAATTTTTATTTTGAAAATTATTTCATTTCTAACATGATATTTAGAATTATTTGTAGGGTTTATGGTATCCGATCGAGGATACCATGCATGACGCCATCCAAAAGGCATGGGAGGTGGCCATGCGTGATCGCTTTCGTCAGTTTTTGCACAATTTAAGAAAAGCTGCCACGAAGAAAGCAGGAGTGTCAGATTTTGACGAGTCATGTAGAGCACACCGACCAGAGTACATTGCATCCCATGTGTGGGATGGATTATGTGCACACTGGTTGTGTGGTGCCTTTCAGAGGAGATCATCGGTGGGGAGGCAGAATCGGGGGAGACAGGAGGTGACTCATCGAGCTGGGAGTCGTTCTTTCAGTACTCATAGACAACATCTAGTACGCACATTATTTATAAATATTTTATATAACTTTAAATATTAACAGTTTATTTTTTATTCTTATAGGCTGTCGAGAACCCCGATATTACGGAGTACGACGTATATCAGAGGATGTATAGTGATCCTACTACTGGGGAGCTTAGAGGTGATCGTCAGCATCACATCATGGTCAGTATTATTTGTTTTCAAGTTTAAAAATTAACTGCATATAATATATTCACAATTTTAATTTTAAATTGAAACTACAAGAGTCATATGAGGCCGCAGCATCACAGACCCGGCCTGAGAGTCATGATGAGTCATCAGATCAGACCATTGGCAGTTAGTTTGATGAGGCTGCATGGATGCAGGCCACCCAGTATGCCTTCAAGAAGGGCCGGGTAGTTGGTATCAGCTCTCGACTGACTCCCAGAGATTATTATGGCAGTGCTGCGATGTCGGCGTCCAGCTCGAGAGGAGCTCGTGCATCTTCTTCTGCTACACATTATGAGGATCAGTTGCGATCTTAGGCTGCACCGATAGAGAGTCTCTGATAGGAGCAGGAGCAGATGCATCAGCAGTAGCAGCAACATGAGGAGGAGCGTCGACGCCAGCAGCAGCTATACGAGGAGCAGATGAGTCGGTGGCAGCAATAGCAGTAGGAGCAGATGGAGTACATGTGCCGACTCACTAATTCTTTAGGGATGGAGTTTCCTCCACCAGAATCTGCAGATCCCCTCTCCCCCCTCCTTCATATTAGAGTTTGTTTTTATGTTATAAAGTTTGTTAAATCAAAATATGATTTTTTTTCTATTCGTAGTTTCTGTCTCATTATAAAATATTCAGAATATTATATTTTGAAATAATAATAATAATATGAATAATAATATTATTTATATTTTATAATAATAAATTTTATATATATAGTAAAATTTTATAATATTATAATTTAATTATATTTTTCTGTAATATTTGAATTATTTTAATATTTGAATGTAAAATAGTTCTATTATTTTTATATTAATTAAAATAACATATTAATATTTTTTTATTTATGAATTATAATTATAATAATATTATATTAATTAAATCATTTATTAATATTATATTATTTCTTATTTTTGAATTATAATTCTATTATTATTATATTAATTAAAATAATTTATTAATAATTTATTATTTTTATTTGTGAAATATAATTCTATTAATATATTAATTAATATAATTTATTAATAATTTATTATTTTTTATTTTTGAATTATAATTGGATTATTGTAATATTAATTAAAATAATTTATTAATAAATTTTTTATTTTTTTATAGTATTTGCGACGGGATACTATGCACATCGCAAATAGTATTATTATTGTATTCATTAAAATAATTTATTAATAGTTTTTATTTTTTTTAAATAATATTTGCGACGGGCCCCATCGCAATTATTATTTTAAAGGTTTTTTACAAATATACGGAGTAATATTTTCGACGGGAAGGATCCCCGTCGCAAATAATACCTTTAGCGATGGGCCCGTCGTAAATAATTGTTGTTGCGACGACGTTTTCCCCAACGGGCTATTTGCGACGGGCCCCCGTCGCAAATGGCCTTTTGCGACGGGGGCCCGTCGCAAATGACCCATCACAAATACCTGTTTTTCTAGAAGTGAAAAAATCATAAAAAATATGGATCTATGTTAAAATAATTTTTTAGGATGATAATTAACACCGAACCTATTTCCAAAATTAGTTCGCAATGATAATCCAATTTATTCCAATATCATTTTTTATGTTTTCTTTTTCTAGGGAATATGTGGTGATGCATGAATTCAAGGGGAGGGAATAAATATATAACAATATTATAGCTAACTGAGATATACATCACAAATTTTTTCACTGGTAATATGTTTCATCTTTGAGACAATTTAATTTATGTTATCTATTATTAAGGACATGTTGGATTTTTCCAATTAACCGGGACATGAATTGGGAGAAAGCATCAACAACCAATATTTTTGTGAAGCTGAAAAATTTTAGGAATGGTATTTAAAACTATCATTGATATGGTATGATTGATAAATTTTTCATTTTCACAAGGTTTAGATTAGTTTTCAAATTTACGTGGAGACTCTGATGAATCAATGACTTGAAAAATGCTGAAATTTCGAGAAATAGAATGTCTGGTATTAGAGAAAACTAATTGTTTATAATTTTATTAACTTATTTGTTTAGATGATTAAAAGAATAAGATTGATCATAGTAAAAAATATAATATTGATAATCTAATGGGAATAGTTTTTTGGAATTGGTGTCATATGTTGAGATCATTATGGAAAATGTTTCTATGTGAGTTAGTCTATCATAAACTTTACACCGATATAGCTCATATAGACATAGATTTGATTAATTTAAGACATATTTCATAGTGGGGAGTGATAAAAAACCTATCAAAAAAACATATTTGTTTATTATAAAAAAGGTAAAGAAGAAATAAATATATACAAATAACATATTGATGTAAATTTATATATGAATATCGATAATAAATCCCGAGGGTGAGATTAATGAGCCAATTGGTTTGGGAAGATTCTTATATTTTTTATCAATAACTAAAACTATCGATATGTGTTTTTTGATGATGAATCATCCAATTCATGAAGAGTTGGAATTTTTATCATGAATTGAAAAGGAATATAATTATTTTTTCCAATTGTACATTTTTAATATGTAGATTAACGATAGAAAATTGTATATTTGACGATTATAGAATTATTAAGATCTCTTAATGATAGGTGATACAAGTTGTAGATAGAAGACAATTTAAAAGTGTAGTAATAATTAACTAGTAAACGAACCTCACTTTAACATGCCTAGATATATTTTTTCAATTAAAATGATTTCCTTAGTAGCTTGTTTTTCACACAACACTGAGTTTAAACGAACCATGATATATTAATTTTTTTATTCTAACGCATACACCATACCATATCTGCTAAATTAGAAGTTACAGATAGGAATAGACATATTATGGAATATATTTAATAATTATTAGGAAATAGGAACATATTTTTAGTAATGTCATATTATTATTTGAAATTATAATTTCATCAAAAAATGATTTCATTTCATTCTATGAGAAAATAAATATATTTAATTTTGAGATTTTTGTATAATTTATTTAAAAAAACTATAATTCATTTTTTATGTCATTAGATCAAAATTATCTTTATATTTGTTTTGATAATTTTCTAAAAAGATTAAAATTCTTATGAATAGTGAAAATAACCATTCACATTGAATGAAATATTTTAAAATAATGAATTAGTATGTAAAATTATATTATGGATTAACTTTATACTTTTATTAGTCCCATGTGATTATAAATAATTTAATTTGGTACTTTCAAATGAATTTTATAGATTAATTTAGTATAAAAATATTTTATAACTAAAAGGTGTTTTTTTTTAAAAAAAAACGTTACATATTCTCAGTTCAAAAATAAATAAAATTCTCCAACTTATATATTTTAAATTTTGAAAATTGGATTTCAAATTTTGAATCCTGACTTCCAAATTTTTTAAATGAATCCATTTTATTTATGGATAATATTAATAGTATCCTTTGTAATTATTGTTACCATGGTTAAGGGTAAATAAGGTAATTAATGGAAAAAATAATAATACATGAGTTATAAAATTTAATTAACACATGAAATAATTAACTATTTTGAGTATTTTTAGACTATAATAGTCCTTGGGTGGAATTTAGTACCTTTTGAGAGACTTGGATGATATTATGTCCCATATTATGTTTTATTTTCAAAGAATTCAATATTTTCACACTATTGTTTTAAATAAGTATAATATTTTTAATATATTGTTATCCAGATGATATTTTTTACTATAAATATTATTTTTAAAGGTAAAATATTTAAATCCATAATTATAAATTGTTTTTAAAATTTATGAAGGAAATAATTACCCTGAATTCATACACAATAATGAATCAGTAATTATTAAATAAGCAAACATATCAATTAAATTTTATTAAAAATAAAAAAATAAATATAATTTTTGATATTTAAGAAGATAATTTCTTATAGATTAATGTTACAAATATATGATATAAAAATTGAGATTTATATAATATTATTTATTGTTTTGATGTTTTTTTCAATGTAATGAATTTTATCAAATTGGAAAATAATAATATTTTGTGACTATAATATTTTTTTAAATTATTGAAAAATAAAAAAAAATATAATATTGTCACAAGGGGATAACATAATGCCTATAAATTCATCCCCATATACATTTATGATCAATTTAAAATCTTTTATCTATAGAATTGTCTTATTATATATTAATATTTTGAGAAATTCCAAAATCAAACACGCCTATACTTATAAATACCACCCCTCAACAACCATTATAATCTAAAATTACAAGACTTGAATATATAGAATAACATCAAAAAACACTCAATCAAAATCTCCTCACATACATGTTCTTAATTTCTCGTTAAAATACAAATTCCAATTCCCTCAAAGAATCCTTCAAACAGGTGATATTTAAGCCGTAACATTCTCAAATCACCTTCCCAAAATTATTTTCTTCGTCTACCTTATCCTCACCACATTCATCCATAAAAATATAATATATACACTATCATATATATAATAGAATTTTATATTAATAAAATTATACATTCTATCCATACGTTTTTCTCATCTTCTCTAATTCAATGAATAGAAACCATGGCCCAAATTATTGCATTTAACCGTCTCCAGGGGTAATTTGTTCCAGTTTTCCATCACCACATTCATGAATGAAAATAAAACTATTATTATGGTTAAATAAGATTCTAATAGATATATTGTATTTTATTTAATAATTTTTGAAATATAATATAGAATTAATATTGAATAAAATGAAACTACTGTGTGATGGTTGGAAAATAAATCCAAAATAAACTAAACATTTATCATGATCATTTTACAAAATGAATCTTCCTCATGATAGAAAAATTTATATATGAGACCATTTAATATTATTTATGTTTATTAATACCATTTAATTTCACTAATTTTTTATTATTACCAATAAACTTCCCAAATTACATACAAGTGGACCGACCATGAATCCATGAAACAAACACTCCCAAAATTATGAGGTCGAACCTTATAACTCGTCAAAATGGCCATAAATGAACTTTATAAAGCCAAAATAAATAAAATAAATTTATATTAGGTTATTAATTAAGAAAATAATTAATCTTATATGATTATATTGTACATTATGTGGAATTTCATAATGCATTCAATCATAAGGTAAGGGATCTATCAGAACCACCATATTTCATTTGGGTAATGATTTATCTATCATTTAATAAAGTTATCACTTCATTATTAATATATAATTCTTCTATATCCTATATGAATTTTACAAAAATTAATACCCCTATCAATTCATCTTTCTTTGATGGTGGAATAAACATTTTAAAAGCCTCCCTTCCAAATTCACCTCTATAAACAAAACCAATAATAGGGAAATTCTCAATTTATAACTCCCCACCAAAATAAATATTTTTATTTCTAAATTAATTTTAAGGAAAAACTGGGAAACCACAAACGTTCAGAATATAGAGAAGGTCAAACGTCATATGAAGTTATCAAGCCATTCCAAATCAATTTAAAGGGGTTGGAATTTTTTACAATGAAAAGTGTCCATTCAATTGAGGTGACCTCCATTTCCAGATTGGACTTGATGATAACCTTGGAGTAAAAAACCATCATATCCCAAGTCTACAAAATCTCCCCCCATATTTTTCCCCTTTTTCAAACCATGTATCAAGATTATCTCATATTTATCAATCATAGAGGATTCTTCTTCATTTGAAACAATGAACAACAATGTTTCAAACATTATGTGAGACTCCTCCTTTAAATCATGATTAAGAATGAATCCTCAAGAATTTATGCATTCAAGTGCATATAATGAACCTCGGTTTCATCTGAGTTTACTAACTCTTTTTCTGCATTCACTAGATCAGAGTTAGTGGGTTCCTCTTCTTGTGTATCAGTCACCTAATCTGCTCCTACCTCCACATTCTTAATATAAGAATTTGACTTCATAGTTAGTTCTTCAGCAACACCATTCGATGTTTTTATGGGGGTTAACTTTTCTTGGGGCCATTTTAACTAGAGGACTAGGAATATTAGAGTAGTCATTCCATCTCCGTGACTTCGACATATTCTTAATGAAACCATATTAATCCATATTTGGGTTTTTTCCATTATTCGAAGAGGATTGAAGATATTCTTCCATACGATTCGCTTCCTTGGGATTCGAGGACCCCGTTTCTGATGTACAATAATTATCCACTAATTTTTCATCCATACAACTACATAAAGAATGATTTTATTCATTTATTTCTTCCAAAACAATAATTTCATCATAAGGGGTGAATCACCATCCCTGAGGACTGCAAAGCGACTGTGAGAACCATTACTAGAAACTCAGGCATTACTAATGCTAGCACGAGGAGGAGGATTTTGGACCTCACCAATAGCCTTAGATGGGATTATCCTAAAATATCTATGACATGAATGAACCTTACAGATATCTCCATCAACACCATATTCCCCTATTTCCTATAACATATCCTTATTATTAATAGAAGCACAAGCATCAAGACTGCCCAAGGTGGAAGCCACAACATTCACATAGGATCTATTCCCCAAAAAATATGGGCAGGTGAAAGTTTTAATAGGATGGGAAGAGGATGTAGCCATTGAACATGCTGCAATATAATTATCCACATCCCCTCTCAATCTAGTCATGACTTCTTCCAGGATTTGAAAAAATTCATGAGAACCATCTATGACCTGGAGATCCAAACAATGGTTGACATAATCGCAATATCAAGAAGAAGTACAAGATCGATGACCCAATGTTGTATGTCTACAGGACTGTTGAAGGTGAGCCAAACAATTTCAACTGGAGGAGAAGTCTACCTAATGTTCAAATAATACCACTTTCTTGAGTCGAAACTCTTGTTCAATCTAATTCCACACAAAATAAACGGGTGGTTTCAAAATGCCTATTTCAATGAAAATGTGGTGAGTATTTAGTTGATAGAGGGATTGTAATCTCTCATAAAAAAATGAAATATGACTACCAAATTGCTTAACCTCTTGAGTATAGAAGGATTTTGATATAGCATAGGGATTCCTATAAATCTTATACAAATTAGAGCTGTTGGAGGATCATGATTCGAATAAAAATCATAGGCCCAATAGAATGGGGAGAACTGAAAGACAGTGAAGGAACATTTGCTGAAGGACTAGGAATGGATTTGATCATCATCTGACTGGATGTATAAGAAGATATGATGGGGATTTAGGAGAATTCCGACAAAATTATCTTTCAGATCCAAAAAATCCGAGATGAAATAGTCAAAGGAGTCGATAAGAGGATGATTCCGAATGAAACGTGCCACTAGAGAGAAGTTGAGACCTACCGACGCATCTGTGAACATCCGAAGGGAATGAGGGAGAGAAGGGAAACCTAGATTGAAAGAGGGGAACTTCAGACTGAGATCAATTCTAGGGAATGGGAGAAGAGAGGACGGGCTGTAAGTGGAGTGATGTGGTGAGGGACGAAGTAACCCCTCCCACTCTCTAGAGGGGGAGGGACGGTGGAGACATTTATATACCTTAGGCCATGAGAGACCAAGGAGTGAAGCCCCAACAATGGTATTTTTTTCTGGTATGAAGTAACTACAATTTCTCTATTTCTAATTCATTTTTATGTACTCCCTATAAAATTAATTAACCCTCTAAATATTTTTATAAAATAAACCAATTTTTCATGAATAACTATTTCAATTCATTTAGGGTTTTATGTAAATATTATTTCTATATCATCTTTAATGACACAATATTATTTTCTTTAAAGCTGAACTTAAGTGGAATATTTTTAAAGTTACCTAACAACTCTATTTAATGATTTCACTTCAGTTTGAATTATTTATTAATAATATATTATTAAATTTACATTATTAATGACCAATAATTATTTAATTTATATATTTATTGGATACTATTATGATAAACCCTTTGGTTATGAATAATTTCATAAAACCTATTTCTTCACATGGGATTCCATTTTTTTATTTATTATATTTGATTCCTTATGTTCCACACAAACACATGAAATTGTTATGATGGGGTCACCTATGAAATTCTCCAATTCATTGGGTAGTGTTTTTGTCAAATGATAAGTTATGTATAAGATTATAGAGTAAACCAAGTCCCTTATGGTACTTTGTCAACGATGTGATATAGTCTTGGAAGTTATCCTTGACTCATGTTTGTGTCATGTTATATCTTTCTTCCACTTTCCTACTTTTCTATGATCATATGATTTTATTTTCAATATGTTATTTTTTTCATATTTAAATTGATTATAAATTCATATTACGTTAACATGTTATCCCTTCTAACAAATGTGTTATGCCTAATTTCCTAGTTTATTACCATACCTGTTTTTTAGATCATCCCTTTGGTCTTTGTTTTCCCATGTTTATCCTATCACGTTGTTGTAACAAAAAGGGTGTTCAGAGATCATTATGGGAATTTATAGAAATAAATTTTATTCTAGTTTATTTTTATCTAATTCTGCCCCATTATTCGAAAAATACTTGGATTTTAGATCCATGGTTTTTTTATAGGTAAATATTCTTAAAATCCTTTAATAACATGAGTAAAATACATGAGTCTCTATAGTGGGTATCTTAGTATGATCTAGCTATTTTTTGGGAGCAGGACTAGAAAATATTATTAATAACAGTATGGAAAATTCTACCTCCATGGATATACAATATTTAATCATATTATGTTACATGTTAGGGTATTCTTTTCATTTATAATTTTATCCTTTTATGCTCATAGTTTCCTTTTTTATATACTCATTAGCTACGTATTTGATCCCCATAATTTAAATTTTATTCAATTTAATTTAGTGGAATTGGAGAAATAACATTACCAATTTTCATCTTAGTGTGCAAATCTAAATTTAAGGGAATGAATTTCATAAGGGGGAAGAATGTAACACAATGAGATTTGTTTTTTAATATATTTTTTCTTGATTAGAGTATGTTTTATGCAATGGTGAGTTTAAACGAACATTGATATAGTATTAAAATATTTTTATTATAACATGAAAATTATAAAATATCAATTTTATTAGTAGTAATGAATCGTAATAACCGTCTTATGTAATATATTTAATAGTTTTTAGGAAATAAAAACTTCATATTTTTTAAATTCATTTTCTTCTTCACAAATATGATTTCTTCAAAAAACAAAATTATTCCTTTCTATGATAAAATAAATATACATATTTTTTAATGTTTTTGATAATTTATTTGAAAATATAATCTTCATTTCTGAATTCATCATGTTAAAATTATCTTAAAATTAATTCTAGATTATTTCCCAAAATGTTTGAAATTTTCATGACTACTGAAAAATGCTTGTTTACATTGAAAAAAGTATTTTATTATTACGAATTTAGAAAGTCAACAAATAAATTTTGGATTAGTTTTCACAAATAATTAGTTCTATTTTATTATAAATAATCTAATATTTTACTTTTAATTTAATTTTATATATGAATTTATTATAAAAACATTTTCTACATAAAAAAAATTTTCAAAAAAATAGTTTTTAGTACTGTTTTTCTAGTTTAATATTTAGTTAAATTCCTCCACTTATTTGTTTTAAATTTTAAAAAAAAATTCCATAATTGGAATTAGGATTCTTGAATTTTTTTAAACAGACCCCATTTATTTATTTTTTCAATATTAATAGTAACCTTATTTATTGTAATTACAATAGTTTTTGGGTAAATCAAATAATTATGGTTACAAATAAAATTATAATTATAATAAAATGATCCTAAATCTTTTACAAATTCTATTTGAGGATTTTATTTAGAGAATAATAATCTATATGACTAATTTAGGACCATTTGTAATTAATTGGTTGACAATAAGTCCCTCATAGTAATTAATTTAAAAAGAAGTCAAACCATTATGAATATTGTTTTTAATAAGTGTAATATTTTTAATAGATTGTTATCCTGAACCTACATTAAACAATAAATTGTATTTGAAAGGTAATGTATTTATATTTTTCATGGTATTTTATTTTTAATTTTTAATGATGAAATAAATAACATAAATTAATAAATAATAATGATGTATTAATTATTAAATTATTAAAAAGAATTATTGAAATGATATTAAACATTTTAAATATTTTTAAATAAAAAATATTTTAGTCATTTAAGGTGATAAAATAATTATCTATATAGAAATTAAAATTTTATTATATATTACTTTTTATTTAATTCTAATTATTTTTTGTTGTTTTTATAGTCCGTGTATTAAATAGTATCAATTTTGATTGTAATGATATTTAATGAATAAAATATAAAATTTTATTTAATTATTTTGAAATCATAAAAATATTATATAATCATAAGAGTATAAAGTATGGTATAAAATTTCATCCCTTGTACATTTATGATCCATTTATATGTTTACTACACTAGAATTATCCTATTATAATTTAATATTTTGAGAAATTTAAATGACACCATCTCCTCCCTTATAAATACCTCCCTCACCACCCCTTATTATGACCCCTTCCAAGACTCTATGATTTAAAAATATATGTAATAAAATCTCTTTCCCTCTCTCCCTAGGTCCATATTCCACAGGTCTCACAAAAATTCCAATTCCAAGTTCCTCAATAGATCATCAAAGGAGGTGATATTCATGAGGTATCTTTCTTAAACCACTTCTCATAATTTCTTTTCTTCTTTTATCTTCTCTTCAATTCATTCATCCCTTCAAAAATAATAAATAAAATATCATTTATATAGTATAATTTTATATTTCTCATGGAATAATTTCATATATATTCCTTTTTCTCAACTCCTCTAATTCCATGAAAAGAAACCATTGTCCAAATTATAGCGGTTAACCGTCTCTGTGGGTAATGAGTTTTCATATTTCATTTAGTACTCCAAGGATGGACATAAAAATATTATTATAGTAAAATAATATTATAATATATATATTACAACATATTTAATGTTCTATAACTAATATTAATTCATAATATTAAAAAAATGAAACAAATGTGTGATGGTCATAACTGCCTAAAAAATAATCTAAAAATTCGACATTACTATTTTATCAAATGAATCATCCTCATGTTATAAAATAATGATATATAGTAAAATTTAAGCATCTTAAATTTTATGAGTAATATGTAATTTAACTTCTCTTATAGTATTCCAATTTCAAAAAAAACTGTCATATTTATATACATGTGAACCTACTATAAAACCATGAAACAAAAACATCATGAACGATGAGATTGAACATCAAAATCATCGAAATAGCCATTATAAAACATAATAAAATTAATATAAATAAAATAAATATGTTATGGGATATTAATTTTTAAATTAAATAATATAATTTTAATATATATATGAAATTATTTGCGCATAAAAAATTGATTTAGACATAAGGTAAGGGATCTCTCCAAACCTCTCTATTTCATTCAGGAAACAGATTATCTATATTTTAAAAAAGTTAACCTATCATTATTAATATATAATGCTTCTTTTTTTCTATATATATGTTCCAAAGATATATATTTATAATAATTAATATTTCTTTTATTGGTAAATACATATTGTAAATGACTCTAATATCAATTCATCTAGAAAACAAAACCCCATTAAAGTAAATTTCTAAGCTTCTTTTCCATTTTCGAGTTGTATCCATAAAATATTGTAAGACTATAAATATTTTAATAAAACATGTATATTTATCATGAAATGTAATTTAAATTCATTTTTAGTTTTATGGAAATAAATATGCCTTTATCCTCTTTAAATATAATTTTTTATTTTCCTTAAACCCATCTTTAAGTGGAACATTTAAAATGTTCTATTACCAATCATTTTAATTATTTCACTTCAGATATAATTATTTATTCTTGGTCTATTTTTAATATCCCTTTATTAATATCCAAGAATTATTTAAATCCCTTCTTTCATGGATACCATTACGATAAACCCTTTTGTTACACCTTATGACTTGAAAACCATTTATTTCCATGAATTTTTTTTAATTTATTATGTTTGATTATTTATGTTCCACACATATGCATTATCATGTTATGATGGGTTCAACAAGATATAACTCCAATGCCATGGGTTATTTTTTAGTCCAATGATACATTATTTATGGGATTGGGGAGTAGACATAATCCATTATGTGACTATACCATCAAAATTATATATCCTCTGAAGTAATAATTCAGTCATGATTATTTCATGTTATATATTTTTACCACTTTCCTATTTTTCCATGATCATATATTTTCATGTTCTATATGTCATTATTTCAATTTTTTATTCAGGATCCATTCTTTTTATGCTACAATATTCTCCCATCTAAATCATATGCTATGCTTCATTCCCATGAATAATTTTTTATAATGGTTTTTAGCTCATCCCTGTTGTCTATGTATTTCCTAGGTTATCCTATAGAGTTTTAGGTTCTCAAATAATGTTAGGAGATCATTATGAGGATTAATAAAAATATTTTTTATTATTATTTCATATTTTATTATTATGTTCACAGTCTTCCAAATACACTTGATCAATTGATCGTTGTATTGTATTCTGTGCATAAATTCGATTACAATTATGTAATAATATTTTTAAAATACTTAGTTCTCTATATAGATGATTCTGAGAAGCTGTTTATTTAATTTTTTCAATCTCTACTATGTGAAATAATTAACATATATCTAAATTACTATGATTATTCATCCTTGTAGTTTTTTTCATTAATAAACATGTATTAAGTATAATATATCATTAGATAACGTTTTAAGTTTTTTCTAGAATAGGTTTAAGATGATAAATTACCAATGATCAGAAGAAAAAAATATTCTAAATCTATGGAATTGTGGAGGGATACATAGCTATGAAGGATTAATCCTAGGATACAGATGGTAAAAAAATTCATATTAAAATATTTTAGGAATATAATATTGAGTTATATGACATTAAATCTATATGATTCACTACCTTGGGATATTAATTATTCAAGATGAATATAGAAGGATTATATTATGAATGATTTGAGAATAGTGAAGAAATTTTAAAATGACGGAGAAGTCTAAAAGATACACAAATATAGAATATTAACTTTGAAAAATAAACTTATATTGAAGAGTAACTGTTAGTGGATGTAGAATAATAAACTGAGTTTTTATTATTAATTCAGACAAATTTGTACCTATAAGATAAATTATTTAAATGAAATGTTTTTTCTGAGATAATTAGTGATGGAATATAAAAATTCAATAACCAATTCATGAAAATTATTAATCTAAAAATGATATTCTGATTCTTTTATTTTATGATTACAAGATATTTTAACAAAACACTGTCAAAGGATTGATAAATAATATAGGAAGATTAATCGTTTTGTACAAAGTAAATCTAGAATCATAAAATTCAATTTTTTTTTACGTGTCAAAATGATTACTCTAGAGAAAAAATAAATACATGTTGAGTATTCTATTAAAGCCTAATATTCTAAAGTTATGATGACTATTCTATATTATTTTAATGGTATATTTATTAAAAAAATGTTTTTAGATTGCTAATGAGGGGAATTATAAATAGAAACTAAATTAGAGTCATCCTAATCTAGATAATGGAGATGTTTAGAAGGCGAATTTGGCTATATACTATTATAAATGTGTCATCGGATAAGATAAAAATAAATATATAAGAATAAATTATTTTGGAATTATTCCTAGGAATGATTAATCTATTTTTTCAAAAAAATATGTTGGAGTGTAATTACTATCGTATAATATTCACTCGGATTTTTCAACAGAAAAACATGAAGAAAAGAAGAATAATTTATTTAGTTAGATAATTTATTGATTTGATGCTGATTTTGTCATCACGAAATAAAAATCATAATGATAATGTCACAAGGAAGACATATATAACAATGAGTGAGAATTTAATGTCGATATTTCATGGTTTTGAAAGTGTGAAATTCATAATTTTGAGATATTCCTAGCGAGCACACTATTGTATTTCATGAGAGATTATATATTCAATGTAATGTATAAAAATAGGAGACCCATGTCTTAATAGGGAATTTATTTGTGGCTCAAAAACTAAAATATATATTCTAGAAGATTATTTGAGTTAAGAAATGAGTTAGAAACAAACCTATAATATCTTAAAATTTATCAAGTCATTGAAGAGGAAAAAAGTGAGATAAAAAACTTGCATCTCTTTTATATGAAATGTTTCAAAGTAATAGAATTGATTTACATGATAAATAATAAATTTATATTACTCAACATACTTTTTTCATAAAAATATTCATAATGGTTAGGAAGAATTAAACATATAAAAGCATGATGATTCTTGTAATGTTTATTCTAAAAATTGGGAGAATTGGAAGAAATACATTGAACTATAAATGATTACATACTTGAAGTCAATGACCTTCTAATGTGGAATAAGATTTTTCAAATTTATATAGTAACATACTATAGAAAATAATAATATCAATTCTATTTTTAGTGGTGTATCATCAATACATATTGACTAAATTGAGCTTATATAATGTATATGATCAATCCCATAAGGTTGTGGTGTATTACCGACACATATTGATGCATTGTACATCTATATTCTCCAATTATTTTTTTGACAACCTTTTATAATTCTAGGGGTCCTCATATCTGGTACATGGATTTTAGTGGAAAGTGTACTAATTATAGAGGAAATATCACAAGTATTGTTTCTTAATTTTATCCCTTAGGAACACTTAGTATATAAGAAACCCAATGGACATTATCTAAATTCATTAATTTATATTATTTATCATAAAGTTTAATTATAAAACACTAGGTCCAAATATTAATGGAATTTATTCCTCCATTTTGAGTATGTGATGTTCTTTGAAAATCAATCATTGGTATTCGAGCCATATATATTATGGAATCAACAAAATATACATTATTTTTTAAGAATATGTATGTTATAAGTAGCTTATTTTTATAATGTATGTTATGATATAACCTAGATAAGTGTCATATAATGGAACAAAAGGTAATAATAAATAATTTATGATATCATATGGTGAAATTTAAAATTTATATATATATATAATAAGTCACGAATAGAATAGTTACAGTCTATGATTTATCAAACCCACAATTTTTAATATATTTCATTCAATGAGAAGTGTTATCATAGGATTTTATGGATGGAAATGTGTTTACTAAATAGAGTTTCATATCATAATAATTATATAATTAATTCCAACTATTTAATGTGGTAAAAATGATGGGTCATTATATATGACAACATATATTATAAATAGTTTTATACTGTTAGTGATAAAGCCAATCATATGAAACAATTTAATTAAATTATATAATTGTAACTATATCATAAAATATGATATAATCCCAAAACATAATTTTTTATTATTTTTTGAAAAATAATTATAGTGTATATTTTTTTAATAATTATAATGTGTTGTGAAATATAAATAGAGTTTTTTTATGTCGATGTGAAATATTAAATGTTCGTATTAAAATATCTTGTTTAATATATAATATAAATGATTATATTATTATAATATTACTATTAAATTATTTATACATATATATTTTTTGTATGATATGAAATTTTTTCATTATTTAATTTATATGATAATTTAATTCTTATAAAATTTGCATACCCAGAATTTTAGAAAAAGTATGAAAATATTTGATTTGATTTTCTTTTATGTTGATATTATTTTGTTATGATGTTATGAGAATTAATTTATATATTTACTATAGTTAAAACATATTAAGTGTTAAAATATTGATTGAATTGAAGCTTCTACTGTGTATTAAATCATGGGAGGGGGACTTTGAGTCGATCTAAACATTATCTTGGTATATTATGCTTTATCAAGAAAAGTTGTGGTTGGGTAGCAATCACACTATGTTATCCGTTATGGGTTATTTAGATTAATATAATTAAAAAACATTACATGAAAGGGATTAATATAACATATTCCTATGTTTCATTTGGATAAGTATAGATATACTTAGATCATATATAGTGTTAGCAACAAACACTATAAGTTGTGTAAATAGTTACAAATTAAAATAGTATTAATATTTTAATTGGTTGATGATATAAAGATTCTAAAAAACATTATATGTAAAAAATGTAAAGGAGTACAAATTGAGATGATAAATACTAATTGAGATGAAATAGTTTTAAATTTAATATACATATGAGTAATATATAAATAGAGAAAATAATAAAACATTAAGATGATAAGTTTTATATTCCTTTGAAATCAATCATATATTTATAGCCTAATCATTTAAATATATAGGTTCTACTAAATCATAGATCCATTGGATAATCATATGTAATGTATGGTGAAAATTTCTTACCTTATGAGTTAGTTAACTAAATACAATTGTAATATTTTAGTTTAGAAAAACTAAAAACAATTTGTGATAGGATACCCGTGTATAGGGTTCAATTTTTTGGTGTGATGGATTTGAATAATGTGTTATTTGTTCAAATATTTATGAATAATATATTATTTGATTCGAATAACAAAATACCTAAATAAATATTTAATAAGTTCAATTACAATGAAAACTCATTACTTAAAGGAATATGGATCTTATATCTATAAGGAAATTATGTAAATGGTCATCATTTTAGTTGTAGTACATTTATTAAACGTCCTTGACTAAAACATATAAAACATGAAACTCATCTAGAGATTATTCCTTGTTGTATATTATATAAACAATCATTGTTATCATTTTGAGAAATCTTATTGGAATCAACTATAATAAAACTCTACATGGGTATCTTTCATTAAGAAGTCTTCTTAAAATGATGTATTCTAGGCATATGGATGCGAATGTTATAGAAATTATTTTTTACAGCATGGATTTTTGATATATATTATACATCATAATGTAGTAATGATATGTAAAGAATTAAAAATAGGAGATAATTATTAGAAGGATAAATAGATTTGTGTGCTGTGAATGGGGTATGATTTTCTACATTAGAGGTAGGAACTTATGATCCATGTCTCATTAATAGATAAATAAAAGAAATTTGAAAAAATTTATTGTGTTCTAAATATAATAAAATGTGTGATATATATAATTTTTTTGGAAAATAATTGGGACTAAGGTTATGAAGTGTTATATAAGTGATGTATTCTAATAATATTGATTGCCTCCCCAGCATACTCAAACCACCACTCGCCATCAGACATTTGTTTTTAGGTCCACTCCATGAGAAATGGATGGGCCCATAAGGGGCACAACACGCTCGGATCTTTGCTCGTCACCGCCTCCTTTATCTAGGGTTACCGTGGCGGCCACCTCTGTATTCGTCGAGGTCTGGCGGCTTCCTCAGCTTGGGTGGCTTCGCGGAATCAGTGGTTCACCGTGCATGCCTTCTCACCTGATTTCGTTCGGATTTCATTGAGGCGCGGTCCGTTCCGCGACTGATGTTCTAGATCCAACTGCTTTAGGTCTCCGCCTTGCTTCTGGTGAGTTCGGTTGGTGTTTTGCAGTGGTTTTCGAGCTTGAGAAGGATGACGGCAATGAGATCTAGGTATTGGTATTTCTTATGATGCCTTGTGACTGTCTTTCTCTTTTCTTGGATCTGCTTGTGGTTTGTTTAGTTTCGTGTTGTTCATGAACTGTTGGATGAACATGATGTCGGTGTTGGGTGAATCTGTATATTATTCCTGGATGAGTTTTTGATGGTTGTGACCTTGTTCTTGGATGATTTGGAGGTGTGGGTTGTGATTTGTCTCATGAATTAATACGTGGTGTTTGTCATTGTGATTCTGGTTGAATGTTTTGATTTGGTATTTTTGAGTCATCAAATTCTTTCTGGTGGAAGGGCTCAGTGTAGATGTGGTTGAAGCAATAATGGGGCTGTTAAGCATCAATTTGGAGCAGCTAGATTGAGTTTGATTTTTGAATTATGGTGGTTTAATGTGGGCTACTACTAAAACATAATGCAGGTGTGTGGATGGGGTTTTTATATTTTGAATTTTAAATCCATCTGATCTTGTTATTTGTAATCTAGTATGCGGGTTCCATGACCGCCATTTATGATGTTGGGTTATTATCTGTATGGTTACCAGTAACCCATAAATCGTCTTTTCAGAAAATAAAATAGTGGATTTCAGGGAGGCAGGTCAATCATTTTGATGTGAATTTTATAATAATTGATTTCTGACTCTGGGGTACTTGATATCAACTTTGGATCAGGAATTTTTACCAATAAAACTAGAATTATAAATTAGAGAGATTTATTGAAATGATAAATTGATATACGTGTTAGAGAAGGGGTATGTGTTTCTATATTTATGGTAGAAACTTTTGATCTAATTTAACATATTAGATTAATTCAATAATTATAAAACTATTACTATATTCCAATTATAAATAGAAATTACCTTTCTATATATTTTTTGGAAAAGAATATATTTTTATTCAATATTTGGAACAATAGTAATTATATATATAGATATATATATGAATAAATGTTTTATTTAATTAATAATTTAGTGAATGGTATATACATAGTGGATGTGAATAGTCTTATTTGTACCATTCAAGGTAAGTAGCTTATGGATTATTTTAACACCCCTTGGGTTTGGAATTTTTAACTTGGGTTAAATTAATTAAAAACACATCCAAATAATCCCTAAAAATAGATTTTTTTTTGAATCATTTTATTACATATAATTTAATATATGAAAATTATATGGAATAAGAAAAATTAAAAAACAACCTTCCAGTGGAAAAAGTGAGAGGGACTGCGGACTATGGGAACAAATATATAGTGATGAATTTGAATGAATTATTAATCATTTAATTCGAGGGTATATGTACTTCTTACCTTTTGGTTGTCATTTTAGTCATTGCGGTTATATATTTCATATGAGGAACAAGATTGAAATCTTTAAGAAGATAAAGGTTTTCAAAACTGAACTATAGAATCAACTAAGAAAAATTATATATTTATTCTTATTATATTCTGTATGGAATACATAAGTAAGGAAACTAACCCAATCAAGATCACTATAGTTGAATTGTTTCTCTAATAGGGGGAATTATCCCTTGATGGATGTGGTCTAATAAATGATGAGTTATTCTGACATTTGAATATAATTTTTGGGATATTATAAAAAATTACAATATATCATTTCAACCATATTTTAACTAGGTAGTTATATAAATATCATATGTGATACTGACACTAAAGTGTTAAAATTTTCCATTTATATGGATGTTGGGATGTGAAAATTGTATATGATGTTGGTTTTATGATAATGATGACACTAAATTAGGAAAATTATTTTTCGTTTGTTATCTTAAGGGAGTTATGATATATTATTTTTATAATATTGTTTGTAAAAACGTGTTTATGGATTTTTAAAACATTCAATGAAGGAAAATACCAATTGGGGTGTCAGATGGAATAAAATTGGACTTAAAAAAGATTAAATACAATATACAATAAATGATCATGTGATGGAACATAAACCAGTTCCATAAGAGGTTACATGAACAATACCAAATCATTCAATATAAGAACCTAAAATGCATTGTATAATTCATTAGGAAATTGAAATATATGGATTTAATGTAGAAAATGGTGATAAATTAATATTCATAGATGATGAAATTTCAACTCACCGATAGGTAATTGAGAGTTATTATTACTAGAAATGGTTTAAATCCATCAAAAATGACATATAATCTATTTACACTTATAAAGTTTGGAACATCATGGATTCACAAAAGTGGTGATAACCATAGGTTGAATGTTTATTCTCTATAATAAAACTAACATTGATTATAGATTGTTCAAATATAGATCTTTTTTTTCGTATAATGTTTTAAAAAATTATATAATATAAAAATATAATCCTCTTCTAAAATTGTGATGAAAATGTCTATTTAGATATATCTTTATAAAAAAACTCACTATGATAATATGATATATCAATTGGATGTGACATATGGATCTGGATGCCTTAGTATATAGTTTTTATTACAGAATCAATCTTAGTGGCAATGATGGTTGCACAATATCTCAATGGTTATGGTGGTGCTTCCTCATTTCAATCCATTTATTATCCACCTTCCTGAAATATAATTTGGTGGAAGTCGATATCATCTTAGTCTAGTTGTGGATATATACAATCCCAATATAGATTTTCTTTTTTAAGCTCAAATCTATTCCAAATCTGATGTTTCTAACCACGATCTAGTTGGATGTCCCACATCTGTCAATGTTAGACTTTGTGATGAGGAAATTGTTATTGTGGTGTTAGTGTTGGAGAGGTATAACCATGTTTTTTTGTAGTGAAAACGACATTGATTTTGTGATGGAGGGTGACGGGGAAGGTCGTATTGTCCTTGGTCATACGACGCAATGATGAAAAGGATTCGAGTGATGATGTGGGATTGGATTTTGTAGAGGTAAAAATTAAGGTGGGAAATGATGATTTCTGTGCCCTAGAGAAGTTCCAATAGTGTTTATTTGGAGTTGGAATCTATTGGGAAGACAACTGCACTAGTAGATTTTGGATTAAATAGAAGTGTGTCTCTATGAATTGACACAAGTGTTACCTCAGTGTAGGTGGATGATAAAAATGGTAGAGGTGTCTTGGACCTTCCCATGTTGTTATTTTTTTTTATTTCAAAACCACTTTGTGCATTCAGGAAATGTTTTTTTGGGACCCCAGGTATTTGAGACTTTATTACACTTCAAGGGTATTGTTTTCCTGAAGAGACATAGATTACATATTAGCACCTATTTTTTTGGTAAAACACATCATGATAGTGTCATCGCGTTGGTGACCCCAAAAGTGGTATTGGTGGGTTGGAACACATCATTCATCAATATGTCTTCATTCATAAATGGGACATATGGGCATCCATCCTCGTGAATTTCTGAAAAATATTTCAATTGAATTTTATGGAGCATTAGATTTCTGATGCACTCTGGCCATTCACTACGAGAAAACCGCCGTTTAGCGGCGGTTTTTTCACGGCGGTTTTAAAAACCGCCGCGAAATGCGTTTCGGGCCGGCATTTCGCGGCAGTTTTTAAAACCGCCGCGAAAAAACCGCCGCTAAACGGAAAAAAAAAATTTATTTTTTTTTAATTTTTTTTTATTTTTTTTATTTTTATTAGAGGATTAGCGGCGGTTTTTTAAAAAACCGCCACAAAATAGTGGCGGTTTCGGTAAAACCGCCGCGAAATGAAATCAAAAAAAATAAAAAAACGTGAGAAACCCCGAAATCACTAAAACGACCATAACTTTTGATCCGGGTGTCCGTTGAAGTGCCACGACCAGTCAAATCGAAGCTCATGAAGAGATCTAGAGGCACATATAATCAAAACCATGTGACGGTCTATGGTGTGGAAGATATTAGAGTTATAAAAAAGTTGAAAAAAGTTCTCTAACTTCAAACGGCCATAACTTTTGCTCCGGGTGTCCGTTTGGGCTCTACCACATATCAAATCGAAGCCAGCAAAAAGAGCTACGCACCAAAAACCCCTTTGAAGCCCTCCAAAACCCCATTTCTGTCACCGGTGTCCCGTCGAACTTGTCTTCAAACAGACCTAACTTTCGATCCGCGTGTCAGTTCGGCCTCCTCCACCTGCCAGATCATAGCTCGTTCCATGAGCTTTAGTTTGACTGGTCGCGACGCCCACATGCACTCCTAGATCATATGTTATGGCCTTTTTAGTGGGTATCGGGTTTGTTATGTTTTTCAATGCCTCGTTTCTAGCACCCGTTCCCCGTCAGCTTTTTTTTTAAATGGTCGTAACATCCGATCCGCCTATCCATTCAGACTTTTTCATCTTTCAGATTGAAGATCATTTCAGGATCTTTGATTTGACAGGTCGTGGATCTAAAACGGACTCTCGGATCTTAAGTTATCTCCGTTAATGTGAGTCTAATGTTTTTTTCTCTTTATGACCGTTTTGACGGGTTTTAACGGTAGCTCCATTTATTACTGTTTATTTGGGTTTCCATGACTTGTTATCTTTATCAATGGTTTTTTGTGGGTTATTATGATGATTATGTTTAATTATTAAGGAGTTTTCCAGAGTTGTCACGAGTTTTCATGCGTTCTCATTCTTTCTAATACCTCATTCTTCATATGCTTCTCCATCCTTTTTCATGCATTTTCATGATTTTTCATCCCTTATCACGTCTTTTCATACTTTTTCATGTGTTTCCTTTATTATTTATTATTTATTATTTATAATATACTTTAATTTATTTAATATGTATTATTTGTAACTGGTTATTTATTATTTATTATTTATATTTATTAATTATTTATGTTTATTTATTATTTAGTATTTATTATTTATTATTTATTATTTATTATTTATTAGTTATTTTTTATTTTTTATTTTTTATTATATATTATATATTATTTATTATTTATATTTATTTATTATTTATTATTTATTATTTATTATTTAGTATTTATTATTTATATTTATTTATCATTTATATTTATTTATTATTTATTATTTATTATTTATATTTATTGATTATTTATTATTTATAATTATTTATTATTTATTATTTATATTTATTTATTATTTGTTATTTATATTTATTTATTATTTATTATTTATTATTTATTATTTATTATTTATTATTTATTATTTATTATTTATTATTTATTATTTATTATTTATATTTATATTTATTTATTATTTATTATTTATTATTTATTATTTATTATTAATTATTTATTATTTATTATTTATTATTTTTTATTTATTATTTATCTTTATTTATTATTTATTATTTATTATTTATTATTTATTATTTATATTTATATTTATTTATTATTTATTATTTATTATTTATTATTTATTATTTATTATTTATTATTTATAATTTATTAATTATTATTTATTATTTATCTTTAATTATTATTTATTATTTATTATTTATTATTTATTATTTATTATTTATTATTTATTATTCATTATTTATTATTTACTAATTATTATTTATATTTATTTATTATTTATTATTTATTACTTATTATTTATTATTTATATTTATATTTTTTTATTATTTATTATTTATTATATATTATTTATTATTTATTATTTATCTTTATTTATTATGCATTATTTATTATTTATTATTTATTATTTATATTTATATTTATTTATTATTTATTATTTATTATTTATTATTTATTATTTATTATTTATCTTTATTTATTATTTATTATTTATTATTTATTATTTATTATTTATATTTATATTTATTTATTATTTATTATTTATTATTTATTATTTATTATT